>JBAIZL010000001.1:331062782-331377782 GCA_036971475.1 Prosapia bicincta | reverse complement strand
GGATGCAAAACCCAGAAATTGACACTTCGAAGTGGAAGATCCTACAGTGCATTGAGCGGGGACCTGCAAGCCTCCTCTGCCTAGGATTGGATGAGGCATCGGCCAGACTATTAAAGGCAAGAGATGGGAAAGCCTTCCTGGGGACTGCAGAGGTCACTTTTAAGTGGAACTCTAAGGACCCGGAAGAGAAGGGCGAGAGAGAGAATAAAGAGAAGGCGTAGGGGTCAGTTGGATATGGCTGACCCTCGAGCAATGATCCTGCAAATCAACTTGCACCACAGTATAAGCGCCTCGGTGGTCCTAACCAGGTGCTTAAATATGAGGCACACATTACCAACGCTTGCGCTGGTGCAAGAACCGTGGCTGGTCAGGAACCGTATAAGGGGTCTGACTGCAGCTGGGCGCACCTACGCAAGTGGGGAACATGAGGGGCACAAAGCATGTATGATAGTCAGAGGACTAGAAGCCACGCTGATTCAAGAATTCTCAACTAAAGACCTTGAGGTGGTTAGAATTCGAGGCAAGAGCGAGGTAAGTGGGAGCAGGGAGTTCATCGTGGCCTCCACTTACTACGCCCACAATAGAGAATCGCCCTCTGCAGAATTACGTAAGTTAGTTCGGTACTGCAGGGAGTGGAATATAGGAATCTTAGTGGGCTGTGATGCCAATGCTCATAATGAGGTGTGGGGCAGCACAGACACAAATGAGCGAGGTGAGGAGCTCCTAGCCTTCTTGATTGAAGAAAACCTTGTGGTTTTAAACACAGGTGCCGAGCCAACATTTGTCACTTCAAACAGAATGGAGGTTCTAGATATCACCTTCTGTAATAGACAAATGGTAAGGTGGGTGCATGACTGGCAGGTTTCGGATGAGCCCTCCATGTCTGATCACCGGATCATCATTGCTACGATGAGGGGAGTTGTCCCCCATGTGGTGTGGCTTAGGAACCCGAGAAGGACAAACTGGGAAGGTTTTAAGTCCTCGGTGAGGAGGCGGATGTCTGACTTCCGTGGTAAATATGGTACATCAAACGAACTGGAAAATACTGAGGCCTACATCAGGACTGCAATTTCCACGTCGTTTGAGGAAAATTGCCCTCTCTGGCGGATAAACACTGGGAGTGGTAAGCTTAAGTGGAACAGCGAGTTAGAGGCAAGACGGAAAGAGACTAGAAGGCTCTTTAATAGGGCAAAGAAGAAGAAAACGGCGGAGACCTGGCAGGCATATAAAGACAGCCAGGGTCTCTATAAAAATCTTATTAAAGAGGTTAAACGTGCTTCTTGGGAAAAGTGGTGCTCAGACACAAGCACACTGAGTGACACTGCTAGACTGTTTAAGGTGTTAGCAGGTGGACCAAGGGGAGAGCTTAAGTTTGTCAAGAAGACTGATGGTAGCTTTACTGACACCCCGGAGGAAACACTGCGTCTGCTTATGAGGAACAGTTTTCCCGATATTAGACCGGTAAGGGACGGTGCTCAAAACCTCCGACATACTGGACTGGAATATTGCTGGGCAGGTGATCTCAGCGCAAAAGGTGAGAGGGGCGATTCTGTCTTTTGAGCCTTTTAAAGCTCCTGGGTTAGATAATATTACTCCAGTACTACTACAAAATTGCTTGGAGGAAATAATAGGGCCACTGACAGGATTACTCAGAGGCTGTGTTGCCTTGGGTTACACGCCCGGGCAGTGGCTCAAAACAAAGGTTATCTTTATCCCCAAACCGGGGAGGAAAGGTTACACAGAGGTAAAGAACTTCAGACCTATCAGCCTCACATCTTTCTTGTTGAAGACATTGGAAAGGCTGGTGCACCACTATTTGAAGGAGGGACCTTTGAAGCAGTATCCGCTTCATCAGGACCAACACGCCTACCTAACTGGTAGGTCAGTGGAGACTGCGCTGTTGTCAGTCGTAGACTTTATTAAGGGTCAGATCAACAACAAGGGGATATGTATTGGGGCTTTTCTTGATGTGGAGGGGGCTTTTAATAGTACCTCTAGACTGGCCATCAAGAGAGCAGCTATGGATCATGGGATTTCTGATGGAATTATAAATTGGATTATGAGTTCCTTGGAAAACCGGATAAGTACTGCATCCTGGATGGGGTGCACGATAAATGGGATGGTCTCGGAGGGCTGCCCGCAGGGTGGAGTGTTATCCCCTTTGCTGTGGAGCCTTGTCGTGGACGGCCTACTAAGGTCACTCAGTGGAATGGGTGTCAAGGTGGTAGGATATGCGGATGACATAGCTATCCTTGTTAGGGGACCATTTGAAGAGGTCCTCAAAGACCTGCTTCAAGAGGCACTGAA
The DNA here is from genome assembly GCA_036971475.1 of Prosapia bicincta. Classification (NCBI taxonomy): domain Eukaryota; kingdom Metazoa; phylum Arthropoda; class Insecta; order Hemiptera; family Cercopidae; genus Prosapia; species Prosapia bicincta. Next base: position 331,375,475 of record JBAIZL010000001.1, on the reverse strand, counting down.
GGTAACAGAAGCATGGTGCAGGGAGAATGCACTATGCATTCAAGGAGAGAAATCTGTGGCACTCATCTTCACTTGGCGATATAAAACTAAATCGCTGGAGATGATGGAAGTTGGTAATACCAAAATAAGCTACGTTGAGAGCGCTAAATATCTGGGAGTTATTCTGGATAGGAAGCTACTCTGGCGTGAGCACTTGGAGGATAAGTGCAAAAAAGCCATAGCTACGTTCTGGCAATACAGAGGAGCAATAGGCACGAGATGGGGTTTCGGTCCACGTCAGATGAACTGGATTTATTCCGCCATTGTGGTGCCGAGGTTGGTCTTTGCCTCTATCGTCTGGTGGGACAGGGCACAGAAAGAAACAAGTAAAAGAATCCTGGACCGCGCGCAGGGGCTCTTCCTTAGAGGCATAACAGCTACAAGGAGAAGCACACCATGTGCGGCCATGAGGGTTATGTTGGGTTTTCCATCCTTGAGTCTTCAAATTAGGATGGAGGCAATGAAAACTGCATACCGGCTAAGCTGTACCGGGCAGTGGAAGACAAGTAGCAAACTTCATAAACAGCTATTTGGGGATTCACTGAAGGAGCTCTGGATAGAACCTCAGGATAAGATACTGTCTCTTAAAAGGGAAAAAGGAAACTACAAAATCCTTATTCCTGCAAGAGAGGTATGGGCGGAGTATAGACCCAGACATGGTGAAATCTGGTTCACCGATGGGTCCAAGATGAAGGAAGGAGTGGGAGCAGGATTTAGTGGACCGATACACCAAGACAGATTTTGTCATCGCCTGGAGGACTACAACTCTGTCTTCCAGGGGGAGGTGCTCGCGATTAAACTATGTGCTGAGGAAATAATAGGGTCTGGCAGGAGGGGCAAGACCATCTGGATTTGCTCGGACAGTCAGGCAGCTCTGAAGGCTTTAGGTGAGGCTAGTACCAGCTCTAGGTTGGTGGCTGAGACTATGGCTTCTCTAGCAGAGCTGAGTAAGTATAATTCACTCAACCTAACCTGGATTCCAGGACATTCTAGCTGGATAGGGAATGAGTGAGCTAACAAACAAGGAGTGCCTTAGCAAAACAAGCGTGTATAACCCAAGGACCGTTGCTGAGGGCAGTGGGCATGCCGCCTCAGGAGGGGCGCAAGAGGATCACGGCGCATATAGACAGGTTGTGCAGGGAAGAATGGAATGTAACCTTGGGGTGTAACAAATCCAAGGTACTGTGGGGTTACTCAGGAGATTTGTGGGGCAAAGAACTACTCTCCTTGAGTAGACATCAACTCAGAGCTACTGTAGAGCTGGTTACAGGCCATGGGAATCTGAGGGGGTTCCAATACAAAATTGGAAAATCTAGGTCCCCTGTGTGCAAGAGATGCGACGAGGACCAAGAGGAAAGCCCAATCCACGTACTCTGTGAGTGTCCTGCTTTGGGAGCTGCAAGGAGAAAGTGGTTTGGCTGGCAGGTATGTACACCAGAGGATATCAGAAGATCTAGCATCAGGTGGGTACTTGATTTCTGCAAAGAGGTAGGTATCCACTAAGCTAGTCCTGTGGTAGGGATGGGAAGAGAGTACAAAGGCTGCAGCTAAGTGCTCTACACCGATAAGGTCCCTCCGAGTTTTAGTAATAATAATAATAATAATAATAATAATAATAATAATAATAATAATAATAATAAGCACCTCATAATGAGAGTATGCGGAACAAATGGAACCAAAAGAACTGAAGTATGGTGTCCAGACAGAATAACTGCAAGAAACCTCACTCAACGACAGAAGCAAACAAGAGGGAAGCACACATTTCAATAGGACAGTTTTCCGGAAAGGAAAAAGAAAAGAGAGAGAACCTTACACCAATCGACCAACAACAAACTATATAAACAAAAAGATGACAAACTATTAATAGTGCACTGGAATGCCAGTTCATTAAAACATAAAGCACCGGAGCTGGAAAAGGAAATTCACGAGAAAAATATAAATATAGTCTGCATACAGGAATCAACATTACCAAAAAACAAAAACCTTGATCCGAAGTTTAAACATTACAACCTACATAATTTATCTAGAGACAATTCGAGAGGCGGAGGATTAGTTACACTAGTACATGAGTCATTGCATGTCGAAGGCTGTGATATGAAGATTACCAAAAATTTAGAGTACATAAAAATGAATATAAGAGTTACCAAAGAATTACAATTTACTCTAGTCAATACAGATATACCATCCCAGGGAATTGAAGAGAAGGAATTGGACACACTAATCAGCTCCAACAAGAACCTGATCATAGTTGGAGACATGAACAGCAGACACCAGAGTTGGAACAACGGACCAGAAAGTAAAAACTGCCCTCAACTGTTCAAATGGATTCAAGCTCAAAACATACTTCTGCTGAACCAAAACAAAGAGCCCACATACCAGTCACCCTCAACAGGAACTCTAAGCACCTTAGATTTGACACTGTCCTCACCAATAATCGAGAAAAGGGTAACAAATTGGTATGTCGGGGAAGATCTAGGAAGTGATCACTTACCAATATACTTAGAACTTTCTATCTCAAGAATTCTAGTTCAGAACCCATCTGTCATAAGCAATAAATACAATATTTCAAAAGCTGATTGGAGTGCTTTCACAGAAAAAACTAGAACAAGCGAGATAATACAATACACTCCAGAACTTCTAGAAATAAAACTTCTTCAAGCAGCTGACCATACCATCCCCAAAAAGAAACCAAGAAGAGAACACAAATTTAGAAATAACTGGTGGTCAGAGAAAATCAACCCACTTAGAAAAAAAAGTGACAAAGGGCTAGAAGAAGATGGAAATTGCAGAGAACCAAAGAGTGCAGACAAGAATACAACAGATGCAACGCCATCCTGAGACGTACAATAATCTCAGAGAAAAGGAAATCTTGGAGAGAATTTGTAGGCTCAATAAATGCAAACACTCCATCCAGCCCAGTCTGGAAAAAGTTTAAATCAATCGAAGGTAATACTGGCCAAAAGATTAGCCAAATACAAAGTGAAGCTGGAGAGTGGTTAGAAGATGACAAAACTAAAGCGGAAACTTTTAACTTGTTTTTCAAGAACAGGGCTGGAAAGAAAATCCCATGGCCCAAAAAGCTCACTACTAAAGAAAAGCAGTTAATTTCCCAAGTCGAAGAACTGTACCACCTGGAAGACCCTGCGTTCGTACCTTTCAACATATGGGAACTGAGAAATGAAGTATCCAGAATGAAGGACTCGACTCCCGGACTAGATGGAATCTATAACAGAATGCTCCAACATAGCTCAGAAGAGATGCTTACTAATATAATAAACGTATTCAATGAAATTTGGCACACAGGAAATATCCTAGAAAAATGGAAAACAGCACTAATTGTACCAATCCTTAAACCATCTAAAGAGATAGTCCCAAATGAAGTCATATCGCCTAATTGCTCTTACATCTTGTCTTGGCAAATTGCTCGAACGCATGGTGAACAATCGACTAACATGGAGACTAGAAGAATACAACCTACTAGACCAATCACAATATGGTTACAGAAAACAGAGATGCACTAACGATGCCATAATATACTTAACAAACATCATCTACGCTGGCTTTGAGAAAAAAGAACTAACCATAGTTGTCCTCCTAGAGTTTGAAGCTGCTTTTGACAGGATACCCCACACCACTATCTTGTTAAAATGCATGAAGCTTGTCATAATGGGAAACATGCTGAAGTATCTAATGAATTTCTTAAGCGGTCAAAAAATCAAAACATCGGTCAATGGCTAAGAATCAACAATTGCTGAGATAGAAAACGGAACCCCTCAAGGAGCAGTTGTAAGTTCAACACTGTTTAATATTGCAATACATGACATTGCATCCAACCTATCTCCGGAGGTCAAGTGTGTCTCCTATGCTGATGATGTAACGCTTTTCACCTCACATAGAAATCCAGACAGAGCTAAGCAGGCAATGCAGATGGCCCTGGACCAAATCTTGAACTGGTACAAAAAGTGGTCACTGAAAATCTCTGCTGAAAAGTCAGAATGTACAATATTTACAAGAAGGAATACTCTAACTGACTACAAACCCAAACTAAAACTGAATAACATAAATCTTCAATATAACCACTGCCCTAAGCTGCTAGGAGTACTGCTTGATAAAAAGCTGAGATGGAAAAATCATATTGAAAAAACTGTTCAAGCTTGTAGCAAATGTCTCAATTCAATCAAAGTAGTCACCAGCCGACAATGGGGCGCTGACACCATATGCTTAAGAACATTTTACCTATCCTTTGTAAGATCAAAACTGACTTACTGCAGTGAGGTCTGGGGAACAGCATATTCAGGGAGAGTCTGTATATTCACTGACTCCAAGAGCGCCTTGCACATGATAGAGAAACGGAAACCAGGAAGCTAATTTACTCAACACTCTCAGCGAAGATGAGAAACAAATACAGCTCCAGTGGATCCCCTCACACTGCGGCATTGACGGCAATGAAAAAGCAGATATAATCGCCAAACAAGCAACGGAAATGGGCCCAGTATTCTTACCACAGTACTCTCTAAAGAAATGCCTGAGTGCTGTGAAAACATCAGTCACAAGAAAATGGATACACCATTGGAGAGAAGAAACCAAAGGTAGAAACCTCTATGACATTAAAAAGAACCAAATGATTTGGAAATGTATCAAGGGGTTCCCAGATTTACAGCCGTCTTTGCAGCATGAGCAACAATCGGACACAGACCTATCTCTTCAGATTTAATCTGAGTGAATCTCCACTCTGACCTAACTGTAGAAAAGAGGAGACTCTAGACCATATCCTCCTTCGATGCTCCTTACCAATTCCACCAAGATCAGCTCTGCTGTCTGCGCTGGGAAGCCAGGAGAAAATCAAAACAATATTGATCGATAAACAGTTTTGAACCTTGGCTGCAGCAACTTATTATGGACATCGGACCATTGCAGTCACATGACCCTAAACGTCCGCAGCAAGAAGTATTAGTTTGTAAATATTTAACTTACATATTCACTGCATAAATGAAGTCACTATTTTTTAACAATTCTAGGATAATATAGTCTCTATGTGAATGAACAATTGTTCTACAGTGAATTTAAAACTCATCATATATCTGCATTTTGGAAATCATAGCAATGCGATTATGTGTTAGGAAATTACTCAAAAGGTGTGAAAAATATAGAGAGATTTCGTGAAATACAGAGATATGAGATTTCTTGTAATTTTGTAAAAATGTTGTCCTATCAAAAGACAACTTAATGGCTTTAATTGGTTTAATTTCGTCCTAATTAAGCTTGATAAGAAAGCCCATTCATTTCTACAGACAATTACCACATTATAAGATCGAGACTTACATTCTGGAATTCTAACAAAAAAAATTAGCTATAGATCAGTAGACCATCATATTTTAGAAGCAGCAGAAACCTTTTCTAATCCCTCTTTTATAAGATAAACTTTTAGATTAGGATTAAAAGAGATGGAAGTTATTTATTACTAACTGAAGCATAATGATTTTATATACTTTGAACTTTTGACCAACCTACTGCCACTCCTTTTTTAATTACTTCATTTGAGCTTGACAGCAAACTTGAGTTTGAAGGTAATTATTATCATTCACTGTTGAAAATTCTCAGTTTTTGTACTTAATAACACAGGAACATTTAATGCAAAAATTATATATTATTATTTATAAAATAATCTATTTTTTAACATAACATAGCAAAAACAGTAGTATACTATAGTTGGCTCTAGTAAGATGAAGTATAAATGTTATGTTACACACCCCTTAAATACAAACCACACAAATCCGAAATCGAAAGAAATATGAATATGTAACATTTACTGTTGAACAACAGTTTTAAAATCAACAATAAAAAAGCATATTAATAAAAAAAGCTAAGTATTAAAAAAAATAAGGTAAAATAATAGATAATTAAGGAATATACAATATATATATATATATATATATATATATATATATATATATATATATATATATATATATAATGTATATACTATGTATACTCACATAAACTCAACTACTTAATTGCAGTCTTATCACTTTATAAAACAACAACCTCAAAATGCAGTGTAATCTTATCACTGTATAAAAATATACCTCACAAAAATTATTCTAACTGGTAAATTATATCAGATCACAAAACACTGTCCCACATTTTTTTTAAATCATTTATTTTCAACTGCTGCAATTATGTCATCTGCTTTAGAGGGTATGTTGCACCAGGATTGCATCAGCCGTTTGCCATGACAATGAGGTTTTGCTCTATGTAGTGCAGAGACAGCATATCTGTTGAAGCATCTTCTTCCTCATTGTCACTATTGGTACATCATCTTCATGATTGTCTTGAATTATAAACAATACCAAGCTCACTATACTCTACATTAATGTCCACTGCTGCTTAAGCTCTAGGCATTGTTCTCTAATATCCTCACACCTTATAGTTTTTAAAAAAGATAAAGATCGGTTTCATTTTCTGGTGTTGCAATGGGGGGTTTGAACAAATTCAAGGCTAGATTACAGCTTCTTCCATGATTTCTGTAGTAAATTACATGATGTTCTGTACCAAAACTCTGTTATCCAATAGGTAACATCTTTTTTTGTTATCTTCCATTGCTTCTTAAGAACAGACATTTAACACTCTCTATTTATAAGATATTACAGAAGAATTTTTCTGCTGTTTTAATTTCTGAAGCACGCCCTGCTTAATATGCTGAAACAAAGATGCAACATAGGAAGGTAGAAAGGTCTCTTATGTCACCACATACCAACTGCATTTCTGAAGTATGGGATGGAGCATACTACAGCTTGAGGTGGTAGTTAATTTTCTTTATATAACCATGATACTGAAGGAACAAACTGAGTTTCTAAACATTCTTTATTCACAGAGCAATTAATGCTATCCTCTGATTTTTGTAATAAACTGGAAGAGAACTACGATTCACATTTTTAAGAGCTTGTGAATTGGCTGAAATTTTCAATCACTATTAGTAGCTTGAGTATTCCTAAGACATTACAGCAGATCAAGGGCCCCTTCACCACTCCCCATAACAAAATTATACCTTGATATGGCACAGAACATACAGTATTCTAACAGCTAAGTAATAAGTGATATAATTCAAACTTTTCAAAATTGGAAACATTACCCCAATTACTTCAGATTTTAGGGGTTTTATATGGTCTATTTGTATAGACTATAGAAAAATAATCAAATATACATGTGCTATTAGTTGAAACAGTTATTTGTTTAGAAAACGTATTGAAAGAAATGAAAGTAATTCTTGTCAAATTTATCAGAAGTGGAGGACAGTTAGTAAAATTTCCTCAATAAATAATTTTACATATTTTCACGCAAACGACTAAATGCCATAAACCTGCTTACAGGAGCTCAGACAAATTTACACCCACATATCATAGAGATATGAATTACTGCTCCAAAATATTTTAATTTTTCAGCATTGTAAAAAAAAACAATTCTCTTGTTTAATCATACTCCATTCACTCTATGATTTCTACAAAATGTCATTTGAGCTTTTAATAAATCTAAAACATACAGATATTATAAATGTAAAGTATTGGCAGAATTGAATAGTATGGTAAGTTACTAAGTAATACAATTTTGATTTTCCACTAATAATTGTGTTGTTTAAAAGAGTTAGTTAATTTAAAAGTTTTTGATAATTTAAGTTTTAAATAAATGTTCTCAATTGTATTGCTTTTAAAATGTCTTTAATGTTTATTTATAAAAAAATGATAACTGTAAGAAAAAGTTTTTGAAAACTTCAAGATAAAATCTGACACGACTTACTTTAATGGCTTCAAAAAGTTTGCCAGTTGTAGTTCTAGTAAGCAACTCTTCCAATTCCATACTAAGGCGAGTGCGGAACCAATGTCGAACTCTAACAGTATTTCTACATTCTTGGAACAAAAATTGTAGCAAACAATTCAAAGCACCAGCCACTTCTGGTTTAAAATCTTTATCCTCCAAAGTCTTCAGCAAACTCTAGAAAGTAATAAAACGACCACTATATATATATATATATATATATATATATATATATATATATATATATATATATATATATATATATATATATTATATAACCTATAAATATATACATACATATATATATATATATATATATATATATATATATATATATATATATATATTATATAACCTATAAATATATACATACATATATATATATATATATATATATATATATATATATATATATATATATATATATATATACATATGTAAATATATATCACAGACAATTTTGCTTTTCTAAACATTCAAGGTTTCGAATTTCTTTCCAAAATTCCTTTTGAAGAGCTCAGTTTTAATTAAATAATTATACAACGCAACTTACATAATTAAAACTGAGTTCTTGAAAAGGAATTTCGGAAAGAAATTCGAAGCGTTGAGTGTTTAAAAAAGCAAAATTGTCTGTGATCTGTCACTACCCTATATACAAAAACAAATTAATAGATATTAACAGACATTAAATAAAAAAACTGTAATTTGTTTACAATTAAAAACTTTTTTAAAAAAATACAAGAATACTTACTAACTTAAAATTACTGAATACAGTTTTTTTTAACAAATTTAATTGAAATCAGTTCTTTAAAAAGTACAAGACGGGCCTAAAAATCTTTTCCTTTCAAAATTGGATTTAAAATGAATAACTTATTATTATTGTTACATTTAATTATCTGTCTTAAGATTCCTCAAAAGTAAATTAAATAAATAAATATATTTTTTACCTAATCTTTTGATCTATTATTTGAACTATTTATTAAATAAATAATCTACAACTATATATAAATAATAATCTTCATGTAAAACGGCTGTTCTATAGTTATATGGTACATAGTTGAGTATTATTTAGTTGTAGTATAACTTTTTAATGGAAATTGAAGTGTATTTACTAACTTAAATATACAAATAACATACCTGAGGAAGCTGAAATGGTTCATAGACAGGTATATCAGTGGCTGGTGCAACAGGTAATTTCATTAAATACCTATTGAAGAAGTACCACTGAGCAAGAACAGTGAGTACAACACCAGTTAGAAATGACAATACCACAGGAATTAAAATCTCCAGTATACCCATCTTTCATGTAACTTCCATCATCCTTCAGGGGCAACTGAAATAATTTAGATAATTGTCACTAACATGATGGCTTTAAGATTCAAAATACCTACTAGAAAGAAATTTGTGGGTCTTGTCAACCTGATGGGTCCAACTACAACAATGATAAGTGATAGAAGTAACCTTTTTGGAAAAACCCCAGTTAGGTACAGTGGGCCCTTTAGATTGACAAGACCCATTATTTATGAATTCAAAAATATTTCCAAGTACACCCCATGATTTCAAAGTGTTTAAAATTCCTCTTCACCAAGCCATGTCATGCCTTTTCAAGGTAGAAAAATACAATACTGAATGTTACTAAACACTTTTAAATGTTTTAAACTTGCCTATAGTAGCACTTACTTTGCTTGTTGAGGACGGCCGTTTCGGGAGATGTGTCCCTTTGTCAACTCAGACCGTAACTGATCTCAAGGCTAGGTAAGGTGGGTTAGGGTGAAGGTGGGATATTTTGGTGGTGTGGGTGTATTTTGTGTGTATTAGGAGTTATGATGTCAAAAAGTGCGAGTGAGTTTTGACTTCATAACTCCTAATACACACAAAATACACCCACACCACCAAAATATCCCACCCCCACCCTAACCTACATAAACCTTGAGATCAGTTACAGTCTGAGTTGACAAAGGGACACATCTCCCGAAACGGCCGTCCTCAACAAGCAAAGTAAGTGCTACTATAGGCAAGTTTAAAACATTTAAAAGTGTTTAGTGATTACTAGTAGCTCACGCGAAGATGGAATCAACAACTAAATGTTAGTTATAAGAGAAAGGCATTTTATAACTCAAAACAAACTGATTAACTGAAGAAAGTAACGACTTTCAACTGACTGAAAGTCGTTTCAACGGACTGAAATTACACTGTACGTTACTAAAAAGGTAATTTCTCCAACACAATTGCATAAAGTACTTAGGAATAAAGATCCGTCAGTAGCTTCCAAGACTGGTTTTATCTTTACCTTGATTGAAAAGAAGGATTACATTGATACTTTCATTCATCAGGGAAAAAGTTCCTCAAATAAACAAATGTCTTCTTGAATACTCAGATTCCACCACCATTACTTCAGAGGTGAAATATGAGGAGTACCTTGAATTAGGGAGGAGGGGTGAGTGTACTTGGGGCCTACTTGATGTTTTGGCAAATTTTGTAGGTGCTGATTTATCCGTTCTAGTCATAGATTTATTGGTCTGAATTTTCTTCACTGAGAGCTGAATTATTTCCTTACTTCCTGGCCTGGACTATGTCTGTGCCTCGGGTTTTTCATAGAAGACAACTTCTGCTACATGTTAGCAGATGTCTTTTTCAGCGTTTCATTCCCTGAACCACGATCGCCATTAGAACCGCTTGGCAGAAGATGTTAATCAAAGGCTGTGCTATGACGCTGAGCACTATTGAGAACAGTCCATTAGTGCCTAACGCTAGGAGACAATTAATTACAAATTATATTCAGAACAGTTATTTGCCCTCCTCTCTGTCTGAACATTTTGCCCCAAAATAAAATCATATTGGATGATTTTAATATACAAAGTAATGAATAAATATTTAGTGAATATAACAGTGATATAAAATAGAAAATGTCATTAAGAATTAATATATTTTATATTCCAAAAGAGAAATTTCAGAAAATAAGAATTTAAAAATAAACATAATTTCTATTGTTAAGATCCTAATATCAGTGTTCTGTAAATTATCAACTATAGGGACTTTGAAATATTATAAGACTTTGTCTATACTATTATATACAAATCTAATGGTGTCTGTCTGTCTGTGTACTGTCTGTTACTCAATAACGTAAAAACTACTGAACCCATTGAACTGAAATTTTACATGGAAATTTTTATGATCCCTGGTTAACGCATAGGCCTATTTTTATTTAGAAATTCCGCCAGCGCACCACCTCACTGGCCTTGAAACTCCCTTCACCTCAATTATCTATACTTCATTATATACTTGATTTGGCTTAATCAGTTAATAATCACCTGTAAAAATCACTTTTAAACAGCTGATAGTAATTGTTTGTTGTTATTCATCTTACAAGGTTAGTTATACTTTACAAATATTATGTTACAAACAGAAGCTTTCTTTCTCTTGGTTTTTCAAGACAATAATCGGTAAGTTTATAGTATGATATATTTTTGAATTTTGTAGTCCATCACGTTCAGTGAATCTTAATTTATCACTTAATAGTTTATGACTATCCAAACTTTAGATTTTGTAAATTTGTTAAAACTTACTGAGACAGAACATTTTTGATCGCTATGTGGTGATCTTTATCAGTGTCTTCATCAGAGACACTGAGGAAGATCGCCACATAGCGATCAAAAATGTTCTGTCTCAGTAAGTTTTAACAAATTTACAAAGTTTAAAGTTCGGATAGTCATAAACTCTTGTTTAAGTGATTAATGATATATTTATTGGGATTTAATCTATCTATACTATTATATAAAAATCGAATGGTGTCTGTCCATGTGTGTGTGTTACTTAATCACGTAAAAACTACTGGACCCATTGAGCTGATATTTTACATGGACATCTTTATGGTCTCTGGTTAACACATAGGCATATTTTTATTTAGATATTCCATCAGGGCACCACTCCATTGGCCTTAAAAACTCCCTTAACACTTAATTATCTATATTCCATTATATACTTGGCTTAATCAGCTGATAGTAAATGTTTGTTGTTATTCATCTTACAAGGTTTTTTACACTTTACAAATGTCATGTTGCAAGCAGAAGCTTTTCCTTCTCTTGGTTTTTCAAGACAATAATCGGTAAGTTTACAAACTATAATTTCATATATTTATTGGGATTTAATTTCAGTAAATTAAATTCATCCCAAATACAAATATACGCCAACCATGTATGAAGGATGAGTACTCTGCTAGTATATAAAACTAGCATTCTGTGTATATTTTACAACATTTTCACAGCTTCTGAAGTGTCATTTGTGTTATATAGTTATAATGGTGGGATTTATATTTCTCACAAATAGTTTCAACTCCACATCATGTATGTTACATTTAATAAAGTTTATGTAAATTGTTAAAAATAAAACCATCACTGGTTATAAAACAAAATAATGACTACATTAAGATTTAAGCCATTTAGAGCAAACTAAAGAGAACAAAAATAGCCTGACTTGATAACTTGCCAAAATAATTTAGGGATTAAAATGTCTTGCCAAATGTTGGCAAAATAGCATACTGCAAAGTTTTAAGATCTGGAATACAACAAACTAAAGTATCACATATATCATGGACCTAGTAGATTCCTTTGGAGTTACTTGCTGTATTCAGCAAATAAAAACTGCCCCCCTTCTGTCTTTGCTTATGTGTTGTTATTATACTTACCTAAAATGGGTTACCTTGTTGATCTAATAATAATTCCCAAGTGTTCCAAAAATACTGATGGAAGTTAAACAGGGTATTTAGTTTAGATGGAGAAAGTGAATTTTTTTAAGGTAATTGTTATATTATCATATATATACACATATAAATGTAACACTGATTATCAGTAGAAGATAAGATAACAAGAAGCAAAAGTGGCCTGCAAGATAATATATCAGTAGTTATATATAAACACAAGTTAAACAGAAAAGAAGGCCCCTGAAAGTTACTTGGAACTAAGAATATAGTCTGCAGCTGACTTGTTAATAGTTTTTAATGATTCCATACAATTTTTGAATTTTTAATGTTACTGTGTGTCTACACCAATCATTTACAAATTTTGTTTCTTGTCACTACCATTTCTAATGTTATGAATTATAGCATTGCCGACTGGCAAACGATTTAATCCCTTTTGAAAATAGACAGATTACTGAGAGTAAGGGCAAAATGGAGAAGTGGCGAATTATAGAGAGATTGCTGTTTAGGTTAACATGTATAAGTACATACTAGTAGATAAATTTTAGTTGAAAACAAATACAGTAAAACCTGTTTAAACGGAAATCTATTGGGACCAGCATTATTTTCCGTCTAAGACAGTTTTCTGGCTTATACAGTAGTAGTGTGCTGTATGAAGGTACTGTAATATTATGTAGACTGTTGCCAAGTTATTTTTAGCGCTATGGTTGAGGGGGGTTTCTTAGCTATGAGAATCCCCTACTGCTATTCCTGCTGATCAGCCGTATGACGCAGTAAATAAAAATGTTAAAACCTACAGTGCAAAATAAAAATCCTACCTTTTAATGCAGCATAGTTTTATTCAAGTCCACAGCACATTTTTTATAGGAAACACTAAAACTACGCTTGTCAACAAAATCTATAAAGGAAAGATGCGCTTTATTGAAAACTATACAGTATTTTTACCTTTACTCTACATAAGAGTAAATATGCACAGTAGGCCTATGTAAAAATTAAAGAGAATCAAATAGGCTTGAAGAAACCTAGCATTGACTTTTGTTTTAAAAGATTAGTTTTAGTACTTGCTTCTGTTTCAGTTATTGCTTTTAATTGTAACGAGTTGTGATACATTCGGGGGCTGTTAACACGTACCGCAAAGTCTTCTAATTTACAAAATTTCATTATAACTTCGCCAATTGTTCTAATTTTGTTTTCTACAACTGGACCGTCTTCAATTTCTTCTTCACTTTGAATAACTTCATTAGTCTCCATTTCAATGATTTCGTCCAAAGCTTTTGGCCCTTCTTCTGTTGGTAGTTGATTGTCAATACAAACGTATTCTTCGGCAGTTAAATTAAAGTATCCAGTTTCTGTCAACAAATCTTTCCCAGAGTGCAAGGTAATGTCTTGCATCCCTGTTTCAACAGGATTATTATTGAGTTCTTCGTGTACAATAAGAGCAGCTTCTTTGAATGCATTTTAAACACAGGACTTTGATATTTCATAAGACCTCGATATCCATCTAATAGCATCAAAAACAGTGATGTTATTTGTCAGTTCCTGTACTGACAAGCATTAATTTATGTTTGCAATAAGAAATTGTAAAACATGTTTTCTGTAGTGTACTTTTAAGATTTTTATTAACACCCTGATCCATCGGTTGAGTAACGCTGGTAGTATTGGGCAGAAAAAACACTAATTTTATGTGGGAGTAATCTTCACAAGGATGACATGTTGCATTAACCATAAATAACAAAATATGCCTGTTATCAAGCTTCATTGTATCATTCAAATTTTGAAGCCAATTTTCCATAGTGGCTGATGTCATCCACACCTTCTTGTTAGTATGCCATTTAACTGGTAACTGGACTACAATTTTGAAAGATCGGGGTTTCCATGATTTCCCAATTACCAAAGGTTTTTCTAATTTTCCAAATGCAAAACCGCAAACTAAAACTGTAAGCTTTTCTTTTGACTGGTTACCTCCCATCCATTTTTCATTTTTAAAATTTAAAGGCTTATTTGGGAGAGCTCTAAAAACAAACCCATCTCGTTACAGTTTCCAATATTTTGGCTTTATAATCAACTGTTAATTCAAAAACTTTATGCTTCCAATCATCAACTGTTTCCTGGTTAACTCCTTTTGCTTCACCACAAATTTGATTGAAAGAAATTGAATATCTAGTTAAAAAACTTTCTAACCATCCATTCGAAGCTTTGAATGTTGTGTTCCCTAGCTTAGCAGCAATTGACTTAGCTTGTTCTTGTAATATTGAACCTGAGATAGGAAGACTCTTGGATCGCGCTTGTGTAAACCATTTAAATAAAATTCTGTAAATTTCTATATTGGCGCATTTTTTTGCCTTTTGAATGAAGTGGTCTCTTGCATTTCAACCAATCTTCTTTTATTTGTTCTTTGTTTTTTTAAATTCCATAAATCTGTGTTTTACTGCATTTGTATTTATCACATAATTGTTTCCCGTTTAATTTTCCACTCAGTTCAATAACATCAATTTTCTCTTTCAAAGTTAATGTATGGAGTCCTTGACATTTTTACAATAAGCCTACTACAGCGAAGTACACTACACACTTGATCACTTAATAAGAGTGACTGTACAAAACACTACAAAACAAAAATCAAGAGACTAAACAATGAATAGCACATACTGTTTAAGCGGAAAGTAGGTCGACCTATTGGCTGCAAGATGTAACAGGCCTGTACTGTTCAGAATACAGGGCAGTACTGAATTTACATTCGAACACTTAAAAGAAACGAATGCTGACTTAGCATCATCATGTATTATCGTAAACTGCAAATGTTTATACACCATCAGCTATATGTACACATCAGGCTGATAAGCGGGAGACGTTCAGGAGGGGCAATGTGCATGACTTTGCAAAGCATTCTTAGAATTCAATAGACAATCCATCAAAAATAAACAGAAAGATCTGTGCATTTTGTCATAGTAAAAAATAGATTATAAATTGTATCATCTAAATTATTGATATCTTTATTTTTCACAATATGTATGTTATCAGAAGTTTCCGGCTTATGCAGAACTAAAATGTAGTAAATACGTATTACTCATCCATTTGTCTAATCCGCTTCAGTGTTAGTCAGTTTCCGTCTTATGAAGGTTATTAACTAGGAAAATCAATAGGTGGCAGTCGGGGCTTTTTGAAGTTTCTGTGGCAGACAGGATTCCGCCTAACACAGGTTCCGACTACGACAGGTTACACTTTAATATTAAGGTTATTCCACTTATATATATATATATATATATATATATATATATATATATATATATATATATATATATATATATATAAAGTGATATTTTTGCCAGTATAAGGTAAATTAAAATATTTTCTTTATAGAGAAAAAAATAATAAATTCCCCAGTTACCATCCCCAGTAGCACTTATCCTGGCATGTAAGTAGAGGTTACAAAAGCAAAATATTTGTTTAAAATAATCAGAGGTTGTTTTATACATTTGGCGTACAAAATTGATTTTTTTTTTAAATTTAGGGTAGTTAAGGCAATTGAGAAGTGAAATACACTGACATACTTATCTATAATGCTATTTACATTTTTTTAAGAAGCAAAATTAGAAGAAATTATAATTTAAAAATAAATACTCTTATAGATCAGAATCAGAAATTTTAGATTACCTATCATCCCAAGGATATAATAAGGATCTCACAAGTCTTACATTATTCTGTCACTAACATTATCATTATCAGTCATCATCATCTGCTTCCTATAATATGCTATCTTCTTATAAATCTAATGCATCGGCTGTACCATATTTCTTAAATAATTTTACGACAGTTTGTATTTTCACTTTATCATAAGGATAATTCCAATGTTAGCCAGATCATAGTCGTGTTTTTTTACAACGATTTATAACAAATATAATATTTGTTGTATCCATCTTCAAGTGAGCTTCTAGTTTTCACTAAACACTAATAAATATTTACAAGTGTTTAGTAATAAATATAAATATTTTTTTTTCGATTTGTGAAAATTAGTAATTTTGTCTTAATATTTTGGTAGTTTTTGTGTAATTTTGGTTTTTTGTGGAGATCTAGGATATGTAGTTTCATAACATAAAATAGCTATGCCAACTTTTTGTTGCTACAAAATTTTGGAAGTGTTCAGGATTGTTTTTCGTCTCCCTCAGTGTATATATTATGGAACATACGATAATACGCTTGATCTACTTTCAAGCATCCATTTTTCTAATTCCAGTCAATGTTCTCTGCCACATCACATAGTAATTTTCGGAACAAAGCAGTTATCTGATCTTTTCTGTACTTTTCCACCATCCATGGACAAGTTTTTTGTTGGCACTGAACATACATACAGCTTTACTGTTGTTTGTAATTTCTGCCAAACCAACAACTTTTATTTGAAGAAAGACTTCCTTCGTTTAACCACAGTTATTGTTATAGTTGATATTATCAGAAGCAAGTCAAAATATGTTAAATATTAAATATCCTGAAGAATTTTTAGGTGAGTAAGTGATAAGCTCTACTCTGATGCTTTTAAAGTCAGAAAAAAGATCACCTTCAAGAAACTAAACAAGAAAGATTTTATAAAAATAAGGTGTTACATATAAATTCATTTATATATTTGATTTTTATTCAATAATTATATCTTCCCAATATAAAAGAAAATTTTTGTTTTATTCGTGCTCATTGTGAAGTTAGCATAGATGGTAGCACCCCTAGCGGGTAAAAATGTAAAATATCGTACGAGTTGGTAGCTTAACTTAAAAAAACTCACATCACCTCATGTGACGTAACATGGTCTGATATCGCCAGATCCAATGCACCAATCGAAAAATTCGAAATAATAATCGAGGGTGGGAAAGTTCCGGTGGCTTGTACCTTCAGACGGCCCACTTCTCAAAAGGTCTCCGAACGAGACGCACGTGATGGCATTTCGGACATAACTTAGAAATTTATAAGCTTCCAGTATTCAAAATTTAAGATGTCAAGGCCGGTACCGAATTTTATTAACGTAACTAAAGAAGAAGTCAGAAGCGATAATTTATGTTTTTCAAACGAGTAAATGTTTATATAATTTTTGTTTAAGTGCGCTTATTTGCACGAGCGATGTGTTAAGTGATTAGTGATTCCAAAAGCCATGGGCAATGCTTAATATGTGTTAAAGTGTTTTTTTTAAAATAAATAATGTGCACAAGCAGGTACGTTTTAGATAATAATAAAGAGAAAATGTATTTTAATGTTACTAAGTTGAATTTTAATTGATAAACGGTTAACACATGAACGGTAGAAATTGTCCTTCGAATATTCATTTCTAAAAATTTAATTGAAAGACTTAAGTTACTATCTTGTCGATATATATAAATTTTAAAGTTCAATAAGTAATTCAAATGTATGGAATAACTAGCAGTAATTAAAATTAAATTACTCGACACATTGCTGTCTTTTGTTCTATTGTAATTGTAATTGAATAATAAATTGTATAACTATGTAATTTAAAACTTTATATTTTCATATCCCAAGTAACCTAGTCCGTTACAAATTTTTTTTTTTTTTTTTTTAAACAAAAACATCCGTTTAAAATAGGGGATGAGGTTTATGTTAGATGCCATTATTTATCGAAAAAGGTTGATAATTTTCAAAGTAAATTGGCTATGAAATATGAAGGTCCGTATAAAATATTGTATTTTTTTAGTCCTGTGTCTGTACTGATCCAACAAAGTAATAACCTCAATAATATAAGAAGAGCTCATATAAGTCAATTAAAATTGAAACAGGGACGTACTGAAAGATAAATTCCTTATAAAAAGGAAAGGGGTAGGAAAAATGTCATAGGGTATACAAGTAAAGGTATATACGATTATATGCAATTGCATACACAACACGACAACAATATATATGTCATGCCCGCATGGTATATAGCCCACACAAATACACGAGGCTGACTGACTTATAGCTTCTATTACATTTAACACAACACGATTCCAATACGACTAGGAATCCAGACTTTACACGACAGACTGACCAAATTGTGTACAATCTAAATATACCACTTGAGTATGCGTTTACGAGCAAGAGTTACTATTGATTATCCTTTTTGCAAATGTAAAAAAAAAAAAAAAAAAAAAAAAAAAAAAAAAAAAAAAAAAAAAAAAAAATGGAATAACTAGCAGTAATTAAAATTAAATTACTCGACACATTGCTGTCTTTTGTTCTATTGTAATTGTAATTGAATAATAAATTGTATAACTATGTAATTTAAAACTTTATATTTTCATATCCCAAGTAACCTAGTCCGTTACAAATGCGCTACTCTGCTGTTATTAAATTACTGCTGTTTTTTTTTTTTGTTGTTTTCTAAAATGTAAGTCTTATACTCTGCTAATTTTCGAAAAATTTATTAATTAAAAAGTTGAATGATAATTACTGCTAACGAATTCCAAGGATTAATGCCATTCATGTGTTAATTATTTAAGTTGTGCAGCCCTCCTTAAAAATACTCGTCAGTGTATAGTAAAGTTATTTTCAAATAAATAAAATGTATAGCGTTTTAAAAATAAATAAGTTAGTAAAAGACGAGTTAATTGTCGAATTAAACATTACAAATGTAAAGTTTAAAACGGACAGTACAGTATATGTAATAAGAAAGATAGCCAAAGACAAAAATTTGTAAAGCCGATCCTGTTAATTTAATGTATTGGATAAGTAAAGTTTCTCAGAGAAATTCAAAGTAAATGTTTAAAAATCATTTTAAGTTAAAGAAGGAAACAAAATTGTTATGGTACTTACAATAAAAATTGAATTAAGTAATCAAATAAATTAATTCTTGTAAAGTCAAATAAAATTCAAATAAATTGTAATGTTTTATAGGACACTGGAGTTTCAATAAATATAATAAAAGAAGAATTTGTTTTTAAACATTGTCAAAATTAAAGTTACATAGTAAAAAAGATTTTTTTATAGCAAGTAAAGTTTTTAATAGCAGAATGTTTGGATTGTAAAATGTTAGATGACCTAAATGATTTTTTTAAAAGGATAAAAAATTTTAAAGAACATTTAATAATAATGATTTGAATAAAGTCTTTTTTTTGTTGTGAACAATTAGCTGTATGTAATTCCTAAATTAAAGTATGGGATTTAATTTAAGAATAAAGTTAGTGAATTTTCAAAGTATGGGATTTGAAATTCAGAAAGGGTTAAGATGTACTGAAGATGTATAAGATAACAAAGATGTTATAAGACAATGGTACAGGCTTAAAATTTTGCCAAGTGAGAGTAAAAATTGTATAGACAAAAGTGTCGTGAAACAATGAACTCAGGGGCAAATATGGTAATTTGTGGCTTACAAGAAGTGAGCAGGTTTATACAGCTAGATTAGAGGTTAGGATTGCTCACATAATGTAAGACAAATTCAAATAAAATTTAAGTAAAAGATATTTCAAAAACCTCTTGTAATTTTAATCTTAAACCAAAATGTGAAGTAGCATTAAATAGTATAAAAAACGATGTATGGTTAATAATTTAAACTCAAAGGAATATTAAAGTAAATTGGCTATAAAATATGAAGGTCTATATAAAATATTGTAAATTTTTTTTAATCATGTGTCTGTACTGTTCCAATAAGGTAATAATTTTAATAATATAGAAGAGCTCACATAAAACGATTAAAATTGAAACAGAGACATTCTGAAAGGGGTAGGTTATTTAGTAAACGAATAAAAGAGTATTAAAAGTTAACGTTAGAAGAAATTCAAGCTATTGTTTAATTTTTAAAAGGGGAATTGTTTAATGAGGAGAATGGGAGGTGCCTTGATATGCAATTTTACAAAATCATGACGACACATTTACATAATTGCGTGTCGAAAGGGCCCAATGACATGCAATTACACACTACTACACGAGATAGAGACGACAAAAATCTCAAAATACACAATACTACACGAGCAGACTAAAACACTTGACCAAAAATTGTATATGAATGTACAGTCCTAGTTTCTGTTTAGTTTCATTTCTTATTTTATTAATACAAGAGCTTGATCAAAATTTAAAATGAAATTATTATAGTAATGTTTAAATGAAATTATAAGAATAATGAATTGAAGTAAAGTCCTTTTTGAGTCAACACCTAGCTGTATAGTTTTTAAATCAAAGTATGGGATTTGATTTAAGAATAAGGTATTTGGATTCAAAATATGGGTTTTGAAATCCAGGGTTTTTTGTATAAGATGTATGAATGTTGTAAAAATAACACAGAGAAGTTATAAAGCAATGGTGCAATCTTAGTTTGTAAATTGAGAGAGAATTTCTGAGAAATTACACAGCGTCGTTTAAATGTGGTAATTTGTGGCTTACAGGGAGTAAGCAGTTTTGCAGATCCCAGGCAGGGGACTGTGATAAATACAGCTAGCAGGTTATGTATGTTGACACAAAAAGAGACAATTTCGAAGAAAATTTGATTAATAGATGATTTGAAGGATTTTTTTAATAATGAAGTAATTTGATAAAAAATTAATAAGAAATTGAAAGAGTAAAGATTTTAAAAATTGAAAAAATATAAATTTGTATTCATAAAAGTTTATGAAACAGAATGTTGACAAGAAGTCAGATTTTAATAAAAGTAATTAAAGTATGCGATATTTTAAAAAGTTTTAAAACGTGAAATGTGTAGAATGTCTTTGCAATAGAACACTGTGAAACCGGTAGATTTGTAAAAGAGCCTATGTGTGAGAAAGCGGATGTGCTTCCGCAAGGGGGAATGGCAAGCATTTCATGGTGGAGACAGTGAGTAAACAAAAACATCCGTTGGCCAGTCAATGTTTATACTTTTTCTATGGTACGTATAAAATTTTGTTCAATTGTAAAAGGGGACTGCACATACTCATGTATAAAATGTTAAAGTAGAAATAAGATGTAATGTTGAACAAAAATTTTCTTTTCAGGTCGACAAGAGAAAATGTAACACTCTTAAAAATAAGGTGTTACATATAAATTCATTTATATATTTGATTTTTATTCAATAATTATATCTTCCCAATATAAAAGAAAATTTTTGTTTTATTCGTGCTCATTGTGAAGTTAGCATAGATGGTAGCACCCCTAGCGGGTAAAAATGTAAAATATCGTACGAGTTGGTAGCTTAACTTAAAAAAACTCACATCACCTCATGTGACGTAACATGGTCTGATATCGCCAGATCCAATGCACCAATCGAAAAATTCGAAATAATAATCGAGGGTGGGAAAGTTCCGGTGGCTTGTACCTTCAGACGGCCCACTTCTCAAAAGGTCTCCGAACGAGACGCACGTGATGGCATTTCGGACATAACTTAGAAATTTATAAGCTTCCAGTATTCAAAATTTAAGATGTCAAGGCCGGTACCGAATTTTATTAACGTAACTAAAGAAGAAGTCAGAAGCGATAATTTATGTTTTTCAAACGAGTAAATGTTTATATAATTTTTGTTTAAGTGCGCTTATTTGCACGAGCGATGTGTTAAGTGATTAGTGATTCCAAAAGCCATGGGCAATGCTTAATATGTGTTAAAGTGTTTTTTTTAAAATAAATAATGTGCACAAGCAGGTACGTTTTAGATAATAATAAAGAGAAAATGTATTTTAATGTTACTAAGTTGAATTTTAATTGATAAACGGTTAACACATGAACGGTAGAAATTGTCCTTCGAATATTCATTTCTAAAAATTTAATTGAAAGACTTAAGTTACTATCTTGTCGATATATATAAATTTTAAAGTTCAATAAGTAATTCAAATGTATGGAATAACTAGCAGTAATTAAAATTAAATTACTCGACACATTGCTGTCTTTTGTTCTATTGTAATTGTAATTGAATAATAAATTGTATAACTATGTAATTTAAAACTTTATATTTTCATATCCCAAGTAACCTAGTCCGTTACAATACCAAAGAAAATTATTTATTGTTTAGTCTAATAATACAGTAATTGGAAACTTCAATAGCTCGTCTGTTAGAAATAGTTCACATTAGACTAATTTTATTTAACAATTAGATTAGGAACTTAGAAGATGTTCTCAACAGAACCAATTTTTCTGTTCCTCCTAGATAAATCTATTCCTAGAATTGGAGCAGCATATTATTATTGCCTCTTTAAAGGTATCTTGACCCAAATTCAATTTTATCCAAAACTGATTTGTGTATCTATGTAGATCAACCAGCAGAGCATATTTCCGTCATATAGAATTTTTGTCTTCAACTTAATGTTGGTAACTTTTAGTATTGCCATAATTTACTGACAAGTGGTGAATAGGTAATTTTGTGAATATAAGTCTCTATTTCTTCTGATGGATTTTACACAACAATCTCTATGACGTACGTTGAAACTTTTTAATATTGTTACTTGTACAAACTTATAATTTTTTTTTTTGAGACAAAACATTTTTGACTACTCTTGAGAATTATTACCTATTACAGTCTGACACATTCTCTCAAAAAAGATTTTATCAACTTACTTTGTTGCAAGTTAGTGAAAATCTTGATATTCGAAAATTCCAAATCAAGAGCCTTGTGGAAATGACAAAAAATTCATAAGAAATGTGAAATATACTTGATTGTTAATACTTCTAAAGCAAATGTCATGTAGAAAAAGTATGAAACTCACAATACAGAATATACCTTAAGTGCATCTATTATTACGACTTTGTATTTGCAAATTTAAATTTTACAATTTATCAATTTTTAATTTTACTTTCTAAGTTTTAGTGAATAGACCCTAGTAATTTACATTAATGAAATATAGCTTATGATATTAAAAATCAATATATTACATAACTATATTTCCTTTTAACACATTAGACAGTACTATAACTTTCCTTAGACAGAGATTTCAACTTAGTACTACCTATTCCAGAATGCAGAAAGTAACATAACCTAAGTTATAATAAAAACAATTGCAGTAGGTAAAAACAATAAAATCCATGAGTGTAATACCAAATAATAATTATAATAAATAATTAAATATGACTTAAAACATGTTAATACTGCAACAATAAAAGCCATATGGAAATAAATTGTATTTGTTGTGGATTCATTATAGTAACTTCTATTCTTTTAAATTATTGCGTGTATGTTATAAATTTAATTACAACAATTTCATAATAGTAATGAAATATGAAAATACTACTATACAATAAATATCATAATGCGACTTACAACTTTGTTTCCTCTCTCCTAACACATCAAGCGAATGCAACAGTGCAAGTGCAAGTGCAAACATTAGATAACAAACGTCAAAATTATTTTTGGGTTTAGGGGGTGCACAAACTGTAACACTTCAAATTTATACTAAATAGAATTTTAAAATTAATAATTTTAAGTAAATACAACTTGCTTGAAAATATTAAAATTTACCTTCAGCCTACTGCAGTCAACTGTTTTATAAAAGTAATATAAAACTGACAAGTTTAGGGATTCGACTCGGTAGGCGCTCTCTAGTCACATACTAGGTACTTGTCAAACAAATTTCACTGTTTAATAGATTTCATCTTTTTATATATCGAGGAATTCTGTTGATTTTTCAGATATAATGTATATTATATTTATAACGTAAATATAAAAGATAATATTCCACGACAAGTAAAAATAACAATTGAAAACTTTTAATATTATTTAATTCTATTTTCCTTTTACCCTACTATTTTTATACATATATACTTGAACATATATTAGTACTAACCTAATTTTAAACTACTTAACTAAGTGAATACGTAATTGCTTACTTGCTGACGCGTTTCAAAACAATCGTTCCTTTTACGAAGCTAACCCTTTACTCGAGTAGAGGGCTAGTTTCGTAAAAGGAACAATCGTTTTGAAACGCGTCAGCAAGTAAGCAATTACGTATTCATTGAGTTAAGTAGTTTAAAATTAGTTTAATCAGTGAATTCAAGATGATTACATCTAAAAAAATTATATATTAGTATTTAGTACAGTGAAACCTCTCATATCTGGAGCCTCTAATATCCGGACGTAATATAAAAATAAAGTAAGCGTCTTTATTCAATAAGGCGCCTTGCCGCCGAATCAGTTCTCCGGCACTATCAGTCGGCTTTTTGTTTTTACCCGACTCAGCCAGTTGAGTTCCTGTCTCCCTATAGTTAAGTTTACTAGTTTTCTACAGATTTGTGTATTGTAAAATCCAACTTATTCAGTTGTATTTGAGTTTCGTATCATTCAGTTTGCAAATATTCTACAGGATTTTCGGTAATTTGGTAATTTAGTTAGTTATTTTACCTAAAGATTGTCATCTACAATATACAGTATAAAAGAAAAAAAAGATTTACTATATTGGCCTGCAGTAATGTTATAGGAACTAATAAATTAAAACTGGGACTAATTAGAAAATCCAAAGGGCTTTTAAAAACTTTAGAGATACAGATTCCACTTTACTGGTAAGGAACAAAGGGCAAAAAAAACAACTTGCCAAGGAAGGCAATTTTATTAGTCGATAATGCCCCCTCCCAACCCTCACCATATGAATTAAAAAGTGGCATATAGAGTGCGCTTTTTTGCCTTCAAAAGTACATCTTTGTGCCATACCAATGGATCAAGGCGTCCTGAAAAATCTCAGACAGCTATATTCTTGTAAGCTACTAACAGTTATAATTGTGGGTATGTATGTGGGAAGAAGTGTTTCTGAGTATCTAAAAAACGTAGACTTGCTAGATGTAGCTTTATGGATTGGTACAGCATGAATTATGGATTACCAGCCTGTAGTCATGCTGATGACATTAGTTAAATCATGTCAAAAACTATTAGATCATAAAACAATCAATGTGGGGATTGAAAACGCTTTACAAATGGAAAGCTTGTTAGTGAAACAGATGAAGAAATCGTCAGTAGTCATAGAAATATTCCTGGTTGCAAGGACATGAATAGTGTTGGCGTGAATGGATTTATTAAAGAGATTGAAGCTCATAAGTTTACTACTAGTGATATTATTGACTTACTGAGCACACAGCCAGTGCATACCAAAGAAAACAAACCAAGATGCAGCTGATCAAGTACGTTGAACAACAAGACAAAGCAACATCGACCGATCGTCTACTTTTTCAAAAGTGGAGGGATATATCATCAAGGAAACATGTTCAACTAACAAGCAAACTACCACTACATCTTTTTTTTACCAAACTTGTAACTCCCTCAATTTTAATTTTTTTACAACTTTCACTTTATTACCTTAAATACCCTTACCTCCCCTATCCCTACACTTCTCCATTCGAATTTTCCATTGTATGAAACAGTGTTTTAAGTCGATATCTGAAAGGTTACTCATGAGCTCCATCGCTTTTTCCTTCACTCCATCCACTGTATTAAATCTGGTTCCTTTTAAGGCTTCCTACATTTCTTCACTTTTGGGAACTAAAGAGGCTCTCTTTCTTCTTATTCGCTCATTGAGGGTAACCAAAACCTCAAGATAGTACTCTTTATTCAACCTCTGCCCCTCAGGAGCCCAATTTATGTACAGTATATATATATATATATATATATATATAAGGATGGCAAAAATAACTTCAATTCTATGTAAACTCATAGCAATAATATTCATGTCCTTCATGTATCTGGAAAACGATTCATAAAATATCAAGTCCAGATTAGCGAGACTGTACTGTATATGCCTATAGGAATGTCGAAAAAAACAATCTTCATGACCTTGATCTTTGATTACGACATTCGAGTTTTCTTCAGTTGTGGTGAATTTTGGCTCTTCCAATGGTTTGATTGGCACTTAGTTTCTGAGTTATACGTAAAAAACCATGATTCATGACTCTCTCCAACAGTTTAGAATCCTTCTTGATGTTTTTTAAGATGTCAGAGCAAATCTCTAATCGTGCAAAAATTTGTCGAAGTGACTCTTTATCGGTATATACAGTTTCTGGCAATGTACGAATACTTAACCGGCTATCTTGACGGATAAGATTTCCAATTTTCTCAATGGTTTCATCAGTTTTTGAAGTTGCTGGCCATCTTGAGCGAGGATCATCCTCAACATCTTCTTGTTCTTCTTTAAAATGTTTATACCACTCAAATATGCGTGCACATGACATACATTCTTTCCCATACACTTGATGTAAGACAGAATGGGCCTCTGTGGCGTATTTACCAACTTTCACTAAGAATTTGAAGTTGCAACTTTGCTCAATCAAAACACATAACATTTTTCTGAAAAGAGAGAAATCACACTGCAACACTAATGAAGACTGTAGCCCACCTGACCAACCTAAGGTCATTCAACCGGCAGGGATGTGGAGGATGATGTCAGGGAACATGACTATATAGCATTGAAAAATGCCCTGACAAAGAGGAAAAACTTTTGCTGAGTAATATAAGTGAGTAGTAGAGTTTTCAAAGAGTTAAATTGATAACAGTTATAAATATTACAACATCGATGAATGATCTCGTATATATAATAATAATACACTAAAGGAAGAGAACTTGTAACTCTTAGAGAGAAGCTAATATCAACAACATTTTTTATATCTCGATTGAACCTTTTGTTACATTACATATAGGTAATAAGAAAAGTATACTGTATATGTAAAGTAATTTACATATATTATAAAAAGTACAATTTATATAGAATCATATTTTAATTGAATATATAAAATTTATTTTTGCTTTATTTCTACAATTCAATGCCTAGTCTTTCTTATTAATTTATGACCCAAATACATGACTCATCTCCTTCATTTAATAATTACATGATACTATATGTATATAATTCTTCTACACTATATGTGCACATTTCAGATTTATTATAAGCTTACAAAAAGGTTGATACAATCTAATAAAAGGGTTTTCTTTCTCCCATACTGAGTGATAAACATAAATATAGAATATCCCTAACAAAATGGAATTTAAATTCTCCTCCCTGATCATGAGTGGTATATATAGAACAATACAAATATATATAACTATTATTAAGTATAATTATATAATGTTCCTGAGAGCAAGTTCTTCATATAAAATATCCTTGCAAAGTAATCAAACAGTTTACACCTGAGTGAAAAAGCCTATAGTTAAATACTAGTAAAATTACTGGAATTTCTGACATACAATTTTAAAAATTACATTGCACACGATTTTAGAATACGTATATACATTGTAAGTACTTAACTTAGAAAGACCTCTATGTATTAAAGGATGTACAAAAGTTTATTCCCTTAAAACTAAGTTGCAACTGATACTTAAATAGATAACATAAAGATGTAATAGTCTTTAGTTATTAAATTTTAACTAAGGCGCTGGTCGTTAAAACATTGATCCTTTGAGTCTTATATTTACACCTTTCTTGGTACAAAATGGAGAACTCAACATTAAAACAATAAACACTCACTAATATAAAATAATTGTGCTTGGATTTTTTGTGTGTGGAAAACTAAAGATGTTATTATTGCCTTGCTCAATTCTTGCAACCTAAAATAATTTTTTTTACTCAGACCTCTCAAAATTCCCTAAGTGAAAGTGTAAGTCTTGATATGTAAAAAGATTGTGTGTTTATGTGTGTGGAAAGTGTAATAGAGTAATGAGTTTTGTCAGTGTGAGTATGCTAGACTGGGGTACCGCGAGGAATGCCAAACCCTTCTTAGGAAGTGCAGTTAGTCCACACCTCCCTGTGAGTAATTGCCCTTAGAATCAGCTTAAATGTAACGTAATTTCTGCAGTAGAAGGCAAAGACAGATAAATGGGTGGTGAGAGTTTGCCCCTACTCTTGAGCTCAGGATTTTACAGCTATAAGTCAGTCTATTACTGGAGTGAATTATTTAGTTTTAATTATACTTCAGATATTTAACTGAGTTTCTGGTCAGGTATAGCAACTATTGAAAACTTAATTTTATAAATTATTTTATTAATCACTTAAACAATAGTTTATGACTATCCGAACTTTGAATTTAATAAATTTCCTTACAACTTTTTTAAAAAAATGTTTTAACTTGCTTATAGTAGCACTTACTTTTTTGTGTTGAGGACGGCCGTTTCGGGAGATGTGTCCCTTTGTCAACTCAGACCGTAACTGTTACGGTCTGAGTTGACAAAGGGACACATCTCCCGAAACGGCCGTCCTCAACACAAAAAAGTAAGTGCTACTATAGGCAAGTTAAAACATTTTTTTAAAAAAGTTGTAAGTGATTACTAGTAGCTCACACGAAGATGGAATCAACAAATGTTAATAAATTTGTTAAAACTTACTGAGACAGAACGTTTTCGATCGTTATGTGCCGATCTTCATCAGTGTCTCCTGCTTGGAGATGTTGGGTCAAGCGGTGACGGTTTTAAAAGTAGGTTTTCGATAGTATCAAAGAGTATGTGTGATTTATATTGTGTTTGTTCGTTTAATATGTTTGTACTTTGTGTTTTTGTGTGTCTGTAAATTTCATATTGTTCTAGTGTGTTGAGATGTGGTCCTTTTTTGTTGATGTGTAGGATTTCTAGGTTTTGGTAAATGTCTTTGTATTTGTGTCCTGTATCTTTTATGTGGTTGTAAAATGTTGATTTAGTGTTCTGTTTATGTTCTTCGACTCTTTGTTTAAAGCTGCGACCTGTTTGTCCAATGTAGAGCTTGTTACATTCGTCACAGTTCAGTTTGTATACGCCTGGTGCTTGTAGTTTATCCTTGTTGTTGGTGTTGTGTTGTATTTTGTATTGTAGCTTGTTATTAGTTTTGTATGCTATTTTGTATCCTGTTTTTTGAAATTTTCGGGCTATTTTGTTTGTTGTTTTGTTTATGAATGGTAATGTGATGTATTTGTTTTCCCTGTCTGTAGTGTTAATTTTAGTGTTTTTTTTTTTTTGTATTTTGTGCCATAGTTTGTCTATTATTCTGGGTTTGTATCCATTTGTGTATGTTAAATATTTAATTGTGTCTAGTTCTTTGTTAATGTTTCCTGTGGTCATTGGGACTGCCTTAAGTCTATGGAGCATGGATCTGAAGGCAGCAAGTTTGTGTTGGATAGGGTGGTTTGAGGTGTTGTGGATAAGTGTGTCTATCGTTATGGGTTTCCTGTAAATGTTGAAGCTGTGTTTTTGTGTGTGGCTTTTTGTTATGGTTAGGTCGAGGAAGTTTAGGGATCGGTTGGTTTCAATTTTTGAAGTGAAGTGGAGTTTTGGATGTATTTTATTAGTGTAGGTGAGGAGTTGTTCGCATTAACGGGAGTTGCCTCTGTATAGTGTTATAATATTATCAACGTATCTGTGCCAGTAAATAATTTTGTGTGCGTGTGTATTGTTTGTGAGTATTTTGGTGTTTTCTATGTGTTGTAGAAAAATTTCGCTTAAGACACTACTGATAGGACTTCCCATGGGTAGGCCATGTGGTTGTGAATAGAATTTTGAGTTGTGGGTGAGATAGTTTTGTTCGGTGATGATTTGGAGGATGTTTATGATTTCGGTAACGTGGGTTTTAGGTATGTTGTTCTGTATTAATTGGATTTCTAGGATGTTGAGCGTTTCGGGTATAAATTAAACTATTAACATGTAAATTTTAAAATTAAAACTATAGTTGTTTAGCAACAAATTATTATGCTTAGTAAATTTCGATCTATTATCTTAGTTATCTCAGATTTTGCATTTGACTTAGAAATCTGTAGAGCAGGTATACAAAGATGTGTTCAAGATTTAACTTGCCTATTGAGTGAGTATCATTATAAATACTATAATAATTTCTGCTACTCTATTTTACCATAATGCGGCCTTTCAAAATCTGTCTCAAACCAACACACTTCTTTAGAAAAAATTAGATGTTGACTTATAGAAAGCCATTTGATCATTGAATAGGTACAAAAAAAATCAACAATCGAATTATCACTGGTAAAAAAAACATTGTGTTCTACCATTGCCTTAGTTCCTTAGTTCTAGCACAGACTTATGACAAAGTATGGTGCAAGAAGGGTAATATAAAGGTTCTGCAATTACCTGCCTGAACACACACACACACAAACACACACACACACACACACATATATATATATATATATATATATATATATATATATATATATATATATATATATAGGAATTTTTTGGACTTGATAGGAGACTGACAGACTTACCTAAAGGCAATAGTCCAAAACTGCAATCTCTTGGAAATAAGCACATATAAAACACTTAATACACTTTTATTTGAAATATTTCGATCAACATGATCTTCTATGTATTTAAATATTTCAAATAAAAGTGTATTAAGTGTTTTATATGTGCTTATTTCCAAGAGATTGCAGTTTTGGACTATTGCCTTTAGGTAAGTCTGTCAGTCTCCTATCAAGTCCAAAAAATTCCTAAATAAGCTTTAAGCTCTACTAGAACTAACCTAAATATATATATATATATATATATATATATATATATATATATATATATATATATATATATAATTTAAAATTTACTAAATATAAAGTTCGGATAGTCATAAACTATTGTTTAAGTATAAATAATATTCGAGATGGCTTGTGAGTGAAAGTTATAATTAAAGAATAAAAATATGGTACAACTCACAAATATAAAATTTTTTATTTCATACGCGTTTCAACGACTAATTTGTCGTCATCCTCAGTGAAGATACACAAATAAAATTAACTAAAAAAATATATATTAAACATAACCTATAAAGTTTTAATTTATAGGTTATGTTTAATATATATTTTTTTAGTTAATTTTATTTGTGTATCTTCACTGAGGATGACGACAAATTAGTCGTTGAAACGCGTATGAAATAAAAAATTTTATATTTGTGAGTTGTACCATATTTTTATTCTTTAATTATTGTTTAAGTGATATATATATATATATATATATATATATATATATATATATATATATATATTCTTGATATTTTACGTTGTCCATTGTTTTTCTGTTGCACTGACTTTATGAAGTTAATATATTACTATTGTAAGTAATTTTATCCACCATTAAGTGCAATAATTTTACCTTGAGTGATATCACTCAAGGTAAAATTATTGCACTTAATGGTGGATAAAATTACTTACAATAGTAATATATTAACTTCATATATATATATATATATATATATATATATATATATATATATATATATATATATATCGCGATATTTCACATTGTTCATTATTCTTCCGTTGCACTGACTTTATGAAGTGATTATTATTAATTACATTGTAGTTGGATTCGACAATGGTCAAGTGACCGAAAAGTGCCTCATCACATAAGGTAAAATTATTGCACTTAGTGGTGGAAAAAATTGTTTACAATTAAAATAATAACTTCATATATATATGGTTGAATAACACTTTTATAAACAAGAATTTGTATTTTATATTTCTTCATAAATTAAAGGTTTTCGCTGATTGTAAATATCAGCATTACATCTGAAAAAGCTTCAATGTATGAAAATAAAATAATATACAAAGTCTTGTTTATGAAAGTGTTATTAATTATTTCGAATTTGGGATTAGGTTAGAGAAAAAATAAATTGGTTGTTTGGATGTGATTCTAAGTTATCTATTAGTAAAAAATTATATTTTACAAATAAATACTCATACCATTTGGAGTTATCGTTACAATGTTGAGGTTGTGACATTGAAGGCAGCATAAATTTAATTCAATGCTTCTAGGACAAGGTACTAAGAAAAGTTATAGATGCTTTTTGTTGCATAAAGAATAGTAACAACTACACTGATCTAGAGATTAACATCTCTACGTGTGCCCAGGATCAGAAGAAAAGCTTTATCATTACATGAATATTAATAATACAACTCCTTGGCAATACAAACTAAGTTAGATGGCTCGAGATGACCAAACCTATGAATTAGTGCAGTAAAGTGACTTCATAAAAGCAAAATGTAGAGTGACTGGATGGTTACCTTTAAATGAGTCTAGTTTAAGAGCAATGTAGTCAGTTTAGGTTAGACATAAGTTACTCATAGTTCAAACAGTGAATAGATTGATGTAATAAACAAAAAAAACATCTACGTATTTGTAGACTACGTCTACATTCTACTGTATTTTTTTCAAATTTTTGAAGCTTTAATGAAATAATTAAGGCTACCTTGATCAGCAAAAGTATTGCTAAAATTGTTCCAAAAATGGGTTTTAAGGTATTTGAAAGTGTTACTTCTGAAAAGGTTATAACAAAAAGTTACCAAAAAGATCAGCAACTCATCATTATTTTGTGCCTGTTATGTCATTACAGCCAAGGAAATAAATTAGGGTATTTACATTTGAGAAGGGCATGGGGAACATTGATGGTGTTATAGAACATTGTTTCAGATGATTAAAGTGTTTTTTTTTTTTTATTAGGAGCAACTGGTTTATTTTGCAACAATTTATCAATCTTGATTTATTAATCTTATATATAACTGACTTTCACACAAAAGATAAAATAATAACACGCACAACAAGTCTGCAAGCTAAGGCACCTGAAAGTGACAGAGAAGGAACATAATCTGCAGCGGACTTTTATAAAGTTTTGGTTTTTTCATAACTTTTTTAAAATTTTTTGTTTTATTGCTTATAAATTAGCACCAAAGTTCAATATACATTTTGCAAACTGCTATTGTTTTTTTAAAAAAAGATTTAATCCTATCAATCATTTCTTCTAATGTCCTGAATTGTGTTCATGAAAATACTGGAGCCAGAGTGGAGAAGTGGCAGATTGTAGTGGGCAACCACTTCCAAAATTAAAGTTTTGAAATAAACTAAATACAAATTGTTATTTTTCTTTACAGAAACGTAAATTTTTATGTGATGATTAATGTAATTTCTTATATAAAAAGTTTTTGAAATGCCGACAAAAATACATGCTTTATTTTGGTTAAAGTAAACAGGATGTAGTTACAACCTTTTTGTGGTATAATAAAATTTTTAAAGCATTGATTGACAAGTTGTAAGCAAGATTTAGAAAATGTTTTATTATAGACAAACTGAAGACTATACCCATAAATAGTCTGCAGACATTTTTTCAGTGAGAAACTCGACCAAAAGGAACATGTTGAAAGACAAAACTTGACTTTCATTTGGTAATTAAAACCTGGAGGTTTCTGTCTCTAAGCAGTGCAACATTAATCTTTTACATGGTCTCTGAATATCAATATTTTGCAAGACACTTTAAATGGTAAAAGATGTCTAAATACGTCTTATACATGAAAATGAAAGTTTGCAATCTCAGTTCTTCATTGTTATTGTGTCTTTAGTGTCCATCTGGGCTTTTAAAACAAGTCACATGAAAAATATAAATGGTTAGCAAAGTTCACTTCTTCCTAATTAAGGGTACTGCTAATGTTCAAACCCCATAATTGGATTTTTAAAATTTTCAGTTTTTGTGTTGTACATCTTGATGAGAATCAAACTAATACACCTGAGCAACAGTCTTGTCTGTAACTCACAGCATTTAACAATGCACTGATCTAGTGTGAAATGAGTCCGCTGAAAAATATCAGTAAGCAGTAGTTTTTTACCAAGTGATAGAAATAGAAGTTGAAAACATTTTTTATATAAAATTGATTAAAAGATTTTCTTAGTGAAGGTCATCAGAGAAAGTTGAATGTGTGGTAAACAAGTCTTAGAAAAATAATAAGAGATGAAAAACACTAATCACAAGTGGGTAACACTAGAATGTAATGGAATATTTAGTATTTAGTTGTTGCTGTTCATGACGAGATGGTTGTTACACTTATTACACTTTTGCTATACTTGCGACCAGACTTTTTGAGGCTGAAGAAGTCGTAAGACAAAAACGTTTCCTCCAAGTGCAAGTTAACAATTTAACAAGTTTTAGTTAACAAAAGGTCTGGTTGCTTGTAAAACAAAAGTGTAATAAGGAATATTTAGAATTAACATAGTAACACACACAAAGACATAAAAATAATATTTAAGAAAAATGAAAATATATTTTGTGATTCAGTATTAAATTTTTACTGTCTTAATGTAGGCATAAAAACCTGTGGTAATTTATTAGACAAACTTGTTTTTATTCATAAAATTTACATTTCATAATGATACAAATTTTGATTGTTGTTAAGTTTTAGAAAAATAAAAAAGCAACATTAAAAAGCCTTTAGTTCTTTAAATTTTTCAACTATAAAATCTAATTCATCGGAAAGTGATTCTTCTGATTCTTGATATTCTTTTTCACTAAGTCCTTTCCCACTATTTTTATCAACAGATAATCGGTTAACATAACCTAAGAAAGAAGATTGAGCTCTATAGAATTCATCTGAATATATACTGAAGTCTACATCCTTCAGATTTTCATACCGATTCTTTAGTTCAGATGAGGTTTTTGGTGGGACGTTAAATACATATTCTTTTGCTTTGAACTTCAAGTCATTAAGTTTGTAGAAAGTTGAAGACGAAGTTAAAGATGGATGAATAGCTTTAAAATTTCTAGGGAGGCCAATTGGAGAAGAACTCATTAAAACAGCTTCCACTGCTTCATACAATCTGGGCAATGGGTCTCTAGCATTTACAATTGAACATTGTGACATACAGTAACTTTTCATATCCTACAACAAACATATTTAAACTTTTACTGCATTTAAAACTAAAAATTAAGTAACACTTACAGTCTATATCCTTTTTTGATTAAGCAATTATAGCAACCATCCATTTTTATTTTTTGCAGAAAATAGGGGTTTTGTGAGTTTAACAATAGGTGCATAAATATTGCTTAAGTGAATCTTTGAGGAGTGTAGAGAAGTGATCGATTAAGATGAAAATGACTAGAATAGACAAGGAACATAATTCCAGCTATTCACAGTCTCAAATAAGCCTCACTTCTTAGATTTTATTTTGCTAGATATCGTAGTACTAGAAGATTATTTCATTGAAACCAAATACATTATTGTTTTACAGAAAGCGAAATATAAAATAATCTCTTATAAAGGTGTAAAATAACCTCTTGTAAAATAACCTACAGCACTAAGAGAGGTGCATACAGTTTGTTCCAATTATGGCAAATTAAAAAAAAAAAAAAAACAATAGATTATAGAAGATAGTATCAAAGTAATCATGGAATGTTTGTGACCCCATAATTAAAAGCAACTAGTGGTACTAGTATAGTACAAAGGATAATAAATGCACAGTTACAGTGAATAATAGATTAATTTGAAGCATTGTTTCAAAGTTATAAATGTGTTCATTTAACTGAAAAAAAACTTTATATTAGCAGTACTAGTATTAATTAATCAATCACACACACACACACACACACACACACACCTTACTAAATGGTAGTTTCTCCATTCTTGTTAGTACAAGAAAAAATTTCTAAAATATAAAATATTAATACATAATGTATATATATA
This sequence comes from Prosapia bicincta, assembly GCA_036971475.1. Taxonomy (NCBI): domain Eukaryota; kingdom Metazoa; phylum Arthropoda; class Insecta; order Hemiptera; family Cercopidae; genus Prosapia; species Prosapia bicincta. The sequence goes on along the minus strand of JBAIZL010000001.1, from coordinate 331,339,627 downwards.
TATATATATATATATATATATATATATATATATATATATATATATATATATATAATATAAATATATATTTTTACATACAAATATAATTCCTGCAACATTTGTATCTATCTGTACACCATGTTTGTGTGTTTGTATGTATGTTTATATGTGTGTATATGTATCTATGTGTGTGTGTGTGTGTATCCATTTTGACCAAGAATTTTTATTCTTATAACTTACAATTTTTAATATTATAACATTCAGGACAGAGTATGAGAGTTGAGATGCACAGCAGTTTGCTAACTAGTGGAGGTACAAAGTATGTTTGGCTGTCTACTCCTATCTTATGTATGTACGAGGGTGGTCCACAAAGTAACCTCCATTTAAAATAAAAAATAAACCAGTTGAGATACAAAAATTTTATTATATACATGTTAAAACTACAGCTTTACTCTACTTTTCTACATATTCACAATACAAATTCAAGCTCTTGTCATATCTTTTAACAGTTTTTGAAATTCTGTCTTTAAAAAAATCTGCCGCCTGAGAACGTAGCCAGCCTGTTACAGTGTTTTGAAGCTCTTCATCACTCGCAAACCTCTGAGATGCAAGCCACCGCTTCATAAAGATGGAAATCACTGGGAGCCAAGTCCGAGCTGTAGGGGGGGGGGGTGGTCAAAAACGTCCCATTTAAACTTTTCCAAAAGTTCAGTTGTTTTTGAGCTGTGTGAGGGCGGGCATTGTCATGGACAAAAACAACGCCAGATGTCAGAAGACCACGACTCTTGTTTTGAATCGCTCGTCGTAGCCGTTTTAAGGTTTCACAATAAGCTGCAGCTGTAATGGTCATACCACGCTCTATAAATTCAACGAGCAAGATGCCCTTAGCATCCCAAAAAACTGTAGCCATCAATTTTCTCGCTGAAAAGGATTGGCGAGCTTTCTTTGGCTTGCTTGGCGAAGCGGTATGACCCCATTGCATTGACTGTTGTTTTGTTTCGGCATTCACATAGGCTACCCAAGTCTCATCTCCTGTAACGATCCTGTTCAAAAATGTTTCTCCTTCAACGTCATACCGAGTAAGAAAGTCTACGGCAGAACTCATTCTTTTCATTTTGTGATCATCGGTGATCATTGTGAGCACTTTTGGAATCCAACGAGCACAAAACTTGTGATAGCCTAGTTTTTCTGTCACTATACTTCATGCACAAGACTTCGAGAAATTTCAGGAAAATAATCTGAAAGTTCCAAGATTGTGAAGCGACGGTTCTCGCGAATTTTCTCATCCACTTTGTTCACCAAGTCATCACTGACGAGAGATGGCCTACCACTCCGGTCTTCATCGTGAACGTTCGTTCTTCAATTTTTAAAAAAACGAACCCATTGACGGACTACACCTTCGCTCATAATGTTTGGGCCATACACCGCACTCAATTCACGTTGAATTTCAGCTGCTGTGTAACTTTTCGACCACAGAAATCTTATTACACCTTGCACTTTACACTTGGCAGGATTTTCTATTGCGGTGATCATGTTTTAACGTTATAACAAAAGAACGCGCGATTGTACGGTACTCCCCCTTGCACAGCTAGAAGCATACTGAACGGCTGCGCACACCGATGTGAGAATGGTGGCGCTACCCCCACTACTTATCGCGCCACGCCCAAACGGCGGTTACTTTGTGGACCGCCCTCGTATAAGCATAGTGGTAAACAAGACACAATGGCTGTTTGGGGCCAATACATATATCAGCGGGGATTAACAAACATTGAGTCTAAGTGCTCACCTATAACTCCAAAAATCAAATAGTTAAATATGCATCGGTTGGTCAAGTCTCAAGAATTATAATAATGGGTATATTTGTGCAAAAATAGAAGTAAAAACCAATATATCAATATTAATATTATTTTTAATAAATACGTTGCTTAAATAACAAAAATTATTACATGCAAATCATTAAATATATTTACAATGCTACATAAATAACTGTATACTTGAGTTTTGTAAACAAACTTTAAATAATTAGATTTTTAAACACAATAACACAATAAAACATTTTTTGTACTATGATGTACTACAGCGAGCACTGTTACAACAGTAATTGAAAACAAAAATTGTTAATACTAAATTCTGTAACTATATTTTAAATGTAGGATTTTTGCATACAAGTATACCTTAGTGATTATTATTACAAGTATTTTTGTTACTACCTCTCTGTCAAAAGCTTTGACAGTTGGTTATATTTTCAAAATGTATACAGATTCACAAACATAAGCAAGCTCATTATTGATAAAAGTAAGGATGGAGTAAAGCATCTTTATCTGATATTCTTTCCCAAGGTTTAAATCTTAGTATAGAATGTAGTAAACTATTGCTACTTGGACACAATTTTGGCAATACTTGCATAAAACTGTGAAAAGGCTGAGAATTTCCTAGTTTTAGTGATGACCATGGTACATGTGAATTTCTTGGCCAATCATCTTCTTCAGGTTTACCAATGAATGAAAATATTTTATCTAGTTGATCTACTTCTGAGTTTCCATAGAATAATGGTTGCCCATTGTACAACTGTAACATGATACATCCAAGAGACCAAATGTCTATAGAAGGTGAACATGGTAGGCTAAGTAAAACTTCAGGTGCACGATACCACAATGCACTTACTGATGTAGGGTTTTTCCTTGCAGTGTCATACTTCTTTGCAAATCCAAAGTCAACAAGTTTTACAATTAGGTTAGATGTCAAGAGTACATTTTGTGGCTTTAAATCATGATGAATTATGTGATGAGTATGTAAATAAATGATTCCATTTAAAATTTGGAACATAATATTTTTGATGGAACTGTTGGTTAATGTGTCTTTACCACATTCAGCAATATAAGTAGCCAGGTCATAATCAATGAATTCATAAATTAAATATAAAACTAATTTGTTTTCATATCGAAGTCTTTCACCTTCACATATATCCATCAGTTTAACAATGTGTAGAAAGTTTTCCTTATTTATTCGATGAAGTAAAGTGAGATCTTTTTCAACATCATCAGTTATTATGTCTTTTTCATTTAATGGAACATGAACAGTTTTCATTACTTTGGGCAACCCAGTTTCAAGATCTCTAACTTTTAAAACTGTGTCATAAGCTCCAATTTGTTGAAGTCCAAATAATTTTTTTCTAGAAGAAAAACTTGTGCTGTTTTGCCGGCTATGTACTTCTGTTATGTCTTTATAAATGGGAAGTAAAGATGTCTGGTCTGTAATAATATTATTGCCTAAACTCAATTTCTTCAATGCTATTCCTAGCTCCTTAATGTTATTATTTGAAAACGCAATAGAGTTAAGTTCTTGAACTATATTTCCATATGTCCCAGAATTCAACATTTTCAAACCTATAACTTTTATAAAAAAAGGTACCTTATGATTAACAGATGGAATCTCTATTAAAGTTAAATATTTTTAAAAAAATTTATTTTACATATGTGATCAACTCATATGATGATTTTTGGTTGTAGAAATGAAAATAACATTTTTTTTCTTTGTTAAACATGTGTTTTATTTGTAATTTGTCACTGCCTAAATAATTCACTCAAAAATAAATCAAATGATAAAAATATTTATACACAGAAAATACAAATCATCTTATTTAATCATTGTAAATTTAAATTTATTAATATTTATTACTTTACAATAATGATTAAATTGAAACTAAGTAAAAATGTTTTTAGTTTTAAAACTAATGAAATAAAATGATAATAAAAATTAGTAATAAGTTTTTCTAACCCATTAATACAAAACTTTACTGAGTTATTGAATGATTTTTACCATAGAATTACTTCAGAGATGTTGAAAATTTCAATTTGTCGCCAAGAATTGTACAGGTTCAATCTCACTTCAATTTGATTTTGTTACTATATTATTGAGTTGTTTTGTTAATTTTTATTTTATTATTGATGTATTTTCATGGTTAAAATATTCTATATGCTAAGATATAAACCAAACAGTTATTTTTTAAAGTTTTTTTAAAAAAATATAATCAGAATGAAATTACTTATTTGAATTTCAATATAATATATTTTAATCCTTTGAAAATATGAAAATCATTTTAAATTTCTTCTATTAGCTCACATTTTCTTGATATATATCTTGTACAAATTTTCAATTGATAATAACATACTGTACGTTTTTATTCATCTAATTAAGTTCAAACATTTTTTTAATCCTATATTGGATGACAATTGATGTTAATAAAGTTTTTTCAAATATTTATTCAATAATTAGATTATAAAAATTTGGGGGTCCAAGCAGAATTTTAACTATGAATCTTCATGTTCAAAGTCTTAGCTCGCTTTGGCTATGAAAACTTTCCAATACCAAGAAATGAATTTCTCAAAGACATATATGAATTTTTCCCCCATCTGGTTGTCGTCGAAACCTCCATTGTACAACATTAAACTGTTGACATGGTTACCCCAAAATATCATCAATAGTGCTGTAGGATTAAAATGAATGAAACGAATACAATAAACAAAAAACTGGAAATAAGCAAACAATGATACAATTTTTCTCTCTTGACCTCAGTAGGAATTTACTTTAAAAAAAATGTTTATATTGTTTAAAAGTAACACATTTATAATGAAATGATGACAGCTATTTCAAGAGACAGATTGATTTTCAACCTGGTTGTTCCAGATATGCTAAGTATAAGTTCCCCTAATATGAAACATTTATATTTGATGTTTTAAAAGACAAAATATAACTACTGGATTATTGAAACTAAATACTTACACTCAAATATTCTACAAAATTTTCATGATCAAAATCAACTTTGCATTCCGTGTCATCTGGGTGCGATAGAAGTTGTTTGTTGAGATCTATGTTGCTCTTGGTAGCATCTTCAGAATATATTTCTCCAGTGTACATATTAATACGACGATCAATAATTCGATTTTTGCAATCCTGAGTGGATATATCCAGGAATATAACTCTAAAAATAAACAAACACAAATTACATGTGTGCTATTCAACTTTATTTTATATTTACACTTTTTGGTATTATTTGGGTAAAAACCACTAATTACCGATTTATTCAGCAGATGCGTTTTGCACTTGGTCAGCACATTATTCAATGCTGTTAGTCAAGGACAAGACTGTTGCTCAGGTGTGTTGTGTGTCTGTGGTGTATTGCTGTTCTGTGGCATGTTATTGTTCATAGAGTAGTTGTTAATTATGAGCTTAAATATAGTGTTTGATTGTGTTTTTTTAGAATGTATTGTGGGTAGTATTTATGATGTTTGTATATCTTGTAGTTTTCTGTTGTGGTGTTTTGATGTAGTGTAGGATTTTTAGATTGGTATCTATGTTAGTCTGTGAGTGTAGTGTGTTTTGTATGTGTATGGCTAAATTTGATTTTGAGTTGTGTCTTTATTATGTCTTTTATGTGTTTGTTGTATCTTGTTGTAAATGTTCTCCCTGTTTGTCCTACATAAAAACTGGGGCAGTTGTTACATGTAATCTTGTATACTCCTGCCCTGTTGTGTTTATTCTAGTGTGTTTTTGTGCTGTGTATGTGACTTTTTAATTGTGTTGGATGTTTTAAATGCTACTTTGTATTTAAGTATAGCAGAAAGTTAAATTGTACAAAAACCTCAAGATGTATAACACAAAAACTGCAAGCTATTTTATATATTTTAAAAAGTTTTTAATCTACAATAGTAGTGTTTAAAGGTTTGCATTTAATGATGCACTGAAACACTGATTATGATCTCTTAATGTGATTAAAGGTTTATATGACAAATTTGGTCGTCATAATTTTTCCAAGTTTAAACATAAAAGTTTCGCCGATTGTTAAAGACAGCAAAATGTATTGGTTTTTTTGACTCATGGAATTCCTTATCCATTATATTTGTCAACTTTTATAAGTTTAAACTTCATAATATTACAACTTGACTGAACCTAAAATTAAGTTAGTTTATTTAAAACTTACTAAATATAATTATATATTTGATATACATGTATACAAAATTTGAAAATAATGAATTAGTGTAAAACCTGTTTGGCGGAGTGTCTAATGAATCTAGTAACATGAAATCATTATCATTTCTGGGGAAATGGGTTAAAACATATCCCCTATCCAAACAATCTTCTTCAAGTAAGCGTTCCTGAAAATTAATAAAATAATTTAATGCCTGTTAAGATATAAACAGGCAATAACATTTTTATTAAAGATTTCTTTAAACATCTTGAACAAAACTAACATTGGCCATTGGGGAGGAGTTGGTGAAAGTATAACACCAGTAATTTATTTCCAATTATTGTACTTTAATGATCATTTAAAAATAAATTAGAAAAGTATTTTGAATCGGAGGATATCTGAGGGCTTAGCCCAGGGGTTCCCAAACTTTTAAAGTCCATGGCTCCCTTAATGTTTTAGATTATTTCTGGCGGCGCCCTTAATCATTTTGAGAATTGATGTATTACCTCTGGTAAAGTAGAACAGTGCGGAGGACTAGCCGGGAGAATACTTGTCCACTCCCAGGTTGGCCGCCAGTAAATTGATTTCTTTTTAGTTGTTTAATTTAAAATGCTAATAATAAATGAATGGAAAGCTTAAATAAAAATAAATCAAAAATTAAAGCAAATTACATTTTATTTTGATAAAATTAATAATTAATACAAAATAGAAAACACTTTGAAACATAAATTGGTACAAGTAATAAGAGTTTTCATAACAGTATCAGCCCTAATGAGATAGATGGGCTTGCTTATCTTTAATCAGTTCATGAAATCGTGGTGTTATTTTCGATAGAGCAACACGAATTTCATTTTCGATTTTAAGATTTCCTTTATATTTAGATTTCTTAACGGCAACTGCAGAAAAGCCACATTCACACAGGTAAGAGCTGGCAAACGGTATTAATGCTCGAAGTGCCTTCTTGGTTACTACTGGATATTCATCTTCGAGACTGCATCAAAAATCAATCAAAGATTTAGACTGGGACCTGGGAGTTTAAGATGAATCTGTGGAGATGTCAATGAGCTGTTCTGCTTCCTCGTTTGTAAAAGTCTCAGGAATCTCTGCATTCATAGGATCATTTACCCACTGTACTGACTTTATTTCATCTTTCAGGATGTATTCTTGAAAATAAAGCTTCAAATTCAATAATTGGCTTACGGACATACTTTTTTGTTCGTGTTGTAATATCAATCCATTCTCTTTGAGGAAGTGATCCAAAGAAGAAAAATTTGTATTATGACCTTTTACCAAGTTGTTCTTCCATAGCAGAAGTTTTTTTTGAACCCTTCAACTTTATTAAAGAGCTGAAAAATGGTTGCATTTTAACCTTAAAGGGAGCTGTTCAGAATATTTAACTTTTCAAAGAGGTCACTTAAAAAGGCCAACTTAGCCAAAAAATCTTCATCACTGAACATACTAGCAAGAGCATCATTTTCCTTCAGCAAAAATGAAAATATTTCATATCTGAGTTCATACACTCTTACCAAAGAATTTCCCTGTGATAACCACCGAGCACTGCTGTAAAACAAAAGAGATGAATGTTCAGCACCCATTTCATTACACATTTTGGCAAAAAATCTAGCTTCGTGGGGTCTGCTTTTAATAAAATTTATTACCTGTATTACTAGCTTTAAAGTGTCATTCAAATCTTTACTAAGTTTTTCTGCTACCAAAGCCTCTCTATGTATAGTACAGTGAGTCCAAAGAGCGTTAGGTGCTTTGGACTGAATGCGAGTTTTTAGTCCCTGATAACAACCTGCCATTGCTCTTGCTCCATCTGTACAAACACCGATAACAACCTGCCATTGCTCGTGCTCCATCTGTACAAACACCAACGCATTTTCCCCAGTCAATGTTATTTTCTATAATAAACTTGTCTACAATCTTGAACAAGTCCTTCCCAGTTGTTTCCCCCTTCAATCTCTTTACAAAATAATAAATCTTCAAACAATTGTTTTTCTTCAACATATTTAATATAACAGATTAAATGTGCATCTTTGTGTCCATCTGTTACCTCATCTAGCTGGATTGCAAAATCTTCAAAGCATTTAAAAGTTGATCAGTAATATCTGCAGCTATGTCAAAAATTCTCCTGTTTATTGTGTTATTGGACAGTGGTATCTTTAAAAGCTGATTACCAGCAGCCTCCCCCAGCACAATATTTTCCATATCGACAGCAGCAGGTAAAATTAATTCTTCTGCAATTGTGTGGGGCTTCTTAGCCTGGGAAATTCTATAGGCCACTTTATATGATGCTAAAAGTGCATTACTGTTGACTTGAGTATGTTTAGAAAATGCATGCTTTTGTTTGTCAGCTGCTGTTAATTTTCTTGTGAAAAATCCCTTGGTTTACTAACCACATTCAGGTGAAGAGTTTCCAAGTGCCTTTTAAGTTTACTCGGTAGCATGGATTCAATAGATAAAACCTTCATGCAAACAACACATCGAGGATGCTCTTCACCATTAACATTCACACAAGTAAAGCCATAATCTAAATACTTTTCATAATATTTTCTATATTTTGTTTTACGAGTACCCGATGGAGCTCCTACCTTCTCCAAACCTGATGCCATCCTCTTCTTTATTCGATAACGTCATTGGCATTAAAAACCTCTTCATAATGAACAAATAAACACAATTACAAAGCACTTGTCTCTCACTTCATAATGAAACTCTCAGTTTAGCTCAGCATGATCACACTAACTGTCCACTGATTTATCTCATTACGCTAGTGCACTTTTATCAAAATACGAGTTGTTCCGAATATACACAAACACTCTAGTGGGCGCTTCTAGAACTTTCCACGAAAGCTGAACTATTATTGGTAAGCAAGAAGTGGGCGAGCACTGTTGCCTATCAACCACTTCTTGGAACTAACCCCGCGCAAGCGCACACATACTACTATGACTGCCGTCAGCCGAGTACACCTGCACACATGGTTACTGACCCACCACGATGTTATTGTTAGATCACTAGATGACTAAATAGACTTCGTTGAAATTCTACAAGAACTTGTAGAATTTCAAATAGCCATTATTTTTAGAGTATTGCAAAATTATATTTCAAAACAATATTTTATAAACATTGTTGATTATATTATTTACATTGAAGTGTAAACAACCAATTTTATGAAATTAAATTTTGTTTTTGTGAGATAGCCACGGGTGCCAAGGCGCACACTTTGGGAACCCCTGGCTTAGCCCCTTTGTTAGTAAGCCCTCATAGTCAGAAAAAGGACGATGAGGGATGAAATGATAGTGTTGTGGTAAGAACACTGAAGAACATTGAATATTGCAACCTTCTCAATACTGGTTGTCATGGAAACTGACAGATATTATTGGCCAAAAGTAATGATCTTAATTTTGCCAGACATGATCAACCTAGGCTAGGAAACTAAAGTTCTAATTTAATGAGCTATAATTTCATCTCATAAAATTAAATTAAATTTAAAATTATAAATGTGCTGATAGATTTTTACCAGTTTATAATTTCAAAGAAAATATTAAAAACAACAATTTATAAACACTGAATTTATAATACATAAACATTACAATTTGTTTATTGACTGGTTTAGAGTAATATTTACAGCTCATTTGTAAAACTTATTTTTATAATAAAGCTGCATAAAATGTTAATTTCAAACAATTTAATAGTTCTAAATTAATATTGATTTTTATATATAAGTTATTATAAAATGAATGGAGATCTATGATGAAATTGGAAAGATATAAGTGGAATAAAAATGAAAATATTTGTTCTAACTCATCAAAACTAGTTCTCAAAAGTTGTATTTTTACAGCGATCCCACGTCTTTATTAATTTTATTATAGCATATAAAAAAAACATAGTTTAAAACAATAACAATAATAATTTAAAAATATAAAATTTAATGAATTGAAAACAAATTTTATTAATCTATTGGCAGAGCCCAAAAGCTCACATTAGACAATTAAATTATATAATTATTATTTTTGTATAGAAATACAGCCAAAAACAATTTTTTGATAAGACAAAGACTCAAGTACTGCTTTTATACAAACCTTTAAAAGTTTTATAATTATTCTGCCAAATATTCTAACACCCTGCTTATCCAGGTTTCGAATTTCATCTCCTAACTCATTATCCATAATTCGAACTCGATTTATTATTTCCTCCATATCAACTATAAAAGTAAAATATTCAAAGTAACTAGTATGCAACTTATTATTTAAACGTATGAAAAAGATAAATCAAATATTGTTAAAAAAATATGTATTTCTTTATACAAACAAAAATTGCAGTGTTTTTAACTGAATAAAACTTAACACCATTAATAAATAATGGTAAAAAACTTCAAGCCACAAATGATGAAGTTGAAATTTTAGTTTCTTTTGATGTTCTTTTTTTTCAAGTCAAAAACATCAAGTTTCCTATAATCAAGCTTTAAGTTTTTTTTATAATCAAAACTTATAATTTGTTGCAAGAATTTTTGGTTTAAAATGACGTTGAAAAAAAAAGATTGACCAGTATGTTAAATAAACTAATTGCTGTATAAGTAATGATTATTTTCTATTCACTTGTTTATATTGGATTATTCTCTACCACTTTCACGTATTTACAATGCTCTGTGCTTATAAATATTATAATTTAACTTGCATTGAACATTATGATTTAATTCTAACACAAACCATGTACTAAATTGAACCTTTGGTGGAGAAGTTTTGCTAAAGTCCGCCTTTGAGATCCTCTTGGTCCAATTAACACCACTCTAAATATAATTGAAGGTTCACGATTTGGCATTTTTAGGATTGTTTGGCAACATGTAGAAATAATCTCATCCAGGTTCTTTTTGCCAATCAATATCTCCTATAGAAATTGTAATAAACGGTATAGTACGCTGTTAAATAAAAATAAAAAATTTTAAAAAAATGTTGTAGAGCTACAAGAAAGTTAGTCACCAAGAAGGATGCTGGGGAGAGGATACAACAATGAAATAAAATTTAAAATGGATTAGGCATAAGAAAGCTCTTGTGAAATTGACATTGAATCAATGTCCTGTAATAATGGTAATTTTGTTTTATACAAGTCTTAATAAAATTTATAATTTAAAAGAAATAACAATTCAATGCTGCTTTTTGTTACAATAAATTTTTTAATATCTTAAAATGACATTCCTTTTTATCTTTTACAAAGTCACTTACTAATTAAAAATTCTTATTTCCTCTACAAAGAATTACAAAAATTAAGCTTTCTTAGCCTAAGTCTAAATTTTGGTATGGCAGCAAGAAGTTTAGTTATAAAATTTAATATGAATTGAAATTGATTTAATTATTTCAATTTGAGCTTGAGCTCTCTTTATCTCGGGTTAAATAGGTGGGTTTTCTAAATTTTGACTAATAAATTTTGAGTTGGCACTTTCAAAAAAAAATCTAAATTACAATTCTTACAAGTTAAAATTATTACAAGTTATTTTAGTTCCTAATTAATATATTTTCCTGAATAATGTCTTCTTAATTGATCAGTTCAATGGTTTGGCTTATTGTTACTCTGTAATTATGATTTAAACACGATACTGCACTTTCCGCACCAGTTAAAAAAATAAAATTTCGACAGCCAATTCTGAATACGTCTTCCTCGTTCCAATGCTTTGTTCCAACTGCGTACTGACGCTACCTTTGTTAGAAAAAAATGGCCAAGTCGTGAATTTCCGCTATTTTTTCGTTTATTCCGTGTAAGTACAGCTTTACGGATGTCATGTTCTTCTTCTTTACGGATACACTTCTTCTTCTTAACAACTGCACTTAAATTTCTTTGCATTTAAATCCAAAACTGTTTTATATTATATCTCCACGAGAAATATTTAAACGAATATCTTTTGCCGGTCAATGCGCACGCAACTCCACAAATCCGTTATATCGTGTTTACTACAGAACACTCACTAGCTTGCCGTGTGAAAGTTTCAAGTGTATTTTTACATAGTTCTATTTAAATTGTTACCTATCAATTATTTCTAATACATTTTTTATAAATAGTGATTTGTGTGTTTTTTTTTCTTTTATATAAAATCTTGTGATTAGATCTAAAATGTGGCCGTGTGAATTTTCTATACAAGTGAAATTAGGTTATGTTTACAATTCGTTCCTGGTATATTTTAGTAATTTTTACATACTGAATTTATTTTTATATATTTATCTTATTTTGGTAAGTGCCTTTTATATGTATACTACTTCAAAATGTTACAGTCCATACCAATGTGATATGTCAATACCACAGAGTCAATTATTTGGAATTAATTATAGTTATGGATGGTGGTTAGTTTCTTGATATGTCTTGTGATTTCTGATTAGCTTCTACTATTGGAATAAAAATTATATGCACCACCTACCTTCAATGAAGATTTGAATATTTCTTTCAAGAAATGCAAATTTCTATTGTACTCCTTCAATGTTTCTTGGAACTCTTCAATTGACCAAAGTTTTGCATGTTCAAACCACAGTTTTTCAGAGGAGCCTATTTTATTAACATTTATTTGAGAAATTAAGAGCTGCAATTAAATGTGTCTATTTTACAATAATTTTGTAGCAGTTTGTAGTAGTTTCTGTTGATGAAATCGTAAACAACTGTGACGAAATACAGTTGAAAATTATTTTAAAAATAACAATTTTTGACAACTACAAATATACCACACTTTTATAATAAAAATTGTTTACTTAAACTTTATTTAATGTCTCTTAATAACTATTTATTGTGTTTAAGGTTATTGACAGATCACAGACCAATTCATGCTGCTACAAATACACTCTACGTTTCAATTTTCTATCCGAAAATCCTTTTTCCTTCTGAGGAAAATAGGAAAAGAATTTTCGGATGGAAAATTGAAACATAGAGTGCATTTGTAGTAGCATGGTAATTGGTCTGTGATCTGTCATTAACCTTAAGCACAATAATTTTTTTTCTAACATTAGTAGTTATATTACAGAGTACGTATATATGACATTAGAAAGAATGTGATACATCGGGGTACATTGTGGGTGGATAAACTACAGGTTAAATACAAGTTTTCCTTTGTATATTATTATTATTATATTTTTTTGACTAAACAATTGTTTTAGACTATTTCAGGAAAGACTTAGCAAGGATTATAAGTAATAGACAGGATTAAGCCTGGGAGATGACATTTCCCTGTTCTTGGGTATAAGGTGGTTATGAGGCCTAAGCAAGAGAGCATTTGATGACCAGTGGTATTTCTTTAATAAATTTTTATCTTTTTGTCCAGCTAGTGTTCCTATCTTTTACAAGCAATAAATAGTTCCAACGAAAATCATCTTATAGCTCGGTGTTACTCGCTGACCAGTCACATTTTTTTATCGAAAATATCAAGTAAAGTTACCACCTATTTGCACTAAGATTTATTATTCCAAGATTCCAAGATTTATTATTTTCTTTCTATCTTCAAAAATTTTAGAAAGAAAGGGGTAGATTGTAAGACATTTTTTTTTCAATTTATTTATTATAAACTGCAACTAAGATAAATCCTATGTAGCAGCTTGCTTTCTGATGGAGAATAAGACATTTAATAATAAACTCATGTAGTTCTTTTACATGTATAAACTATTACAACAGATAACAATATGTGGCATTTGTTTTCTTCTACTTTCTCTTTTTGCATTTGGCAGTGAGTTCACCAGTAAGTCTCACACAATATACAAACAGAAGCTAGCTTCATCGGCCACTTGTTTATTCCACTTTCCCTCTTCCTCCCCTCTGTATCTCGCCTTGTACTATCAGCATGTGGAGCATGCCTACTCAGCTTTAGACGTTCAGACAAGTATCATAGTCCTTCAATAGCTTAATCTAACCACTCGGCACTGATATTAGGCTAGGAATAATTTACGCACTCATTGTTTCATTGTACATATTGTAATCAGATTGAAATAAAAAATAAATTCAAATTAATTTTTTTAAATTCTTTATCAAGACTATATTAAAATCAATGTTTTCTTTTATAATTTTTAAATAAACATTGCTTTATAACATTTATAAATTAGTAGAACAATTTTTTTATATTGTATTTAATGTAAGGTTCCATTACTTTTCTGTTATAATTTAATATTTCTAAGGCTAAGGTTTATAAATTTGGATATCTGAATATGTCACATACTTTATTTCCATCTTAAACTAGAGCTTCTAATATTAAAAATACACTTTTAAAATTATAACCTTTCATAAACGTAGCATTTAGTTTCCATTGTATGTGAACAGCCTTTATAGGAAAAGTGTGCTAATTAAGTTTTGGATAGAACGGACCACACCTACCAAAACAATAAAATTTTATTCTTATGACAGTTAATAATCTGCAAGTGCAATACACTTTTTATTTATATTTGATTCCGTCTCCACTTAAGCTACTAGTTTTTCACTAAAAAAACTTTAACATATATTATTTTGTCTATTTGGTTTTCGCATTGTCTCTGTTTGGCTTGGGTTCTCAGCCAACTCTGCTGGTCATTTAGCACTACCCTGGGGACACGTCCAGCTTAAAGTATGTTGTGGATGGGACAAACTTTGTTCTTCGTGGATCACAGGCTATAATCGCACTAACTAGTAATATCTCCACAGACTTTGTGGAAACTATGAATGGGCAAAAGGCCTTGCAGGCATGATTGAAGTAGGGTGGTACATTGTGCTGCAATGGCTCCCTAGTCAAGGCATTGAGGGAAATGAACATGCAGACCAGCTAGCGAAGAAACGTAACACCTTGGCACAGCCTGATAATCTTATATCTCTACTGACAGCAAGAAGCCTGATTAAATCTACTATCAATGAAAAAACAAGGGAAAGCCAAAAATAAACTAGTGCTGGAAAGATATGGAGGGGCCTGAGGCACACAGTGCTAATACCACATAGCCTATCTAGAGTGGAAGCTGGAAACTGTTGCCAGATTCAGAATGCTTACACTCCATGACTATCTCCAAACCCACCTATATAAAATAGGATTAGCAGCCTCAGATATTTGCCCTCTGTCCAACCATCAAAAGTTGGATGCCCCACATCTTCAGAATTGCACAGCTTTGCAAAATTTAGAAGAGCGAAGCCAGCATTGTCTCTACTGGGAGGCTAGGAGGAGAATGGCAGAAATGCCAAGATCTGGCATTGGATAAAGTAAAGTAAAAGTAAGTACACATTATTTTGTTACACTTGCCTCTAGTAGCACTTACCTTTTTGATTATTAAGGATTGCCATTGCAGTAGATCTGTCCCATTGTCATCTCAGACTGCAACTGACTTCAAGGTTGCTTTAGGTTAAGGTGAAGGTAGGATATTAGGTGAGTTTTTAGAGTATTGGGAATTATAATGTGAAACGTTTGTGTAAGTTATAATATAACTGGGTGTTGGATATGTGTGTTGGTTGTAGTTTGAAATGTTTGCATATTGTTCAGCTGTCTATCGTTAGTTTTGTTTTGTTTGTGAAAGATTTGTATGTTTGATGTTATGTTTGTGTACATTTTACATGGCCATGTACCTTATATGTCATAAGTAATTATTTGAAGAACCAAATAAAACTATTAATTTACTTCATAACTTTTGAAATTGTCATTTCATTGACAAATCCTCCATACTTTACTTTTTAATACATTAATAAGAAACATCTAAAAATCCTTAAAATTTAACATACACTGTTTCTCACCTTTTTCTTCTGAAGGTATTAAATGAAGTGTATGAGTTGGTAAAACTTTATGCTTTATCAAAGCTTTAGCTTCCTCTCTTGTACTAGGAAAATCTGTAATACAAAATACATTTGTTGGAATAAGCTTATTTAAATATTGATCAAAAATGTTTGCTTACATTGTTGAGACTAAAATGAGATTAAATTTATACCACCTTTGAAGCTGTTACTAAAAAAATCGTTTTCCTCTTATTCAATATAAAAAATATCATAAAATCCAACTTATTACTTAAAGTTTTGTAGCTTTAAAGTATGATAAAAATAGTTTTTTAATTACAAAAGCATTATTGTAGTACTATTCATATTTTTTTCTTTAGGAAGCCCAAAAATTATGACAAATTATTAAGTTATGTTATAGAAATTTACTAAAATGAAAAAATGTCATTTCCACAAAAGATTTGAAACTTCTTTTTAATATACTTTTAGAAAATGTATATAAAAGTTTAATCAAACCTGAAGTACAATATTTGGTCCGATCTAATTTGTTTTATTAACATTTATATTTTGAAATTAATTTTCTCACTTGAAAATAATAAGTTAGCTGCAGAATAAATACCATATTATTTTTTTGATATCACTATCCAAAAAACCACTTCTTACTGATATTTTTCAGCAGATTCGTTCAATTCGTTTTCAATTCTGTGAATCACAGAAAAGACTGTTGCTCATTTGTGTTGTATTATTGCGAGTACACCAATACACCACAGACTCGCAATAATGCAACACACCTGAACAAGTCTTATCCATGACTCACACCATTAAACAATTCACTGATCTAGTGAGAAACGCCCCTGCTGAAAAATATCAGTGTTTTTTTGCTAAGTGATATCAATAAAAGTAATTTCAAAAAACCACAAGATGTGCAATAAAAAAAACTGCAAGTTATACCACATTGTTTTCATGGTAAACATTTAATCATTTCAATAATATAAGTTTTAAAAATATTAAATTACTCAGCTGTTAATAAAATAATGAATCAGTAAAATTATTAACTCAACACAGAAACTAAGCTACTACACTTACCAACAAATATACATCCATATCTCATTGCATTTTCATTTGATACTGTTTCTGCAGTTTTAATAGCTAAATTTTCTGGATCTATTAAAATTTGAGGTAGATCCTAAAACAATGTAAATTTGCTAGAAAGTATTAACAAAATTTGTTTTAAATAATTTATTGTTATCAAATTACAAATTCTAAAGTTAAATCCAAACAAAAGATATCTCTTTGAGAACCATATAATTTATGAAAGTAAATTTTATGTTACTGCCTACAAAACACATATTTCATATACAGTCGGCGCCGCTTATTGTGATCATATTTGTCACAAGCATATTTGATAACAATAACCAAACGATAACAATAACCGAACGCTTAATCACGATATAGTCTACAGCCGTACTGCATTGAACTCACTGTATTATGGCCACAACTGTTTGTTCTGAACGATATGTAAGCCTATCATTACATTAAGTAATTCTAATTCTGTAACACTTAATTAAACTGTACTTACCAAATTTTGATGCTATTCCGGACAGTTTTATGTACAGTAGTAGAATTTCTGTAACTTAGTTTTCTACTTGTTAAAATTAGTGGGCATTTTTCATGTCAGTTTATTTTATTCCACTGTAGATTATTTTAAAACACTAAATCTAAGATAACTGAAATAAAATATATAGAACTACGTAAAACACTTGATCAAAACATTTTAACACATAAAACTTCATTATAAAACACTTCAAACTTATTTACACTTCAAATTTACATTTACTTTTTCTCAAAGAATTCCTCTATATGTGATTGTCTGTAGTCTTCTCGTAAAATATTGTTTATAAATTGTTCATATTCATAATGTTTGTTGAAATTTTCTGCTTTTTGTTGAACAAACTGCCTTAGAATCTCAAGAGCTTGGTGAACTTCCTGCTTAGATCTTTGCGGTACACATTTATCATTTTCGTCATCATCGGTGCCTTCTTCTTCTTCAGTAACTTTTGATGTCGAAGCAACTACCTTACAAATATCGTCTTCAGTCATTTCTGCTGCTGTTTCAATACTATTGTCAACTTCCATCCACTCAGTATATTCTTTTAAGGACAAATCGAAAGGCTTCAAGTTCTCTTCAGAGTCTTCCTCAAATGTAGCTTGCTCTTGATTTTCTTTAACAAAAAACCCACCTTTTCTAAAGCAATTTTTCACAGTTTTTTCAGAAACTTCATTCCAAGATTTTCCTATCAGATGAATAGCATCGAGTAAAGAAGTTTTTTTAGCCAATTCATTTGAGGTAAGGGTTTGAAATTCATCCATATTTTCTATAATTCTAGCACGCATCTCTCGTCGATAAAACCTTTTGAGATTTTTAATTATGCCTTGGTCACATGGCTGAATAATTGATGTAGTATTAGCCGGAAGGTAAATCACTTTGATGTGTTTTAGCGTAGTGCTTATGTCATTATGTGCAGTGCAGTTGTCTAGTAGAAGGATAATGTTGCGTTTGAGGCTGGTATCCCATTTAGTCAGCCATTCATTAAAAACTTTTGATATCATCCAAGCATTGGAGTTTGAGTGATATTCAGGTTGAGAAACGCCAAGTTGAGAAGCAGCGTTTCTTTGACTCATTTTTGGTAATTTACTGTACCTATCTAGAATATCAAGTTTTTGTTTAAGACTTAAATCTCGTCGTTTATTTTGAGATTCGGACATCTTGCTATACTGTCCTTTGAAACTTCAAGTGACACTAAACTCTACAAAACAAACGAAAAAGATCTTTAAAAATTAAGTTATGTAAAATCACACTGAAATACTGTAATAAACGTGCATAAAAATTCACTGTTGAAAAATACAGTAGGGCTGTACTGTAAATGGTTCAGTAGTAACATCAACTAATGTTAACAAACAACTAAAGTCGACTCAGCGAGGCTAGGGTGTTTGCGTAAACAAAGAGTAAGGGAGACATTCTGAGAACTGTGCTAAGTGCTGAAACCATTATAAAGTATTTCTGTCATTCTAAAAATAAACATTCTATGAATTGGGCGTCATTGTGTGTTGCAGGTGCTGTTTACACTACTTTGTAGACATTTTTACTTGGTCTATGCTAGTATACGTTGACGCATATGATTTTGAATGGCAAATTAAATGATAATAATAAGCGAATAGATGATTACAATAAGCGGCCTAATTACAATGTATTAATATACGTCCGTGTTTGTTTTTCAATGAAACGATAACAATAACCGAATGATAACATTAACCGTGATCACAATAAGCGGCGCCGACTGTATAACATGAATATAATATCTGAAGTATAGTGATGTGAATAAAAAGACAAACATATCACACCTTGATATATTTATTACTTATACATACTACATCATTATTTGTTTGCATAGTGGAAAACAAATTTTTATAATTATAATTTACCTTGCAAATAATGTGACGGCTAAGAATTCCTATTTGGAGCTGTTTCGATATCATGAATGCCAAAGATGGTTTATCTAAAATAATAAAATTATTTTAAAAAACTACAATAAAAACTACTAAAATAATTTACAATAGTTTCTAAAATAAAATATGCAGATTTAAAGTTTAAAAATTTGCATTGAACGAGAAATTAATAATATTATTTAATTCTTCACTTGAGTTATCTTCACAGTATATCAGTTGAACATATATTGATACGTTACACTTAATTTTAAACAAGTTTGGGAGTTATGTGTCAAAAAGTCAATTAGAGTTATAATGTAATTGGGTTTTGAGTATATGTTCTACTAAGAAACTGTGTATTTTAATATGTTCAGCAATTAAGGCATTTTAGTGAGCGATGCATATTTTGCATATATATTACCGAGTTATCATATCAACATAAATAAAAAAATTGTAAAATCTAATCGAAAAACAATTATTAAAAGAAAAAAATATTTTAAGTCAGGGACTGTTAATTTCATGCAAAGCTAAAATGATATTGAACTTTGGTTACAAATTTATAATCACCTCATAAATGTCGGATAATCCAGAGATTAGTGAGCGAGAGGGTTACTGACGATACTGAGAGCATGCATTACTATGACCTATCGCAGTCTTTTGTTTCCTTACGATCACATTGTTTCAATAAAAGTCAAGGAAAGAGAGTGGAAAGGTTGAAAAACTTGCTGAAATTCATGAATTTCATAAATCCTTAAAAATACTTCTCACATAGAGGGTTAGCTTTGTAAAAGAAATGAATGTTTTGAAACGCGTCAGCAAGTAAGATATTACGTATTCACTTAGTTAAGTATTTCTAAAATTAAAATTAGTTTAATCAGTGAATTCATGATGATTACATCAAGCAACTTTCTCAGAAACTGTAATTGACACTAATTATTTGGTAAATTCATTATGATTAAATAAATGTTAATTTCGTTTGAAAATAGCCCTAATTCACTTGGTATCGATAAGTATTTAATTCAAAAACATAATATTTTGGTTTCCAAGATAATTGCTTCGTTATTTCATTTACAACTAAAAGGCATTGGGCAAAATTTTATTATTAACTATGCATGAATAATGACAACACAAATACATTATTTTTGTTGCATTTATGGAATGAAATATATGTATTTTCCTCTAAAATGAAGTCATTTCGAACAGAGGAAATATGTTGAAGATGAATATTTTAATAATTTCAAAATAAAAGATATTATATCAATAAAATGTTTTCCCACCTTCCACTCCAAGAATATTTAGACGCTGGCCTATTTAATGAACTAGAAATAACTGAGTTCAATGATGAGAAATATATTTTTTTAACTTGAAAAAGAACAAAGAAACCAGATATTAAACTAAAATTAAATAATACTTAACTAATGAACACGTAAGGGCTTACTTGCTGACGGGTTTTGAAACAATCGTTGCTTTTACGAAGCAAACCCTCTACATATGCTTCAGTAGAGGCTTTGCTTTGTAAAAGGAACGATTGTTTTGAAACGTGTCAGAAAGTAAGCCCTTACATATTCACTTAGTTGAGTATTATTTAATTATAGTTTCATCAGTGAATACAAGATGATTACAACAAGCAACTTTTTATTCAGATATTAAAGTTGTTGGTTTGGTCATTGATAGACAATCATCTTTAGGAGAGGACTAAACCAAGTTAATCCTGAAAACTCTTAGCTATTGTATTTAGTTAGGAAGAAACAGCGGGTCCACCAACTTTACGTCAGGGCACTTGCTTCACTTTTGATTCCCATAAAATGCCCTTTTTAGTGCTTAGAATGTTAAATAAAATATTGCGTAAAACCCGAGGTTGAAGAATAATCAAATGCAAAACTTGTTTTAAGGAAGACTGTGGAATATGAAAATAAACTAGTTTTTAGTAGACACTGTGATGTAAATTTTGAAATGATCTCTTATTTAGATGAATATATTTCGTCTCTATATGTTTCAACTTTAGAATAAAGTGTTTTGTTGTTTCTAGTAATTTTCCTTTTCACAGAGTTATGACAAAAAGAAACTATTATTATTATTATTTGTAGTTTGCAATTTATTGAGTATTTTATTTTATTTCTATATACCTGTTGGTCTAAAATCATATACAAATTTCACTAACAACCCTTCTAATAGTCGACACTATGAAACTAGGTTGAATTTAATAACTGATATATATATATATATATATATATATATATATATATATATGAAGTTGATAAATTACTATTGTAAATACTTTTATCCACCACTAAGTGCAATAATTTTACCTTGTTGTGATGAAGAACCTTTCGGTCACTTGACCATTGTCGAATCACTGATTATTTTTCTGGTGTAGATGTTCAGTCCGTGATGTTGGTATTTGTTGACATTACACCCATTTTTTCTTGATCTGCGTGTATGATGTTTTTATATAGTATGTCTTCTGTATATGTGGTCTTTAGGTTCATTAAATTGTTGTGTGTTTTTTTTTCTAATAAAACACACAACAATTTAATGAACCTACAGACCACATATACAGAAGACATAATACTATATAAAAATATCATACACGCAGATCAAGAAAAAATGCCTGTAACGTCAACAAATACCCACATCACGGACCGAACATTTACACCAGAAAAATATCATTGATTTGACAATGGTCAAGTAACCGAACGGTGCCTCATCACAACAAGGTAAAATTATTGCACTTAGTGGTGGATAAAAGTATTTACAATAGTAATTTATCAACTTCATAAAGTCAGTGCAACAGAAAAATAATGGACAACGTAAAATATCAATATATATATATATATATATATATATATATATATATATATATATATATATATATATATATATATATATATCAATATATATTTTTAGGTTAGTTTTGGTTGGTAAAGATTATTTATATATAAATATAGATTATAAATAAAGATTATAAAATATATCAATATATATATATATATATATATATATATATATATATATATATATATATATATATATATCAATATATATATATATATATATATATATATATATATATATATATATCAATATATATATATATATATATATATATATATATATATATATATATATATATATGTTGTGCAGTGTAAAAATTGTGGCATAATATGTCTGCAATATGGAAGACCAACGAAGGATTCAAACTTTTTCCAAAATACACACCATTTTAGCCTGGCGAAACAGTATTATATCTAGTCTATATTAGGTTATATAGTCTGGTATTATTGATTTAAAACAATTTTATTTGAGGTAGATACAGAAAGAGAGGTATAATTGCTAGAAAGTAATTATGTTTATGAGTCATTTACATATAAAGGCATGGATGAATTTTAATAGCATAAGTGTGGTAATTTCAATAAATTCTCTTGCTAATTTAAACCGCTTTCTTCAGTACCTTTCTAATTTATTATAGTTTATTTTGTATCAAATTTTAATTACTAATACATACAAAGCCTTTTTTATTTATCTTCTGTTACATAATTTTCTGTGTCATAATCAAACCAAATAGCTGTCTTTCTACATATGTGTCTTAATTTTATATCATCAACAAAGTATATTATCTTTACAAGTAGGAACTGGGCTACTTAACCAATATAAGGTGGTGCTATGAGTACTACTACAGGAAACTCTCTCGTTATCATTTTTTTCTTTATTAAATCCTTCAAATACCACACATGATCTTCTGGCTGGTTCATTGCAAGACTTTCACTAAGGTCCTGTAAATATACAATATTATTTACTTTTATATGTAGTATATGAGTGACTCATGACAAATTATTACAAAAACTTTCATCACAATACTTTCAGAATGGGTGGAACGAGTTATTGGATTTTCTTTTAAAACATTTTAAACCTATTAATAGATAAATTCTAGAGTGGCACACCAAATGATATTTTCTGTTAGCTGCACGAGTTGTCAAAATTGTCTGTTTATCTTTAAACATATCTATTAGGTATTATTTTAATTCTTGAATTTTATAGTCCATTTCGTTCGGTGAATCTTATTAATCACTTAACAATAGTTTTTCACTATCCGAACTTTGATCAAAGTTCGGATAGTCACAAACTATTGTTAAGTGATTAATATTATTTTAAATTTCAAACTTGTGTGTGTGTGTGTGTGTATAAGTAATATTTATAGACCTAAATAGTCGGTATTATCATGTACATGTTAAGCAAAACCATTAAATAGCCTGGTATTGGGTTATCACAATAAGCATTAAATATAATTTATTCACAATGACATTTTTCTGGCTTTCCTTTTTACTCTTTACAGAGCTACAAAATATAAGCCAAAGCCATTTTATAAAAGCGAATTGAAAATATTGTGAGCTATACTGTAATCATGCTCTATAGGCTAGCACTATATTCATCTGTATTACAATATTTCTAGAAAAGGATCTATACCCATGTGGGTTTCAGAGATGTTATATTCAAGCTTTTCATTTAGGAGTTATCTAATGTAATCTATATCTTCTCTGAATCAAATGGGGCTGTAATAGTTGACTGATGAATTTTTAGTCAGTTGAAAGTCAACTTGTTAACACTTTCCGCACGGCGGCGATATTGGTGATCTCGTCAAACTACTGCCTGTTTTTCGTTAACTTCCACCTCTGACGACAGTGGAACGCTATGCGGGTTGCATAGCTTGTCGTAGCATCTAATTATCGAGCCCGTTGTTCTCAACTCAATAATTTTATTTCTAACATATACATGTTTATTGGGGACATCAGAACAGTGTGTTAGACTCTAAAATATTGTTTTATTTATCTGGTCACAATTATAAAAAAAATATACAAATGATAAATTACTGTATGACAAATAAGAAAACAATAAAAAAGACAGAGAAAAAAAAGTTTACATACAAAACTAAAGACCCTACTACTAAAATATATTACATACTAAAATAAGCACTCAACGTTTAACTCGGATTGTTTGTGCCATATGTTTCGAAGATCGATAATGTAAACTGAGACATAGATAATACATATGTCACTATTTATAGCCGAGATTAGCTGGCATTTGTTTACTACAATCTTATGTTGACACATTAGGTTTTCGTGCGTCCAAGCATTTTGTCAATGACTCATATTTACAATAGTCTGTCCCCATCTCGCGTTAGTTCATTCTCTCTAATAGAACAGTTATCATTTATTCTTGCGTTAGTTCAGAAAGCTTAGTTAATTTTTATGGAGTAGTTGTTTTTACTGGACATTTTGCCGCGTTAAATGGTTCAAACTAAAAAAAACATTAAAATATAAAAGTTAAACCAAATTAAATCTGTACATAAAACTCCTTAAAGCATTGCTTCAGTTGAAGCTTCAAAAGTTAAATTGGGATGGTCGGATTTAAAAACGACTCAGGCACAATATACTCCAAACTCTTCAGAAGCATTGACGTAAAAGTCAAACATTTAAACAAACGCGTATCGACACTAGAGAAGTTTCAATTAGCCTGGGAGTGAGCATGCCGGTGAGCTCGCTGTATCTAAGAAAATAAGCTAGGAGCTCATCGGTACGCTCTCTGTGCCTTCGTAAGGAAACCCAGAGCGTGCCAAGACTCTAGCCGTGCTGAATGTGTTAAAGGGATATATCTCTCAAAATGCCCTCACTGAACACTAACACTAAGTACTAATGTACTTGTAGGCAAGTTATTACGGTACATTTTAATATTGTTTTAAAAATGTGTACTTATTCATTACCCCTGGCAAAAACTCACCACATACTGATGTATTTCGCACCTGGTCAGTGTGTTGCACTGTGATGTAAGTCTTGTCTATAACTCACATATTTTATACTGTTTTCAAATTTAAATTCTTTATCACAAAATTACGTTTACAAATATCTGGTTTAGTGAGTCATGTGTATAATGCTAAGGTTGTAAGAAAAATCAAGGATAATACAGTGCTGAGAATTTTTAGGAATTTATTACAATGTTAATAAAATAATTCATGTAATTCTAAGCGTCTTGTTAGATTAATTGCATTATTTTATAACCACTTGCACACATACACATACACACACATATATACGGTATATATGAGTCGATTTTCGAGAACTTTAATTTTGTCTTCTCATTTTCTACCTTAATCTAAAACAGCTTCTGGTGGTTGCCAGGTGTGGTGTGGTTTTGTTCTATTTTTGATGTCACTGCACTGTGGGTAAGTTTTAGTTTGTCTTGGGGTTAATTTTGTCTATTAAGTTAAATAATTTATCAATTTTTTGTTTTATTTGTATTTCTATAATATTATTTTTGTGTTTATAAATTCGTAGCTGTTCCCAGATTGTCATTTTTAGTCCTTTTTGTACTTTTTTTATTATATGTTTCTTTTCTAATGGGAAATGTATGGTTATTTTTTATGTCATGTGTGGCTGTTTTAATTGTATGTGTTTAGTTTGATGTATGCTTCAATGTGCTCTTCATATCCGTCTTTTAATTTTTTTTGTTTAGTTAATGTATAATTTGTTACAGTCTGGGCATTCGAGTTTATTGATTCCGTTATTAAGTCTGGGACATATTTTTTCCGGTTGGTTTATTTTATTGATTATGGTTCCTGTATTTTTGTATGTTATTTTTTAGTATTTTAGTTATTCCTTTTATGTTGTATCCTGTGTATGTGAATGTAGCCCATTTTGCTGTTTTTTGTGGTTCATGTTTGGGTTGTTTTAATTTACTTAATATTTTATCTATTGTTTTTTATTGTATCCATTTTTTGCATTATTTGATATGTTATTTGTTTTTCTTTTCCTTTGTTTTCTATGGGATTTTTATCATTTTGTATAAGAGTAAGTTTGTAAGCAACCCCTTTCTGTTGTAGGGGATGCTTACAGTGGTTTGGTATTGTGCTTATGGTTTGTGTAGGTTTCCTAAACAAACTATATATATAATTTAATAAATAATTCCAGGTTATTTTTTTTTAAAACCAAATACAAGTAAAACCAGTCCTTAGTAACAATACATTATTTACTAAACACTTTTAAATGTTTTAACTTCCCTGTAGTAGCACTTACTTTACTTGTTACAGGACGGCCGTTTCGGGAGATGTGTTACGGTTTGATCAGTTACGGTCTGAGTTGACAAAGGGACACATCTCCCGAAATGGCCGTCCTCAACAAGTAAAGTAAGTGCTACTAAAGGCAAGTTCAAAACATTTAAAAGTGTTTAGTGATTACTAGTAGCTCACGTGAAAATGGAATCAACAAATGTTAATAAATTATTTGATTTTTGTACTTCTATTTATGTAATTACAATCGTTAAAATATGGAAGCTAAGAAACTTTGACAAGTTTCAACAAACCTGAATAAAGTGATTTTATTCATAAAAATAACAAATTTAAAAAAGTTTCACTTAGACTATAACTGTCTCACTGTCTGTAATATGTAGGTGGAATATATTTCAAATTAATTTTGTTCACCCAACAATACAATTATAAATTAAATTTGGATATAACAAAATATACAATGATATTTAATCTTTCAAACAAAAATGCATTAAATAATACACTCAATTTATCAATAAGTTTCAAATGTTAAAAAATATAGATTGTTTTGTAGAGCTGGCTATACCTAAGATACTAATAATAAATTTTAACTTAACTAAGTACTAACATAAAATAGTTCATAGATCCGATGTTTCTCCATATATGGAACAAATCTTGCAGGAATCTTAAGTTTTCTCATGGATGCATCAATACCAAAACTCATTTTTTTTTAATACCTGTCAAAGACTAGTGTATAAAACAAAACAATGTACAAATTTTAAAAAAATTAATACATATTCATTACAACATTACCCTATCAAATTTAAAGTTATGCATTAAATACATTGACAAAAATCAGCTGAACATTTTAAACAACATTCAAAGCAGCTGAACAAAATAAATAAAACTGAAAACAGCTGATTTCCCAAAAAAATAGTTTTAAATATCTATTTTTTGTGATTTCAAGAGTAATAATCAATAGTACAATTGAAAAATAATAATTTTGATTCAAAAATACCTAATGATTTATTTATTAGCCTGATATCTAAACAAACTGAAACCTATAATTAAAAAATGTTTTTGTGATACATATCCAAAAGAATAAGTTAGAATATTTTTCTTATTAAATTTTATCAAATATATCAATATTTCTTAAGCTCTATTAAGAAATGATAGTTTTATAACTTGAGGTAATTTCTTTATTACTTTCATACTTACTGTCATTTTACATTTAATAAAAGCTTGCATACCTAAAGTTACAGGAGAAAGTAGAACAAATATAGTATAAACATCTAAGATTAAATTAAAATTTACATTTATTTCTAATTCTTCCTAGCCCAAGGGCAATTCATGACAGATGAGATAATAAAGTTGAAAGTCTGCAAATCACAATATAATGAGATTTATTATATTTACATTAATATCTATCTTTACATTTATTCTTGTAAATAAATAAACAAATTAAGTAAACATTTGTTTGATATTACTTATTATCACTAAAACACTTGTAAATTTTTTACAAACTTGCCTATAGTAGCACTTATATTCTTGTTAAGGACGGCCGTTTCGGGAGATGTGTTCCATTGTCAACTCAGACCATAACTGATCTCAAAGTTTTTGTAGGTTAGGGTGCGGGAGGGGTGTACTTTGTGAGCATTAGGAGTTATGATATCGAAAAGAGTGTGTTTGAGTTATAATGTAATTGGGTGTTGAGTAAGTGTTTAGGGTGTAGTTAGAAATGTTTGTATATTTTGTATTATTCGGTTATGTAACGTTGGTTATTTCTGTGTTGTTTATGAAGAATTTGTAGGTTGGATGGTATGTCTATGTAGTCATGTTTTGTGGACTTGAGATGTTCGGCGAAGTTTGGTTGGTAATTTTGTTTGTTAGTGCGTTTATATGTTCTTGGTAGCATGTGTAAAAAGACCTTCCTGTCTGGCCTATGAAAAAACTGGGGTACGAACTGCAAGTTAGTTTATAAACTCCATCGGAGTTATAAATGTTCTTGGTTTTGTTGTTGGGTTTAAATTGTTTATTGAGAGTGTTGTGTGTGGAGTAGGCTATTTTGTAATTGTATTTTCGTAGTGTATTGGTTAGATTGTGAATTTTGGATGATCTGTATGGTATTATTAAGTATTTTATCGGTTTGTCATGTAGTGTGTTTGTATTTGGGTTTATTTTTTTAGGTAGTTGAATAATTTGTCAATCATTGTTGTGTTGTGTATCGACTGATTTGTGCTATATGTCTTATGGTGTTAACTTCTAGTGTGTGACTAGCTTTACACAACTGAACAAGACGAAATATAGAAACATTTCAAGCTACAACATATACACATACGTAACACCCAATTACATTATAACTCATACACACTTTTTGACATCATAACTTCTAATGCTCACAAAGTACACCCACCATAACCTACGAAAACCTTGAGATCAGTTACGGTCTGAGTTGACAATAGGACACATTCCGAAATGGCCGTCCTCAACAAATATAAGTAAGTGCTACTATAGGCAAGTTTGTAAATATAACCAAGTGTTTTAGGTAGCTCATGTGAAGATGGGATCAATAAACATACTTATTATCCCTATACCTGGTGAGCTATGAACTATTAGAAAGTCGTCTACCTGGTGGTGTTTGTCTAGTCCTTACAGTAGTTGTTTTAAATGGTCAATAAAGTATTCAGTTTATTTGTAAATTATCGTATATATTCTGTTTCAGACACCTAAATACAACACAATGATAACAACTATAACTATATGTTTGAAAAACTTTTTTTATAACTTGCAGTTTTTGTCTTGTACGTTGAGGTTTTTTATATTATTGATAAATGAACAAAAATAACATTAAAAAACATTTTTAATTAACTAAGAAAAAACTCAATAGTTTTTTACAGGAATATGAAAATGTATGATGTCTAGAATTTAGTTCTTTATAGAAAAACAAGAACTTTTGAAGTACTAAAAAATAAATTGCTTGTAATCATCTTGCATTTACTAATTAAATTATACTCAATTATTGTGTAACAGAGTGAATACTTTTGAACTTACATTGTTGGCAGTAGTGGGTTAGCAAGTAAATTCAAAAGTATTCACAGTTACACAATAATTACTTAATACATTTTGAAAATTGAGTGCTTCTCACACTGTAACCATCATGTAAGAAAGTTTACTTTGTACCAACTTCTTAACATGAAATATGAGTTAAAGATATTTCATAAAGTATCAATACCGACTGTTTTTTCTGGGTATTTTATTATGTTCAAGTTAAAGTAAAATGTTTTTTTTTTAATATCAATAAAAACGACTTTAAAAATACCTCGATGTAAAACACACACACTACTACAATTTCATCACAGAACTGATCTTTTTTATATTTTTCAGAAAGGAAATCAGTTTATTTTCGTCCATACTTTTAATTTTCTATTCACGTGTGGAAAACTTTGCTCTCAGAGTATCTACTTCCAACAATTACATCATTTTCAAACCATGTTTTGAATTTTGAGGAAAATATTCTTAATTAATTTTAAATAAAATTCAGTCTGAACTTGACTTAAATCAGACCTGCATCAAAAACCAATCAGTTCTGTCGGTACTTTCAGCAGTTTGTCTTCCACTGTTGTATTTTATCAGGCAGCAAGCAAGTTTACATTCTTTTCATTTCCTTTGAAACCTAAAAATCTTCATAAATGATTTTTTAGGATTATTAATGCAATTTGGTTACAGCAGCACATTAGCAATTTGATAATTTTGGAAAGTTAGTTTAATCATTTTCAATTTGAATTGTTTATAAGTTGTTTTCGAAATACTTGATGTCTATTATTATATTTTCCTTAAATCTTTGTGATCACTTCATTAAGATCTCTTCTTGAACTCAGGGTTTGGTTATATCTGCCACTTGGAATCCCTGAATTCAAGGAGATGTTTGCTTTTGGTTTCCATATGTGTACATATGGCATCCTTCAAGACAAAGGCCCTTTATGGTTCATGATACAAGATTGATATCTTATTTGCTGAGAGGAATGTACCATTGTTTTTTAAGAATAAATTTATTCGGTTGGTGTTTTAGATAATGAAGTTGATACATATTTCTGTTTCATTGAGTCCTCAGGTGGTAGATCCAGTTAGTACAGGCTTACATTTTATAAGCCAGGTGTACACATCCCAGTGTTTCTACATTCTTTTAGGAGATAGTTCATTCTGAATCTTCATACAAGTTGTGTTCAAAATGTAAGATGAATTTTCTAATTTTGTGAGCAACATTTAATTTTCTTATTTTATTGTGTTGGTACACATGTCCCAAATATTTATACAAAACATCAGTTTTAACAATATAGTATATTTCATTTGTGACAGATACAAAAGTTAGAGGAGTTTTGGTGTGCTCAGCGATTTTCTGCTATAAAAAAAACGATCAAATAACTGTTATTAAATTTTGTGTAGAAAATGGAATTAAGTGCTCCAAAACACTTGAAATGTTAGCATTCGGTGACTCTGCTCCAAGTAAAAAGTGTTAATAAGTGGAATAAGCTCTTTCAAGATGGCAATGACGAACCTTGCTCTGGAATGAAGGGGATTTTTTTACAAACATTGAAATCAGTATTAAAAATATTGCTGAGGATGTTGCCATATCAACTGGTTCATGCCCTGAAATTTTGTGTTTTAGCATGAGACATGTGTCACGGAAGTTCATTCTAAAACTGCTTAATTTTACTAGAACTGTCGCATGAGCATGGCTCAAGAGCTATTGAATGATGTCAATGATGATCCTGATTTGCTCAAAAGGGTCACAACTGGTGATGAATCATGGGAGTATAGTTATGACATCGGAAACAAAGCATAACAATCCCAACAGAAGAGACCAGGAGAATCAAGACTTAAAAACACGCCAAGGTTTTGCATTTGGTTTTCTTCGAGAACCATGGCATAGTGCATCAGGAGCTCTTATCACAAATTTGAATGGTCAATAAGGAGTATTATATTGAAGTCATATGCTATATTTGGAGAAGGAATTGAAAAAACATCTAGAATTGTCGAAAAACAATCATGGCTCTTGCATCATGATAATGCCCCTGCTCATTCATCGTCGCTTGTGAGATTTTTAGCTAAAAATAACACCAAAATCATGCCTCAGGCACCATATTCAACAGATTTTGCCCTCTGCTACTTTTTCCTATTCCCGAAACTGAAAGGATGGAGATTTGGAATTGTTGAGGAGATAAAAAGTGCATTGGTGGAAGAGCTTAAGGCTGTACAAAAATGTGCCTTTCAGAATTGCTTTGAGGATTGGAAAAAGCGTTGGCACAAGTGCACTGTATGTACTAGGGGATTACTTTGAATTGGACAATATGAATACTGAAGGATAAATAATTATTAAGGAAAAAAAATCTTTGCTTTTTGAACACTTTCAATTTAATAGACGGGCTGGCCTCCAAAATATATCATATGTTTTAGAGAGTTTCTTTATTTCCATGTGCTTATGTTATGAAGATAGACCAGATTACTACCAAGGCTGTCTGTCAGTCTCCCATATCATTAAATAAACATCAAATAACCTTTGAGAATAAGATTGGCATGGATTTTAATAAAGGAAGAGAAACAAACTATTTATTTAAGAATTTTTATTACAACACAGTACCTTTATTTGCTTTTTTTATTTGTCAATGAGTTTTAAAAATCCAAACTTGAATACTTGACAATTATAAGATCATTGTATGCTGTACATGTAAGATATACAAATTGTCATAGTTTGCATATGGTTATGTATATATATATACATAAATTGAAAATCATAGAAAGGCTTTATGATTAGTATTGATTAAGAATAAATTATCATTGTTAGATCTAGTTGTAAACAAGGAATTGGAAATGCAGACATCAGATATACATAAAGTTCTTGAATAAAGAATCATTGCAAAAGACAAATTCTCTTGAAAATGACTGCTAGTCTGATTAAACAATTTTTTTGAAACCTGAACACATCAAAATAAGATTTATATAGTTTTAAAAAATTAATATTTCAGTAATTATGGTATGGTTCTTAAGTTAATTGTAAAACTAGAAATAGTTGTATTGTACAATATAAGATAGTTTTCCAGTGACTATCTAAATAGGTAGTGTATGGTACATTCTTATAATACAATTAAACCAATTTGTCAGTAATCCACACTTTGTCAACCTACATATATAAATAACAAAATGTATAAATTATATTACACCATATTAAAAAATATTTTTAAAATAAATAATAACAATTTAATACATTAACATATTCACAATTTCCTACTTAAATTTAATCATGTTCACGTTGTAAAAATTACAGGCTACTTACTATACAACTCTTAATGCTTTAGAAGTTTCTACTATGAAACACTTATACTGCTGCTTCTATCATTACAAATTATTTGTTTTTGGAGAATTGTAACATTTTAAAAATTATTTTTATTGTATGTACATATTTTGGATCACGCAGTTCAAAATTTTTTTGTCTAAATAAATTATGTATAATTTAATTTTATAATTAAATGTTTAAAACAAGTATCACAAAGAACAGTAAAATTTACAAAGGAAAATAATGTCTAGTAAAAAATATATCAAAGGATATTAAAGGAAAGAAAGTGGAAAATATAGCCTATAGAATCTTTGAATTTTACAAGAAATATTAAATATACTACATAGTTTTAGCTTGTATAATGAATAGGGATGGGCCGATTCCAAAAATTTTCGATTCCAATTCTAAAATTTTCCTTTCGATTCTCGATTCTTTCAAGTTATATTAGCTTACATGCTAGTTCTCTAATAATTAACTTAGTTAACATCTTGATCATATGGCAAAACCTTTTAAAAGTTCTGTTTTAATGTAATAGGCTACACAAAACCTTCAACCGTGAGAGTGATATCTGTCTATAATATAATTTATTAAGGTTAAGTTTCGGAGGAATAATACAGTGTTTCTGTTATCCGTCTATTCGCTCAACCGTCATGGCCACGGTTCCGACGGTGACGGTTAATCGAGTTTTTACTGTACTTTTTTGAGTTTTGTTCTGACATTTAGTGATAGAGAGAGAGAGACGAGCGATGTCAAACGACCAGAGATGGTTACGATCTTGATTGCTGTTGCTTCATAAATAATAATATTTTTGTTTACTTTAATCATTTAAATCAACTAATACATAAATAAGACATAGTTGGTAATTAATTATTTTTCCACACAAATATAATAAACTTTTGGTAATAAATTTTGTTTGGTAATAAATTATTCCACACGCATATTTTATACAAAATACACACGTACAATAGTTAACAAAATAGGAATCGGAATCGACACTTTTATCAATGAAGAATCTAGTATCAACGATTCCTCGATACCACCTAGAATCGACGATTCCTGGAATCGAGAATCGGAATCGGCCCATCCCTAATAATGAAAGTGTTATATTACTTGTACCAAGCAGAATATATAGTTTAGATCTGTGTACTATAAGGATACTCAGCAATGACATTGGAACACATTTGAGGCAATGTGTTATTGTGAGTAGGTGTTTATAATTAAATAAACGACTATTCTTATTTTTTAATCTTTACTAAATATTAAATTGAAAACCAGTTGCTAATCATTTGTTGAAAATTTGCCACAATAAATTTATTACTTTAAAAAAAATAATAAGTAGCCACCAAGGAATTTTTGTCTGTAAAACTAAAATATATTTTTAGCAATTAAAGTTTGTGAACGAAGATTTAGTAAAGCATCGAAATCTTGTTGCTGTTCATGACGAGCTGGTTGTAAATTACAAATTACACTTTTGCTATTACTTGCGACCAGACATTTGTTAACTAAAAGTTGTTAATTGTTAACTTACAATAGGAGAAAACGTTTTCGAGATGTTTTTTGAAAATGACATCTTAAATGAACAAACACGGCACAGATCACACATACTTTTCGATCACATTACTTCTAACTTTCAAAAAGATGGTCCCGAGGAAGCACAACAGCAGCATTCCTAGCGGCAAAAATACGAGGCTGAAGTAGTCGTAAGACGAAAACGTTTCCTCCAAGTGTAAGTTAACAATTAACAACTTTTAGTTAACAAATGTCTGGTCGCAAGTAATAGCAAAAGTGTAATTTGTTAGTAAAGCATATAAATTTTATCTGCACATGTAGAATAAATGAATGATTAACTGAAACGTTTTTCTTCCACACTACTTTCCTGAATTAATGGCACTTTCTTAGTACTCATTATTCCTAATGAGATAAAATGAATCTATATATACCTTAAGTAAAAATTTAAATATTTTAAGCAATAATATAACCACATTTCTATTATAATAACAAATCTTCAAACTGACATTAAAAAAATGTAATTTCCTAAAATTTGAAACATACAATATATACTTTTGTTAGGAATGGGAGAAAAGTGTACTAAATTAGATGGCTTAGAAACAGCAGATGCTCTCTAGTATGACACTTTAGGGACAGGATCTTCTTAGATTACTCGATTTTAATGTAATTATTTACACTACATCTGATCATAACAAAAAACATCGTGTACAGCTGAATAAAAATTTATAAACATTAATTTTTTGAGGTTAATAAATTTGACGAAATTATTTTACATAAAAAATACTTTTTGAAACTTCCCACTGCCCATCATAACACATACTAAACTCTTCAAAGTGTCACTTTGTTCTATGGTATAGATATTTGGATAATTCTTTGCTCGTTCATTGTATCATATATTGTTTCATTATTTGCTGCTACTTTTGTCTCCAAGTACCAATTTATTTACATAAGTTGCAAATATCTTCAATCATCTCTTGAAGCTGCTTGAAAGATGAATATATATCATAGATCACTTACCCTTAAATGTCTTTTTTTACTTGAGAAATAAAACATATGAAAACAGTTTTCTTCATACAGAAACCATTACAAGCAAGATGAAATGCCTATAACAATTGTTTCTTCTACTGATTTAATAATGCAATGGTTTTCTCTTTGCTGATCACTCTATATAGTAGGTTTTTTCCTAATAAACCTTTACATTCTATATAGTACTCTTAAACACAGATTGGAATAAAGGTGTTAAAATTAAAACAAACCTCAGTTGGCTAACCACCTTTCAATTTAGCTTTAACCTCTTCTATATTTTGAAGAAAACTGTATAACACCAACAACCAAAGCAAATTTACTTACACATTTTCTTCAACTAATGACACAAACCCATCACTGAAAAATTCCATTATCATCCAACCTATTTTTGATTATATTTAATAGTTAAAACTGTAAAATATAATCTTTTGTCTCAGGCTTTTCTTATTACACACAGATCAAGTTTGTGTTCCTTTAGAGAATGTCATCAACGTTAGGATATTTTTATATGATATTCTATCAAAGATATTTAATTGTTTCGTTGGGCAAAAACCTCCAGTCTGTAATACAAATCTGATCTGGAACATGATTTCACTTCTGGAATATTTAAAACTTTTATTTGTATATATATATATATATATATATATATATATGGCTTCAACATTACAAGTGTTTTTTTTTTTTGTGGTAGGCAAATATATTTCAAAATTTATCAGGCAGTGAGTAGAAATATCTTTTTTTTGTCACATCTGGATGGAAAAACCTTACTTTTCCTTTGGGATGGTCTCTAAAAACAGGCGTGACTACTACATTTCAGAAGGAACCACATATACAAAGCTAAATAGTAACCACCTATTTTCACTTTTCTGACACTACTATTGCTGTTTAAATTCCATTTTTTTAAAAAATGTTTTACAGGCACATGCAATTTCATGAAATCATTACTCCACTAGTAAATCATGGATTTTTCAACAGTATCTAGTTTCTTCCTATATTATGCCTTCTTCAACCACATTCAATGTTAATTGGCTTTTTGTTTATGTTTTTCATTTATTTCCACTTTAGACAATTTTCACAAAACATACCAAGCTGTTGTCTAATATATGAAGATAGCTCGCTACAATTGAATTGAAACCGAAGCATGTACACTAGACTGTGGAAGTTTTTCTGAGGAATCATGTTACGCTAAGATGTATTTTTTCCAAGAAGAACTAAGGATGCGCATTATTGCAATGGACTGTTAAAAGTGTCATGATTCAAAACTACTGATTTATAAGCAAATATTAAAACTTATTATTTTGTTGTTTTTTCTTGAGGTTTATTTATTATTTCTTTTTCGTGATTAAAACCTCAACTGAAATATTTTACCATGCTTTTCACTAGTTCAGTATATTTTTCAATATTCTGCAGTATATTGACGCAAGTAATGAACCATTACCATATTGCACATCTCCTTAGAAATTCAGCTAAGTTAGTAGTTTATATCAAAATACCATTTGTACAACGAACACAGTTGGAATTTCAACCATTGAACAAGCCAATATTTTTTTTAGCGTTAATAAATTAAAATGGAAAATTAGTGTACAGAATTATTACATATAACTTCAATCTTAAGCAATTGATTAGTGTTTTTGCAATAAAAACTATTTCATAGAGTTGAGTATTCCTTTAACATATCAGAACAAGCAATTATGAAGATATTTCCAAGTCATATTGTACTTCTGTTGCGGTCTTGGCTGGTCATGTACAAGATGGAGTCACCTAAAATCCCAGTCCTCATATAACGGCTAGTTTATATTTTAAAAGTGAATTAGATTTATATTCAACAAACTGATACAATACTTTTTACATGGTTAGTTAAATACGAAAATTTAACTACACGGGCCGTGAATAAAAGTTTACACAAACTAAACGATTTTTTAAATTATTGTTGTTAAACAGAAGATATATGTTCTAGGTTGAAATAGAGATTTTTAGCAATAGCAAACTGAAAATTTGTGTATTTCCTTTTAAATTTATGCTCATTAAAATATTAAACCTTTATGAACATTATGGACAGCCATTGCTGTAAAATCTCAACTGTTATTGCACAGTTTATATTTGTATTATTCTAACTGAAATTAGATTAGTAAGAAATGTTGGCTAGAGTGTAAGTACTGTTTTGGTGTGGTGATGGATCAATCTTATGGCAGGGCGAGTTTTCAGTTAGTTTTAATTGTTAAACTATCCACTTACTTGAGACAAGGTAGATAAAAATTTATGATAAATATTACCTGCTGATTGATAAGACTCATAAGTAGATGAATGCAAATAAAACTGGAAGCAGTTCAAACGTACATATTGCAGCAAGACTTGGTTGGCCTTCAGTCAACTGAAGAAAATTTGGTATGAAAAGTTAAGAAACGTTTTTAGAACGAACAGGTAGAAGTAATTTTACTTCCGACGGAATCTAAAAATTAGAGAATGGTTTTACAACTAATTGTTTCAAGACCAGTCAAAATACTTGTCCACTTCTGATCTAAAACAAAAACCTAGCGAAAGCAGAACTTTGGTACCTCTGATTGAAACAATGAGATTACCCCATTTTGAAAGAATCCGTGATCAGGCTCTCATTGTTTGTGTTTTCATCAGTTCAAAGGTCAAGCCATTAATCTGAAAGTTGGTAGAAAAGAGAAAATTCATTACTTCAATATATGACCTGGCTGGGAATGTTTGTAGAGCCAACTTATTACATGACCTGCACCTTAGCCCCAATGCTAATTATTAAATATTTTATTAATAATGTGGGCAGTCAGGAATAAGTCAATGCCAAATATACTGCACATCGCATCGTCGTTATCATAGGCAGCGTGGTTTTAAACAAAGTCAATATTCATCTCTGATATGTGGCTATATA
This sequence comes from Prosapia bicincta, assembly GCA_036971475.1. Classification (NCBI taxonomy): domain Eukaryota; kingdom Metazoa; phylum Arthropoda; class Insecta; order Hemiptera; family Cercopidae; genus Prosapia; species Prosapia bicincta. The sequence continues at coordinate 331,301,712 of JBAIZL010000001.1, read as the reverse complement.
CCTAAATGTGCAATTTTTTTCAAAGTATGCATGTTTTATACATAAAAAAATGCACTTTGTTTAATCTTTTTTTTTAAAAGTCGATTTTAAAGAAAATTAGTATTAAACCAGGTCTTAATCATAGTATTTACTAAGGGAAATAGATCCTATTCCATGTATTTTCCAAACCTCATGTTTTACTTTTTGTTAACATAGACTTCAGCATTGGTTCTCTTTAAAACTTTCATTGTGGTTAATTGGTATATTTTGATAAAAGAAATACATCTTACCTTATACATTTTACAGAAATTGTATATGACATTTAGCTAAATAAAAAAGTTTATTCTCAGCTAGATACTAATGTTGTAAAATTTGATAGGTGCTTATTGTAACACTATGTGACCTTAAATTAAAAGAAATAGTAAAACAGTTGTTTACACACCAAAAACACTACAGGTAGATAATTGGAAAAACTATAAGAAACATAGAATAATTATACTAGACGAATTGGGGCAAGAAAGGGTGGATGCAAAAGAAAATATGTATGAAAATATCTTTTAATTAGTATTTTACTAACATAAAATTTCTTGTAACACAATATACAACCAATATTAACAAGCTCTGCAAAACTGCAAACTCTCTATTTTTCTTGTGTACAAGGTTAAGTACAGAATATCTAACAAAATTGCACCCTTTAAGAACAAATTGATCACTAATATGAAGATATAAAAATAAAATAAATAAATTTCAATAAACAATATCTACACTGGGATAGACATTGGGACCATGCAATGTATTTTCATGTACATTTCTGTTAAAACTTCATGTATTAAAAACCATGTAATGGTAATTATTTAACAATGTTTCACAATTTACAAACAATTGATACATTTTTACCTAATTATATTACTATACACAAAATGATCATTTATACAAATAAACTAAACATCAAAACTACCGTGATCATGTACTATAATACAATAAATGATTTGTCCAGTCCACGCAGCCTTAATTTAAGAAAAAAAGGTAAACTAAATCAATTCACACAACATAAAGTCATAATATCTAAAACAGACACAGGTATCTAAACCACTCATCATGTTATCATCTCTTCTTGAGAGAAGGAGTTTTAAGCACTTTGGCAAATTCATAAAATGTCACATTTTTAAATAAAAAAAAAAAAAATACTGTTATAAATATATTCTGAACCCTAAGATACAAAATTTCAAAAACTAAACATATTTTTAAAAAATAATCAAAATTTGACATGAAGAAGTTTATTATTTGTAGGCACTATTCAATCTTAAGCTTATTTTAAAAACTTCGATGTCTTGGTTGATTAGCTTACAATGCAAATTTTGTTATAAAACTAGATTTAATAGAATGTCTAATTGGTTATAGTTTACTCACACTAGATCATGAGTATTTTGACAACACTATTACATAACAGGAAAACAATAACAACAATTTTAATGTTACAAATCCCAGTTCTATAAAAGTGGCCATGTATTATATACACAACTGAAATTACTTAACAATGTAAGAAATTTAGTTACTTAGAGCTTAGCTAGTGAGAACTATTCACAAAGGTAAAAGTCAAAGTAGTGGACTAAAAATCTCACAAAAATTAGTCTTTAATAAACACACAAAACAAACTAGTTTCAGCGACAAAGTCGCCTTCCTCAGTGCTTGGCTACTACTACTACTACTACCTTCCTCAGTAATAGCCAAGCACTGAGGAAGGCAGAAACTAGTTTGTTTTGTGTGTTTATTAGAGATTAATTTTTGTGAGATTTTGAGTCCACTACTTTGACTTTTACCAGTGTAAGAAATTGTTGAAAAGGTTAGGAAATTTATTCTACCAAAGTAAGAACTATAGGGTCAAAATAGAAAAATTAATGTGTCCAAGGAATGTAATAGTTCAATGGTAACTGGATTAAAATAATGAACCTTAAAAAAGTGAAATAGTTTCAAAAAAGGAGTACAACTGAAAATGTAAGATGAGATGGAGAACAAGTAAAACAGATTATTCTCAGTTGTTTTTGTACTGTATGGTCATGCACTTATACAGATCCTTCAAGTATATGCATTTAAGGTATTATATTAAACGTATTTCTAGTTATTTCCTCTACTTTATGTTGTGATGAAACTGTCTACATACAAAATTAACAACATTTTATAGATGGTTGTTTATAGAGGATATTTTTATAACTATAATGATCTACTTCTTGCACCTCTTTTGTTATGAACATTTATTTACATTATTTGTACAATTCGAGTTAATGTTCACATATTATTGAACAATTCTGAAATTTACGTCATAAATTTCTTAGAAAAATAAAATGTCATAATTTTGGAAATACTTGAAAAAAAATCTTGGTTCCTAAGGATTACTGAGAAAAAAAGACAAAATGAATACAGTATTTTGATATGTTGAAGAGATAATTATTTTACTGTGATAGCCTAGAAATGTAAATTTTAAAGTTTGACAATGTATACAATAAATGTTATCCAGTGTGCCATTTTATTAAAAAATGAAATAATTATACCTGCTTACGACTATAATCAAATTGTTAACACACATGATCATAAGGTTAAAGAATATAACTAATAGTCCATGATAAAATTACTATCTCATTATAGTAACTGATAACATTTTACCTCAGTTTACAAGTAACATTATACATTTAAATGTAATTGTTCTGAAAAATTGTTAAGTTTGTTAATGAAATTAACATAATAATCAAGAACTAAACTACTTTATGGTCCACTATGATTCACTTGAAGATTATTGTTAAACAAAATCAAATAAACTCAATTATGATAACTTTTTACAATATTATTACATTTGATTCGTCTATACAATTGCTTCATTTAATATAAAATAATAGGAATAAACTAAACTTTAGGTGTTGAATATATTGCAATTAGCAAATGTACAAATATTCTGTTATAAAAGAATTAACTAATAAAAATAAAACATGTATATAATAATATAGTCTTTGGACTGAAAATAGTAAATAAAATTTACATCAAACATAAATCAACAATGGTCAAATAGTCTCTAGTTCTTTAATTGCATAAGAAAAGTCTCGCTAATATCATACGTTGGACACAATAATCAGGTTTATACTCAGGCCGGATTAATATGAACTGAACCAAAACCTGTTTCAATTGAGCACTTATGAAGTTAGGCCTTGTATAAAAAACTACTAACACAGTATTTTTGTCTTCACAAATAACCCATACAAGTCCGTTAATAGATATTTTTTTATTTGTTAAAGAGATAAAAACCAGATTACATAAATTCGATTCAATTAATAATATAAAACTGATAGTTGCTATGTACATATTTAAATACAAACACATATACACGTGAGCGTTGCATTATAAAGATTCTTCAAATGCTGCCATTATATCACTCTGCATGTTCATATCAATCTGACTTGCAACCTGAAAAAGAAGAAGTCTTTCAAAGAGGACGGCTCAAATCACTGTTTAAGTTTTTTTCTACTACTACTAAGTTGGTGATTTTCAGAACATTAACAGAATTCTCATGGAACTAATGAGATTATAGTGCTGTTGAATTTATATTTATAGATAAATATTTGTTTAGTTCTTTTGTCAAATAAATAACTTGCTCAAATATTTTGATAAATCACAATAGTTAATTAGTTAACACACGTTGACTGGCAGCCAGTGACCGACAATGCAGACCTAACTATAGATCATCACAGGTTGTCAGGGACATTCCACGATGTATTTAACTATATGAGGTGTCCAAAAAAGCCTCTATGCATGTTCCTGGAACTTGGGCTTCAGATATTTAACATTCTTTTTTCTTACAAGACTATATAATTAATGGGAAACTAGAAGTTCAGAATTACACGGAAATATTTAAAGGAAATAGTTTTTTATTTACACTTCTTTGTAAGGTTACATTATGTTTTAGAATAGAATAGATAAGAATATGTTTTAGAATCTTTTTGAAAAAACAATTTTGATCGAAATATTTCAATAGTGTGATAAAATTTTTATATGTGTCTAATTTATTTCCAAGAGATTGCAGTTGTGGACTATTGCCATTAGGTAAGGCTGTCAGTCTCCTTTTTAGTCCAAAAATTACGAAATAAGCTTTAAGCTCTACTAGAACTAACCTAATTATATATATATATATATATATATATATATATATATATATATATTCTTGATATTTTACGTTATCCATTGTTTTTCAGTTGCACTGACTTTATGAAGTTAATATATTACTATTGTAAGTAATTTTATCCACCAAGGTAAAATTATTGCACTTAATGGTGGATAAAATTACTTACAATAGTAATATATTAACTTCATATATATATATATATATATATAGATTTTTTGGACTAGGAGACTGACAGACTTACCTTGGTAAGAGTCCACACTGTAGTCTTGAAATAGAAACACATAAAAGCACTTAAACAATGATATATTTCAACCACACAGTGGTCTTTATCAATCGAAGAGAAAACACAAAAAGAAATATGAGAGAATGAAATAAAATAAATATAAGTTGTAATCACAGATTGTATAGAGTAGAAATCACATGACACAGATGCACAGATTAAAGATATATATATATAATTTGTTTCCATGAGCATATGAGTGATTATAGTTTATATAAGTCTGTCAGAGGAAAAGAGATAAGGTTATTAAAAAAAAAAAAAAAAAAAAAAAAAAAAAAAAAAAAAAAAAAAAAAAAAAAAAAAAATGATTTATCTGATGTTGAGGTTAGGGGATTCTCTGGACTTGGTATACCACTGGTATGATAGTTCCCGCCTTCTCAGTTCTGAGGGATTGCAATCAGGGGGGAGTGATTTAATTATTTTTGTGCTATACCACAAAAATAATTAAATCACTCCCCCCTGATTGCAATCCCTCAGAACTGAGAAGGTGGGAACTATCATACCAGTGGTATACCAAGTCCAGAGAATCCCCTAACCTCAACATCAGATAAATCATTTTTTTTTTTTTTTTTTTTTTTTTTTTTTTTTTTTTTTTTTTTTTTTTCAATAACCTTATCTCTTTTCCTCTGACAGACTTATATAAACTATAATCACTCATATGCTCATGGAAACAAATTATATATATATATCTTTAATCTGTGCATCTGTGTCATGTGATTTCTACTCTATACAATCTGTGATTACAACTTATATTTATTTTATTTCATTCTCTCATATTTCTTTTTGTGTTTTCTCTTCGATTGATAAAGACCACTGTGTGGTTGAAATATATCATTGTTTAAGTGCTTTTATGTGTTTCTATTTCAAGACTACAGTGTGGACTCTTACCAAGGTAAGTCTGTCAGTCTCCTAGTCCAAAAAATCTAAATAATCTTTACCAACCAAAACTAACCTAAAAAATATATATATATATATATATATATATATATATATATAGATTTTTTGGACTACGAGACTGACAGACTTACCTTGGTAAGAGTCCACTCTGTAGTCTTGAAATAGAAACACATAAAAGCACTTAAACAATGATATATTTCAACCACACAGTGGTCTTTGTCAATCGAAGAGAAAACACAAAAAGAAATATGAGAGAATGAAATAAAATAATTGTAATCACAGATTGTGTAGAGTAGAAATCAGATGTCACAGATGCACAGATTAAAGATATATATATATTGTTTCCATGAGCATATGAGTGATTATAGTTTATATAAGTCTGTCAGGGGAAAAGAGATAAGGCTGTTTGGAGGAAAAAAAAATGAATGGATTTATCTGATGTTGAGGTTAGGGGATTCTCTGGACTTGGTATACCACTGGTATGATAGTTCCCACCTTCTCAGTTCTGAGGGATTGCAATCAGCGGGGAGTGATTTAATTATTTTTGTGGTATAGCAGTCATCAAAAGTTGTGATGTTGTGACTCGCAGCATGTTGAGCTGTTGGTCTATCCATATTCATAATTGTAACATGTATGGGATTAACTTTCATGGGATTGTTGGAAGAAAGTTTTCTAAAGACACAAACACACCAGCCATTATGTTGGTATAGATATATAGATTACATCTTCCTAATTTGGACACAGGGTGCTTCAACACTTGAGGCATTTTTAGACAGCCTGACACAATTCTCCACACTTCAATTTACCTGGGAGAAATCTACATCAGCCATTACCTTTTTGGATGTAGAGGTAACACTCCAGAATGAAAATATCAACACAGGAATTCACATCAAACCGACAAACCACCTACAATATCTCCATTTTGACAGCAACCACCCAATAAGCATAAAACGATCCATTCCATACAGTCAAGCAATCAGGGGTAAGAGAATCTGTTCGAATGATAGGGAATTGGAAGATTTTAATAGAAAGATATCAACAGCCTTCCAGAGAAGAGGATACCCAAAAAAACGCATTGAAAACCAAATTCATTCAGCACAATCCTCGGTTCACCATAAACCACAAACAGAACAAAATAAACTGTCTTTAATAACAGACTACCATCCTGGTCTACATAAACTCAACAAGATATTGAGAGATGGCTTCAAAATTCTTCAAGCTTCTGTCCACACCAAAAATCTTTTCACCGATCCACCGCAAATTTGGTACAAGCAACCTCCAAACTTGAAAAACATTCTAGTACATCCTAAACTACCAGACCCTGATGCAGAGAAACCACACAAACTTCCTCATGGCTCCTTCCCATGCAATAGACCTAGATGCAAGACGTGTCCAATACACCCCTCAGCAAATAGTTTCAACAGCCAAACAACAAAAATTGTCTTCAAAATACAGAGTCATCATAATTGTACATCGAAAAATGTCATATACCAGCTACAATGTAAACTTTGCTCAGCACAGTACATAGGCCTGACCACGGATGGTCTGAATATCAGAATGAATGGCCACAGACATGATGTTAAAATTATGAATATGGATAGACCAACAGCTCAACATGCTGCGAGTCACATCACAACTTTTGATGACTGCTATACCACAAAAATAATTAAATCACTCCCCCCTGATTGCAATCCCTCAGAACTGAGAAGGTGGGGACTATCATACCAGTGGTATACCAAGTCCAAAGAATCCCCTAACCTCAACACCAGATAAATCCATTCATTTTTTTCCCCTTCCAAATAGCCTTATCTCTTTTTCCCTGACAGACTTATATAAACTATAATCACTCATATGCTCATGGAAACAATATATATATATATATATATCTTTAATCTGTGCATCTGTGACATCTGATTTCTACTCTACACAATCTGTGATTACAATTATTTTATTTCTTTTTGTGTTTTCTCTTCGATTGACAAAGACCACTGTGTGGTTGAAATATATCATTGTTTAAGTGCTTTTATGTGTTTCTATATCAAGACTACAGAGTGGACTCTTACCAAGGTAAGTCTGTCAGTCTCCTAGTCCAAAAAATCTCTCTCTCTCTCTCTCTATATATATATATATATATATATATATATATATATATATATATATATAGGTTTGGCAAATAGTTTACTTTCTCATGGCCACAAAACCCTCTGCACAAACAATATTAATTTTAAATAGTTTTGTAAATTTGTTATAAGTCAATAAATAGAGAAACATAAGATTAATAGTGGAAACTGAAGCACAAATTTAAATCTACAATTCATTGTAGATGGTATAGTTATAGATTATTTTATCTTTGTATTATATTTTAGTTTATAGTATTGACAATTGCATACATTAATGACCTAAATAAACGACTTAACAACGTTGTAAATAAATGTCTCGTGACTTAAGTAGTTATCAGGCAAATGTCAGGTCCATTTTGGCTTACTCTTTAACAAATTAAGACGGGAAAAATGTTTCAAATTCATTCATAACTAATTTTTAATTAATAGATCAGTGCATACAAACCTATTAATTTAAAAATTAAAAACAATAATAAAAAAAAACTTACAGCTTCTCTCCGCCTTCTTTCCTGTTCCTTTTGCCGCTGTCTTTCTCTTTCAGCTGCTGACTTGTCCATTCCTAGTTGCTGGTTAGGACTTACATTACCTTCTTGAACAGAAACAGCCTTTACTTCTTCTACCCTACACTGCTCTGCTGCCGCTTTCCTAACATAAATTATTTACACTATTAGAATGTTCCGCATTTCTGAAACGGTATATCACTACTTTTAGCCTTCTTAATTTCTCTATTTTTATTTGTTACTAAGTCCATTGTTGCAAATCACTAATAACAATTTAATAAGACCATGAGTGTCATAAATTATCTTTTACTATCTATTATTTCTATATTTAAGTAAAATATTTTATTTTATATAAAATAAAACTACGAAAAACATTATCCTGAAAATAACAGAAAATGTAACTTTAAAAATAATTATACGGAACAAGTTTTTTAATAAATAATCTTCAAATTAAATGAAGATCCACCAAAGTAATTAACGTAGGCAAAAGTTTCAGATTTTGCACACAAACATACAATAAACCTGAAATGTAGTTTTTCACTTCTTGAACAAAACAAAAGATCTTTTTAGGCCTATTTACATATAAGCCAACAAATTGTAGAGATTTGAAGAGAATTTTATTAGAAATTTTCTGATAGCTCTCAACGAAACAAAGCAAGTGTCAATTGTGTATCTAATTATGTACAATTTTTTATAGGTCTCCGAACTTTGAAAACTTTTGGCATTTTATTAAAAAATGTATATTTTCCCTACTGTGAATATTGGAATATTGTTACTCTGAGACATAAATTTCAGACATAAGTTTCTGGAATTTTTCTATCCTAAGTACAATTGTTAGGTCAACTACTGGAAAATTATAACAAATAATTTTTAATACCACCAGAGTACAAATATTAAGGCAGTTGAAATTATAACTGGACTGATGATATCTATAACTTTGTTATAGACTCAGATGCCTTGTTTTATTAGGTCCCTGTTGAATAGTTGCATAATAAAGAAAAAAAACTAAGATAAAGAGTATAAAGTTAAATTACCTAGCTTTCTCTAATGCTTCCTCCTCTTCCCTTTCACGACGCCGTTCATTTTCTAACCTTAGCCTCTCTCTTTCAGCCTGTTCTTTCTGATGCCTTCTCATTTCTTGTTGTTCTATAAGTGCTCTTTGCTAAATTAAAATGTATAAGAATTAGTCTATGTCACAGAAGTAAAATTTGAGATCACATATTTTTCATGGATCACAATTTTCAATAACTCAAGAAAATTAACCTAAATTAGATATTCTATTTAATGATAAACATTGATTAAAAATGAAATATATGTTGTTAGGGAAACTCACCTTCTTAGCATTTTCTTTGGCTTGCTTCTTGAAAGCTAGAAAGCTGTCTGCCATAGAAGACTTTAATGCAGCTGATGTTGGAGGAGTGTTTGGAACATTTGGAGTTGGAGACTGTGCAAGAGATGACCATGAACTAGCATTTTTTAAATTCTGTTCCGCAACCTGCAAAAATATTTAATAAAAGGAATTAGTTGTGTATATAAAAATTTGTTAACATTACAAAACAACTGCAAGCTATCAGATCTAACTGCATAGTAGCAATAAAAAAATTAATTGTAAAAATTCGCATTAGCGTAAAATCATTTGGTGTTGCTGCTGCAAGTTGTTCTATGTAACGCAACACAATGTCGAGAGCGTCGGCATGAGTAACAGCATCCGTAGATGCATCTTCTTCCTTGCTAACGTTATATGCTACCTGCCATCGTGTTGATCTTGGAGCATATTCTTGGGTATATTCTTCATCGTTATCTAGTGCTGTCCACTCTTCCAGGCCACTTTCTTCAGTAACTTCACATCCTGATACTCTTTGAATAAGAGCTGAAATAGCTCAGTTTCATCATCCTGTGTTCTAAGTGGTGTTTCCACAAATTCGAGGCTAGACCAGAGCTTCTTCAAAGATCTCTGCAGTAAAGTGTTCCTGATATTATTCAAGGATTCAACACCCAGTATATTACATCCTTTATTGTAATCGTCTTAAGTTTTTCTGGAATAGAAAGAGAACAATCTTCTTCAATTAATGTTTGCAGAAGCTATTGACTGTAGCCTAGTGTTTTGTTCTGCAGCATACCTTCATCCATAGACTAAAGCAACAATGTCACGTTAGGTGGGAGAAAAATTGCTTTTATGTCTTTACATACCAACTGCATGTTTGAAGGATGTGAAGGAGCATTGTATATCAAAAGTAGAGCTTTTGGTGGTAGTCCATTTTTTTCATTTAATTTAGTTACTGAAGAAACAAATTCATTTTTGAACCACTCCTTGAAAATACCAGTCATCCATGCTTTACACTTTTTCTATAATGAACGGGAGAGCATTCAAGTTCATATTTTCAAGAGCTTGTGACTTGGCGGATTTACCAATCACCATTAATGGTAGCTTATTTGTTCCCGTGGCATTACTGCAGGCTAAAACCTGGCCGTTTTAAAGCCTGGCGCAGATGATTCTTTTGAAGCAAGATTTTTAGTGGGAAGAGCTTTAAAATTCAATCCAGTCTTGTCCGCATTATACACTTGTTGGGGTTCGTCTAATATTTTTTTCCAGCAAGATTATCAGCTGATAATTTCTCCCCGCTTTTTGTTAGTTGGTTAATGCCGTGTCTTCTCTTCTATTTTTTTCCTGACGAAAAACCAATTGTGGTTATCATTGCCAAACAAAATCTAACAAGGAACACAATATTTTAAGTAAAACAAAATAAATTTAAATCCAACAAAAATTACAAAACAAAAAAAACATAACAATAAATAACAAAACAAAAAAAACAATAAATCTATAACAAAAAAAAACTATAAATTACAAAATAACAACAAAGAACAATATAACAATAAATAAATAATAACAATATGTAAAACAATAATAGGTAACAATTTACCAATAAATAAATCTCAATAACAATAACAAGAACACAAAATAAATTAAATTTAAATAAATAAAAGAAACACAGAGAATTATATGTAAAAATAAAAAGAATATATATATTAAATATTTAAAAAATATTTTCAAGTGGTGCAAGAAATCGTCCTTTAGCACCACCTTTAAACTTCCTTTTAAATTAAAAACGGCACGAATATTCCTTACACTAACACAATCTACTAAAATATGTTTTATTGTGAAGATATCACCACAGTATTGGCATATTGCGCATCAAATATAGCAATGCGAAGGCGTGTAACCACCACTTCCTCCCTATGTTTTGAACGAATTGAAGACCTCCATGGACGGACGGTATCTTTAATTTCCCTCAGCTTATTCTGAATCACAGAATGCCATTCGTCATTCCAAGCAGCGAACATTAAATGTTTTGCAAAACACACATCAGATGCATAACTCGTTGAGTAATGGGCACCAAACTTGTAGCATTCTTAGCCGCTTCATAACCATCTATTGCTAGGAGTAAATTTCAAACCACCATTCATTAATTTGTTAAACTGTAATGCCTTTTCTTGTATTAATGGGCCACTAATAGAAACTCCTCTCTGCCTCTCTTGTGTAAACCATAAAAATACAGATTCATCAATTTTTTTCATTCACAGAAATTTTTGCGTGATGGCATTGTTCCAAAAACTTTTTACTTTTAGCATTGCAAAAATGTTCAATTTTTGATACAGAAGTATGTAATGAATGCTCTAATATTGTTTTTTAATACAAAACGCACTTCTATCAAATGCAAAATTCAAACTTTTTTGGCAAATCCGAACTTTTCCAATTTCGAACAAGCTATACCCAATTAGTTCGGATTTGAAGAGTTTCACTGTATTTTTAACAATAAAAATTAAATATAATAAATAACTGAAAGATAAATTTGAAGCGAAAAAAAACAACACAGAGGCTTAAACAAAAATTATACAAACTACAAATTAAATAAATGAAATGAGGGATGGATAAGATTTAGAATAAACAACAACAAACTTGCAACGTAAACAACATGCTCTAATAAAACATTCATTATCTGACCAAACAAACATCTGTCAAATAAATGTCTGATAGCTCTCTGTTGCCCCACTTAACCAAATAAATTTTTGTTCGTAAAATAAACTCTGAGTGACCTGAAGATAAAGTGAAATAGCCAATATAAAGAACAATATCGAAGAAACAGAATACAAAGTAATTATTTTACAGTGGAAATAAATACAGGAGCCTGAGCTATACACGGGCGTAGGCAACTAGTGTTAACTAAATGGCCCGATCTATATTCAGGCGAAGGCTTGAAAGTGTTAATTTGTTTATAATAGTTACTAAAAAACTTTCATGGTAATAAAAATTGCCCTCATACCTACATCATTCTACATTTTGGTGAACATATTTCTTCTTTGCAGTTTTGGGATTGTATATTTTGAGGGTTTTTAGTAAAATTTACTCTGCCAAAAAGTGACTACTTACTGATGTTGTTCGCGTTACTGACAGACACATTTAGCACTAAATCAGTTACCAAGATTGTTTTTGTCCAATGCACTGACCTAGTCTGAAATATGTCTGCTGAAGGACGTCAGTAAGTAGTGGTTCTTTTGGCAAGTGTAATCAATTAGTAAGTATTTGTCCTTTTCACAAAGACATCTGGAAACCAAGCATAAAGTGGACTATTACAGAGAAGCTGTAGAGCCTATGTACTAACTAACTTGGTTAATGAGTTTTAATAATCTGTTCTAGTAAGCTCTTGTGAGCCTATTAGATATAAAAATGCATAGATCAAAAGCATAAGTGATTGGTTAAAGATGAACTATTACCAATTCTGCTATAAGTGTAAAGCAGATGCAAAGGACATTGCAGCCTAACTTGGTATAAAGGTGAACAATCAATTGTAAACATGAAGAAAACAATAATACTAGTTCAAATAGAACCCTTCTCTTATGAAGATGCCCTTCTCTTATATGATTTCAGTTTAACATTTTAGCTGTCATGTCAGTCCAATACGTCTGCGACATAAGGTTCTGATAGACAACTGTCGGGCTACTATGACCGACATTGTTGTGTAGTAACGTATTATGTTTATTATGTCTAAAACCCAACTGGTGTTGCTACTTTCAGGAAAATTAATGAAAACCCTAAATATTACAGTTTTTGCAGGCCTCAATTGACTTTAAACTATTTTACGGAAGTGGAAAATGTATTGTTTTTATATTTGGCTTTATTAAATATATCTAAACGCTAAAAAATTAATAGGTGGTGATTTTTGTATACAAACACATTTTTATATATAATAATTGTCAATGTAAGGAAGCATGAGGTTATTTAGAGCTCAGCTAATGAGAACCATTTAGAACGGTACAAACTAAAACAGTTTAATCTAAACAGACTAGTTATGACGACGATGTCACCTTCATCAGTGCTTGGCTACTACTGTAACTAAAGAGTAGCCAAGCATTGATGAAGGTGACATTGTTGTTGGAACTAGTCTGTTTGTTTTAATAAACTAATGTGTAGTGAGATTTAGAGTAAACTGTTTTAATTTTTACTATTACAAGGAAGCATGCATTGATAGTACACGGAATCATTTAGGCTATGCTGGATTACTTTAGGCAAAGTAAGGGCTCACTAGTGCAGTTTACTCTACATTGGTCAAGATTACCTTCGGGCATTTCTACACCAAATTATTATGCTCAAAAATAGTTCACATCTTTCCAAGATGGATATCCTGAACAAAGAATACAGCAAGACGCTTAAAATACATGAAAAAAGCTAGTTTCATGAATATTAGAACAATTAGCAGTTGATGGTCAAGACCGTGCAGTAGGATTAAATAAAATAGTATTTATTAACATTTCAGTTTGCTGGTGACAAATAGCTCGGATTCAATAAAAGCATTAAGTAATCATTTTCTGTTTCTAAAATAGAGAATTATATAAGTTATAAACATACCTTAGGTTTGAAAGCAGAAGCAAAATTTGTAGCAGAATTTGGAGGAGCTGAATTTCTATTGAGATCTGTTATTGGCAGAGTATGGTGTAGTGTCGGTATTACAACAGGAACTGGTATCGCTGAATGTTGTACAGACATTAAAGAGTTGTTTAACATTCCTGTAGCAAAAATAAACTATTACAAACTGCACAAATAAACTATTGCAATAATATCTAGCAAGAATTTTGTGAAAGTCTATTCATTCATGATTATACAATACTTTTTCTTAAGCAATGACAGTTAAAATATTATGACATTTAAAAATATTTCTCAAAAAACCTTTGACCTTATATAAAAACCCAATTTAATGTTTTATCCAATAAAAAGATGAAGAGAACACCTCTTTATCTATGTTGCTAAAGAGAACATAAATAAATCTACAAACTTTCAATTTAACACTGTATGTATAATAATCTTTCTTGATTCAACACCTTACCATTTATAGAAAAACAGTGCCCCATTCAAAAGGGCAATTTTATAATTTACCCAGAGCTACTTGCATATCATAATTTTTCGCTTCCAGCATTTCCACATAGTTTCAGGAGAAAAAAATGAAATTATTTCATAGTGTAGTCTATCATGCATTGTAAATATATTTTTTAAATTTTGTGCTAAAATAAAATGAGAACGAGTGATGGTGACCTGCCCATAATGGAATATAATTCTGATATTGAATCAAATTATGAATAAAACCTCTCTCTAAACCATTTCTGTGAAAGATCATTTTCATACTTCTCTTATAATAAGAGAATAGAAAGTTCCGATGGTCACTAGGTAACCTAGCTGCAGAGATTTGTAAAATTGAGACTAGTATTCCTTTTAAAGTATTTCTTTCATAATAAACCCGCCGTTTATGAGAATATTGATATAAGCAATGAAAATTTAGTTTCTTGATTTTTTTTTATTCCTCCTATTGACTTCCAAAAGTCAAGGAATATTGAGTTATAAACAAACTTAAACAATTAGTGCTTATTAAAAAGATAAGTATAAATCACCAAATATCTATAAAATGAATATATTCTGCCACAAACAATACGTACTTCTAAAGTGATTAAAGTGTTACCTCACAATTATCAATTAGAAAAGAAACAAAATTACAGGCTATTAAAGTTTTGTTAGCGTAGTGTGTAGATGGATTTGATGCAGATACGATGGTGAGAGAAAATAGTGGTGCAGGGTAGTACGGCAGTGGAGGAGGGATTTTACAGCTAACTCATTGGAATGTACAACAAAGCAAACGGTTTAGTTATCATTTTAATACATTTCACAGTGATAAGTGTATCGACCAAAAATATATATTTCTATACTAAGGATGCCTCACCGAAAGACAATAAGTCTGTTCAGAAAAACAGTGGCGCTCAGAAGCTAAACTAAATGCATTATAATGAATGTATTTAAAAACATATCTTCTAACAATCCTAACCGGTCATGCTCAGTAATTTAAAATCGTTTGGTTAACCTTTTTTGTAATATGTGTTCATTTGTTAAGGAAATTATTAAAGGAGGGAAAACGAAACATTTAGTAGACCAGGTTAAATTCGTCCAAGATAAATTTAAGAAGTTAACATCGATGATTTTCAAAAATCTGCTACACGAAATATAGTTCTTAATTTTAATACGACTAATCACACTCTCCAATTGAAGAACAACAATGAAAAATATGTTCAAAGTTTTGGAGCTTGAATATCCAGAGTTGGATTTAATTTTACTCATGAAACTTTGCACAGAAATTATCAAGATCTATGAGATTTAAGTGGAGAAAAAGCAACTCCCAACATGGTGGAAGGGTTGAGAGTTCCTTGAGGGCTTTTTAATTAATTTCCATCGATCACAGAAAATAAAATAGTCGCTTTAAGAGCTACTATCTGTTCTCTCTAATCGGCGGAGTAGAGCAAGCCAATGCACCCACTGAATATGAATCACCCCTTTTACAGCCGACCGTATTCCCTCACTCACTCTCATATCTGTGGTAACTATGCTGATTTAGCTTTGACGGCCAGTAATCAAGTGATACAATAAAACTATAGGATGTTTTGATAAAACACAATAACAACTCACCAATTTTCCATCATAAAAAAAATTCTTTCACTTATTTTATAAATCACTAAGGAATCCTTTTAATCTGCAACTGAAACTTGGAGGAAAGTACTCCAATTTGAATGTTAGACTTAGTTGGATTCCTACTAAAAGGAATGAAAAAATAATTGAGAAATATTATGACTAAGAAGTTTGATGAATCGCGACTATTGAAGAAGACTTTTTGGAATTAATTTAACAACTGAAAAGAAACTTATGAAGCAATGCTTTGTGTGTTAAAAAAAGAATGATAGGAAATAAAAATAAAATGGGTAAGAAAACAGCGTAGATATTTTCCCGTGATTGTGGTTTAGGTCTCTGTTAATCTCCATGTGTTAAAATTTACAATAAAAATATTTTAAAATTAAATAAAAATATAAATATTAAAAATGAATAATTATTTCGCATGTGTATTTCTAACAAATGTTTTACAAACTTAATGTTTTGAACACCTAATTACAAACAAATATGCTTAAGTTGATTGTTGTAATCATGTTGAATTCACTGATTAAATTATAATTAAATACAATACGAAGTCTGTTAAAAAAATACGCGGACTGTTTGAATTTCGCGGCTCTAGTTAGTTTCAGGAGACTCCGCTTGGTGTCGCTAGGTTCGTATAAATCCGTTGATTAAAATGCAGTATTTCAGTCGCAGATATCTTCATTTGTTGATGAGTTACGCGCAGTTTAGTAAAGAGTGCTTTTTTCGTTTGTCAGATTGTAAAATGGACAGCCTGAAGGAGCAACGAATTACTGTGAAATTTTGTGTGAAACTAGGGAAATCTGCAAAAGAAACATTTGCCATGCTTAGCAAGGCCTACGGGGATGTTACCATGAAGTGTACTGCATGTTTCAAGTGGCATGAACGTTTCAAGGGTGGCAGACAGTCGATTGATGATGATGAGCGTCCTGGACATCCTTCAACGTCAATTGACGACCCACACGTTGACAAAATCAACACCCTGGTGCGCGAAAATCGATGTCTGACCATTAGGGAGCTTTCCGAAGAGTGTGGGATATCAGTTGAATCTTGTTACAAGATTTTAACCGAAAAATTGAAGATGCACCGCATCGCTGCGAAATTTGTGCCATGCCTGATGACCGACAACCAAAAAGCCAATCACGTCCGGGTTTTTCGGGAACTGCTTGATCGTTCAAACGAAGATGAGAACTTTTTGTCAAGAATTATAACCGGTGATGACATTGAAACGAAGGTCCAATCATCCCAATGGGTGAGTCACACGTCCCCAAGACCCAAAAAAGCTTGCCAAGTTCGGTCGAATGTGAAGGTGATGCTGACAGTTTTTTTTGATGCTAAGGGTGTTGTTCACTACGAGTACTTCCCTGAAGGCTCTACAGTCAACCAGATTACCTTTATTGAAGTACTGAAACGTCTGAGGGACGCCATCCGACGCAAAAGGCCAGAACTGTGGAGAAGTGATAACTGGTTTTTCCATCACGACAACACTTCCGCTCACTCAGCACTCAGAACTCGTGAGTTTTTGGCCAAACACTCGACCACTGTTCTTTCCCACCCCCTACTCACCTGACCTTGCTCCTTGTGACTTTTTCTTATTCCCAAAACTCAAAAAACCCCTCAAAGGAAGAAGATTTGAAACGATTTTGGAGATTAAGGCAAATGCGACGAAGGAGCTGAACACCATCACAAAAGAAGCGTACCAGGACTGTTTTAACAAGTGGAAACACCGTTGGGATAAGTGTGTCCGTTGGGGAGGAGAGTACTTTGAAGGAGACCCAGACATGTGACTTCCAAATAAAGTACACTTTTTTTTATGACCTCAGTCCGCGTATTTTTTTAACAGACCTCGTACTTAACTAAGTTAATACATAAGTATTGCTGACGCATTTCAAGAAATGCGTCAACAAGTAAGCCCTTATGTATTCTCTTAGTTAAGTATTTAATTATAATTATAAATGTGCCAAGTTTTGTCTTTAGAATTCAATATAGTCCAATCCTGAGAATTCATACTAATTTAAGCCAGAATTTCCATGAATTACCAAATTTGTAATTAAGTTTACCATCAGAAAGAGACACTATTGTGTTTTATAGGTTTACTGAAATAAATGACCTAGAAAACAGAATGGAAACCAAATGCTATGTATTTATAAAAATAAGACAATTTACAAACTTAATCATTTTTAGTGTTACTGTTTTAATCTTCACTTTCTTCAATTTTTTAAAATGCCCATCTGTAAATGAAAATTCGTGATTTTTAATCTATGGCAAAAACCTGGAAAAGTGTTGACATATAGGGTATAATTACTGACAGCATTGTTGACACATCTTGTTGCTTGTACCTCCAGTTCCATATATAAATAACTATGTACTGGTCCTGGCGATAAACTAATTAATTTGTTTGTTAATCTGCTTGATCCAAATATTTATAGTCTGACAATTTATTTCTCTTCAAATTACCAGGAGTTGACCTATAACTGTTTTGGCTATTGATCTAAACTTATTTTATCCAATCAAATACAAAATTGTATACAAAAAATATGCTCATTTTCAGACGCAATATGTTAGAAAAAAACTGTTAAGGGGTTAAATAGACATTATGAACTATAAAATTGTCACCTGGATGAGTTACTATTATTTTGTATTTTTAAATTTAATTGAAGCAGTGATCGGGTACTACTCTTTTAATATTTATAGCAGTATATTTGTTTCCTTTTAAATATAAACTCATATAAAATGTTCCAACACTTTAGATAATGAATTTCTCTTGATACTAAGATATAATGAATACACATGGTTTCAATCCTAAAGTAGATCTTTTCTGTTAAGGGTTAAAGAATAAAGGCTCTGTCATGGGAGGTAGTCAAACGTTCTCAGAGCTTCAATGTGTTTGCATAGCTATGGGTTTAGTGGTACCTAGTTTTAACATGAGGTTCCTACGTGTAAAAGAATTTAACTGTTTTTAAAATTCCTTTACTTACCATCTTGATGTAATAAAGATATATCAGGCTTTTCTTCTTTAGGGCTTTCAGGAAGAGGGTCAAACACAGATGGAAGTCCAGTGACAATAGGCTCTGGTTCAGGCTTCAAGTCCAACATTTCGGGAATAATTGGCTGTATTACATTTGCAGCAAGCGCGATCGGAACAGGAGGCTCCTGGGATATCACTGATTTCATATCTGTTATCTCACCTGTTTCAAATATTATTTTTAATGGTACGTTCATAGCATTATAGTAAAATAAAATTTCAAAATAGACATAAAATAAGCATTTTACATTTGTAAATGTTTATAAAAATTTTAATAAAAAAGGCAAAACTGAACGAAAAGTAACATTTTCAAAATCCTAAATCATTCATAACATCCTGAATTTCAGTTTGTATGGGCAAATTCAATATTAAATTCACATGATTGTTTAATACAGGAATATTTTACAACATTTACATTCTGTATAGGTGCTGAAAATATTATTAAATTTCATGAAGTTCAAAAGATCCAATCTTTGGGAGCTCAAAAGCATTAAGCCAAAATAATATGAAATTTTGTATATTTCAAGTAAGTGAAATAAAACTTATTAATTACTGGTATTACAAGGTGGAGAAAACTGGTTGATTTTGCATGAAATCACAATATGAAATAAGCTGAATGAAAATGATCCAAAATGACATCCTATGAAAATTACATTATAGCTAAAAGTTGGATTGAGCAGATCAAGTACTTAAGGAAGAAGTATTCCTAATTAAGAAGATAGGGATTAAAAATTTGGACTAAAATTTCATGATGATGAAATTTCCAGTATTTAAGACTTTTCCTTCCCACATGTTCACAAATAATAGTTAAACCACCATCACTTTCATTTCTTTTGTTGTTTGGATTTTTCAGGTACATGTATTGGTACCTTTTTTCCTCCACAAAAAACCACTATTTAACGCATTTACCTGATACTTCCTAAAATATTAAAATCAAATTCACTGTTTATCAATGGCATTTGAACACATTTAGCTCATAATTAAATCTCCTATAAAATTGGCTAAACATTTTCTTTGTCAATATTTGAACACTTACTGCCTAAAATCATACACTGATTAACCTTACACGGTTTTAGAATGTCATCTTATGTTTTTTTGTTAATACTAAAAATGGGGACTATCTGTGAGGTTTTTGCCAACTTTTAATCATTGATATCAACTTTAAAATTTTGATTTTGTGAAAGTAATTATCTTCATCACAAACTTCTTAGAAAAATGTAATATACCGGAGTCACAATTATCAGTAATTACTAAGGATAGACATAACGACGATAAGAGAGAATTGTGGCTAACTGAAACACACATAGATATATCTAGTTCAGTTAAATAAAAGCAATTTGAATTCAGCCATATACATAAGCACAAACTCCAAACATAATGGCCTGCCCGCATTAAGGTTAGTAAAACAATACCACAAAAATGTCTAATGTAACCAGGTTTTGCTGGCATTTATTCAACTTTGCATAGACGTGGTTGTCTTTGATTTTTGCTTGTTCTAAAAAATGGACCAAAGAATCTGTATCAAAATTTGTGTGAAAAACAAAACTAAGTGCACAGAGGCATTCTGAATGTTGACTGTAGGATATGGAGAAGCTACCTTGGACTGAAGCAACGTTTATCGAAGGTACAAAATTCTCAGAGGGCCAAGAAGATGTGAACGACCAAGAGCGTGCCGGACAACCGAGCAAAGCAACAACATTAATGAAGGGAAGAAAATAGTATTGTCCAATCGTCAAATCACTGTTGCTGAGGACTTACACTCTGTCTTCAACAAACCAAATTTGCCTTAGAGGGTCATAACTGGTGACGAATCATAGGTCTATGGTTATGACATGGAAACTAAAGCTCAATCATCCTAATGGAAGCTGCAGCATGAGCAAAGACCAAAATAAGAGTGCCAAATTGTAAAAGTCAAAGTTTTGCTTACAGTTTTCTTCGATTGCGGGGTGTGGTGCATCATAAGTTTTTGTCACAGGGTAGAACAGTAAATATGGAATATTACCTACAAGTTATGTGCAATTTGCGCTAAGCAATCCATCAGAAACACCCTGACTTGTGGAAGAAGAAAAAATTTTTTTTTGCACCATGACACCCCTGCTCACAAACTGTTACTTGTACACGTATTTCTGGCCAAAAACAACAAACTAAAGATGCTGCAGCCACTGTATTTCCTAGATCTGGCCCCCTGTGACTTTTTCTTGTTCCCGAAACTGAAGAAGCCCATAAAAGGACGACGCTACGATTGACGAGATAAATACTGCATCAAAGGAGGAGCTGAACAAGATCACAAAAAAAAAGATTTTTTGAAGTGCTTCGGGGATTGGAAAAAAATTTGGCACAAGTGTTTATATATCTAATGAGGATTACTTTAAGGGGGACAAAATAGATATTCATGAATAAATAATTTTTGAAAAAACACTAAAGTTGCGATACTTTTTAAACAGACCTCATTTACATATATATCAACATTGTTGATTTGATTCTTTCTTGACATTCCTATAAAATCGTTAATCATATTTTTATTTATTGTGTTAAGTTAATTCATATTCCACAGTTACTTAAGATCAAAATTAATATCTTTTCTGAAAATACTGGTAAAATTATCACCTCGAAGTAATGTTCTGAATGTACTTTAAATGCACTGTAGCGTTACAAATATTAAAAAAATCATCTGTACAAAATGAGATGGTTTTTTATTGTTTATTACTTTGAACTTCTGCCAAGTTTTAAAAACTATAAACAATTTTGTCTATTTATATACTAGAGTAACTACAAAATAGTCATGAAATAAACTAACAAAACATTATGTATGATGGAACCTTTTTGATTAACCCTCCGCCAGTCGCGTGGCGGCGCTGTGTGCCGCCTTTTCACCTATTCGTTATAAGTTCTTACAATCTTGAAAGGAGGCACTTTGTCATTCCTAGTATTTGTTGTTGACTATATTGATAATAGAATAAATCATCTATTTTGGTTAGTTTTATCTCAATTCAGTTCCCAACAGGCTTTGATCATGGACACATCCTCGTTGTAGCACAGAATACTCCATGCGACCAGTTATGTAAGTATATTATTATTATATTTCACAATTATTTTCAGCATTCCATTGGCAGAATATCTTTTTAAAAATGGTCTAACCATTCTCAGGACTCTAAAAAAAAATAAACGGAAAATCCAACCACTGTTTATTCAGGCTTGTAAATCAAGAGGAATAGGTAGTTCCATCTTCGGATTTTAGGATGAGTTGGTGCTTATTTCATTTCATCAAAAAAAAAATAAATAAAATCTTTTTATTACTTTTGTCTTTGCACGACGACGCAGCCATAAATGAAATTACGGGAAATCCAGAAGCCATAATGGATTACAACTTAACAAAGGGCAGAGCCGATACAGTTGACCAGCTATTCTACCTGTACTCAACCTCTAGAATAACAAGACGGTGGCCAATGTAACTTTTTTTAGACACTTGGACATCGTGGAAATAAATTCTTTTGTAATTTACAAATTTAACAACCCTGAAAGTAATGACAGAAGAAAAAAAATTGTGAAAGACTTTTCTCATGCACTCATGGAAGATCACTTGAAAGAAAGGGCACAAATTAAAAAACATAGCGCTGTTCCTTAGTTCATACAGAGACGTGATACCAAATATTCCTGTCGTTACTGGATCTGGAAGATGTGTTTGCTGCTCAAGAAAACAAAATACAAAAACCACAGTGCGTTATTCAGAATGCACCAGATTTATTCGTAAAACCATTCTAAAAAAATAATCATGTGTGATGACTGTTCAAATCAAGAAAGTGAAACTGTAGAAATGTAAAAGTTTTTATCCTTTTTTTAACAAAATAAAATAAGTTATTGTAAGTAGTTGTTCTTCTTGTATATTAAAACAGGTTTCTTTTAAAAAGGTGGTGAAATTTAATCACTTACTACAAAATACCCACTTAAAATAGGCGAAAAATGATGGGTGGCACTCCATGCTCCACGCGACCAGTAATGTAAAAGTGTAAAACACGACCGGCGGAGGGTTAAACAAGCTATTTTGCAAATACACAACACAAGTGCTTTGGAAATATTTAAACACAATATATTTCAAACAATCCGCATTTTTCAACAACAAATAAGGATACGAATTAGTTGTGTCAACAACTGTAATAAATAATGTATATATAGCTCCTGTGAAGCAGTCTTGTCTAGAATGTCACTATAAAAAAATTAAAAATAAAATTAATCAAAAGTACTTGATATAAAAATAAAATTATTAAATTGAAAAAAAAACAATAAATTAATAAAAACCACAGTCTGAAACTATAGCAGTATAAATTCTAATATCTTTAGTCCTTCATGTAATAAATGAGAAAAACTGAAGAAATCAAACAAAACCATTACTCAAGTGATTTTGCCACTTTTAAATAGAATAATTTTATTACTAAAAATTGTAGTTTACTTCACAATGTGTTACTAACAAACAATATCTATTTTATACCCAATAAAATTTACCACATGAAACCAATAAACTAGTTTATCTGTGCACCAAATGATATGAAAGAAAACATAATAACGGGTTTGAAATTAAAATAAATTAATGTGGGAAAACTAACCTGGATCTACAGTTGGCACAGGAAGAGTAGGAGGATTCGGAAGAGGCTGTGCAGGAACTGGTTGAGGGGGTGGGGTCGGTGTTGGTGGATTTTTTATAGGGGCAGGGACTGCAGCTGCAGTAGGACTTGGACGAGGAGGTTGTGCAGGCAAAGATGGATGACTCGCCACAACTGGAGGCTTTTTAGCTGAAACAAAATTAAGAAAACCAATAAAAAAATTAATTCAGAGAAACTAATAGGTTAAATTGAGAAAAAACTCATAAAGCAAATTAATAATAAAAACTAATAAAAGTTAATAACATAAGTTCAATAATCAGAGAGAAAACATGTTGTTTTTTTCTTACTAATTGTAGAAAAACATTTGTTGAAAATAATATGATCAGAGCCTCATTTATATTGGAGGTTTAAATTTTGTTAAATCATTCTCAATTTACAACACAAACATAAATTTAGCATGCCATTAAATTTCTGTATCTATTATTCCTTATTTAAGTGGCTAATAATTACACAACCAACTTAATAATAAATCATGCGATATAAAAATTTAGAATGATCAGAAATTATAATTCAAGAGTTTAACACTTTAGGGCAGGCCAAAATATCGGCGTTTTCCTGGAGAATTGCCAAAATATTTTAAGCTTATTTTTTAATAATATGTACTTTTTGTTGTTTCCTTATAATATCTAAGTACAAAAATACGTTTTGTATCGTAATATATATATATGAAGTTATTATTACTTGTAAATAATGTTTTCCACCACTAAGTGCAATAATAATACCTTGTTGTGATGAGGCACCTTTCAGTCAGTTGACCATTGTCGTATCACTGAATTAATTTTCTTTATTTTTCATGTATGGATGTTCGGTCCGCGATGTAGGTATTTGTTGACGTCATACATATTTCTTCTTGAGCCGCGTATATAATGTTTTTGAATAGTACGTCATCTGCATATGTTGTCTGTAGGTTCATTAAATTGTTGTGTATGTTTTTATAAATGTGGTATTTTTCTAGTGAGTTTAGTTCTATTGGGTTATTATTTATTTCCAGTATGGTTAGGTTATTTTCGTAATTTATTTCATGTTTATGAGATATTAGGTGGGCTGCAACATTTGATGCTTTTGTAGCTCACCTGATGTTGCAGGCCATCTAATATTACATAAACATGGAATAACAAATTACAACAGTGATTCGACAATGGTCAAGTGATTGAAAGGTGCCTCATCACAACAAGGTAAAATTATTGCACTTGGTGATGGATAAAAGTATTTACAATAGTAATATATCAACTTCATATAAATAAATAAATATATATATATATATATATATATATATATATATATATATATATAGATTTTTGGACTAGGAGAGTGACAGACTTACCTTGGTAAGTGTCCACTCTGTAGTCTTGAAATAGAAACACATAAAAGCACTTAAACAATGATATATTTCAACCACACAGTGGTCTTTGTCAATCCAAGAGAAAACACAAAAAGAAATATGAGAGAATGAAATAAAATAATTATAAATTGTATCACAGATTGTGTAGAGTAGAAATCATACTCTAGATTTCTACTCTAAACAATCTGTGATACAATTTATAATTATTTTATTTCATTCTCTCATATTTCTTTTTGTGTTTTCTCTTGGATTGACAAAGACCACTGTGTGGTTGAAATATAAAATTGTTTAAGTGCTTTTATGTGTTTCTATTTCAAGACTACAGAGTGGACTCTTACCAAGGTAAGTCTGTCAGTCTCCTAGTCCAAAAAATCTAAATAATCTTTAGCAACCAAAACTAACCTAAATATATATATATATATATAGATTTTTTAGAGAAATATAAGAAAAAAATATATATATATATATATATATATATATATATATATATATATATATAAACTGGTGTCAGGCCAATTGGACGGACATAGTTTTTTTATAGCGTAAATGATACCTAGTAAAAATCAATATAATACGTCATAAAAAATGATTTATTTTACTAATAATGTATGTAAAGATAAATTTCTTTAAATTAACCAATTTTTTGTGTGGAATAATCAACTCAATATAACTAAATTGTTAATGAATAAGTGTGTCAGGCCATAACTCCTGAAAAAACATGGAAAATGCCAGTTCCATTGACAATGGATCGATCGGAGGCAAAATGTCGTCGTCACTGGCTGGAAAGTTACTGATATTTTACTGCTGCTGTCATTGGTTTATTTGTCACTGTCACTGGATCAGCTAACTGCTCATCTCACGGCCCTGGGGCAGTGTCGTTGACTGAAGGACAATGAAATCTTCTCGTTGTGATTGGTCAAAATGTCGCTGTTACTGAATGTATAGTTACTGATATTTTATCGAGGCTATCATTGGTTGATTTGTCCCAGCCACTAGTTCTACTTATTAATATGGTCTGTGAGTGGGCGATTTGTGTCAGATTTCAGGACAGTGTTGTGTGTCATAGGGGCTGTAGTTTGTTCTTATTATGAGTTTATTTTTAAATAAAACGAGCTTTCCGAAAAAAAAACGTTGAAGTGAGTCGCTACTCAGAGGAAACTAGTCTAGATAGAAAGAAAGATCCACTGCAATGGAGGGCAAAGAACTCCTATAATTATCCTAATTTATAGAAACTAGCGGAACAACATTTTTGTGGTCATACCACCTTGCAAGCGACTATTCTCTAAGGGAGGTTACATTTTAAATGACAGAAGATCTCATTTAAGTCTTGGTAAGGTCAGGCAAATCCTTTTTGTTAATACGAACATCCAATACTGTATATAAACTGTATTTTGTAATCAACCCCTATGTTGTAAATATACTGTTATTTTGTAGTTTCATATAAAATTACATAATTTATTACACCAGTGTGAGTTGCAGTAACTTCCTAATAATAATGTCACCAGCACTGTTTTTCTTCACTAGTGTGGTATAACTGCCTGTTATTAGCATATATAACCGATAATAAAGTCACCGTTAAAGCCTGGTGCTGTCACTAAAATCACCGATCTGTAAGTCACTGGATCGACCATCTTTACTAGTGGACAGATGGTATTCGGTTCAGCCTACTGGGCCGTCAAGCCAATTGGCCCCAACGTGACAGCTAAAGTGTTGAAATATGATCATTCTAAGGCATTTATCCTAAATATTAAAAATTACGCATAGTAATAAAACATTACAAAAAGAATAAGGGAGACTAACTACTGGAACAAATATGTAGCTTAAGCAAATGAAATCAATAGACATGCTAAAATTAAATTATAGTATAAAAAGGTAAAATATTATTGTAAAACTAATATGATTGCTCGTTTCATTTCAAAATACTTTCTCCTTTATCTAATAGATAACCTATATTTAACCAAAAAATGAGTGATTAATTTGCAGAAATGACTAATATTTTGATTATTCTCAGTACAATGAAACCGCAAGGATCCAAAATTGTAACCCAAAATTTTGGATATTCTTAACTATTAAAAAAAAAACAAACAAAAAACTGTGTGAAAGGGCAAAAAATTTAAAACCATTAATCGGAATTACGAGTAGTTTATTTACAAAATAATAATAATAATAATAATAGTATATCAAGTGATATAGGTACAGCATTTACAAAAGAATAGTTATTTCTCACAAAATCTCTTATCTGTAAATTGCTAAACCTGCCTGGCAATGCAATATTGTGGCAGCGACGAACAATATTGTTGGTCAGCTTATGTTTAATGTATTAGTTTTAGAGACTTAATAAATGAAAATGAAAGTTACAGGAGAATGATTTTAAAAATAATGATATAGAATTAACATATTCAAAACTCAGAATAGAATAAATCATCATCGACTTTAAGAAAGAACAGATTTATGGTCAAACTAGAATTCACAGAAAGGTATATTACTTTAACGCTATCCACTATATATGTCATTTGCCAATTTATCTGAACTTACACTTTAATCAATTAGAAATATTTGAGGAAATAGCCTGCAGCATTGTAAAATAACAGTCTAAATGCTTGAATAAGGATGTAGAACATCTTGTTTTCCTTATGTGGTAATAAAAAATATCTTCAGAAGCAATTTACAAACTTATTTAAAAACACATTCTGAACTAACCCGGTTCAATCACAGATTGTGGGATTACTGTTGGTGGCACAGGTACATTTTTCCTTGTTACAGGTTGATTTTTGTTGACTATTTGACCTGCAGTACTCATTGTTAAAGAAGGAACAGGTAATCCTGGAGCTGAAGGCGTAGGAGTAATCTATTAAGTGAACAAAAATAAGTCAAGTTTAAAATACAGTTGAATATGTTTAAAAAATTGGAACCAAACTAAAATGGGTTTATTTATATTTTTGAAATGTTTCAAAACAAACTTAAATTCAAATGTAAAATAATTAAAACTAACAGTTACTTATATTAATTATTAGTGTATTGATACAAACAACTATTGCTCAAGAAATTAACATAATGTATAGCAAAATATCACCATTAAATAACCGGATGATGGAAGCCAGATCTGGTAATTACTAAATCATTTAAACACAAAAATATTTATATAAAATTAATATATAAGAAAACCTTTATACTTTGGGTATAACAATGTCTAAACATTTTGATTCTGTATATTCATGTAATAGAGAAGTTTTCACTCAGAGTAACTAAGAACGACTGTTAATTCAACTACATTAAAAACCCGAATTAATTCGTCAAAAATGTGGTTATGACGGTTGAGCGGATAGACGGATAACAGAAACACTGTATTATTCCTCCAAAACATAACTTCAATCAATTATATTATAGATAGATATCACTCTAGTAGTAAATCAATATATTTTTGAGCAAAAAGAAATTAAACACGATTGTAATATCAAATAAAACAATTTATTACATTCATCATATTTATTTATTACATTTATATTTAAAACATCCATACAGTAGCTACAATTGTGGCAAAATAATGTACAGTAATATAAATATACAGGTGAAATAGTTCATGTAGCTTGGAAATAGTCAGTCATTTCCTTCTGGCTCTTTGATGCTCGAGCTTTCACCGCTGGAATATTTCATATTTTTCAGAGCAGTAGTGTCAGCGTTGTATTTGCCTCTTGACTTTCAAACCATTCTATACACTTGGACAACAATATTTCGATGATTCCCTGATTCATGGCCTGATTCAAGTGAAGATGTATTTACAGGAAGGAAGAGGCATATTATGTTGCTGTCATCACTTTTCATTTCACAAGTAGAAGTGTATTAAAGCATTGTCTAATAGCAATATCATTTTCCGTGGCAAATTTTTTTGGCCAAATGTGTTCCAACTTGAGGTACAAATTGTTTATGAAACCAGTCAGAAAAAAATGACTGATCCATCCAAGCACTCTTCTGAGCATAATATTGTGCAGAGAGAGAATTCAAATTCTTGAATGCACAAGGTTTTTTGGATTTCCCAATCACAAGTAAGGATAGCCTATGATTGCGGTGGCATTTGGATAAACCATAGCAGTGATGCGATTTTTTTGTACTTTGAAGCATGGAGCAGCTATTTCAGACAGTAATGCTAATGTCTTTTGTGGTGAAGACTTCCAGTCAAGCCCAGTTCCATCAAAATTATAAACTTGCTCCATAACAAGATCAAATTGAGCAATTTTTAAAAAAATTGTTCTTGGAACTCAGCAATTACAGAGCTATCCATGCTGTTTTTCTTCATTGATATCAAGTTGGCGAATGGCATGACAAAAATTTAAACTTGTCGAGCCATCCAATGCTTGATTTAAGAGACGAGTCACCGGCAAGTTTGTTGTTCATTACAATAGCTTAGGCCACTATTATCTGAAAGTGGAATCCCCTGACTTCTTGCTTGTATAAACCATCTGTACATTGCAGTGTCCAATTCATCATATTTTGGAGGTTTCATTATCTTTCTTGTATAGAATAAGTAAACAAAGCGAATGCATCATTAAAGCCCTTTGTTATTACAATATTTTTAAGCTATTACAGCAATGATAGTAAACAGAAACTGATGGTTAAACAAAGTTTTACTGTATAATATTTTAAAGTGTGCATATTCAGCGACACCAAGAGTATACTATAACTCTTACAGTAGTACAAACCTTCAAGACACCACCATCGAGTACAAGAAATTGCAGGTGGTAACCTGCTAAGTTTATCGAGGGATAAAGAGATCAGGTTCTTGTGAGTACCTGGGCATTGTGGACTTCGCGGGATTAAGAAGGCTGACAAAGTTGGTTGAATCCTGTTCCACCCAGGAGGTTTGCTCGGAGTGCCTGTTTACTCCGGTTTTGTATGAACCTAAGAAATAAATCGATGAAACAGTAGTGTCAACTGTATTCTATACATGAGTCACTCAATGACACCAATACAAATGTACACTGGCCAATCTCAACGTTTGCATCACGAGGAAAAACAGGGTATATCTTTACTCAGTCCTATACGTATCGTTTTGGATTTGCTAAGCCACCTTTATGCCGGGTGTGTCAGAAGCAAAATGACACTTTTGCATATCCTCCTTCAGTGGTCGGAGAAAACTGAAGTTAGAGAGGTATTGAATACTCAACACCAACCAGATTGTACACTTTAGCAGATTCTGTAGAACCCTGGATACTGGAAGTTGGCTAGTTGTGTTATGAGAGATACTGTGCGGTTAGCATTACTTTGATGCTAGATCCATGCTTCAAGAAGTAAGATTAAGAGTAACTAAGAACCACTGTTTATTAAACTATAATATTTTTTCAGATACTTATCCACTTTCCACTCTCTCTATATATGCCTGAAATCTAGTTTTATTTAAATTTGTTTAGTCAGTATGGCTATATATATTTGAAATAGTAAAAATGTTAAAAACACGCAAAACTGTATATTAACTAAATACTCACAATATGATTATTTTTCTTGTTTTTCTTTCTAGGTGGTCTCCCTGATCGTCCTGAAAAAGAAACATTTATTAACTCAAACATTAATTTATTTGCTTGAAAAGTATCAAATGCATCTACACCCCCTTACATTAATAACATTATTATCCTATAAAAACTTGTAAAATACCATTTTCACTAACTTTAACCTAAAACCACTCCAAAATAGGCAACCTATTAAACTGTATGGAACAAGTTATACTGCCACCTCCACTAATGTCACTGCAAATATCTAATACCTTAGAATCATATTTAGTGATTAAAAATAAATTAGAACTCACTTTTCTAGATACACTTTTATTTTAATGTCTTATAATCATAGGTGTTGAATTGATTACAAGACAGCCCTGCCAATTGATATTTTGGTTTCACACCTTTTCTAAAAATTATTTAAAATATATTATGCATCTACAAAGTTTTTAGGAGTGTTAATTTCATTTAATGGAAGTTTTGTTTTTATATATTGGATTGGTAAAGTTTAAAATATCAATTTTTCTGAAACTGTGGAAGCAGGAAGTACAGATAAGAAATGCAAAATTCCAGCAAAATTTAAACATGTAAATGGTTTGAATTTGACCTAAAAAAAAACTCTACAGATATAATTAAAAGGTACTTGACTACTTGAATATGGAATGGCTTACTTGCTGCTGCGTTTCAAAAAATTTGTTCCTTTTACGAAGCTAATATTTCGTAAAAGGAACAAATGTTTTGAAACGCGGCAGCAAGTAAGCCATTATGTCACCAAGGAACTACAGATATACTGACAATTAATGACACCAACTGCTCCAAAATGTTTCCAAGCATATTAAATTTTTATTTACAAATAATAAAAAACAACATTTGAATAGGACGTTGATGTTATTAGTTTTTATAAAACAAATTACTACTGCCAGTGAATTTTTATTCAAAATAGTTTTTTAATACACCCTTCTCTCAAAAGTGTGTAAGTAAAACTTTCAGTATCTTGCCTTTACATTCTCAGTAAAAAAATATAGGAAACATTAAACAATACTTCTAATGCTAAAATCAGGAAGCTTACTTCTTAATAATTTAATTTCAAACCTGTGTTTGGAAACTATCTATTTATCAATGATAGTTAGATGTGTGAAACTTATTTCAACGAAGTTAAAATAATAGGAAGTTTGTCTAAAAAAGGCAATGATACTTATGAAGAGTTTTAAGTAGAAAGTACAACAAACCAAGACTTATTACAAATAATAAAAACAAGAAATAAGTAATATGAGCATACTGGCTGGGAACCTGGGAATGATAAAAATAACACATCTTCTGTATCTCTTATCTTACACAAAGAATCGAACCTATCTTTTATAAAATACAATTATAATTCTTTCGAAAATTCATTTACATTACTTTTCAATTTCCCTTTTAAAACTCCACTGGTAAAAATATAACATAATAAAGCAGAGTCTCGAAATTCCGAGCTCATTTCTGTTTGAGCCTATTTTATCTATTTCAAAGAAAATGAGTTGGGTTAGAAAGAAATTTTCATATAAAGTTCTGAATATATTATTGGAATGTCAGAATTATATATATATATATATATATATATATATATATATATATATATATATATATATATATAAATATCGCAATTGTAAATTCAAATATAATTCTTGTATTTGTATTTTGACTTTTGTTCTTTATATATATATATATATATATATATATATATATATATATATATATATATATATATATATATATATATAAAGTTTTGGAGTTATTTAAGATTTGGATCTCACATTGTATTTTAAAAGCGATAAATTCTACGAAAACCAATTTTCCTTGGTACTATAATTCATCTAATATGCTTGATTATGGCAGTAAAATTTTATTTCCATATAAGAAACCCCTAATATTTTGTTACTTTGACATTCCCAACTAATTTTAACACATTTGTATTCTTGACATTTTTTTATAAACTAAACCATTGAAGAACTGTATGCATCTAAATGTCTATATAACATTAACTAATTCAAAAATATTTTACCTGTTGGAATTAATTTGTCTTATAACATTACAAGTATATTTAAAGACCTTTATACTGAAGGTCTATCTTTGTTACTCAATTTCAATTAAAATGAAAGAATGTAATTAATCTGTTATGAGTGTAGATGACCATGTTAGGTAATTCTTAGTAGTATTCTGAGAACTGTATCAGAGATGCAGTTCAAGAATTCAGCCTTGTGAATTTCTGTTAAATGTGTACTATTAAATATACATAAAGATGTCATCATTTGAGACATAAATTTCTTTTCAAAAATTTCTGAGGGATGATGAGGTAGTTCATTAACAAAAAGAGTAGATTGCAAAAAATACCTCAAAATAAATATGCAGTGCTTAGTAATAAATATAGAAACACAACAGTGACATGATAGTTGTGTCGTTTCTGTTCAAAGAGTTAAGGACCAACTCAATAAGGCCTGCTACCAATGAATAGACAAAATAATAGTCAACGTATTAATGTTGATAGTCACATTCTTAATAATGAACATAACTCAGAAAGTAATTTTAGATGTTTCTTAGCCATTTGCTTCAAAAAAACTAAAATAGTGATGCGCCTAGTGGGATTTTGCCTCTAAAAGTATCTAAATAAACTTGCCATGTTTGTTATAATAAAAATCATTTATGAACGATAAAATTTTTTTAAATATAAAATAATAAATATTTAATTTAGTTTCTTTAAATTATTTAAGAGTATAGTTTACATAAATATGACTCAAAAAAAATAGTTTAAAATATTATTTAGTTATGAAAACCAAAACCAATTAAATGGTTTATTATAAATTTCAAAACTAATCATTCTGATTTTAAAAAAGTTGCCATTTTTCAAAAACATCGAAGATATTTCTAGACCAAGTTGTAAAATGAGTAGTCTGAGAGATTCCAATGGCTGAACTTCTTAAGACTATATGTAATAAAAATGTCAACAATGTAAGTTGTCATTATATGCCAGAACTATGCCACGTCCCTATAAGTTAGCACAAAATTTTGATACTGTATGCCAATTCTATATGTCTAGAGGTTATTCCATAGTTTTACACTACTTTATTGCCATACATGTGTAGTTAAAGTCTACAGTATAGATCTGCCTTTATTAAACTAATAAGCATAAAGTTTTACTGTCTTACTACCCATTTAGTAAATTATGTTAAAATAGTAATCATCTTATATAGTTAAATTAAAACTGATATATATATATATAATAGTTATTATCTGGAGTACATCCATTCATTTTGCAGTGCATAAAATCGCAGTTTCGACATTTCACTAGGATCTAATCTAAACCATTGACGAGGTGAACCCAACAACATTTGAAGTGGGAAGTTCGCACCTCGTCAATGGTAGATTAGATTCAAGCGAAACAACGAAACTGTGATTCTATGTAATGCAATAATGAAGGATAATATTTATTGATCATATTTTTCCATTTAAAAATAATAAATGAGACTGTAAGTATTTCTTGAATCTTGTAGTCCATTAAGTTCGGTGAATCTTATTAATCACTTAAACGATAGTTTATGACTATATGAACTTTAAATTTAGTAAAACTTACTGAGACAAAACGTTTTCGATCACTATGTGCCGATCTTCATCAGTGTCTTCTGCTTAGAGATGTTGGGTCAAGCGGTGACGGTTTTAATGGTAGGATATCACACCTACTCTTTGATATTGTCAAAAACCTACCTTTAAAACTGTCACCGCTTGACCCAACATCTCCAAGCAGAAGACACTGATGAAGATCGGCACATAGCGATCGAAAACTTTCTGTCTCTCAGTAAGTTTTAACAAATTTACTAAATGTAAAGTTCGGATAGTCATAAACTAGTGTGTAAGTATTTATTGTTTGATACTTATAGTCTTATAATTAATTGCAGTTACCTTTAATCTAAATATCAACTTTAAAAGTTTAAATTATCGAAATCCAGATCTTTAATATAATAAAACATTCATCAGAAATGATGAATTTTATAAAATTCACGACTATTTTACCCAAGTTGTGCAAATTAACCATACAAGTATTTCAATTAGACCAAGTTTTTTTGAATAAAATGTAATTCATAAAGTGCCTTGTCTCCAACACTTAAAACAAGCCACTGTACTCATACGTTATTAGCCATTGTTATTAGCATAAGAGCTGCCATTGTTAGTTATACATAAATATTTCTATCACTGATAAAGGCATGCTCTCACAGCACCAGAGTTGCCAGAATATCTAATCTTTGCTACGCTAGGAGTTGGTGGTAAGTGGAGTTTCCCACCACAGCACAGAATCAGCAAAAGCAACTGTGAATAAGTTTTAGAAATTCTGAATATTACAGACCATGTCACAAGTTTTGATAACACAAGAATGGAATTTTGTTTACCATCATTCTAAATATTCAGTTTTCTCTCCTTGTTCCTCTATAGTCCTGGAATTTTTATCCTGCTTATGTCCTTTATAATCAATATCAGTACGAAAGACGTAAAATTGAGAGGCAAGGTCGCCTTCTAGGAATCTTTCAAAACAATTTTTAAGTTTCAAATGTTTTACTATCAATAAAATTTCAACACTAAGTATTTTTTTAAATTTCTAAAACGAGATAACTTTTTCAGCAACAGGATTATAATTTCTAATTCAGTTAATGGAAGACTGCACTCAAAGGATCAGTTGATAACAGTGTATAAAACAGATTTTTGCTCTTACAAAAGCATTTTAAATAAGTATATGCTATTCCACCCCAGTAACTATGAACTGTTATAACTGAAGGATTGAATTTCCAGATATGAGCTGATACTCATACTATTTTTTACATTTCAAAGGCAATTTTCCACATAAGTAGCTTTAATGGCATGCTTTGTAACCACATGAAACAAAATAGTTTTGATTTTCTACCGCATCAATAAGTGGTATAATTGATATAAAATTCATTTTATATCAAATCAGATGCCAGTTTATTGAACCCAAAGACTATATTTACTATATTTAAATTACTTTGAAACCTACCTCACATTCAGAGTAAGGCATTCTTTTAAATGTTTACGTTGTAATGGTATCTCACAAACAGTTTAAAAGTATACCTTGTATTCACTGCATTAGGGTTATTTCATTTTATATTACATAGTACAACCTCTTTAGCTTGGACCTCCGGGTAACCCAACACAGTTTAGGAGAAATGTAATAATGCATTTTGTCAGGAATATTGCTCGTTCAAATGCATAATAGTACCTTACTCCTCAGCGATGTGGTGTCAGTCAAGCTTGTAGTTCTCTGGACATAGCAGTTTAATGAGCCCACAGACAATGCTGGTAAGTAGCCACTTAAAATATTATGCAAATGTCTTAGACTGCCCAGTTTTCATGAGTCTTTTATTTTGCTTGTTTATTTTTATGCGTTTATTTGACTTACTGTATTTACATGAAATGACAAATGAAAAAGCATTGCTCTTAAAATGATTTGAGGTCTGGGCTAAACTGAAAAAAACGAGTTATTAAAATTGATTGTTGCTCCCACTGGTGCCAGAATAAAATATATTTAAAGATTTTTGTTTCAAAATTATTTAAGACAGTTTGAATAGTCAATACAATGCAAATAAAGTTTATAATGATTAGCATGCAGCATGTCAGGAGTACCAAAAGCTGACATTTTCCCAAATAACGTATGTAGCTATACAGAACATGCAGGATTGTGTTTTATATTTTACACCAGTTATTGTGATGGGTACATGCTTTTAGTGTTTTTCCATAAAAGGAAATTATCTTAACACACTGACTACCAACCATTTTTCCAACAATGCTGCACCACAATTTTTTGTGTACTTTTTGTTTAAATGATGATAAAACATGATATTTTGCCTCTTAATGTGTTTATTCATTTAAACTAATTTATTTTACGTCATCATGAATTTCATGACATGCATAAATATTTATACTACGAGTCGCCGTTTCGTTCATGTTGTCGGGCTTGCCAGGCATTCCCTGTTCAAGGTCAATCTTCTGAATAAATTTAAAATGTTAACATCTTTTCAATACAAATATATACTATAACGTATTATCACAATATTATAAATATTTTTGAACAATAAATATAGCTATTAGATTTTTTCCCCTTATTCTATAGATACAAAATTTAAATTTTCAGCATAACTCTATTTTTGTTTGAAAATATCTTTTCTTCAATAATTAGAATGTATATATAATGTGAACATTATTCGCACAATTTATGTTTGTATTGTTTCAATACAAGTATGTTTTAAATTGAGCTGTTTTTACGAATTTTGTATGATCTTATAAATTGGAGGAATACATTTTCAATTAAAGTTTTTAGTTTATAATTTTCGAACTGTTCAGTTTTTTAGGGGAATTTTAGTTTTAGGATCAGATCAAATGTAACACTATTTTAAAATATAATGTAGTTCTACAAAGTAGTGTAAATAGAAACTATTTCGTTATAATTCTAAACTTCTAGTTTTTCAATAATTATAGTCTTGAGAATTTTTTCTGTATGCTAAGTTGCAGGAACACACACAGGCCTTGTCGGACACCACATATGGTTAAATACATCGTGAAAATGCCCAACAACCTTGTGTGATGTTGTAAAGTTAGGTCTAAATTGTAGGTCACAGGTGACCGCCATGGCCCTATGCAACAAGTCACTGCCATGGCAGTCAACGTGTTGAGATTATTTTCTTTAATGTTTCCCCCTCATTCTCTAGTTAACTAAGATATTACTTCAACAGATAGTCTGATCAAACAAAACTAGGTTCTAATGTATTTATTTATACTTATAAAATTTAAAAAAAACAAATGTATTGTATAGTTTAGTGGAAGCAATTCAAAAATATAACTGATATAATGTAATAAAAAGAAGCATATAAAAAAAATGACAAGGATTTTAGTGTTTGCATTTAACTTACTTAATAGGGTTTTAACCCCATCTTGTCAAGAGTAAAAATATTTTCCTGATATTAATGTTTTAAATTTTGTTGGTAGGCCTCATGGGATCTTTGATTTTACAAAGTGAATGCTATTTCTGAGAACTTTTGCCTGAAGAAGTATCTAAAGCAAAACAAATTCAACGCTCTTTTAGTAAGTTTAAATTCTTTTTCTACATATAGTTACATTCAAAAGATTAAAATTTATATAATTATTTTAAAGGTCAATATTTTTTGTTTTTCAAAATTTTAGTAGCTGCTTGTTTCGTTATACACCGAAAAACGTAAATAATAATAATAATTAAATGGAGGGGAATAATTTGTAGAAAAATGCATACCCCAATTGCAAACAAAGTACTGGGACTAGCCTCACATGATCATTCCTGACAGTTTTCTAAACCAAATATTTAAATTTTTAATGAGTTTTAATAATTAAAAAATTTGTTACAATCAACTAATTACTCCAAGTAATTAGTCATTACACTCAGTTTACATTTCAGTAAATAAGTAAAAACAATATTTTGTTCTTATAAATTTGTTTGTTTTTAGCAAAATTTTGTGTGTGTGTAAGTTTAGCTTATGAGGCTTTATCTAGTAAATAAATAATGTTTTCATTAATAAACAAGTTGCGTTAAAAGTTCAGTATTAAACATATTTTACTGATACCAAACTTGGGTAAAACATCACACAAGTAAGTTTTTTACCAATTACACTTTAATGTCTCAGACAAGAATCTTACTTGGTATATTTGCAAGACCATTTTTGAGAGCTTATTAATTACAGTACTCTCATTTACAAAGACTGCGGGCCGTTGTAGTGGTTCAACGTGTGAGAATTCTGTTACCACATGATATAAAGGTTTGGTTCTATTTTCATTTTTTTCCACTATGGGTTAGTTTTGACTATTAAGTTGAATAATAAATTATCATATTTCTATTTTATTTCTACTTACTATATTCAAATTACATATTTATAAAAATAATAGTACAAATGAAATAATAAATTATTCAACTGAATAAGCAAAATTAACAACAAACACAGACCAAAACTAACCCATACTGAAGTGAAACCAATAGAACAATACCGTTCGTTATACCATGTGAGAACGGAATTCTCACACACCGAAACTACTAAAAAAACCCAGTCTTTGAAAGTGAGAGTAGTGTTTTTAATAAGCTTTTGAAAGTTGACTTGCAAATACGCCAAGGAAGATTCTTGTTGTCAGTGATAAATGAATACAAGAAGACAGTGTTGCTTAGTTAAAAGTAATTATTTGTATTGGTTTTAACAAGATTATTACATAATCTTGAAACTCAAATTTTAGGAACCCTCACTTCTAATCTTAAATCTTACTCCTACATTTCATACCAGGGTACTTTATATCACTATCATAATATTAGTCTTTTTAGTCATTTTGTATCCTTTATACCCAGTAAAATCATGCTGTTAGTTTTAAAGCTTAAACAAAATTATCGATTTACTTAATTTGTCAAAAGTTACAGATTTTATTGCATTCTACTTATTTCACTTGTGAAATCAGATGTTATAGACTGTAGCAATTATATAATTTTAAATTGTTTAAAATTTTTGAAACATTTGGCTTACTAATGTTGTTAATTCTACTAACATATTCAGTGTAGTTAAGAGTTAATGGAGGTACACCAAATTTGATTGGCCCCTTGAAACTATGGCATTTTAACACCAAACAAAATTTTAAAATCCAAAGTATCTGCAACTTTTAAAAATACGGAATATAAATCTTTTTTTTTAAATTAAAAAATTGATTTACTTTTTTACAGCAGATCCATAGACTTTTATTACTTACCTGAAAGTTTTATAGTTGTGTTTAAAGTCAACAAACCCTTACTGTATTTTTTCTTTCACCCCTGATCAGAATTTTATAAAAGCAAGATTTACTTTTGTCGTGGACGAATGTGTATGTGTTGTTTTTGTTCTTTCACAGTTAATTTTGTGTGAATAGTTCATGAACTTGACAATTTTGAAATTTCTAATAGAACTATATCAGAAAATTAACAAATTTTGATAGTTCAAAAATATTTATTATCAATTTTTACTCAAAAAGTTAATTCTATTAAATATCAACTATATATCTCCCAATTACCTCTCCTTCTCCAGGAGCTACTACAAAAAAAATCTTCCCATTAACACGTAAACTGCCATAACAGTCAGCGGTGACCGACAATGTAAACATAACTTTAGATCATCACATAAGGCAGTCAGGTACATTCACAATGTATTTAACTATATGAGTTATCTGACACAGGCTCTGTGTGTTCCTGCAATTTGGCCCTCAGAAATTTGTTTAATATTTTTTTTACAGAGTACATCTTTTTACAAAGACTAGAATTATTGAGACATTAGAAGTTCAGAATTACAAGGAAATAGTTTTAATTTACACTTCTTTGTAGAACTACATTTACTTTTAGAATCGTGTTACATTTGATCCTTAAAAAAACTGAACATTTGAAAGTTAGAAACTAAAAACTTTAATTTAAAACGTTTTACTCCAATTCATAACATCATATAAAATTTGTAAAAACAGCTCAATTTAAAACATACTTGTACTGAAACAATACAAACATAAATGTAAGAATAATGTTAAGATTATATTTACATTATAATTACTCGAGAAAAAATAATTTGAAACAAACATACAGTCATGCTGAACATTTAAATTGTGTATCTATATAAAATATGTGAGTAAAATCTAGTAGTTATATATGTTTGCAGGTTATCAGAAAACTGGTTGGCAGTCAATGTGCTAATGAAGAATAATTATTATTGCTTTAAGGTATCTTACTGAAATTAACTCATATATTTTCTGTGGTATCTATTTACATGTTCCAACTTAGAACAAACTTTCTACTGAATAGCTGATGAGGATATATGAAACATGTCTGATAAAGTAGATGGATAACACTCCAACTTTACATGAACCCACGCCCTTTGCAGAAAGGCAGAACTGTAATAACCACTGAAAAATCAACTTGTGAAGAATGTGACAGGTCTAATTCTCATACAAGGATTGCCTCATTTATTCTTCAATGTCTAAATGAAAAACAATAACTGTAACAAACAATAATCAAGATTTGTTTGAAAGAATGAGAAGGGAAACAATAAAAAATTAGTCAAATAATGAAACCTCTTTTTCATTTTAAAAAGTAAAGGCTTCACAGTACATACCTCACAAACAAATTATACGTATGGTAGATACAAGAACAATATAAACAAACTAGTCACTAAAAGAGAAGTGAACTCAATTTAACAAATGGTAACTATTTAATAAGCATTAATCCACAAGAAAAAAAGACAAATGATAATTTTTCATCTTTGCAATATATATATATGAAGTTAATATATTACTATTGTAATTTTATCCACCATTAAGTGCAATGATTTTACCTTGTGTGATGAGGCACCTTTCGGTCACTTGACCATTGTCGAATCACTGATATTTTTCTGGTGTAGATATTCGGTCTGTGATGTTGGTATTTGTTGACGTTATCTACACCCGAATATCTACACCAGAAAAATATCAGTGATTCGACAATGGTCAAGTGACCGAAAGGTGCCTCATCACACAAGGTAAAATCATTGCACTTAATGGTGGATAAAATTACTTACAATAGTAATATATTAACTTCATAAAGTCAGTGCAACGGAAAAACAATGGATAACGTAAAATATCAAGAATATATATATATTCTTCAACACTGATGTTTTTGCTCTCTTGTGTGGTGGCCATTCTTTCTACATCACAAGACCAAATTGTTATCTAATGTTTAAGGATAATAGGTGATTTAAAAAGCTAGAACAAGCTTAGGCTCTACAAAGCATGTTTTAGGTTTGATGTTTCTGCAAGTTAAAAAAAAAGAAAACCTACATTCTGAAAAGATTCCCGTAACTCACTAAGAAAACTTGAATTAAAGGATTTAAAAAAAACAATAGCAGTCGGATACACTAAAATATACTTGTCAAGAAAACATATATTGGTTAACTGAGCTAACATATATTGAAAAATAATGGATAAAATTTACTAGATCTTTAATTCCATACATTATAACAGTTTACTTACAATACAACGGCTTAATGGAAAACGATAATTGAGGTATGCCTATAAGAGATGCTCAAATATGTAACAGAGAAGATAATGCAGGTAGTCAAATATGCTAGTGTCAAGAGACAGCACCTTATGAACTGCAAATACCAGTATATTGGCATAGAGCCTGTAGGACTTAAATGTAAGTGGTGTGAATATCTCTGTAATATGTTGCAGAGGCGGTGGAAAAGACATTTGACAAATGGATTTGTTTCATTGCAAAGATATTTAGCCAATTCCGATCTATCTTTAGTAAATTTTATTTCTAAACAGCACATTTCTTCAAGGTTTAAACTATACAAACTGATTACCAAGGAAATAAAATATATAAATGAATATACCAAATGTACATAAATATACCAATACTAAATGAAACAAAAAGATATAGATTTTTTGTGTGTGGTTAACAAATATAACCTTATAGGTTTTATATACCATTGTGGAAAAAAATGTGATGTATATTACATTGAATAGTTCTTTAGGAAGACATAGATAAAGCCTGTATAATTGTGTAACATAACACTCCCAAGGAGCACAAGATTTGTTAATAAATAAGAAAACAGATGTCATCAAGTCAAAGATATATATGTTATTAGTGCAACACTTCGGCAACTAGCTCATTGCCCTTATCAAACCTGAAAACAATATTACATTGATTTTAATTACACTACAATATACTAGTACACCCCTTGCAATAATTTAAAACTTTATAAGATTTAGTCAAGAAATTTTAAAGCAAAAATCCACCAAGAAGTGTCATGATTTTAGTGTCATCTAAGAAAAACAAAAATAAAATAAAGTTGAGAAGTTAAGTAGTATTTATAAGCCATTGTTGTCCAAGTTAAAAACATCTAAGAATAAGTGTTTTATTAGTGTGGTTATCTTTATGTTGTTTGTTTTATGTTGTTATTTTTGTATCTTTTATATGCAAATATTGTTGCTCTCACAGTTTTAATTTGATTTTGTTAAAATTTATTTGTAATGAACTAGATGCCAAAATGTTGCATCAATAAATAAATAAATATCTTTGACTCGATGACAACAGTTTTCTCATCTATAAAATGTAATAGTTTTGTTATGGACTATTGGAACGATGTAAATAATTGATTTTCTAGAAAATACGAGCAATGCTGTATTACTCATTAGCAAGATATATCATAAAGATATTCCAAGAGGTGCAAAAGCAGGCTATTGAATCTACAAAGAGGTTATAAATGAAATACTAGAATTATCACTCTGTAGACGAGCAAAACACAGAGTGAGAAAAAACCCTTCCCAAGAAAGCTCTGTCAGCTAAGAATGACGTAACAGAGAAGTATGATGCAAGTATCCATTTAGTGATACTTTAACATCAGCTGTGAAAGTAAACCCTTGAAAGGCAGGCCAAAGACGATGTCCGAGATCTTAGCCAATTAAGTCATGAAAGGTGGGACGACATTATATTCCAGACAGTATTAAGACTTGAAACCGATATTAGACAAATCAGATATTTTCTGACTGCAACACTAACTTATAAAAGGTTTAAAACTCTAAAGTAGAACTCAGTGAAAATGATTCTACAGGTTATTGAAAGAAACTCTAGCATAAAGCTATACATTAAGAAATAGTTGCTAGTAAACACAGACACCTTGATTAGTGTTAACGGTGCTATATCCTGTCACTTAAAACATGTAAAAGATTATTTTTCTTCAAGTTGGAAAAGGAAATGGAGTTTAATATATAATACGAATTTATACAAAATCAATCCTGTTACCAAATCGCTATCATAATTATTTCAGCTAATTAAGGAGATCTGTACAATGCTGTGGTCTGAGAGATGTCCTTACGTAAGACCCCTGGAGCTTGTATTGAGACTATACAAGTTTTTAGGAAAACAATTGTAATTTTTAACATGTGCTAAACTAGAAACAAGGCCAAGGTTTCTACGCATGGTATATGCAAAGCTAATATATACCACTTTCAACGTAACATTTCAACACTATATTCAGCACATTTATAATATGTGTTGTAATTTTGTTTTTTATTCAATATTTCCTATGGACTTGCATTTTCATAAAAATTTAATTTCAGTACACCAGCAACTTTTAGCATCATATCTTTCAGTAACAAGTAGTTATGTTGGAAGTAACTGCAGCCTTATGGAGAGGAGTCAATGTAGTTTACAACTCTACAAAGCATTCACAATGTTTTCAATAGCAATTTAGTCAGAGAACACCAGCATCACAAAAACAATAATCTGAAAACATTACAGCGATGCAAAAAAAGGAGAACAAAAATGTTTAAATATTTAACAAAGCCCATAAATCCAGGGCACTTTCAAGACAGGTTTTATTTTTCTGGATGAATGGGGTATTGACATTAAGAAATTTTCTAAATCAGCTTATTAAAAAGTGTAAACGAATAAATTTTCTAAATCAGTTTATTAAAAAGTGTAAACGATTTGTTAAAAATATGCCTAGAAACAAGTCATTAAATGTCAATAGCACGTGTTTCAAATAATTTATAGTTACAATAAATTTATTCTCACTACCCCAAGAAACAATCTTAAATAATATTAAAAGACAAAAATCTAGGATCGAATTAAAAACACAAGATTAATGTTTTAAAAAACCTAAAAATGATAAATTTGAACTTTAAAAACAATTGTTCTTGCATGAATGTACTGAACTTCTGATGTCCAACTGTAGGAAAATGTAGAAAGGATGTCTGGTTCCTTGATTTAAAACATTTAAACTTCAATAAAATAAAGGATAACTGAAGGACACTGACACTGGTGTTCACACAACTAAAACAAGGCAAGAGTGCAGAATGTATGACAAGGTTGAATGAAATGCTAGCTTTCAAGTTTAAAATTAATTCATGGTCATTTTATTATTTTTTTTCTTTTTTTTAACGGTTTACATCAAATGATTTTCTTATTAAAGATTAACTATAATATAAAAATGTACATTACTTTTTTTCATTTTTTTTCTTTTCAAGGAAGGTCAAGTAAACTACTTACACGCACGCACACAGACAACAACACAAATACAATTAATTTTCCTTCCTTTCCAATTATTTACAAAGCGAACAGTTGAAAAATGCTGGACTTTTTTATAACTGGCTAAACACATTAAATTTTGTTTTATCCCAATTG
Source organism: Prosapia bicincta (assembly GCA_036971475.1). NCBI lineage: Eukaryota > Metazoa > Arthropoda > Insecta > Hemiptera > Cercopidae > Prosapia > Prosapia bicincta. The sequence goes on along the minus strand of JBAIZL010000001.1, from coordinate 331,257,034 downwards.
ATAATTTAAATAAATGTTTGAATATAAATACAACATTTTAATAAAAAAATAAATAACAATCATAAAAAATTGTAACAAACTTAATGCGTATGCAAATATGCATCTATAAAATAAAAATAATTTGATACATGTCAGTGTATCTGAGTTTGTGTATATAAAAAATGTTCTACACAATCTTTGTTACAAATTTCAAAATAAAACCTGTTCACCACAGATCTATATATACTGTTTAAGATCAAAAATTCATATTTGAAAATAACAGAATCGTAATTCTTCCTATTTATATAACACTGGTGTGCTTTAGATCAAATTATTTAATTGTAGTTTTATTACATTTAAAAACACTGAAGTTATACAAATTTTTTCTTAAAATAAATCAATTCCTCCATATTTTTTTTACTTATATCTAACTACACTTGAAAATATTTGAAATGCTTTATAGTGACAACACTTTAATTTAGTACATTATGGCACAGATCACTAACACAAAATTGGCATAGATAATATAAAAATACATCAATATCAGAATTATTGATAGGCAAAAATATAACAGCATTTCAAATCTTAACAATGTATTTAGACTAGCCATTTATTTATATTGGTTGGTTTTAGATTCTGTCATATTATTAATAATAATTAAATAGTTTGTGATAAGACTAGCTTCACAGGTGACATATAAATTTATACATCTGTAGTTTTGTGTCTCATTTACTCGCTCATCATATTCAATCATAAATAAGTATATTTTTAAACAACAAAAAAAAAAATACTGTTTCAAACAAAAACTTATAACAAAATCACATCACTAACTTGTTCAAAAATGAACATTAGAGTGAAAAGTACTAAAACTTAATAATCACAAAATCAATGTTTTATAAATATATATTAACTTTTCTTTTAAACATTTATACACAAAGTCCACATGTAGAAAAGGTTAGTCCAAGTGGTACGTACTACCCAAGTGGTTACAAGAAACCGTGTTTGGGAAGGTTATTTCAACTTTAACATAAAATATTGTTTTCTTATTTAAGAAACAATTTTAAATCACAATGTACACTTAATGATTTAAAATTGTGTATTTGTATACACAATAAAAATTATTGCGTTATTGATTAAAAAATACATATAGTAGGCAGCTTTCATAAAAGCCAACTTTAAAAATCATTTTGATTCTATCATACAAATTCTGTCTTATAATTAAATAAATTTTATATAGTTATAACTATAATAATGATTACTATACTGCTGCCGTAATTCCTACCATGTGCATTAAATATAGTGTAAAAGTGAAAAAAGTAAAAAAAAAAGAAGCAAGAGTGCAAACAATGTGCTTGGAGGCCAGCTAGCGGCGACCTAAATACAAAGCCACCATTCACATTGTCTGCCTCAAACCATCCAGCATTTTTCAACTTCGCGCCTTTCCCTACCTTAAACTAATTATGTACAGCATCTAGGCTGGCTGACCCCCAATTTACACATTCTGCACTCTTGACTACTTTAAATACTAAACCGTTTTCACACTGGTTTATGATAATTGTGATCACCAGCGACAGTCTTTTCATCAATATACTACGGCATCTTGTGATTATTCAGACCTGTACAAACAATCCACACCAAAACCTCATTAATTAATCAAACTTACAAAATTAAAATAGCTTTTGTTATAAAAGAATAAATTACATTATTGTTCCAATTTCTATAAAAAGAAAACAATTCAAAATTCTAGATCCTATCCAAATATGTGTTCTAATATGAACTAATTTAGAAAGAACTGTATGAAACAACTGCTACTTTGAACTTTTACAAAATGTGGTAGTTGTTATTAGAAAAACAAATAAATTATATAAAGTACTTGTAAAAACATAAGAGTCAAAATTAGATCAAGCTAAAAAACTTGTAAATTATTTTTTTTTAAATATACAGTCCAATCTCGGTAATCCGAACTTTAATACTAAAGTGATCTGAAGAGGCGAAAAAAAGCTATGTTATGTGTCCGAGGCCCTAGTGCTCGAGGTTAGTGGAAATATTTTACTGTGAACCAATGAGCAATGAATTGTCTGAGAGACGAAACAGTGAAAAATTTTCTACAAGCGTCAGCAAAATAAACTGAGTTTTTTAAAAAATAATTTTTTTAAACTGTCAATTAAATTTTAAATGAAATACATTTTTATGTAATTAAAACTAACAAAAACGTGTTAAAAAAAACTACAGAAATAGTTATTCTCATTCAAATTTTTTGAATCTTTTCTCACTATTTCTAATACATAATGTGCTGTAGTTCGAACTTTTCACTAATCTGAACAACCCTCTGCGGCAATTAGTTTGGATTGCCAAGATTGCACTGTACATATAAAAATAATTATATTTTGTAAAATCTTTTTTTTTTTAAATTGAAGAAAAAACATTTTACAATGGATTATATAAACGTAATAATAACTTTTGTCATTACACACAATTTCATTCATAATTTGTCAAAAGTAGGATTACTATTTAGGGCATAGTCTCGAGCAAAAGTGAAGGTAAAATGAACGTGTACTACTTGTTACTTATTTTTAGTGCTTAGCTAACTTTCTAAGATAGACGAGCCAGTCCATGCTTGTTTTCAGACACACTGCAGGGAAGTGATTTCCAGCATTAGGTAATATACTTATTAAACGCATTAAACAACAGTAAAAAATAAGAGAAAGAAAATCACATCAAATAGCTTGAAAACAGAACTAATTATATTAACAATCAAATGCTTAAATAGTAAATATATTACACTTTAGGTAATCTGTGATGTAACGGCATAGAAAAAAAGTGAAAATACACATTTAATGGTATTGCGCTGTGTCTATTAGCCGACTTTCAAAAGGGCACTTTCTGTATTTGTGAAATTGTTAATCACATGTTTGGGAAATCAGGTATTCATAAAGGTCTATAGTACCTGCATTAACACATTGAGTGCAGCGGGCGTGCCTAAACTCCCTTGCTCTACTAGCGCCTGTGACAGGCGTTTATATACGCACCAATCCCCCTCGCAATTCATTGGTTAAGTGTGAGGTAAGCCACTGTATAAACATTTTGTGTCGCTTGTTGGTTATTGTGCCACTTTTTAAAAACACTTCCGTGCATTTCTTTTTTTGTTCCATCATTGGTGTTAAATTAAGGACTGTGTTATTGTATTAGTATTACTTGAAGTGTGTTATAGTAGTGTTTATTAGTTTTTGTACAATGAATATAGATAATGAAGATAAATTATTGGAGAATGTCTGCTTAGACAAATGTTGCTACCCTAGACATTTGCCAATAATTCATCCTCACTATCAATATCCATTGTATAAAAACTAAAACAATACTATAACACACTTCAAGTAACATTAATACAATAACTTAGTCCCTTATCCTATAGCAATGATGGAAAAAAAACAAAATCCACAGGAATGTTCACAAAAACTGGCACAATAACCAACAAGCGATTCAACATTTTCCTGAAAAAACTAACCTCACACTGATCCAATGAATTGAGAGCGGGCCATACATGAACGCCTTTGGGCGTTCCACAGGCATTCATGCACGCCCTCTACACTCAATGTGTTAAAGCATTCTTACAGTATGCAAAATAAGTTTAGATTTTATAATAAATTCTAGAATATGATAAGCATATAATTAAACACTGATATTATGGATTCTTCCTCATATATATAAAACTTGTTTATATACCTTACACCTCTGATACGTTCATTATAAGTATATTGAATATATTTTTCTGTCTTAACTAGCACTAACAAACCTTTACTTTGTTGACGTATTTAATAGAACTAATAGTTAGAACATTGTGTGCATACATATATTCTGATTGGTAGAGGGATTCAAATCATAATATACTCAACACATTTGTATTACAATAAGGTTTAAAATCATTAAACAACCTTGATGTAAATTTCGCTAACACAGTTAGCACCATCAGAAGAATACAAACTTACTGGAAGCTAAAAACCAAAACACTAAATTGTTGTTTAAAATATGAAAGCATAATCATTGCTAAAATTAAATGATTTGATGAATGCTGATAAATGCCCCAATTTTTTGTTCTAGTTTATTCTCCTTGTTACTATCAAATACCTGACTTTTTTAAAATTGTAACCATAGATAGTGTTGACATAAAATTTTATTATTAGTGATATTATATTTATTATTATGATGTGATTAATAACAGTTACTCTGTCTTAATTATTATTTTATTTTCATTTAGTATTCACACTATATGTATATTAGTTTTCGAGTTATATCTGTCTACTTAGGTCAGTGATCGTGTTTCTACATGTAGCGCTGATTTAGGTTAAACCAGTCGATGGAGGTGGGGGGTGTAAGTGATGTAGTTATCAATGTAACATTAAGAGTGGTCATTTGGTCTTAGGTGTTTAGATCCCAGTATCTTTACAACCTTCTGATGGTGTTGTATTGGCAAAATGTAGATCAAGGTCGTTTAAACATTTGTACCAAGGGTTATTGTTGCTTATGATTATAATTACACTACTGTGCTGTGTATACATTTTTTTAGAGTTTAAAGCAACCCTAGAACGGTTGCTGCTGGTCATGGTGACCTACAGGAGTCTCTCTCTCCCACTACTACAATGATGCTGATCGCCAGGTGCCTATCCTTTACCCTTTACTACACTATTCCCCTGTTTTTGTCTAGTGTGAATGTAGTTGTCAGCTGTGACAGGGACATGGTGACTGTTTGAGAGTGCATAAAATTATAATTGATGACACTTATGAGTTATCTGGAATAAAATAAAGGAGAATAGACGGTTATATTTTTAATTAGGTTTTACGTTGGATGATAGTAAAATAGACAGTTTTAACAGCCTTTGACGACGGTTCTTCTTCCCACTACGAGTCAACATTGTTGAAATTGAGTTTGAAAGTAAAGCTAATCCAGAAGAAAAAAAGCCGATGATATGTTTAGAAATACAAACACAGAACAAAGTGAAGAGGAAAAAGATACAACAGTGATGATGATACAACGGAAGAAACTCCACTTTGTATGATGATATTCTTATCGCATACAGAGGAAACTTTGTAGATAAAGATAAAACCAAATGGAAAATAGCTGAACATACCCAAGAAATTCGTACAAGACAATTAAATGAAGAATTGGATAACATTACAAAAATAGCAATAGAAAATGGATACAACAAACACCTTATAAAAAACATGTACAATAAATTTACAAAAAAACCTAACCTCAACAAAGCACTACAACCTGAACACAAAAATAATAAAAATAAAAAAATCTACCTAAATTATAAATACACCAATAACAAAATAGAAAAACTAACAAATATATACAACAAAGAATACTACACTCCAACATACAAACCAAACAACAAAATAATAAAATATCTTAATAACACAAACCACAAAACAAATATGGAAAAACATAACCTATCAGGAGTTTACAAAATTACATGTAACGACGGCAATGCATTTTACATAGGGAAAACGACCAGATCATTTAAAATAAGATTTGAAGAACATTACAGAGCATTCAAAAATAAAAATACAAAATTATCAAATGTTGCAGCACACCTAATATCACATAAACATGAAATAACAAACTACGAAAATAACCTAACCATACTTGAAATAAATAATAACCCAATAGAATTAAACTCACTAGAAAAATACCACATTTATAAAAACACACACAATTTAATGAACCTACAGACCACATATACAGAAGACATACTATATAAAAACATCATACACGCAGATCAAGAGAAAATGCGTGTAACGTCAACAAATACCAACATCACGGACCGAACATCTACACCAGAAAAATATCAGTGATTCGACAATGGTCAAGTGACCGAAAGGTGCCTCATCACACAAGGTAAAATCATTGCACTTAATGGTGGATAAAATTACTTACAATAGTAATATATTAACTTCATAAAGTCAGTGCAACGGAAAAACAATGGATAACGTAAAATATCAAGAATATATATATATATATATATATATATATATATATATATATATTCCTGATATTTAATATTATCCATTGTTTTTCCGTTGCACTGACTTTATGAAGTTATATATATATATATATATATATATATATATATATATATATATATATATATATATTTAGTGGTTGTATTCTTCATGTTCGTAAAAGCTACATATTTTTGTTATCATTATTAATTTATTTTATAATACAATAAAGACAAAGTACTTAATATAAAGGTTTTTTTAAAAATTCATTATACATCTCACTGTATGACAAAATTAATAAAAAATGCAATTACTAATTAAAATAAAATTTTTAAAATCCGAGTCATTATGACCCACTGAGACTGGAATCAGCTGCACAGTAGGACACTGTTCTAGGGTTAAAGCTATGACTTCTCTTCTGGAGAAAGGTCTTATTATAGTGTAAAGACAAAGTCTGCCAAGTGTATTTAGTTTTGGTTAAATAACAAGACAGTCTCTCTTTCTTTCTGTAGGATTAATAAACAATTATAAAGCTTAGATACAAATATTTACAGAACCTTTATGTACACTTCATTAAGACAGTTAGCATCATCAGAAGGTTACAAACATATTGGGATCTAAATCCCAAGACCTTGTAACTACTCGCAAAGGCGTTACTCCCACTCCTACTGGCATAGGAGTTAACCACCGGTTTAACTAATACAAATGGTACAGGAAGGAACAAAATCATGTCAATCACTGAACTATACGTAGCAGGTTTGATTTAAAGACTAGTAAACTAAATAAAACAATGATTAACAATAATTAAATAGAGTATTTAATAATAAATAATTAAACAATAAATAATTATGTAAATATTATTTATCACATTGTTAATAATATCATTAAGAATATTAATAATATCTTTGTCAAAACTAACAATAATTACAAACTTAGAGAATAATTTTATGTATTTGGACAATATATACCTAGTCACAAGATTTACAAGTAACAGTATAGATTAAACATAGGAAGTTTATCTTCAGACTTACTTAATAAATCAGTAAACCTATTAGGATTTTATAGCTATTCTTAAATTAAATTTTTCAAAATCTTGTCTACACTATTACTAATGATGGTTTAGTAAAAATGGGTGGAATCTCTCCATAATTTCCTGAATTGAAAATGTCAATTTATGAAATGAAGGAGAGATTGATTCTACTACCTTCCAACCGAAAGTTAAACCACAAACCTTTATAACCCTGCCTTTGACTATATACTAACGGCTTAGACAAGTTTTTCAGAAAATTATATTTAAAAATGGCTTATAAAAATCTTAACTGGGTAACTTATATTAGAAATCCTAAGAATGAACTTCCGATATTGGGCAGGGTCTGGAATCTACAGTGTTACTTGAAATAATTGTGACAAAGTGCATATTGGTAGTGTTAAGGGGGCAAAAGTGTGTTCTTTAATAGGTTACTTAATAGTTATGATAGTATTTTAATTGTTAAAACTAAAAGGGATTTGTTGATGAATGCATATAAATGCCCAATTCCTGGTTCTATTTTATTCTCCCTGTTACATGACATTTTTTAAGCTTGTAGCTATTGTTAATTTTGACCATGATATTATTAATGATATGATTAATAATATTTACTATAGTTTTAATTATTATGCATCATAGTTTTAATTAGTATTCACATCGTTTTCAATATTAGTCTATAAGTCAGATCTGTCAAGTATAGGTCAGTGATGGACATGATCTTGTTCCATTGACTGGAGCTGGTTAAACTGATTCGCTGGGTGAGTAGTGGGAGTAGCATCCATTGCGAGTAGTTATAAGGTCTTAAGATTTAGATCCTAGTACATTTGTAACTTTCTGATGATGCTAACTGTATCAACAAAATGTACATAAGGGTTCTTTAAATATTTGTTGCTGAGGTTGGTTTTTAATTGTTTATTAATTATAATTAAGCTGGTGTGCTCTTAATTGTTTATTGTTTTCTATAGGATAAAGTAGCCTGTATTATTTTCTTCAAAAATATGACCTACTGATATTATATGATAAAGATTACTAACACATCGGTTTTTAAAGATTATGGAATTTTATTTAAAACTCACGAAGTCTTCTAATTTCAAGTTTAACCAAAAATAAACCTGAAACCAACATATCTCCATTCATATAACATCCCTCTACCAACCTATTATTTGATTTGTTTCTATCATTATTTGTCTAATCAAAACAATGCAAGCACCTATAGCATTCAGTCGTGACTAGTAGGAAGATGTGTCTTTGAAATTATTTTTTATTTATAATCGTACATGGATTTAATTATAATTTTATTATCATTGGCTCAAAAGTACATTTTGGAATAGTCTTTTCTAGACAACTAAAAGGACAATAAATATAATTCATTACAAAAACAGTATAAAAAAATTATATTCTTTCATAATATGTTCACATTAAAATATACTTGTTTACTTTATTTAGTATACTTATATAGTATATATTTAGTATTCAAGGCTTGGTAATATGTTAAATGCAATCTACTTTACTGGTTTGTTAATTTATTTGTAATTATTTCAAAACAATATATATGTTACAATAAGTAAAATATGGTAAAGATTATCAATAAATAGGAATTAATTTTAAAATATTTACATTATTTTACAAAAACACTAATTATATAAAATATTATATATGTATATTTTCTCATATACATTTCTCAGTGTGTCACTTCAAAAGTGTGGTTTAAGCAAATCAATTTTTGTTTATAATTGGTTAAAAGTGATATATATGCAAGATTGTAATTACAGTTGCAAATAGTATGATCTATTCTGTAGAATGAGGGCATTCTTGAGTTATTATATCTTATTTTCTGCTAGGTTATTATAAATGCACCAAGTATGAAAATTGTCTACCATATCTAGTATTATCAAATTTTTGGATAATTTCTATAAATCAGACAATTATACTTTACTATGTATTGTAGCCTAGTATATATTATGTTCTGACAGATGGAAGTTACTCGAAACAAATCAAGAGTTTTCTTAATGTTAGGTATGACAAAACAAATTTCATTCTTAACATATTTATTATTTTATAACATTTTCGGGACATGGTTTCAGTGATTTCAGATTTAAATAGGAAAAGAAAAATTAATAAAATCTCATAATAAAACATTTACTGAACAAAAAGTTTGAATAAATTTGTCAACATAAGTTGGTATTACATTACTCTACATAACTCAAAAGCACTATTACTACATTTTTTAAACCATGTTTCTAAAACAGACGGTTTATGTTCAAATTATAAATTAAAAAAGGAATTAGAAACTCTTAAAAAAAAGGTTCTTTCCTAAATATTTTATTCATCTCAAAACCAACAATTTTAATTAATTGTGGCAAGCAAACAGATACCAAATCAATTTTGAAAATCATCATCCCATCTGGTATTTGTGCAGAAATTCTGTTTTAAAAATCTTATCTGTAGAATGAGAAATTTATACTTTAAAAGGGTCTCTTAAAATAGATTTTTCCACTATGGTTCTGAAGAAACTATGCATAAAAAAATTTCTTCAAATAAAGAGTAGAAACAAGTTTTTATCAATTTCCTGTCCATGTGTAAAAATTCCTTAATTTAAAAAAATATATTTTGCAGTCCAATTGAGACCTACCATTTGAGTCAAGCTATTTAACCACTTTATTACCAATTTTTTTTACATTTCCTTCCCAGAATATTAATATTTTTTTATTGGAAATTTTTAATTCTCTCTATATGCCATTAGAATTGCCTTCATTGGAAAAGTGCTTTCCCGCCGTATATTAAGGGTTAAAATATGCCATAAATATCACTTAATTATTAACCCAAGTCACTTCGGAAATTGAGAAACATACCTTGATAAATGTTATACAACATGCAACAGTTATTTAACTACCATCTTATATAATAAAATGTTATTTATGCATATAGGTTAGAACTTTGAAGTGATTGTATAACTAAAAAATGTAACATACATTCGCAAATATTGCTACTTTTGAATGTAGTTTGACAGTAACGCGGTGAATGTTTCACTTTCACACTCGTAGATAAATTTAATTCATTTACACTTAAAAATACACACCAAATATATACACTTTAATCAATTAATATCTACATAAATGTACATAATATGTGTAAAAATTGTTTTATATATTTGCGAGAGTACAGTAAAATGCAAATTTTCTCCTTATTTTTTTGCCGTTTGCATCAGGTGGTCGAGCACAAACTACACATTGTTTTATTGGTAATCTCTCTGAAAACTGACAGGTTGTTAGCCTAAGGAGTGTTGGGGTTGAGCTAGGACTTATAGGCTTGAAGAAAATGAAACAAATCTGGAAACATGGCACTATATCCGGTAAAAACAACGAGCATAAAAATAAACTAGGCTTTGTGAATTAACGTAAGAATAAATGATAGCTATCAATAATAGTGAACGAACTGACTACTGTAAATAAGAATCAACGACAAAATGCTTGGATGTCCGAAAGTGTAATGTGTCATCATAATATTGTAACCAATTGTTAGCTAATCACAGCTATAAATGGTCTGGGACTTGACATAAAGCCTTCTCTATGCGTGTGTTTCCATTATCGATTTCTATTACATTGTGAAACAACATCATACAAGAAGAAAACAACAATCCGAGTTAACTCGGGTTAGTACGTTAAGTGGTTAGTAAGTTAAGGTTAAGTAATGTTGAACTAAACTAAAAATGCTTATTTCTTTTAAAAAATGTTCATTTCATTTGTGAATTTTCTTTTCCAGGCGATAAACAATAAGTGGTTATAATCTCCTACAAGGAATATTCTAATCTATAAATAAATGTTTTATATTTATCGTTCCGTATAAAATAAACTGCAATAAGCCAAAACCATGATGTTTGAAATAATAGCTGTTTAGAGAACAACTGAAGAATAAACACACCCCTATGAAAATATCTTTAAATGGTTTTCAAAAAGATCCTACAGTGAGCAGTATATGTCACAAATAAAGAGTAGTAAGAAACACTGCACATATTTAAGAATGTTTAATAACAAAAGCAGCACTTGCATATCTTGGACCCTGTGCAACTTCAGTGTTGGGGCACCTCCAACACTTAAACGGAAAAGGTTAAATTGTCATAAACATTAAGTTTAACAATTAATATTAGCTCCTTTAACTAATATTTTGTTTTACCTTCTTTAATAATAGCCAGTTTTGTGTTATGTTTTTCACACTTTCCTATTCCTTGTCTTGGATCATTACAAATGAGATACTTGACCCTTTAAGAGACTAATTATCAGGGTCTAAATTTGCTAGTACAAAATTAACTTGAAAAATAGGATTGTTTTTTTTTACAGCCATATTTACATTTTTAAATTCTTAGCTATATGCAAGTACAAAAAGAATAAAGTAACGGACGGGAATCGCCACTCTCAAAAGTGCTCTCGCAACTGGCTGCAGAAATGTTATTTTTTGGACGGCAACACCTTGTGTGTGCTCAATTTTTAAATGTATTCTTCTTAAATATTTTGCACAGCCTAAATATATAAAATTAAGAAATTTTAACAAATTTACATTACAGATAAAAACAACACACTAAAAAGGAATATATTACCATTTTATTGAAAACAAGCATGGATGATTCGGTGGTAGTTAATTTTTTTTTAAATCTGACACCACCACTTCAGAGAATACTTTTAAAGCTAGTGATCATTGTCCATTTACGTTTTGTAGACATATACATGTCATAGAATTCAAGTCCAAAACATGGCTGCCAGGTGATGTGACAAGAACAGGTGATAAATAGCAGGTGACCGAATAAAATAAATGGATTGCAGCTGTCACTTTACACAGAACCAACATAAAACTGCACTGTATTTGAATTATTGCAAATTTCAGAAGGATACAGATGTTAAAACTTGTAAATATGAGAATTGCGACATATGTGTTTACTGATATTATGGCCAGTGTAATGAAGGTAGACACACACCAAAACCGTAAACACTAATTTATATTAATTTACAACAAACGCCAGAGATGCCTAGCCATTATTAATATTATGTCACTGCTCATAGCAGGATGTACAAAAATCAATTGAATATGAAATGGAAAATTTTGAAAATATTATAGTTCGGCTTATTTTATAATATGTTTACTCATAAACTATGTCTACAGAAATAAACTATATGTCTTTTACTACAGACAATCTAGTCTCGTATTTTATGTTTACTTCAAGCAATTTTTAATAGAAATAAGACGACACCTTGTTATCAGCTGCTTAGTTTATTTCTAAGGATATATCTGGAGTAAATTCTGGTATACATTTTTTGCACCTTGGAATACATATACAGTAGAACCTATCTAATTCATCACCTTCTGTAAATCGTACCCGTAGTAACAAACAACCTCTGCACTGTCACATAGTATAGGCACCATCAGAAAAGGTCAATATCAAATATGAGTCATTTCTCAAGACATTTGCCCAGAAAATAATGTGATTTATAGGGAAATAAATAAAATGCTAACGAAATGCATTGGATGATATGAGAGACAAAAAGAAACAGAAATGACAAAATTGATATTATTAAGATAAATTCGGCGTCTTGGAATACAAAAATAAATTTTTTAGTAGAAAGAAATTGGAGATTTCTTTAAAAACTAAAATGTGGATATATTTAATATAACATATTTTGTCTTGTTAGTGTTGTTGTTCTTAGAAGGTATTGTAAACGGGTTTTTTGTGTTTCATGAAAGGAGAGCAACATACTGTAATTTGTAATTACCAACTATAATGCAGGCTATTTTTATAGCATTGTTGAGTTTTTCGGCCAACTTAAATCATGTAAATACATTAGTTACATTACATACCTATTTACATGTATATGTGCTATGTTTACCCACAATTACATATTAATTTCACAATTTCCATAATCCGTCTTTTCTCAAATCCATCAGACCCTCTGTCCTGATTGTAATGAATTAGAGGAATTATACCGCAGTTATAATTGGTGATTTTAATAAATTTCTGACTATTTTAAGACTAATAATTTTTATGTATGCAATAAAGTTTAAGTGTCAAATTTTCAGTTAAAAAAAATTACATTCTTTTTTTACAGTTTTTTCATCTAGTACAAAGCAATGTGGAAAACTATTTTCCTTCTATCTGCTTTTTTTCTATGGTAAATGTTTTTCCTCGCTACGTTTACTTAGAGTATATTGCACTAAATGTTTCCACAGAATAATCTCCTGGCTATTAATTATGCAAACATTAATTCTTGGTATCTTTTGTTATATTTGTGTCTAGTATCTGTATTTCTGGTAATACTTTGAACAATGGCTGTATCTAAAATATATATCTATGCAGCATGTTTGATAAAGAGACTAAACAATGAGGATTGCCTCTGGCAAGCATATGTATGTAAGGTTATTGACTCATTTTGCTGTCTTGCAGCTGGTTATGTGCTGGATAAAACTGTAATATTACTGCTCCCAAATATTGACATTAGTCGATCCAATTTCCACATTATCATTGTTGAAGACCAAATCTTGGTATGCAAGATGGATGTTGCGCCGATTTCTAGACATCCGTTTGCAGAAAGATTTAGCAACTCCTATTTATTTTTTGTGAAACTGTTTACACAATGAAGGCGACGCCATATTTTCAAGGTAGAAACTCAATTAAACTACATGAAAAATTTTGCAAGAATATGGTGTTGCAAGAAAGGTGAAAAAAGCCCATAATAGTAAATAAAAGAGATGATTTCGGCTTTTTGGAACTACTGTGAAGTGTTACTATTAATAATAATCTGGCTCAAGACAACAATTCAGTTTGTTACTGTGAAGTGCAGAACTTTGCAGTGTTTGGATTACTCAGTACAAACAGCTGGGGCTTTTATCATACAAATATTGTACTTTCTTTATATCTGACCCCATTCAGCATAAACATGGAAAAAAATTTTCAACTAAATTCTCCAGGAGAAATTTTAGATCATCCCATATCAAAATTTGACCATATTTAGCTTGAAAGCAAAAAAATCTTCTGACTAAATTCTGATGAATGATTTTTAATCATTCCACTATCATAAATCTAGAGCTTGCTCCTAGTGTTTTTCATTTGTTCTCGCAACTCAAAAATTATCTGGTTAGCATTTCACCAATGAAAACAAAATAAAGGAAATTGATAACTGTCTTGAGAATTGGCAGCAGATTTTTATGGTATGGAAATAAAATTAAGAATAACTTTTACTTTCAAACTAGAAATGTTTAGAATTATAGGAAAAAGTAGACAGAAAAACTTACTCTTTAGAATAGCTCTCATACTTGAGATTTTCTATGAAAAATTCAAGAACAAGAGCAGCAACTAAGTTTAATCTGGTATTTTTATTTCAATGTAAATGCTATAAATTATCTAGATAATGATCTATTTTATGGAATTTGTCACTTTTTAAAATTTTTTATACACAAATGGAGACATACCTTTGTGAATTCAAGTGACTTTGCATTAAACAAAAGAAATAACAGATTACCAATCACTTCTATCAGCCTAGCACAGTTGATCTTTAGTGCAAATAATGAATGAATAATAGAACAAAAATATCAGCTTATTAAGGGTAAAGGTTTTTTGTAAAATTATATTTTTAAATCCTTGACAAAATTTCTTTGCTTTAGAAAGAAAACATTAAAATGAAGGAATGAAACTAAATATATCTTAACAATATCTCTTTGTCCTTACTCATTGAATTTATCCTATCATTTAGTTTTCTTGTACAACCAATAACTTTGTTTCCTACACATTCTGGTAATATTTGATTTTATTTATATTTAATGTGTTTCCTCTCGTGTTTAATATTTCAGACAATATTTTAAATATGCTTCCTAACTTAACAACATTGTTCTTTTTCTATTCAAGTTCCCACAAATAACTTTTGTAAATTGTTTTAAAAAATAATAATTTACTTACATTTTGTAAAAACTGTTCAAATTATTTCTAATGGTTTGACACATTTCAATTCAAGCTCTTACAATTCGCAACTAATATACTTGTACCATCAAGTAACACTTGTGTATATAAACAACCTCTAATATACTGATAATATAGGAAGATTTTTACTTTTTTTGCATCAACATTTATCAAGTTTTGAATGTGCGCAAACGCCTCGTGAAAATGTTCACCTAAACGTTGTATCCCCTTACAATTTAAAGATTGAAAATACATGTGACATCCCTGATAAACCACAGTTAAAAAAAAAATAAACATGCAATAAACTCAACATACATTTATGAGGGCATTGATTTCACTTCAATAATCAATTTAAAATTAAAAGAACATGATAATTATCTTTAAAATATGTAAAACAGAAAAGGAAAGTAGTTTTTGAAGTCAATGAATAAGGTAACTAATTACTTTCTAACAAAATGTCCGACCTTACCTGTTTCGGAATCACTAGAGTCGGATGAGCTACTAGACAAACTTGAAGTACTAGTATCCGTATCGGAACTACTTGAACTTGAAGCTGATAACCGGGAAGGACCACCCACAACATCAACACTTTTGTTGCTATTAGACTCTATTAAAAAAAAAAAGACAATTATCAAAGCAGTATATAGAAGCAAACCTTAATGTAAAAATAGTAAACTTGCCACATTCAGGTGCAACTAATTTGCAGTATAATGTAATACCAACATGCATGCTTTATTAAATCTGCTGTAATCAGAATCATTCGTTCTCGGAACAAACAACTAAACCTTTAATTATCAGTTTTTAGGAGTGAACCTTCATAATTGTATTGATGAATTATAACTTACAATAGAAACTTTTTAAGCTGAAACCTGTACTCCACAGTCTATATGGCTTATTGCCCTGTGTAATGTGAAGTTTAACCTAAGCAGTTTTTTTTTTTGTTTAATTTCTTTAGCTAGATAAAGTACAGTTGGTCCTGATAGTGTGTAGTTGTCATTTCATGGAGAAACTTCAATTTATATGCAATCATTATATTTGGATGAGATTTTTAGAAAATGAAAAATAAATCCACACTTATATTTGAGTTTAAAGCTTAGAAACACACTTGACTGGGGATAAATCAAGAGGCAATAGAGACATAATTCACTTTTTCGACAGATCCCAGTATTTCATTTAATAAACATAATTGTTTAAGAATTAAAAGATTTATTCGATTTTTGTATTTTCATCTTGTATTTGGATACTTTTATTTTCAAAACAATGAGTTATAATCTATATATATCAAATCAGTAGGAAAATTTGGCCGACAATTTGGTATGCAGCCTATAAAATATTGTATGTATATTTTATATTTTTGAGTTTATCTTATGTTTTATAGTGATATAGTTCATAAACTGGCATTCAAATGATAATTTCTTCCCCTAAATGTCACTGGCACTGTAGCATTTAGAATTACTTCAATCAAATATTGCTATATCAGTATACTGAATTAGTTTAAATTTCATTGGGATCTGATGAATCACGGTGCATTTATAATTTATTTTTGAGCTTCATGTTTTATGAGAGTCATTAGTTATACTTTGAGCCTAACAATAAATACAAACTATTTTTGGTTTAAAGTGGCTTTATTACTTTTCAAAATATTCCCCTTTCAGGTTTATACACTTTGCCAGTTCCAGTTCTCGTAGCATCTTTTCTAGTCTGCCTTGAGTACCTCCAAAACATAGTTTTTAAATGCTTCAACAGCTTCTTCTGGCGACAAAAATCATTGCCCTCGCAATTTATCCTTGATAGTTGGGAACAAAAAGAAATCATTGGGAGCTAAATTAGGACTGTAAGGTGGATGACCCATCTATTTGATCTTTTGAGTGTTAAAAAAGCTGGTTGTTTCAAGAGATGTGAGGGAGCTTGTGTTGAGTGGACTTTTGTCAAATTGTGTGGGATCCAATGACAACACACCTTTCTCACAGCTAAATGTTTGTGCAATATTTTATATATGCAGGTGGGACTAATGCCTAAAAATGTCCCAATCTCACAATATGCCACATGACAATCTTGGATGATCATATTTTGCACAGCGTCAATGTTTTCAGAAACAAGTGCCTACTTTGGACGACCTTCACAAAATTCATCATTAAGAGAATGAAAACCACTATTAAACTTGTTATACCTGCGTTTCACAGTGGCAAAGGCCAGGGCTTCATCACTAAAAAGTGGAATTAACTTGATCACTAAACTGTTGTCTAGTTAGCCACGTTGGAAATCCATGTTATTTGTAATAAATCATTACACAAGTTTTCACAATTTAATTCCATTTTTTGACTGACACTATCTTTTTAAATGGCTATGAATGACACAAACATTGCTTTGTTTACAATTTATCTGGTGTATGTTATGATTAAAAATGTCAAGATTTCAAATAAAAATATCAGCTGATACTCAATAACAATCAGTGTTGCCAAGGCTCGAAATATAAATAGTGACCCTTGTAAACTAATCAAAAAGACACACAGCATTTCTTTCTATATGTTAATTAAACAATTTTGTTGATTTATAAATTTCATAATTTGTGGATGTTCTTGCATAATTAGTGTGAATTATGAGTTCATCTTCCAATGAACTGTTTGTACCTGATCAGTAACTCTATATTTGTCATAATGAGACTCAAGAGAACTGCTTATTACATCTTGATACACTCAGATATCCTTTATCTGCAAAATAATCAATATTTTAACATTTTGCCCCTAATCATCTTCCTACAAATGGCCTACTAACAGGGGTTTTTATGTGACACAATTGACAATGCCTTTTTTCTGAAACTTACTGTACCAACAAGGAATAGTCTCTTGAGCCCTTTCAGTTGAAAATATTTAATTCACTATTTTACTAATTGTTAACCCTTAGAGTTTGCTTTTTTTGGCACATTTCACACAAAACTACATCACAATGCTCAAACAAAACATGAAAATTAAATAAAGTTGTCTGGCGGCAAACTTAGTGTCACCGACTCGACCCCCCCCCCTCCTGATAGTATATTATTATAATTCCATAGTTATTTTTGTCATATAAATGTTATTTTGTGTTACGGGAACAATACCAACTATTGTTTAAAAAAAAAAAAACATAATAAAATTGTATTTTATGATCTAGTAACATAGTATTTTTTTAAACAATATCTTAAACTTTGCCGTCCAGAAATCGACCGACCAGTCCTTACTGCTAACGCCCCTCCAGTCCAAAAATTGGCCGGTTGGCCCTCAAAAGGTTAATCACATTTTACCATAATACTATTCGTGGTTATAGAAAAAAATGGGACTGATTGCATAAATTTTAAAGAATTATATATAATTCATGTTTAGATTCGCAGCAACATAAGTTAACTAAATGAAAAAAGCGGTTGGTTATCGAGTTAAGTATATATATTGTATATCATTGGTAATGTTTCACAATTGATTCATTTCAATCATCAGTCCTTATGTTTTATTGTAGATCCTCTAAATATTATTGCAACAACTGTATTCATATGCACTTGTAATCTATCTAAGCGTCTTGATAGTCAGATGTGAAACCACATCTAAGTGCTTTCCACATCTGACTATTAAGAAGCTTACTTGAGTTTTTTCGAATAGATTAAAACTGCATATGGACGCAATTGCTCCAATTATATGGATCTATAACGAAAATATAACAACGCCTGATGATGAAAATAAACCAATTCCGTAAAAAAGATATATTTATCTGACTCACTATTCAATCCCTTTTTTAAATTTACTTTCAAAAAATTATAGCTGGCAATACCTGTATTGGTAATGTCAGTCCATATCTCTTTTCAAACCATGTTATGAAATTGTTATACCTGGCAGCGCAACACAAACTTTAGTTGCTATTAGAAATGTTGCTTATCGGCTTAAAATATTGTTTATATAAAGTAGCTAGTTTAGTTGTCAATTATGTCGTCATCAGATGAAGATGCCATCCTTGTCTATATTTCAAGAAAGAAACTACAAAAACGTTACAAAAAAAGACAATTCAGTGCACACCCCAATAACGTTATTCATGCGAGACGTCAATATATTGCTGTGCAATATTCACGAAATTACCCAAAAATAATTCATGAAATAAAATTTTCAAAATTATTATCATGTGAGCATTAGCAGTTACGACTACCTTTTAAGTAATGTATTTTAGAACATCAAGGAAAAAAATAATTGGCGAGAAAGATGGAGAAATAAATTTCAGCTGGAGAAAGATTAACAATAACACTCAGCTAAGGTTAACTGCTTTATGTATTTGTTTTTATAACTCCAAAACTTAAAATAACATTACATTACAATGAAATAAAAACTAGTTTTTAAACAAATAATATTTTATTGTTCAAGTGATGATTTTATATATTTTGAAAAAAATTGTTGGTTATCATTCGTATTGTATTGAAGTTGTTGGGTACACAAATCATGACCAGAACCAGCAATATTTGGTTTTTCTGACACACTATAGCAGTATAATAAAAGACTATTAAAAAAAAACACATACACAACAAATACTGCTGGCAACCGAGCAACGAGTTTACAGCATGTTGTGACTGGAACAACTCTAGTTTGTGTCATTCGCTAGTCGCTTTGGTATCACTTCACTATAAATATCTGCTTTTCAACTCTATACGCTGTGAAAAAACAACTCAAGTTTGCGTTGTGTTGCCATCACCAGTTGCTTTCTGTATGTCTACAGCCTTAGTAATATTTAAACAATTACAACTGGATTCTGATACAAATTTAGGTTAGTAGAATAGTGAACAAAAGAATCAAAATCAAATTTATTGAGAATGGTAAAAAATGGCTTGTAGGTAAGGCACTTAGTCTAGGACACAGTGTTTGAACGTCAAACAGAAGTATAGACAATGAAAAATCAGGTTCCCAAGATCTGGGATTAGTGACACAAACACTCCCTTAGGTATAAGGATCACGCCCTATAGGTACTGTGATCTGGGATGACTGAATGTTCCCACTGAGTCTTTAGGGGGATTTCAACTGAGGAGTTGAAGATGGAAATCTGTGCAAAGCTTAATTGAAAACTTAAAAATATGCCAGTATGCATTAAAAATGAGCCTTTTTTTAAAAAAACTTGTTGCGACTTATGGGAAAATGTGGGAAGATTCATATTTGAATGTGATTTGTTCTCTCTATAATGTCTATAGCAGTATTTAGTAACAAATTTTCCAGTAAAATTTGGGAAGATTCATTACATCATAATTTACAAAAAAACTTGCACTTGACCTGGTTTTCAGCGGTTTGCAAACATGTGATTTTGTATAGAGTTAATGATTAATCAAATTGAGGGGAAAGAGGATTGATTTGGAAATTTTATTCAATGAATCTGAGGGCAATCCTGGAAATCTACCAGCATGTTTTTATAACATAATTCTTTTGCTTTGTAAAATTATTATTAGTTTAAAAAAGTTAAACCATTTATTTCGCATAAATTTAATTATACTGAATACTAAATGAAATTACCCGTTTTAGTGTTGATGCGGCCATACATGCCTGTGCTATCAGTGCAAAAAAGGCATTAAATAGTGAAGATAATAAAATAAAGCTGAAAGCCGAGATGCTCATACCAAACATAATTTAAATAATAATACATTATTATGTTAGAATAATACATTAATTAAGTTTAGAATGCTCTTATAATATAGACACCTGTTTGGAGATAAAATGTCTAGAATGTGCACATAAAAATACTTTTTCAAATTTTAAACTTTGATGAACTAATAAAATTTTTGAGTCACTTGAAAGGAGAAAGTTGAGGGAAATTCAGCAAAGTAAATTAACCTTATTTTTATTAATTAGTTTCACAGTAATGATATTTTTAATTATCACTAGAATCTGTGTATTTCATGGTCATCACTGAAGGAAGGAACTAATAATTCTCAATTAAAGACGTTCCTGCAAAAATTAATAGACTCCTGAAGAGCTCTTAAAAATGCAGAAAAAAGTACAAAAATGATATCCTTCAAATGATGGTGATTTCATCACAGAAAAACTAATTGTATAAGTGCACTTATATATTGTATATACCCATGTGATGTGTACACTATAATACACTTCATTTGTATAATAATAATAAATAATAATGTTTATTACCCCTTAAGAGCTCTTAACACTTATACCGAAACACCGGTGTCACAGGCACTAAGAGAAATTTATTTATATAATTGTGGCTACCCTGTGTGAGTGGCAGTGCTGACCTTTACAATAACTACCTCCCTCCCCCTCCCCTATCACATGGTCAATGGTAGTTTAGTTTGGTTTGATCCTCTGACCTTGATATGTCGTATGTCAAAATCCTGCCGGCCTGTGAGACAGTGTGTTTCTGTTGCCGTATTTTGAATAGTGGTCTGAGGTACCAGGTGTTTCGGTTACCGAATATAGGTGTATATGAGACCGGTGTTTCGGTTGATGTATTCTCTAATATATTTGTTTTTATTATTTAATGTTGCTAATTAAAATGGTAAAATGGCTCGCCAGAATGTTTTTGCAAAGTATCCAGACTACAGCAACACAATTCGTGGACAGTTAAACGAAGGCAAAAAAGATATTATTGAGAATCTAAGTAGTAATGAAGTAGATGACGCGGACGCTGGTCTCGATTATGTGTTGTCTGGACAGGAATGTAGTGATAGTGATCCGGGAAACTTGGATGATGATGAAGACCATCTTTCACGGGAAGTCCATGAAAATGTTTTACTAGATACTAGACATTACGACTTGCCTGAGTATTTCATAGAAAGAAGGAAAAAACAGAACATGGTCTTTCCAATGCTTGGAAAAGCAAGTTTACTACAAATACAGTCAGAACCCTGGCACGCAATATTATTCGTACTGGCTTACCAGGAATATGAGGCCGTGCAAGGTGTTTAGGTGACAACCCTTTAGAAACAGATGTATGGAAGCTTTTGTTTGAATATGAGATTATGTCAATATTAGTAGAGAATACTAATGTAAAGCTCTAAAAAGTACGACCACAACTCAGTGATGAAACAAACAAAAGTAATTACAGAGATACTTGCATTGAAGAGGTAAACGCTCTTACAGGTCTGTTTGTTTTATCATTGGTGTTACGATCTAATGATGAAAAGATTCAGTCACTGTTTACCAAAGACTTTTACAACAGCCGAATATTTCCTACTGCAATATCTGAAAAGCGCTATGAAATCCTCACGTCTTGCCTGAGATTTGATGATTGCAACACTAGAGGAAAAAATATGACAAGGCTGCACCGATTTCACAAGTTTTTTATAAATTTATTTTTATTTCATCATTATATAAGTTTATATTAGTTATATATGTATTTTATTTTGGGAAAAGGCAATGCCATTTACATAATAAATCATTTCTAGAGATATCTGTTGGTTATTGCACTTTGAATTCTCAATGTAAACGCACTGGGTGAAATAGCGGTCTCTGAGACCTGGTGTTTCCGTTAGTGTTATAAAAATGATGTTTCGGTATAAGTGTTAAAAATACTAATATTATCCAATGTATAAGTAATTAATAAAACGATCTACTTTGAATGTGATATCACCACAGAAACTAATTATATAAATACACTTATTTATTGTACATACCAATGTGATGTGTACATTATAATACAAACCATCATTTGCATAGAAATGAAGAACAATAATGTTAATCAGATCATAATGAGCCCTCCAGTAAATAATTTATACCTATATACACACCTTTTTTGGTTTGTTTCTTGACTGTACCCAGTTGTCCTGTAACATCCTGTAACCTTTTCTCTAGTTCTTGCTTCTTCTCTGCCATCTGTTCATCTTTTGATTTTCCAGAGACTTTTTTATCTGAAAAGTTCACATTTTTTGTCTAAAAATGTTACTTGATAGTTTTTTTTGCTTTTTTAGAAGTATAATAAATAAAAAATTCAAATAATTGGAAAAATAAACGATAAATCTTTAATGATCACTGATTGTGAAATAAAAAAAATGTATTGAATTATTTATACAATGTTAAAGGTGGATTAGAAAATATGTATACTTTTAAATCAATTTAAAGCAGACGAAAGTTATAACAATTACTTCTAAACACCAGTTGTAGAAACATTTAAAAGAAGACTCACGAGATGCAGCCTATTTTTATTACAGCCTTCAGTTATAATAGCTATTACTCCCTAGGAAGAGTATAAAAAATGTCAAAAGAGCCTGTATGTAATGACCCCACCAGCCTCCGAAGTTCGATGAAAAGTACTCCAGTTTATATTGAAATTGAAACTAACTGTCTTTCAGTATTTAATATTGATGGAATCACAAAAAAAACCTTTAATTACTAATTGTTTCTGAAGTAAATCAGTAGATACTAAAACAGGGCACGTAATTAGTCTTTAAATGCTTCAAGACTGGGTGCTAAACTGTCAATTGAACATTTACTTCAGTAAATGAAAACACATTTTTGTTTTTTACAACTCACAGAATATATAACAGAGGTCTTTTTGAAGAAGAACTAGTTCATTATTTTTTTTATTGATTTTTGTTAGAAGATATTCTATGTGGCTACAAGTAAAAAACATTAGGATAATATATGATTACATGCAAGTTTTATTGTTTTAATAATTTAATTTGTTGTAATAATTCTGAATACTCGAATTTTTTTTGGAGCTTTTAAACAAAAATTACTACTAACACTTAGTATGAGTTTAGTTGTGGTTCTCATTGACCCTATTATAATAATGCCTGAGAGCGACTTGAGACCAGTATAATTATATTATTAAGTGATTTTAAGAGTTACCAAATATTAGAAGGTATAAGACATAGTTTTTCTTAATTTTTGTACCACTTTAAAAATTGTTGTAATCTTTTGATTAGACTAAGATATATAAAACAGCATATATTATAAATTTATCCCCTTAAATTTTCACGAATAGTTTATTTTGTCTAGAAAATCATTACAAAATTTATGAATTTTATAAATTGTCTAAAAATTTCCAGAAAATCCTGGCCACTAAAACAAAATTTGGCTCAATATAAAGTGTTATTACCAATCCAAAAATAAAAAAAATAATTGAATTTTCTGAATAGACAAGGAATTAAATTTTCAATTATAATCCCATTTTTTAAATCACACTATTGTAAAATTTATATATTTTTTAATAAATACATTTTAAAATAAAATTAATTTTCCTTTGTCTCTTTTTATAGATATAATAAAATAATTTTAATTAAAATGGAAGGTTCACAATTACATAAAGGTTATAATTTATTGAAAAACCTTTATTATTATACACAAATATATTTCTTCAGACAAACAATACTTTATATATATGTGTTATTACCTGATATGTTTGCTAAAATTTAAATTATTATACCTATTTTGCAACAAAAACATATAAGTAAAATAAACATAGATCAAATTACATATACAAACAACAAAAAACATTATCTTACTTGTAAAAAAATACAAATAATTAAAACTGCACATTAACATAACCCAATATAATATAGCAATCATTCAATGGCCAAACACCAAAGCAAAGACAAAAAATTTTTGAAGACAAAAATAATAAAATAACACACTAAAAACTTCCTGAAATCCATCTTTGACACCTTTGTTTTGAATTTAAGAGACACCTTTGAAACAATTTTGAATTTCTGTACATATTACAAAAATTATATAAACTGTTCAGATTTAATTAAACCCTGTTTCAAGTGTAAAATCATTTATTTTAGGACATATCACAAAATATTATTTTGTATTAATGATTCACAGTTTCTATTAATTTTTAAAACATTCAGCAAAAAAATTGTTAATGGAATAGCACCTACATGAAGCACATAAATAGTAAACTTTAATTTCTTGTTTCTCTGAGCTCAAGTGACACAATATTCCTGAATGCAAAGATGTTCTTTGTATACAGAGTAACATTTGGCACACAGTTGGCCACATGAAGGTTCAGTGCGCCATTTTTACTACTTTTTGTTACTAGTGAGGTATATTGTATAACGTTTTTATTGATTGCAAAAAAAAACAAAATGTCTGACCAGTAAACTCTTGTTAATTTGGTAAAACGTCTGCTGTGTGATTGGTTATTGAAACTGATGTGAGAGTAAATTGATGAAATCAAAGCTTATATATACTGTACAATTAGTGCCGAATTAGCTTTCAAAAGTGTGTGCCTGGCTTAAAGTGACATCCATAAGAAACAGCAGATCACAGTCATGTAGATCACACCATCTTTCCAGTGATTGTTTAGGGACGGAGATAACACACTTTTCATAGTCTGTTTAGAGACAGAGATAACACCCTTTTCATAGTCACTGGTATAAAGCAAAAATTAATTAACCAATTGACTCAAGCATTTTGCAATTGTAAAATTACTTTAATTTCTTTATAAACAAACAAGATAGCACGGTCTGACAAAGAAACAGAGAGACTTTCTAAAAAAATGCCACCTGAGTGGTAAAAGTTAACAATGTAAACAATGGCGAAGGTATTTGTTTTTGGAATGTTAGTCAACTATCTACCACATGGTGAAATAATAAATGGATCTTTCAATGATCTTAACCCGGCAGAGGTCGCGCCACGGTCTTTTCCACCGGGCCTTCAAAATTTTTTTAATATCTCGAACTGCCGATTTTTGTAAGCTTCCACCCCCTCAGTACCTTCAAATAGACTCCTCCAATGTCGAATGCTGAGTTCGTATTTTCGCTATCAACAACGAGTGTCTTAGTGTAGCAGCCTAAAGAAAAGCCAGTGTGGAAACCTCCATGCGCGACCCCTCGCATGTGCTAAGGTGTGACATAATTTTTAATTTCGGTTTTTTGTTATTGATCGTTTAAGGCATTGTGTGTTATATTTATTTTGTTACTACGCAATATGAATCGAGCAGAGGAAGAAAGATTTACTAGTGTTAGATAGCGTGGAAAGGGAAGAAAGGTTTCAAGATCCTGGTAGTGTTAGAAGACAACTTTTCCGTGAAAAGAAACATTGAAGAGATGCTGTGCCTAAAGCCGTAATGGCGAAATACTGCAAAAGATGTCACCCAAGGGCATCAATCGGATGAGGTACTGTAAGGAGTTTCATTGCTATAACCCTCAGGTGCTTAGACATATTGTATGAAACTTTAGGTTTAAAATCATAAATTTTTACAGTTTAATTTCATCACTATAATTGTAATATTATGATAAATTTACTTAAACTTTCAACACATTTTGATTCAAAATTGGTTCTTTTACTTTACAGCTATTGTAAAACATTCAGTACATTTTCTTATTCAGAAATTACTTTTCTTTCAGAATATATTATAAAACATAAGTATTTGTGAAAGAGTCCTTATGTTATTACAACTTATCTAGTCTTGTATTTTTTTCAAAAAATAAATTTGTTAAATCTTAAAATATTATTATTGAAAATTATTGTCAATATTAAAACCAATAGAATTTAAGTAAATACATTATATTTAATTACAATGTTTGTATTTTAAAATAAAATATTGTTCAGTATTCTTTTTATATTAATAAAATGACCTGGTCGAATCCACCGTGTGCGACCCATCAGGTTTTATTTTTCATGCGACTTATGCCGGGTTAAAAAGCATTAAAAAAAAACAAAAAATGCGAATTTTGTCATAATAGGTTTTGTTTCTTCATGACAATGTTTGATCTATGAACTGCTCTTGCAATACTGGAGCTTCTGGGGGAAATTGAAGAGGAATAGTTTTTATCATCCTTCTTACATCAGAGATGCCATAAAAAGCTATTCACTTGCTTCCTGAGCAATTTCACAACTAGCAATGAAAATTACTTAAACAGAGGTAAAGATAACAGGTTAAGGTACACCATAGCTGGCTGATATGTACCTGGAATTAAACTATGCTGCCTAAACATTTAGTGTGCTTGAAAAGTATTGAAGGTTTATACAAAAAAACTAAACAATAACGTACAAACAAAAATTTTGTTGCTATTGTAATTTTTTATTTCTTGTACATCAAGGAAATTTCTTTGCGAATACCCCTTACATATAAACAGGTTTTACATAATTTACAAACTTCTGATTAGTTGTCACTATTTAGTTTCCATATATATCTTTAATCTGTGCATCTGTGACATCTGATTTCTACTCTACACAATCTGTGATTACAATTTATATTTATTTTATTTCATTCTCTCATATTTCTTTTTGTGTTTTCTCTTTGATTGACAAAGACCACTGTGTGGTTGAAATATATCATTGGTTAAGTGCTTTTATGTGTTTCTATTTCATGACTACAGAGTGGACTCTTACCAAGGTAAGTCTGTTAGTCTCATAGTCCAAAAAATCTAAATAATCTTTACCAACAAAAACTAACCTAAATATTTTTATATACACACATATATATCATTGAAACCGATTTGAATGGTGTCATATGAAAATTATTTATTAATATATACACAAGAAATAGATTCCCATTTCCAATACCATAGATTGGTAGAAAATAAAACCTAGCAAAAACCAATGGATATTTTTTGCAGTTAAGAAATCTTTGTTAATAGGTACATACAAATTTTAAAAGCCAGTATGTTTCAACAAGGGATTAACAGTAATATTTACAATATGCAAATTGTAGACAAAAGCATTCAACACTCACCAAACACGCACAATACATGCGAATTACAAATATTTGTGTACACTGCCCATACAAATTGTGCATACAATTGGCAAAAGAGAAAATAAAAAATTACTTGCATATTCATGCCAAGTTAGTCAGAATTGCTTAAAGATAAATATTTCTAGGTGACCACAGCTTCTGGGCTTAGTAGTAAGTTTAATTTACTTTGAGCATATTTATATTGAGTGAAAATCAATACAGTTCTTTACGTGATTTATTTTTACTGATTGACTATAATTAATTCAATACTTTTTACTCTTTAATTTTGTTTACTATGCCATTCTATTTGTATAAATATTTGTTTTTCCTGACCTTAATTATAGAAAAATGTAAAGCATTTCATTTTAAGTGTTCATTTATCAAGTAGGTAAATGATATCATATTGACAATAACTAAATTTATTTTCAAATTTAATGTAATGCATTATTATAGGTAGTTAAAGATTCTTCTTAGAGGAGAAAATTAAAACTTTGATCAATTTAGTTTGTAAGTAATTATTGCATAGCTAAGTAAATACTTTAGAACTTACATTCTGATGCATTACAAAACAATCCTTTAATTCAGAAAACTAATCGTTGGTAGATAGCTCCATAAATGAAACGATTGTTTCGAAACACGCCGCCATGTAAATTCTAAAGTATCCATTCACTTAGTTTTGCAATAATTACTTATAGTTTAATCAGTGAAATCAAGATGATTATGAGTAACTTTAATTTAGTTTTAGGATGGTCACCCTGGTTTTATTAAATAATTAAAGTAAGCAAATGAAGCTAATATTAATTAACAGATGAAAAGAAGAAGGCATGCTTAGGTAAATCAACACATAACTGAGCTCTCCTAATAAAATCTGCATTCGATTTGCATAAATGTTTTATATATTATTGGAGTATCTTTTTAAAAATTAAAGAATAAAATAAGGCAAAAAAACAACCACTTTATTGAAATATTTTGACACAACCTGAGCTGTTCTTTTTTTTAGTCATAAGGCAGTGACTGACAAAAGAACTGATCTGAAATATTTCTTTAGTGTTGTTTTTAGTTATCTAATATTCTAACTCGAAAAAAAATACTATGATGGTCGACTTTTCAAGTATGAAAACCGATTACTGTCTAAAACAAATAAATCCGTATAGTTGTTATATTCCTGTGTTTACTAAGGTTCAAATGATAAAAGCTTTTTTACATTAAAGTATTTATAAAATACCGACTGATGAAACAAAATGATTAGATATAAAAAAAATTAATTAATATTTACTGAGAGAAACCAATACATGCTTGTTGAACAAAATGCTGTATTTTTAAATTGTTTTATACATTTATATTTTTGCCTAGCTTTTCAATAACTTTATATATTCACATGTTTAAAATTAGGTTTAGTATAAAGATTGTTCTTAAAAACTGTACTTCTTTTGTACAAGGAGGCCAGTTAAATGAGAAAAAACAGGTACTGAATAAATAAAAAATACAGAACTTACAAAATATTTCCAATTTGATTTTATATTTAGAGATTTCTTGACAATTCCAAATTGAGACCTGTTCTTTGCAAGCTCCAAAAAACATGAGTTCTCTACACTTTCTTGTTGTTGGTTGAAAAGGGAACGGACACGTGTTGATTTACCCTTACCCATAAGCAGGCCAAACCTAGACTTACAGTATGGCTTACGTGGCTTTTTCCGTAGGCATGATGCAACATAAGACTCCAGTTCTCTTAATGTCGAGGGCTTCAAAGTTTCAAAGTCAATCTCAATCTCGTCTGGATTAGAGTCCCTAAGTGAAGGTTCTCTTGACTGGATTATATGTACAACACGCCCTAACTTGTCACCTGAAATAAGATTTATTTACTATAATTATTTTTTATAAAAATATTATATTTAAAACACAAAAACTCAGGAATAATTTTAATTCTTTTAATTTTAACAATAAACAGCACAAAAAACAAAACAACAAGTTTTAACACAATAGACTAAACTCAATTCTTAATATTTTAGTTACAAGATTTGATAACCTAGGCTATTTTCTACGACCTCTTAATATCTCGGGGTTTTATGCATGGGCTATATCTTTTAACTCTTTGGTTAATTAAATAAATTTTAATAAACAAGATTAATTTTTAGTTATTTAGATATTTAGAGCTTAGCTAGTGAGAACTATTCACATAGGTAAAAGTTAAAGTAGTGTACTCAAATCTCACAAAAATTAGTCTTTAATAAGAACACAAAACAAACTAGTTTCAGCGACGAAGTCGCCTTCCTCAGTGCTTGGCTACTGAAGATTAATTTTAGAAGATAGTTTTAATAATTAGCTTCCTGATGTAAAATCTTAAATTTGGAATAAGAAAAAGGTCCCTAACCTGTTTGAACTGGACTAACTTTCTTACTACTAAACTATTATATAATTTCAAGATATTCTAATAATTTACAATTTTAGATTTTATTATAATTTTAAAAGTTCACTAAAGGATAGTTTTATAGCGCTATGTACTTATCAATTTTCGGAGTTTTGCTGGTTGTTCATATAGGATTCAGTTCTCTTTAAATTTTATGTTTCACACTCAATTAAATTCTTTTTGGTTACTTTAATTATAATAACACTGTATTATAGATTTTAAATTCACTTATTCTCGTTTTAATTTTGCCAAGTTTCTTCACAAATTCGTATAATTTTGATGAGATGCTTTAAACGGGATTTTGGCTTCTAAGAATGGCTTCGCTTCGTTCGGCTGCCCACGTTAGACTAACGCGGCGTTTTTATTTTTAAAATGTTTAAAACATGGCGCCGATTCCTTTTCCATAAACTTCATATTAATTATCCATAAACATTTGCTTTGATGTAATGAGTTTCCATTTCTTCCCACTAGAGTCGACTGTAACACTGACCTACTTTCTTGGCTCCAGACTCGACCAACCAACGAAATTGTTTTCAACCATTTTAATTTTGTTAACATACTGCTTCACCTATCCTATCCTCAACAAACCTTCCAGTGTTTATTTAATTACTATTATTTGTGTGTGCAGTGTCTTTGCGTTTTACTTTTGTAATAATTCCGAAATGTGTGTGTTTGGCATACACATATAACATAACCTCTATCTCATTGTTTACAATCGTGTTTTACCTTCTCCTTCAAGTAATTTCTTATGCCCTATGTTAATAAAGTTTACAATTTTTTTATATTTTATTATTATTAGATTATCTTGTTCTAATTTTATTTGTTAGGTTATTTGATCCAATAAATTTCCTAATGCATTTTACAGTTCAAAATCTTTTTTATATGTTACAACCTTTTCTAGGCTTTCACCTAAAATTAGTTTTAATTTAATCTAACCAATCTCTTAATGAATTTCTCCGATTTCACACTTTGTGTGAGTTATTTCTAATCTATTCTTCCAATTCTTAAACAACATTATATAGGGCCATTCTATAAATGTTACATTATATAAGAAAGAAAACTGATATAATTTCAGAAATGTTTTAACTGCTATAACACTATTTACTTTAATCCTTTGCACTTTGTATAATATTAAGGCATTCCTGTAATAATAAATTCCTCACAGCAATGTTTTGTTTCCGGTTGAATGGCCACTATAGTGGACAAGTAGTCATTCTTTATTAATAATGTATCGTGTTTAAAATAGTTTTACTCTCTTTGACAGGGATTTTATTGTTTAAAAATGTAAATATTTTGTGTATTTGTTTATACTAGGATCCCATAATCAGGCCACTCTAATTAAACTGGCATCATTTGGTATTTACTAAGATTAAAAACTAAGTCATATACTTTACAATATGACAGGTAAACTCAATTTTTACATACAGTGCCGGCAAAAAGTTTAGGGGCACCCCTACATTTATATGTTTTTGCTATTGTCCTAAAACTTTCTGCCAATCATATATTAGTAACTTATCAATGAATTGGGCATGAAAAGTTACGATATTCCATAAATTTTCATTCATTTATAAGTAAGGGTTGGCAAATTATAAATTTTTTTCCCATTTTAAAATTTTTGAGGAAACCCCTGTTTTTTTCAATTAAAAATGTATAGTAAAAAAAATATACATCTGATTCAAATGATACTTTGTACACATGTTTAGCATAACATTTAGAATGTAAATATACATTACTTATTATTTACAAAAAATCACCTCTCATTTGGTACCAGGTTAACTTTGCTTTAGATTTTTCAGCATAAAATTCTCATATTTCAATAGCGAATATCTAGTGAACGGAGCCACTTGGAGTGGAACTGACTTTACCGTTGTGTTCCTCGCGTCATGGCGGGGCGGGGGGACATGTGTGCGTGCATCTGTTGTTGTTCAGACGTTCCTCAGTTATGCTGACATAACCCTACTTGTTCAGTGCGCTTTTCTAGGGTTGATTCCCAAAAACATGGGTTGTTCATCTGTGACTGTTGAAGTTAGGTGGCAAATTGTTGGTATGCATTGAACGTTTTTAAGACTTGTGTTGAGAACACTGTGAATAAATTTAAGAAGACGGGTACTGTCATCGATGCGCCTAGAAGCGGACGTCCCCGTAAGACGACACCTCGCCAAGATCGCAAGCTGCTTAATAGCAGCTGTTGAAGGCTCAGTCAACAGCTCATCTTACTGCAAGATCATGGAAGAAGTAATGCTTCACTCAGCTGCAAGGTTGCTTGGTGAAAATTTCATTTTTCAGCAAGACAATGCCCCCTGCCATAAATCCCGTCAAACCATGGCATGGTTTCGCGATCAAGATGTAGAAATTCTCCCTTGGCCAGCCCGAAGCCCTGATTTAAATCCCATTGAAAACATATGGAATACTATGGGTATGCAGTTGCCCAAAAAGAAGCCTATCAATAATAACGAGCTCAAGCTAATGATCGCTCAACTCTGGAAAGACATCACCAAGGAAGAGTGCAGAAAGCTCATTGACACGATGCCAGACCGTGTAAAGAGCTGCTACAAGGCCAAAGGCGGGCCAATAGACTGTTAAGTTCATAGTTTCTTGTTTTTTCCTCAAATTTTCAATTTGATTTTCATTTTTTATATAAATGAACTGACTTAAAGCTAAAAGTTGTACTTTTTTCGCCTGTCCCTAAACTTTTTGCCGGCACTGTATATTACTCAGGAATAGGTGCTAAACATGACAATGTTAATTGCGAGCCACAAGTAAGTATAGTATCTCTTAAATTCAACCATTGCATGGACAACAATGTTTAATGCCAACTTCTGAATATTAAAAAAATTAGCAAGATATGATTCAGGAATCTCGTAATTGAAAACTCCCAAGTTTTATTTCCAGACAACTTTCGATTACTAAACATAAACTATCAAAATTAACAACTTTCTAGGTTTTAGATGCAAATTTTAAAGTTATACAAATGAATAACTGTAATCAATACATTAAAATATAGAGTTATATTATTCTTAAAATATAATAGTTAAATTTGTTTTAATATATGTTGAAAAAATGAGAAATTAGTTGTTCAACTTGTTTGGCTTTTGTAATTCTTTAAAAATTTTTAAAAAAACAAGCAACATCTTGAGCAAGGTTGATGACTTTCCAGCTGGACTGGTTGGCTAAATATAAAACATTTTTTTTTTTTTACTTGGTTATTTCTATTGAAGCTAAGTTAAAAACGAATAATTACCAGTTATTATTTTTAATAACATTAATTTTAATTATTATAAAATGTTAAAATCCACAATTTTTACAATTATCCTTTTTTTAATATTTTACTTTTCATCTGTACGAAGTGTGATAAAAAAATAAGGTGAATGAATTTTTATAGCAGCATCTGCTGATGCTACATAAATATGATGTGATTTGCCTAGTAGCGTGATCTGTTGAGACAGACAGCGACAAGTTTTAACAAGCTGGAGGTTGTCAGCCAACTGCAAGCCGCTAGAGTTAGGTCAAGTTAATCATGTCTGTTGCGCAATACAAATGTCGAACAATACATTAACATTAAGTTTTGTTTTATAAGTTGTAAAGAATGCCAAAGAAGCTCACAAAATGTTAAAATCTGTGTGTATGGCGATAATGTGGTAGCTCTGAAGACTGTACAAGGGGTATGGTCGATTTAAAAAGGGTAATGAGTCGTTTGACGTCATGCAGCGTTCGGGACGTACATTCATCTCAAAAACAGATAACAATGTGCAAAAAGTAGAAACAATGGTTTGTTAAAATAGGAGAATGACAATTTTATCATTCGGAAGATCTTAACATGTACAGTTTCGTTCAAAGCATTTACCTCCAAAATTTGCAAATGAGACGAGTGAGTGTAAAGTAGGTTCCCATAGACCTTTGAGTGATGAAAAGAAGGTAAATCGTGCGCCAGTCTGCACAGAGTTGAAGGATAATCTTCAAGCAGATCCGAACTTCATGGTCAATTATAACTGGAGATGAAACTTGGGTCTATGGTTATGACCCTGAGACCAAAATGCAGAGTTCCCAATGGAAACCACTGCATCTCCTCGCCCTAAAACGGCACGTGTCATCACGTGAATCGAACATCAAGGTAATATTAATTGTGTTTTTTTATAATGAGGACACAATGCCATCAGTTTGTTCTAAGGGGAACAACTGTGAACTCTGAATTTTATAAGGGTGTACTGCAACGAAATATGAAGAAACACACCAAAAAAATGGGCGAATGGCTTTCTCCTTCATCATGACAATGCACCATGTCACACCTCGCTTCTCTTTTGCAAGTTTTTGGCCAAAGAAAGTATTCTTCACTGTCCACATCTATCATACTCACCCGATTTAGCACCATGCGGCTTCTGGCTATTCCCTAAAATTAAAACTGTGCCAAAGGGAAAACGTTTTGACATCATTCCTTACATTGAGAGGACCACAACCAAAAATGTTTTTAGTAATGGATTCAATGTAGGGATAAGTGAATGGCCAGCCAAGGACAGTATTTTGAATAAGATAAAATTAAATCCGATGCAAGTTTATTACTTTTGGAAAAAAAAATTATTAACCTCATTTTTTGATCGCACCTCGTAATATTTTACAATCAAGTATATTATATACATCAAGTATATCAGTAAATAATAAAATTACATTATAACAGCTTGAAAAATATCAATATAAATAACAAATAATTTTAAGTAATTAGACAAATGTATTTAACTTAACCAACCTGGTAATTTGTTGATATCTAAACTCAGCTGTCTCTTTTCATCATACGACATAGGTTTTGCATTGTCCTCATCTTCAGAGTCAAATGCTGGAGTAGAAATTGCATTCTTCTTCTTGTTAGACGACCTGGAATTGGCTTTCGGTCTTTTAGATTGTGCGTTGGCCCCCGCTTTCCCTGCCCCCCTAGGTCCAGTTTTTCCTTTGGGTCCTTTACTTGTTGCCGGTGTTGTTAAAGGTCCCCTTGAACTACCAACTAATTTGACACCTGCGTCCAATGGAGATTTGACTTCTCCAGCGCCTAAAGCTACACTCGCGGTATTTGCACCTATTGTATCGTTTACTAACACACCACCAGGAGCTTTACTGACTAACGACCTGTCCACATTTGGTTTCTTATTCTTTTTATTCACAACATTTGTCCCCACTGCAGCCGCACTCACTACACTTGGATTACCACCGATAGTGCCTTCTTTCTTCGACTTCTTCTTCTTTTTACTACTTTCCTCCACTAACTTCCTCATCTGCTCTTGCATTGTTTTCAACTATAACATAAATTTCATAAATTGAAGCTTGCAATATATGGGCAACACCAAAATAAAACAATACTGCAACTGTTACTTTGATAAAGCTGTTAAATTGGGACTAAAATTTATTTTAATGATCAACCCTTCTTCTTTTTCTGTCTCTTAGTAAATATATATATATATATATATATATATATATATATATATATATGAAGTTTATATATTACTATTGTAAGTAATTTTATCCACCATTAAGTGCAATGATTTTACCTTGTAAGGTAAATCTTGATTTTTCCCTATGTATAATACATTGCAGGAGTTTAGAAAATTATATGTAATGACTGCAATGCATTATACATAGGGAAAACGACCAGATCATTTAAAATAAGATTTGAAGAAAATTACAGAGCATTCAAAAATAAAAAATACAAAAGTATCAAATGTTGCAGCACACCTAATATGACATAAGCATGAAATAACAAACTACGAAAATAACCTAACCATACTTGAAATAAATAATAACCCAATAGAATTCTCACTAGAAAAATACCACATTTATAAAAACACACACAACAATTTAATGAACCTATATATCCGCTACCTGGGGACGCGCTGTCTAGGGTTTACAGGCTCCCCCGATATATATATATATAGACCACATATACAGAAGACATACTATATAAAAACATCATACACGCAGATCAAGAAAAAATGCGTGTAACGTCAACAAGTACCAACATCACGGACCGAACATCTACACCAGAAAAATAATCAGTGATTCGACAATGGTCAAGTGACCGAAAGGTGCCTCATCACAAGATAAAATTATTGCACTTAGTGGTGGATAAAATATTTACAATAGTAATTTATCAACTTCATAAAGTCAGTGCAACGGAAAAATATATAAAAATATCATCAAAATATATCTATTCAATAAAGTATACCATATAGGAAACTATTTATTTATGAAAGAAAATAATTAGACCATATGACAGATGTGTATTTTAGTTTTGAAAGTACAGTACAGTCTCGCTAATCCGGTCTCCGATGATCCGGACCTCCGGCTAATCCGGACGGCCCAAAAGTTTTGTTTAGTTATAGTATTTTACAGTGCACAATCAGTCTGCTGTCCACAAAAATATTTATTTTTATACGTCTATATTTGTTATTTTTCAAAGGGGTTTTCCTACTTTAATACTCAAATAATATAATTTATTCATTAAAATATGAAATAGGTGTACCACTTGTTTGTTTCTTTTGCCTACTAAAGTAGAAAAAACTTCTTTGAAAAAATATATACAAATTAGATCACCCAACACTACAACGTACGTGACATCAGAGACATCTTGCGATAAACAAAAGATAAAGGACCGCTGACTAAACGGATAAACAGTCTATCCGTCTGGCGTCAGGTCAGTTGTTTTGTCGGACAGATGCCACTTTTCCTGCTTCTCGCAAGATATCTGCTCAGTTGTCATTTAATTCTAGTGCGATATTGATCTGTGTTTTTTATTTACGTCTCGTTCAGTGTTCAGTGAAAATGGCGACTAAACGTAAGTCAGTGACAGTGACAATGGAACAAAAACTCCAAGCTTTGTTTCGTATTGATGGAGGTGAATCGCTTATTAAAATTGCAAAAGAGTTAGGTGTGGGAAAACAAACTGTTTCCGATTGGAAAAAAAAGCGACAGGAAATTGAAGATTTTTGTGCAAAAATGGTTAGTAAAGACAGTTTAGGCGGCAGAAGCACTTTAAAAAAACCAAAAAATGAAACCCTAGATGATGCTTTGTATGTTTGGTTTTGCCAACAACGGGAACAGGGCGTTCCTTTATCGGGTGTAAATTTGCAAACGATCGCGCTGAAACTGAATGAAAAGTTAAAAGGAGACCCTAATTTTACTGCCAGTGTGGGATGGCTGTCACGGTGGAAGGAACGACACGGCATCCGTCAACTCGGAATAAGTGGTGAAATTTTGTCAGGTGACAGTGATGCAAGTGAAAAATTCAAAGACAAATTTGGCAAGTTTCTCAGAGATGAAAACTTACAACCTTGTCAGGTGTTCAACGCTGACGAAACTGGATTAAATTATAAAATGTTCCCAAAAAAAACTTTAGCTTCCAAATTAGATTCAGTAGCAAAAGGCCATAAAGTTAAGAAAGAACGTATGACTTTGCTGCCCTGCAGTAATGCTTCTGGCGATCTAAAATTTCCACTTTTGGTGATAGGGAAATCCGCAAAGCCTAGGGTTTTTAAAAATGTAAATTTAAGTGTTCTACCGGCCCAATACAAGTTCCAAAAATCAGCGTGGATGAACAGTCAAATTTTTAAGGACTGGTTTTTTGAAAACTGTGTTCCAACAACAGAAAAGTTTTTAAAAGAGAAAAAACTCCCTCGAAAAGCGGTTTTACTAATTGATAATGCCCCATGCCACCCAAATGAAGAAGAATTGCGTCATGGTGACATTTTTGTTAAATTTCTTCCTCCTAACGTAACGGCTCTCATTCAGCCGATGGATCAGGGCGTGATCGAAGCGATAAAACGGCGATATAGGAAAAAGTTAATTTTATCGCTTTTGGAACAACAAGAAGCAGATCCAGCTACAAAATTTATTGAAAATCTTAAAAAAGTTGACTATAAAGGATGTCATTTATATGGCTGCAGAATCGTGGGAGGAAATTCAACCGTCTACACTACAAAAAAGCTGGAAAAAATTGTGGCCTGAAATGCCACAGGAAAGTGGAAAATCTGACAGTCAACCTACTAATGACGACAATGAATTTGTTCAGATTTTTCAACAATTGGAGGGTTGTGCCGAGTTGAAAGACACTGATATTTCCGAGTGGATTATCAGTGATAATGACATTGGTCATCAAGTGCTCAACGAGGACGAAATCGTCGCGGTGTGCACTGCAAACGCAGAAAATGACAGCTCGGAAGAGGAAGACTACACAGACGAACCTGTCAGCCTAACTCATGATGAGGCGGCTGCAATGCTGGAGGGGTTGATGACTTACTTTGAGAAACAAAGTGATACGTCAACTGCGGAGCTACTGACCTTGAAACGCCTACGAGATCGTACTGTGAAACGACGTCATTCATCGTTAAAACAAAAGAACATTACGGACTTTTTTCACTAAGTTTTTTAAAGTTTGTTTTTGTTTCAGTTTCATTTTTGTTTGAGTTTTTTGTGCGTTTATACAGTATAGTGTAAATAACTTTATGTGAATACTTTTATTCAACGAGAAAGGTGCTTAGAAATTTATTTATGTCATGACTTTTCTGTTATAATTATAGGATTTTTTGCTACATAAGCTATGAAATACTGTACTGTAAGCTATATTTAGGCCTCAATTTCACTAAAACTACAATTTCAATATGTTTTCCCACCTAAAACACATATTGTATGCATTTGTTTGGCTTTTTCCGTCTAATCCGGACTTTCGTTGATCCGGACCGGGTCCGGTCCCATCAAGTCCGGATTAGTGAGACTGTAATGTATAAAACTTTTTTAAAAAAGTATGTTAAAATGCAAAACCCTCACTACATTAACTATCTATATTGTTACAATAGAATGTGATCACACTTTCATTTATTCTGAGGTTAGACAAAAATAATTACAATACTGTTTAAAATAAACTTTTAAAAATGTATTTTTAAAAAAGGTAAATTAATTACTCCTCTTTGAAAAAAAAACAATTTTAAAATGCAGTAACTTTTGTCCAACTATCTTTAAATACAGTACTTTTTGTCCAACTATCTTTAAATACAGTAACTTTTGTCCAACTATCTTTAAATACAGTAAATTTTCGTCCAACTATCTTTAAATACAGTACTTTTTGTCCAACTATCTTTAAATACAGTAACTTTTGTCCAACTATCTTTAAATACAGTAAATTTCGTCCAACTATCTTTAAATACAGTACTTTTTGTCCAACTATCTTTAAATACAGTAACTTTTGTCCAACTATCTTTAAATACAGTAACTTTCGTCCAACTATCTTTAAATACAGTACTTTTTGTACTTTCTGATAAACCTAACAAAATGTCAGAAATAGTGACTACTAAGACTGTGCTGCTAGTATTCCCCTCTTTGTTAGCAATGTTCAACAGTCGGGTGGTACAAGCCTATATTATCAGTAAAAAACGAATTTGTTGAGTCTCGACAAAACTACTGTGTAAATATTCTTTATTGCCTGCTTCCATTACTCTCTAAACACTTGACAAATGGTTAATGTATTTTGCCTTCATGATTCACGTACACGTGCTTCAGCAACGCGCTTCTCAAAGTAAATGTCACTATAAAAAGAGATATTTATAGCAGTCTTAATACATTCTTGGAATGGCAGGACAAATAGTCAGATTTGTAATGTATCCCTAAACCTTACAACTTAAATTGTCAGCAGGCAATTTAGGTCAACCTCCTAGTCTTGTCTTTACTGTTTTATCGTTAAGTTGGCATTTCGGTAATATATTATAATGGTAACTTGCGACCATCAGAATTGGAGAAAATGCTATTAAATAGTGAGTGTGGTGATATTGATAGTGAAAATGGTGGCTTAGAGCTTTTCTGTGCACGTAGATTTTTATAAATACAGACAGATGTTTGGACAATATTACAAATAGATCTGTACCCATTGTCTTTACAAGTTGGTAATTAAAAGTGAGTAAATATTTCTTTGAAATTATTTCAGTTATATCTGTTTCACAAATGTAAAGTAAACAGATAGTTGCGAGACTATTAAGGAAAGCCCACAATCAACCACTAAGCTTCAAAGCATTAGTAGCATTTTCATTTCCTATATATTTATTTGTTCTACACATTTATTACTGTTATACAATAATTTAAAATTCATATTTATTTTTTATAAAGATTAACATTAATAAATTAGAAACTAATAAACTAACGTAATACAATTCAGTTGCTTTGACAACTAATCCACATCTGTTGGGTTCCCAATCAGTTATCATAAATAGGTTTTTTTTTAATTTGAATTTTCACTCACAATTACACCGACAACACTTGTAAATACTATTCTCATATCATCAGAATATTGATTCCTGGATATTTCAGATTTGCTCTACAACAGCATCAAATATGTGCTAACACTGATAATTGAAAATCAAATATTTTAGTGTAGTAGGAAGATATTTCTAGAAGCATGTTTAACATTTATATCAGTTTATATGCTTGACTATTAATCAAAAGAATAAGAATTACAAAAACAAAAATACGGAGATTTCACATATACAAGTGTGTGATACACACCTGCATGCACCCATGGCCTGTGCACGGGACACACATGATCCTATAGTGAACTTAAAAAAAAAGAATTCAAGTAAATTTTTTTCTACAAAGTTTTTTTTCAAAACGATTAAACCCTAAAACAAATTTGATAATACACAAATAAATTCTTTAAACTACATAAAATACAGACCATTCGATGGTAGATGCAGTGATTAAGATTTTATGTAGATGTTTTGTAGCTAAAGATGCTTATATGAAGTTACCTATGCTATTAAGCTATTTGTAAATACGCTTATGCAGACTGGACAGTACTCGTTATTGTTTTTCTTGAATGTTTGTATTTATATATTATTATCTGCTCTGATTTATTTGTAATAGAAAAAAGTTATTATTTTTAATTCATAAACTCTTCGAAGCTGATGAGTTTTACCTTTAGCGTACAAGGAAAAGTGACATACCAGTACTCATTTATTAGTTTGGCCTAACAGAGTAATGACGGACTGGTATGTCATTGTTATTCAACACAAAATAGTGGTTTTATTCTCATTAACCCATCCAAGCAAATGTATTGGATGATCGGCATTCTAGCGCCACGAAAGTATGCATCTTTCCAGTATTACAATGAGAAACATAATCTTCAGGACAAGCTTGGCTCCTAATGCCATTTGAATTTTTTGTCAGTTTATAGTGCTAGATTTCCATTTGAAATAAGTGTTTCTTGTTTTTCGCAATTGTAATTATTCCAAATTCTGAGAGCCTTTTTTTATCTTATTAATGTTCTTTTTCTGCATCTTTTGTCGTTTTGTCATTGCGTTGTAACAAAAAAACACACAAACCACAATTCCATGTTTCGGTTGCCCACAAAATAACCTGTCAAAAAGTGTTTCCTCTATAAGAAAAATACAATGCCTCATAAGTGAATGATACATGGATTTGTAAATGGACTCAATATATAAGTAAAGAGTAAACATTCTATCTCTGGTGAAACCAGGAGAATTAGCCCTCTGGGCAACAGGGTAATTAATCTCTTGGCAATAGGTAATTAGACTTCCTGGCAACAGGGTAATTAGTCATCTTGGCAAAAGGGAATTAGTCATCTTGGCAATGTGTAATTAGTCCTCTTGGCAACAGGTAATTAGTCCTCTTGGCCACAGCCTACATGGGTAACTAGCGCTAGACTCTTCAAAAGAAAAATTTTCTAAACCTATATTGTTTACTTTTTCTGGAATTTAAAACCAAAAATAACTTAAATATATTCATTTTATTTATAACAAAATAACTATTTTTATAAAAATTACAAATTTTTAAATTTTATCTCCTGAAAGTAATTTTTATACATACTATCTAACTCTGGTGAGCACTGTTGCTGGTGAAAAATCAGTGCTTTATTTCCTGAAAGAGTTCATACATGACAAGAGACATAGTATTTATATTCCATGTAATATACTTGTTTTACTAACGCATTCATTATTACTGGAGTCTAAAATAAACTTAAGTTTTCAATTGAAAGCACAAGCAAAATGTGTTCAACATATGATAAAGTTGATAACATCATTAGTAAAGAAAATGTAGTTTTATTTACATTAATTACCTCTCAATAAGCACCACAACTACCTCACGTACAAAACAAAGCTGGTGTATGCAAAATATCACGTACAAAACAAAGCTGGTGTATGCAAAATATCAACAACAATATTAGGGATTGGGCAATTCCGTCTCTCGATTCCAGGAGTCGTCGATACTCGATTAATTAAAGTGAAGATTCTGAATCTGGTTTTTTTCACTGTTAAAATACGTGTGCAGTGTAATTTATTGGAGAAAATAATTAATTATCAACTATGTCTTATTTACATATTAGTTGCTATAATTGAATTAAAAGATTAAACCAAATGCTGATTTGAGATAACAAAAATATTATTATTATATATGATGCAACAAGACGATCGGAAGCATTCCTGGTCTATTTGTCACCGATCTTCTCGCTCTTCTGTCTCACTCTGCCTCGTGTCAAAACAAACACACAAAGAAATAGTACTTCCAATTTCTCCAGTTATAAAAACTGAAGTTATATTGTGAATGTGCACTGAAGTTCCCATTTGTAATTTTAAACAAATCATTACCTCTTCCGATATGTTTGTCATTCTTTCAGATATTCCTAATTATAAATAAAGGTTGAAAGTTTTGTGTGGCCTATTACATTAAAACGGAACTTCTAAAATGCTTCACCATATAGCCACGTTATTAACTAAATTCATTATTAGAGAATATCATTAAGGCATATATAACTTTGAAAAATCGACTTAATATCAAGAATTGAAAAAAAAATTTAGCAAGTTTCTGGAATCGGCCAAAATCTAAAAAATGTAACAGGACTGTATTTTAAAAATAGCTTAAATATGTTACATATTCAGATCAAAATAAAATTAGTAATAATAAAAAACTGCTACTAAAGATCTGATGTCAGGATATTTGCCACTGATCATTGTAAAGTTTTTGTATGCTACAACATTTCGCTGCATGAATTGAATAATTCAGAACTTCAATCATATGTTATTGTAAGGTTATGAAACTAGTCTACCCATAGGATAAATTATTTTTTAACTACAATTCTCTTCTGGATTCAATACAGCCTGACAGAGAAGGACGAAATGTTTGTTTGGGCATCGGTTAGATGATTGAACATATATATCATGGTTAACCACATAATATTATTAATATTTAGTGACCTACATAGGAAAATTACATCAAGAACCCCAAAAATATCATACACTTTCATGTATAATAGAAGTGGTGAGTCAGTTTTAAGCACTCTTCTCTTTGTATAGCTCACCATTCAAATAATGTTTACAGTTTGCCTTTGCCTACTCTAGCTTTGCACAGAAAATCATAAAGCACTTGTAGACAGAACCATTTTGGAAATTTCAATACGTTTTTGTTTTAAAATTTTTTCTCGGATAACTGGAGTTTTACTGTGTTAAATAAAGGTTTCAAATATAATACTACTTTCCACAATTATTTACAAAATAAATAGACAAAACTCTATTTGATGTAAGAAAATTTCTTTAACTATTTATAGCTATTTTTAATACAAAAAGTTAAATATAGGTTCAAAATATATCATTACCTGCTCTTGTAATAATAACAGTTTCCTAGCTCTTTCATCTTCAGAATCATCTTCA
Organism: Prosapia bicincta; assembly: GCA_036971475.1. NCBI lineage: Eukaryota > Metazoa > Arthropoda > Insecta > Hemiptera > Cercopidae > Prosapia > Prosapia bicincta. Next base: position 331,213,358 of record JBAIZL010000001.1, on the reverse strand, counting down.
GTCGACGAAGTAGAACTAGAACCTGTAGTATTGCTTGTAGAGGATTTTTCACCAGCAATAGCACCTACAGGCGGTGGTCCAGTTGGTGGAATTGGATCATCAGGTACCTTGGCCAATCTTAAACACAAAACAAACAATTATGTAATTAATAGGATACTGAAAGCAGTATAATCCAGTTTATTCGAAAACTTCAGCCATTTATAATTATTCAAATATTTTCTCATTCGAACCTAAATTTACACTGCACTTCTCTACTCTCTCCATCATACTTGTCATAGCACACGACCAATTTATATTAATATCATTAGGAATCAACCTACCCAGTTGGTGTAATTGGGTCATCAGGTACCTTGGCCTATCTTAAACACAAAACAAACAATTATGTAATAAATAGGTTACTGAAAGCAGTATATTCCAGTTTATTTGAAAACTTCAGCCATTTATAATTATTAAAATATTTTCTCATTCTAACCTAAATTTACACTGCAATTCCCTACTCTCTTTATCCTACTTGTCATAGCACATGGCCAATTTATATTAATATCAATTAAAATCAACCTACCTAACCTGCCCAGGGCCTTTAAAAAAAAATTACTGTCTCTTCACTGTGCTTTCAGATAGTTTCACTGTTCAGCCTCTACTATGTGAAATAAGATGCACAATAAATTATTTATCACGTAATTTCAGCCTTAACCAACAAGATGGGCTAAAACAGAATTTCTCATAAACCTACTATCTTCGATATACCAGGTTCAGTACATTTGGAAATGGAATAATAAACCCGCCTGAACAAACTGGTTTAAAAAAGTAGCGTTACTTCGATGTATATTATATACAAGTGAATGGAAGAGTGTTGTTGTAATGGGGTCCTAAAGGATCATATATATATGTTCATCACCCGATTTACCAGGATTCAGAAATCATAATACTTCACAGACACTGATCAAAGTATGGGAAGAATTTCCATATCAACTAGATGTGAGCTAAGCATCAATACATGGTGCTTGCCTTCCTTGAACATTTTTATAAAAAATAGTACAAGATTTGCTCTTTTGTGATTTGTAGTTTTTGTCTAATTACTTTTGTAATGACATTTTGTACATACACAAGTAAAACTAACAATTAATATAAAACAATCATACTGACATATCAGTCAACTCACATACCATTATCAATCAATAACTAAGAGCAACTAACAATCACAGTTATTTCAAAGTAGCAATCACAGTTTGATCTATTAGTGTGAGACCACTATTACCAGGGTCTATCAATCCTTCCCAACCCGTAAATCTATTTACATGGGCAGATTCGTTCATGCATTAACTATGGCATCGATGAAGCATGCCTGGCCTAGAGTGTGCCTTTTACAAAACTGTTTAAACAAGAAGAAGTCGGACACATTGTGACTGAGACCTTTCTCTTCAGATTTAATCTGAGTGAATCTCCACTCTGCCCTAACTGTAGAAAAGAGGAGGAGACTCTAGAACATATCCTCTTTTGATGCTCCTCACCAATTCCAGCAAGAGCAGCTCTGCTGTCTGCGCTGGGAAGCCAGGGAAACATCAAAACAATATTGATCGATAAACAGTTTTGGACCTTGGCTGCAGCAAGTTATGGACATCGGACCATCGAAGTCACATGACCCTGGACGTCCGCAGCAAGAAGTAAAAGTAAAGTTTAAACAAGAAGTTACAAAACCTTAATTATGTGTACTATTTCTTCTAATATAGTTGTATAATTTCCCATTAAAGTTCAATTTCTTCTCTTTAATCTTAGCTTTCACAAAAACCAGTTTGTTTTAAACAATTGTTACTGTAAGCCAACAAATAGAATCTTCAATAAGAAAAAAAACCCTTACCTTTTTTAAGTAATATTTTTATTTAATGTATGTTGTTAATAACTATAATTTTTTATATAGGCTAATGACGGATCACAGACAATTTTGTTTTTTTAAACATTCAATGTTTCAAATTTCTATCTGAAATTTCTTTTCACGAACTCAATTACTTTTACTGAAAGAATATTGGAAAGAAATTCGAAACATTGAGTGTTTAAAAAAGTAAAATTGTCTGTGGTATGTCATTAGCCTATATAAAAACTTACCTTTTTTGTCACTACGTTTTACTTTTTTTTTTATTAAATCTTAAAATTTAAGTTATTACTAGTTTGTTTTAAACTCAAAACTCATAAAACTAAATTTTTTATAACAGTTTACAATATGAATATTGTTAATATTTTGCGGTTAAATTTGATTCATCTGTACAGTTTATTTCAAAAAATTTACTTTTTTTGTCATAAAAGCTTATTTGGTATTAATTTCCATTAGCCTAAATGCCAATTATCATTCTCATTTTCAAAATGTCCAATATTTGTGTAATCACATGTAATTCTAACACCGTTGAATATGATTTAGGTATTTAATGCCGCAAAAAAATGCATTGAATGTGAACAATTTTTTAAAAACAATATAAAATGTAAAACATTATTTGTTTAAATATTAGATTATAACACTAATATTATTTTTGTTGAAAATAAAATACATCAGTATTAGATTAATCGGTTTAAACAATTCGTATTCAACATTTCATTAAACATAAATTAGAACTAACAGAAAAAATCTTGAATATTATTAAAGCTTCACGTGATGTCATAATATATAAATCATACTTCGTGACGAGGACTTGCTAAAAAGGAAGTGACGAGGACCTGCTCTAGTCACCCGCAGTCAACATGTTTACTAAAGTAGGCTTGGTCTTTATCCGAATTAATGAGATGTGTATAACACCTAACCTTCTGAAAATGTATTTGAGACTGTTATATGTTAAATGCAGTAAAATCTCTGTATTTTTGTTGTTTAAACATGTAGCTAGTTTAAACTGGTTTATTTTATAATGTCATCAAACACTGGTGGCCGTCATGGCCCAACGCAAATACTTATACTACGAGGCGCTGCGTCGGTCACTACACATTCCCTGTTTAAGATTGATTTTCTGAATAAATGTAAAATGTTACCACTTTTATTGTACTTTATACATTCAAGTAGTAAATATAATACTATAATGTATTTTAACAATATTATAGATATTTTTTAACAATAAATATAGTTACTAGATTTTTCTCATGTACTTTTTAAATTTTGAGCATAACTATTTTTGTTAGAGAATAACTATTTTGTATTCGACTATTTTCTCTCGAATAATTAGAATGTAAATACAAGGGCTATTCAGAAAGTAAGGAACGTTCCTGTCTGACGCCGCCAGGCGCGCGCCGATCTCGTACATTTTGGTGTGTGCGCACTCGGTAACTCAGTCTGCGTCCAGCCATGACGAGAACATTTCTGTGGTGTCTGTTTTTCGCAATTTCAACTGAAGATATGCACTGCAACTGAAAATCCCGCCAGTTGTAAGGTGCGGTCTGTGATACGGTTTTCGTTGGCAAAAAACTTTAAACCGATAGACATTTATAGCCAAGTGTGTGAAGTTTACGGAAACAAGGTAATGAATAAAAGTTCTGTGCGAAAATGGTATATTCAGTTTAAAAATGGATGGGCGAACTGACGTTCATGACGAAGCGAAGAACGGATGCCCGAGCATTGTGACTGATGAACTGGTCGCTAAAGTTGATGAAAAGGTTCGCAAAAACCGCCGATTCACGATAACGGAGCTCGCTTTGTTTCCCACAAGTTTCACGGACTTTGTTGTTTGAAATTGTCACATAAAGGTTAGGCTACCACAAATTTTGTGCAAGATGGGTGCCGAAAATAGCCACTGACCACCATAAAGGTCAGCGAATGAAGGCAAGTTGACATTTCTGGATGCCTATGGTGCCTAAGACATGGTGATTCACTACTGGATCCCATTGTAACTGGTGATGCGGCATGGGTAAAACACGTTAATTGCGAAACGAAATTACAGTCCATGGAGTGGGGGCACACAAGCTCCCCAAAAAACCAAGGAAATGTTTGCAAACATTTTCAGCAAGGAAGATTATGGTGGCGGTTTTTTGGGACAGGCAAGATGTGCTTCTTATTGATTTTCTTGAACGTGGTGCAATAATAAACTCTTAGCTGTACTGTGAAACTTTGCGCAACCTTAAGAGAGCAGTTCAAAACAAGCGCCGAGGGAAATTGACATCGAAAATTTGTGCATGACAACGCCCGACCTCACACAGCAAACAGCACCAAAGAACTCCTTGAGACATTCAAATGGGAGGTTTTCCCTCATCCTGCCTATAGTCCTGACCTTGCACCAAGCGATTTCCACTTGTTTCCAGGAATAAAGACCCGGCTAGTTACACAGCACTTTCACGACAAAGGCGCGCGTCACCGAGTGGCTGACCGCAGGCGACAGAATTCTACGATGAAAGAATTTCAAAGCTTGTCCACCGCTACGATAAATGTCTTGATTTGTTTGGCGACTACGTAGAAAAGTAGTATTTTAGTTGCTCTTTCAGATGTATATAATAAAAGTTTTATTATTTTTGTAATTTAAAAACGTTCCTTACTTTTTGAATAGCACTCGTATAATCGGAACATTATTCTTACATTTATGTTTGTACCGTTTCAATTCAAGTATGTTTTAAATTGAGCTGTTTTTACAAATTTTGTATGATCTTATGAATGGAAGAAGACGTTCTAAATTAAACCTTTTACTTCACTTTGAAATTGAAGTCATAATAAGACGAAGAAGTTTTCTCCAAGTGTAAGTTAACAATTCAACAACTTATATTAATAAAATGTCTGGTCAAGTAATTTTAAAGTGTAATAAGTGATTAACCAGCTCATCATGAATAATAACTAGTTTGTAAAGTTTAGTTTCTAATTTTTAAAATGTTGTATTTTAAATGAATTTTTTTAAGGATCAAATCAAATGTAACACTATTCTAAAACATAATGTAGTTCTACAAGGCAGTGTAGGACATCTCATATGGTTAAATACATCGTGAATATGCTCGATAGCCTTGTATGGTGGTCTAAAGTTCGGACTACATTGATGGTCATCGGTGACGTTCATGGCAGTCAACGTGTTAAGAAACAAAATATTCACTACTTGTAGATACTATTTTCGCAAATTATATTTCGACTGATAAAAATGTGTGTGCTTTGTTTATTTTTTAAAAATACTCCACAATATTAATCTTTGCTTAGGTTTATAGTACTAACCTCATTTCAAAAACATCCTGTAATTTTCTACCCATAGCAACTACATCATGATCAGGCGGGTTATATTTATAGCAGTTTGTAAATATTAATCGCACATCTGCTGCAAATTCAGGTGCAGTCCTATACTCCCGATTGTCCATTTTTGTCTGTAATAAACAATAGTTATCATTAGCAGTGTAACTGGAATCAAGAGATAACATTTGTTGTAAGAGGTTTTAGCCAGTTGATAAATCAACAATATATTGATTTACATAATTAATATCAAATTTAAAGTATGTCAAACGTATTATATTCATAATATTTTTTTTTAATTTATCTATAACCTTTATTTTATGTTTTTTATTCAATGAAAAGGATTAAATTATTTATCCTAGTCAGATTTCTAAATTGAATTAATTTTTAATAATAAAAAAATTAAATAATGAAACTTCTCTACTTTACCACATGCTCTTAGCAGAAAACATAAATTACAAGATATGTTTGCACAGATTTAGGTTATATCTATAGCTATAGCTATAGGTTATTTCCCCCCAAGCTCAAGGCTAGAGATAATTCTATCAGGCACCTTGACCCCATTAAACACAAACTTGTAAAGAATGAGGAAATTAAATGTTTTTTATAAATTGTAAAAACTGTATATGGCTATAAAGCCATAAAAGTAAATAAAGCGCTTTGACAAATTACAATATTAAAAAAATATAAATAAATACTATATTAAGTTCTTCAAAATGAAATAAGACGCTTTTAATGAGATGAAAATCTTTAAAATTGATTATTATGAGCTGTAAGTGGCGTGCCACCCTGGCCAGTAAGTTGAATTTGATGTTCATTATGAAATATATAATGATCAATGGACTGCTATTTATTTTAGATTCTTTTTTTTTAATAAATAAATATATATATATTTATTTATTTTTATATATTTTTGTATATATAATTATTATTATTACAAGATATCAATTTTTTTCATTATACAAGGTGTGACAATCGAGTAATGAGACTGATTTTATCGCTTGTGGTAAGCCTGCGACCTCAAAATTTCTTTCCCTTTCCCCTCTCCATTGATATATTTCCCATCACTCTAGTTGGATTAGTTCGCCTGCTGTGTCGTGTTTAGAAGACAAGTTGATGGTGCTTGTCACGAAAATGGAAAAGCAAAATCTAGAGCAACGCATCACTACAAAATTTTGTGCCAGATTGGGCGAAACAGTTTCAGTAACGTATGCTAAAATTGTATAAGTACATGGTGATAGTGCTCTCAGTCGTGCCCAGGTGTTTCAATGGCATAAAGAGTTTAAAGCAGGACGTGAAAGCGCGAAAGACGAGGCGCGGAGCGGGAGACCAGTCGATAGCCGTGGAATCGTCTACAAAAAATTTGTTCCACCAGGATAAACTGTAAATCAAGTCTACTATTGCCAAGTACTCGAAAGATTGTGGGAAACAGGATAACAGGGTGCGCCCAGACATTGCAAAGAACTGGAGCCTTCATTATGACAACGCACTGTGCCACACTGCCTTCAGCGTGTCACAGTATTTTGCCACTAAAGGAATGGCCGTGTTCCAACAGCCTCCTTATTTGCCCGATATGTCACCCTGTGACTTTTTTTGTTTTCTAGAGCAAAATCTGTGGTCAAAGGAACCAATTTCAAGTTGATTGGGAACATCCAAGTGACTGTGACAAGGGTACATCCCAGTCGAAGCGTTTCAGAAATGTTACGAACCATGGAAAACACGCTAGAATCATTGTATAGCTGCCCAAGGAGACTACTTTGAAGAGTTGGTTTGGCAAAGTTGTAGAATAATTTTTAAATATACAGTTTTTATGGATTCAGTCTCATTACTTGTCACGCCTCGTATATTGTCACCAAAAGGAGCTCCAGCTCAATATGAATCAATTGCCAAACAGCCTATGTCAAGTTTCTTATACAATAATATATTCTTAAACTATTATGACATTTTACAGGGCCACTGATTTGTTCATCTTGTACTCATTACATTGCTTTTTAGAACTTTATGGGAAAAATATGATAGTTAAACAACATTTAATTAATTTTGGAATTGGAGAAAAGATGATCCATTTAATGTCTCCACATTAATTTATCATCTTGATATGCACTTGATTTTATATAAATATAAAAGATACCGACAGTGTCATAGTAAAAAAAATATTTAGACGTTAAATTGATACAGTATTTTTTGTTTTTAATTTGTGAAATATTTAGAAAAGGGTAATTTATTGAAACAAAATAAAGTAACACTTACTTGACTGTGCAAAATAGATCTGTTAACTTTTAATGGGACTTCAGTGACCGGTTGGCATTTTGTTTTAATAATTAGACCATTGTAGTGAGCACAACACACAAAATAAATTATTTATGATAGAAACTCACTTTAACGGTTCCTAAGTCCATGGGCTTTTTAACAATGTCATGGTAATCATGAAGACCCAACCATTCTGCATCAACAGGCTTGTAGAAAGGCCATGCATAACCCTGCAAAACAAAATTAGATTAAAGCATTAACTTTTTTTTTAAATAATAAAAAAGGAATTATTTATTTCACAAATATGATATTACAAATAAGAAAAATGATATTGTTAAACAGATAATAACCCAATAAAGGTATGAAGCACTCCTACTGAGAATGTAATACATATATAAAAATAGGTGTACAGCAGATAAAGGTGAAATTTTATAAGCTGCTACTTGGGGGCTGTGGGCCTAGGCGAGAGGCCGAAGACAAGGAGGGTGGAGGTTCTAGCAGGTCATTTAAAAAATAAAGAACCTTCAACTTTGTTGACTCATAGGGTTCATTCAATATTTTGTTACTTATTAATAGCTTTTAATGTATAGTATAACAACAAAAGTTAATAAGGCGTTCACGGAAGTGTGCTAATTAGGATTGTGTAAGGGATAAGATGGGTAGGCCCCAATTAGGAATGAAGACAGTGCCTGATGTTTTCTAGAAGACAAATACACAATTTCTACCCAAGAGCCAAGTGCCAGCTTATAAAGTTTGACCTATACTGTTATCCCAATAGTTAGTTTGGTTTTGGGCGAAAAAAATAACCAGGTTCTACTTTATATTTTAATTTGAAAAGGTTTTGAATATTAGTTTTACAAACAATTCGCTCTGAAAGTCAAACAATTTTGACTGAGTAAAGGCCACCATGAGGTGGATAACACGTCATATTATCCACATTTTAAACATGATGAAATGAGCAATTCCATTTAAACTTCACTATATGGGTTTCTTGCCGAGACACACTTGACACTACAGTGAAAACAGAAATAACACTGTTATCTATAACTATGAAAGAAGTCTAATGGCGTGCTTAAACCTAGGATAAGGTAAAATCTAGTACACTAAAAAAATGATGGCACAAACTGTTTAGTGGCCTTTTAACTTAAACTGGGAAAATGGACAATAAATATTTCAAATACTTGATAGATTCTGAATAACATGACAGGTTCTGAACCATTGAAGAAAATTAAGTTTCAAGTTGTTTCTATTAGGTGATTCTGAGCTTGAGATGACAGATCAAGAAATCGTGGATATGATGAAGGAGCTGGCAGGGACTGAGGCACACTACCCCGATTCATAGAGGTGTGTCCCGGTTTGGATAAATTTTCTATTATTCAATACTTTCATCATCAAATATCTATTCTCTAGTTTAAATTTTAACGAGTACAGAATAAAATATGACACTTTACAATACATTACAACTCGGTTAGATAGTATTCATGAGAAGAGTTTATAATTATAAGGGGATTATGCTACGTTGACCACTATCCTGACATCAAACTCGGAATCAAATTTTACAAACTGTCAATAATTTTAAGGACTCTGACCTATCATGAATTGCTTTTAAACGTTTATGCCTTACATTCCATTCACTTACCAAGTGATGTGAGAGAGAATATTTAATGTATAGCACTACTTTTAAACAGAATTTTTCTAGGCCGAGTTGTGAAATACATAGACTTTTATCTGTGAAAATGTATTATGCATAAATTATTGTATGGTTTCAAATAGGAGAGTTGTAAGGGAGCACATAAGAGTAGCATGTTAAAGTGAGGAAATGTGTAAGCTGGAACATTTTAAAGAAAATTATATTTGTAGTGTACTTGACATAAAAACCATTTATTTCTTTTTACAACATTATGTTTCAGTGATTACACTTCTATGTGTTACCTGTAAGTTTATTATGTTACCCTTCAATATATGAAGCAATCATTTGATGTTACTCCTGCTGATGTGTACTCAATGAAGAGGTGGCAAGAAAGAGCTGTTCAGAAACATTGCTACATGAACACAAAGGCTCCTTCGTTATTTCAAGTAAACTTAGATTTACCTATAGCCCTATCTTCGTTATATCAAGTAAACTTAAATTTACCTATCATACTGTATAAATTTGTCGAAAATTAATTAAAGCATTTTACCTCTAATCAAAAGGTATGTCAAATTCCATCACCGTTGCTTAACTGAAAAATATCTATCTGCATCAATTCTGATCCCATTATTTAAGTTAGGCTGGGGTTTACTGTACTTACAATATTAGTGCCAATAGTAGAAGATAACATATACAAATGTGAAACATTAATTAAAGCAAAAACCTGATAAGCATATTACAGAGAGATGTAATTAAATTTTATTTCTGTCAGAAGCACGATATTATCACAAACAAGACGGCTAGCAACATACAAATCTATAAAACACAGACTTCAGGTTTAGCAATCTATCAGATGACGCGCATGTGCAACTTTCATCATACAGATACTTGAATTTTAAAGCCAATTATATATATATATATATATATATATATATATATATATATATATATATATATATATAACATATGGATTTCAGGGTGAAATATCGTGACACAATACTAAAGTATTATGATATGCATAGCATTAACAACAATAAAAACAAAAATATTACAAATATTTAATCTTTTAAGACCAAATGCATGAATGAATTTCTTGAGGCAAATTACTAGCTTGTTAATTTCTTACAATTAAAAAATTAATAAGTTGATTTCTACAAATTTTATTTTGTGTCAGAAGCACAAAATTATCACTAACAATAATCTTCTATTATGCAATTACGTAGTTTACAGTAAATTTTTTATAACTTAGAATATAACATGTAGATCTAATTAATATTTACTTCTGTCAGAAGCACGATGTTATCAGAAGAATGAAAGCTAGCAACATGCAAATCTATAAAACACAGATTTAATGTGCTGCAATCACTCAGATGACGCGCATGTGCGAGTTTCATCATACAGAAAGTTAAAATTGGAAAAATAATTCAGGACATGTAAATCTTCTATTATGCAATTACGTAGTCTATAGTAAATTTTTTATAACTTAGAATATAACATGTAGATCTAATTAATATTTACTTCTGTCAGAAGCACGATGTTATCAGAAGAATGAAAGCTAGCAACATGCAAATCTATAAAACACAGATTTAATGTGCTGGAATCACTCAGATGACGCGCATGTGCGAGTTTCATCATACAGAAAGTTAAAATTGGAAAAATAATTCAGGACATGTAAATCTTCTATTATGCAATTACGTAGTCTATAGTAAATTTTTTATAACTTAGAATATAACATGTAGATCTAATTAATATTTACTTCTGTCAGAAGCACGATGTTATCAGAAGAATGAAAGCTAGCAACATGCAAATCTATAAAACACAGATTTAATGTGCTGCAATCACTCAGATGACGCGCATGTGCGAGTTTCATCATACAGAAAGTTAAAATTGGAAAAATAATTCAGGACATGTAAATCTTCTATTATGCAATTACGTAGTCTATAGTAAATTTTTTATAACTTAGAATATAACATGTAGATCTAATTAATATTTACTTCTGTCAGAAGCACGATGTTATCAGAAGAATGAAAGCTAGCAACATGCAAATCTATAAAACACAGATTTAATGTGCTGCAATCACTCAGATGACGCGCATGTGCGAGTTTCATCATACAGAAAGTTAAAATTGGAAAAATAATTCAGGACATGTAAATCTTCTATTATGCAATTACGTAGTCTATAGTAAATTTTTTATAACTTAGAATATAACATGTAGATCTAATTAATATTTACTTCTGTCAGAAGCACGATGTTATCAGAAGAATGAAAGCTAGCAACATGCAAATCTATAAAACACAGATTTAATGTGCTGCAATCACTCAGATGACGCGCATGTGCGAGTTTCATCATACAGAAAGTTAAAATTGGAAAAATAATTCAGGACATGTAAATCTTCTATTATGCAATTACGTAGTCTATAGTAAATTTTTTATAACTTAGAATATAACATGTAGATCTAATTAATATTTACTTCTGTCAGAAGCACGATGTTATCAGAAGAATGAAAGCTAGCAACATGCAAATCTATAAAACACAGATTTAATGTGCTGCAATCACTCAGATGACGCGCATGTGCGAGTTTCATCATACAGAAAGTTAAAATTGGAAAAATAATTCAGGACATGTAAATCTTCTATTATGCAATTACGTAGTCTATAGTAAATTTTTTATAACTTAGAATATAACATGTAGATCTAATTAATATTTACTTCTGTCAGAAGCACGATATTATCAGAAGAATGAAAGCTAGCAACATGCAAATCTATAAAACACAGATTTAATGTGCTGCAATCACTCAGATGACGCGCATGTGCGAGTTTCATCATACAGAAAGTTAAAATTGGAAAAATAATTCAGGACATGTAAATCTTCTATTATGCAATTACGTAGTCTATAGTAAATTTTTTATAACTTAGAATATAACATGTAGATCTAATTAATATTTACTTCTGTCAGAAGCACGATATTATCAGAAGAATGAAAGCTAGCAACATGCAAATCTATAAAACACAGATTTAATGTGCTGCAATCAATCAGATGACGCGCATGTGCTAGTTTCATCATACAGATACTTGAATTTTAAAGCCAATTATATATATAAAATATGGATTTCAGGGTAAAATATCGTGACACAAAACTAAAGTATTCGATGTGCATAGCATTAACAACAATAAAAACAAAAATATTACAAATATTTAATCTTTTAAGACCAAATGCATGAATGAATTTCTTGAGGCAAAATTACTAGCTTGTTGTTAATTTCTTACAATTAAAAAATTAATAAGTTGATTTCTTCAAATTTTATTTCTGTCGGAAGCACAAAATTATCACTAACAAGAAAGCTAGCAACATGCAAATCTATAAAACACAGATTTAATGTGCTGCAATCCATCAGATGACGCGCATATGCGAGTTTCATCATACAGAAAGTTAAAATTAAGAAAATTCAGGACTGAACATGTAAATCTTCTATTATGCAATTACGTAGTTTACAGTAAATTTTTTATAACTTAGAATATAACATGTAGATCTAATTAATATTTACTTCTGTCAGAAGCACGATGTTATCAGAAGAATGAAAGCTAGCAACATGCAAATCTATAAAACACAGATTTAATGTGCTGCAATCAATCAGATGACGCGCATGTGCGAGTTTCATCATACAGAAAGTTAAAATTAAGAAAATAATCCAGGACTGGAGATGTAAATGTTTTATCATACAATTACAAAGTTTACAGTAAATTTCTTATGAGTTAGAATATAACATGTAGATCTAATTAATATTTATTTCTGTCAGAAGCACGATATAATCAGAATAATGAAACCCAGTACACATTGGTCTACAAAACACAGATGTAATATGCTGCAATACACTAGATGATGCACACGTGCAGCCTTTATCACACAGAAATTTGAGTTTTAAAGACTAGTAAATTTTGAGAAAATTTAAAACTTAGCTACATTAAATATTGTGAGAAGCAAATTATAAAACTAAGACTAATAATTATATTACATTTTTCTGAATCAACTAGTATTCCGAAATTGTGAGCAGAAGCATTCTTGTAACTCTACTAGTTTTGAATAAACTATGTAGGAGGTTTATAATAAAGGGTGATGTTACTCCGTATAGTCACAGAAGCTTCTGTGTACCAGGTTTCAGCCATTGATAATGTTAGTGATAATGATACAATGGGAATGTGATAATGATTAATAGGGATGGGCCGATTCCTAAAATTTTCGATTCCAATTCCGATTTCGATTCTAAAAATTTCCTTTCGATTCTTGATTCTTTAGTCTATTCTCGAATCTTTCAAGTTGTATCTAATAATTAATTTAGTTAACATCTTGGTCATACCGCAAAACCATTTAAAAGTTCTGTTTTAATGTAATAGGCTACACAAAACTTTCAACCTTAATTTATCAATAGGAATTTTTAAAGCATAAAAACATATCAGATTAAAGTAATGACTTATTATAATATGCCCCTGAATCAGTGGCAGCAAGACAGGGGGGAGAGAGATAGAGAGCGAGAGAGAGAGATTGTGTATCGAACCCTCTCTAGTGGGAGAGATAGAGAGACAAACGATAACAAACGACCAGGATTGGTTACGATCTTCTTTGTTGTTGCTTCATAAATAATAATATTTTCGTTATCTCAAATCAGTATTTGCTTCAATTGTTTAATTCATTCAAAGCAACTAATAAATAAACAAGACATATTTGGTAGTTAATTATTTTTCCAATAAATTACTCTATACACATAGTTTAATAGTTAATAAAATAGGAATTGGAATCGACACTTTTATCAATGAAGAATCAAGTATAGACGATACCTACATACTACCTAGAATCGACGATTCCTGGAATCGACAATCGGAATCGGTCCATCGCTAATTTAAAACCATCTCCTTGGTTTGCAAATCTGTTTATTCAATTCAACAGCATGTAAATAATGTTTTTTTAATGGTATAAAAAAAATGCTCCTTAGCTTTGCAAAAGTTATGCTCAAGTAATTAATTTGTTAGAAAGATCGATTAAGTGTTATACTGGTTACATATGTTAGCAATTTAACAAATTTTAATGTATAAACTACGTAATTCAAAAATGTGTTTTGTATCTAATACCCTAATAAGATTTTTACAAAATTTAAAATCTAACATTTAAACTTACCGAATGTTTTTTTGAGAAAAGCTCTTTTAAAATTTCATTACAAGCCTTCAACGCTTCTGATAGTTTTGGTTTTCCCTCATGCTGCGTCTAGAAAACAAAAAATGCAACTCTATTAAAAAATGTTGAACAGATTTGATGTTTGCTCATATTATCAGTTCAATATAAACATATCTCTTTAGGATTTTATAATATTGGTATAAGACATGGTATAAGAGGCTGTTGGAAAAGATCAGTTATATAAGAAAGCATACTGGACACTTTGTGCTTTAGATTCATAATGACACATCAACGTATTCTAGAAACTCTAAAACTGCATGTTATGTTCTAGACACACACAACAAGCATACTGGACACTTTGTGCTTTAGATTCATAATGACACATCATTGTATTCTAGAAACTATAAAACTGCATGTTATGTTCTAGACACACACAAGCATACTGGACACTTTGTGCTTTAGATTCATAATGACACATCAACGTATTCTAGAAACTCTAAAACTGCATGTTATGTTCTAGACACACACAACAAGCATACTGGACACTTTGTGCTTTAGATTCATAATGCCACATCATTGTATTCTAGAAACTATAAAACTGCATGTTATGTTCTAGACACACACAACAAGCATACTGGACACTTTGTGCTTTAGATTCATAATGACACATCATTGTATTCTAGAAACTCTAAAACTGCATGTTATGTTCTAGACAGACACAACAAGCATACTGGACACTTTGTGCTTTACATTCATAATGACACATCATTGTATTCTAGAAACTATAAAACTGCATGTTATGTTCTAGACAGACACAACAAGCATACTGGACACTTTGTGCTTTAGATTCAATATGACACATCAACGTATTCTAGAAACTCTAAAACTGCATGTTATGTTCTAGACACACACAACAAGCATACTGGACACTTTGTGCTTTAGATTCATAATGACACATCATTGTATTCTAGAAACTATAAAACTGCATGTTATGTTCTAGACACACACAAGCATACTGGACACTTTGTGCTTTAGATTCATAATGACACATCAACGTATTCTAGAAACTCTAAAACTGCATGTTATGTTCTAGACACACACAACAAGCATACTGGACACTTTGTGCTTTAGATTCATAATGACACATCATTGTATTCTAGAAACTATAAAACTGCATGTTATGTTCTAGACACACACAACAAGCATACTGGACACTTTGTGCTTTAGATTCATAATGACACATCATTGTATTCTAGAAACTCTAAAACTGCATGTTATGTTCTAGACACACACAACAAGCATGCAGGACCACTTTGTGCTTTAGATTCATAATGACACATCATTGTATTCTAGAAACTCTGAAACTGCATGTTATGTTCTAGACACACACAACAAGCATACTGGACACTTTGTGCTTTAGATTCATAATGACACATCATTGTATTCTAGAAACTCTAAAACTGCATGTTATGTTCTAGACACACACAACAAGCATACTGGACACTTTGTGCTTTAGATTCATAATGACACATCATTGTATTCTAGAAACTCTGAAACTGCATGTTATGTTCTAGACACACACAACAAGCATACTGGACACTTTGTGCTTTAGATTCATAATGACACATCATTGTATTCTAGAAACTCTAAAACTGCATGTTATGTTCTAGACACACACAACAAGCATACTGGACACTTTGTGCTTTAGATTCATAATGACACATCATTGTATTCTAGAAACTCTAAAACTGCATGTTATGTTCTAGACACACACAACAAGCATACTGGACACTTTGTACTTTAGATTCATAATGACACATCATTGTATTCTAGAAACTCTAAAACTGCGTGTTATGTTCTAGACAGACACAACAAGCATGCAGGACCACTTTGTGCTTTAGATTCATAATGACACATCATTGTATTCTAGAAACTCTGAAACTGCATGTTATGTTCTAGACACACACAACAAGCATACTGGACACTTTGTGCTTTAGATTCATAATGACACATCATTGTATTCTAGAAACTCTAAAACTGCGTGTTATGTTCTAGACAGACACAACAAGCATGCAGGACCACTTTGTGCTTTAGATTCATAATGACACATCATTGTATTCTAGAAACTCTGAAACTGCATGTTATGTTCTAGACACACACAACAAGCATACTGGACACTTTGTGCTTTAGATTCATAATGACACATCATTGTATTCTAGAAACTCTAAAACTGCATGTTATGTTCTAGACACACACAACAAGCATACTGGACACTTTGTGCTTTAGATTCATAATGACACATCATTGTATTCTAGAAACTCTAAAACTGCATGTTATGTTCTAGACACACACAACAAGCATACAGGACACTTTGTGCTTTAGATTCATAATGACACATCATTGTATTCTAGAAACTGTAAAACTGCATGTTATGTTCTAGACAGACACAACAAGCATACTGGACACTTTGTACTTTAGATTCATAATGACACATCATTGTATTCTAGAAACTCTAAAACTGCGTGTTATGTTCTAGACAGACACAACATCAAAGACTAGAAAGTGAAATATGATGATAAACTTTTATTACAAAAAATAAAGATTTGCAGAAATTGAAAACCCAATTTTCACTAAAGAAATTTTTAAGCAATTTTTACTGCATATTTAAAACTACAAAAACTAAAAAAAGATCACTGAATAATAAGAATGCCAGGTAAATGCATTCTGGACAATGAGTGACCATTAAAGTTACTTGAAATGATAATAAATCATTAAGGATGGGGTGATACCTAAACTTTTCGATTCCTATTTCGTCTCTAAATTCTTCCAATTCTTGATTCTTCAAGTTATATATGCCTACATGATATTCTCTAATAACAAGTTTAGTTAACATCTTGATCATATGGTAAAGCCTTTTAAAAGTTTCGTTTTATTGTAACAGGCGACACAAAGCCTACTCGTTCATTATGAATAGGTTAAGCCATGATATATAAATAGGTCTTCATGAAAGCATGACCATCATATCGGATTGAAGTAATGATTTATTTAAAATTACAAATGGGAACTCCAGTTCACAATTACAATATAACTTCAGTAATAGCCATTTCGGTTTTTATAACTGGAAAATTTGGAAATAGATTTTATTTCTATTTTGTTTTGACATCTATGAAACAGTGACGGAGTAGTGGCCACTAGAAATAAAAAGAGAGAGAGAGAACTTGTCAAGTCAAGTCAACAAGTCAAGCTTGTCCAAGTAAGAGTGACAGGAGAGCGAAACAGGCTGTTACAAACGGATCAAAAATGCTTCCAATTATCTTTGTTATTGTGTCATAAATAATAATTATATTTTCGTTATCTGAAATCAGTATTTGATTAATTAGTTTAATTCATTCAAAGTAACTTATATAGAAATAAGACATAGTGAATAAATAATTATTTTTCCTATATATTTTCCGCACACATATTTTAATAGCTAAAAAAAACTAGAATCGGAATCAGCACTTTAATCAAAAAGGAATCGAGTACCGACAATTACTCAATACCATTAGAATCAACGATTCTTGGAATAGAGAATCGAAATCGGCCCACCCCTAATCATTATTTACTTTTTAGGCTTGTTAAAACCTAAACCTTCTAGAAAATTTCTTATGAAATGACTCCAAAAATACAAGAAAACAACCAAAAAAACTATAAGAATTACTCACAATTTTAAAACATAAAAAATAAACAGTTTTCTTAAGAATAGTAAAATAGAGTCAAACCACAACTTTTTCCTATGTATTGTTTGTTATGTTATTTGTAATTCCGTGAGTCATATAAAACATTCTTTTTGTTGGACTTTTCCTGATACAAGTAATACAGATAAATCTTTTGTAATTAAATCAAATAAGAAAATGGAAACATTAATCACATACCCCTGGTTACTAAAAACAGCAAAAGTTAATTTAAAAAAAAAAACAAACAAACAAACAAAAATATGTTTCTAAACTATTTGTAGCAAAGCTATAGTTTATATAGATTTCTATTAAATGTTTTGTTCTCAAATGCTTTTTTTTGTTCACTGTAAATTTCCCAAAAAGGCCGATAAAAACTTCAAGGAATAATATTCACAGATATCAGAAATATTAATTAAACACAGTTTTGTTTAAAAATTTTAATTACCTGATTTGTTGTATTAGGAATTCCAGAAGCACCTATTACTGCTGGTTGTGCAAAAGGTAAACCATCTTCATTTTGTCTTTGAGGCTAGAAAGGAATGAAATAATGAGTTGTTGTCAATACAGATGAGAAAAAAATAATTGAATATATATTGAGAGAAATTTTAAGATTTGATTTATTCATTTTTAAAGTTGTTCATAATATTAATAAGCACTCTATATTAATGTTTTACTAAATAAATAAAACCCACTAGCCACAATCGAAATATACATAAAGTGTAATAAAGATTTTTGTATTGTGGTTAGTGGATTTTATTTATTTATCAAAATATTAGGTTCAAAAAAGAACAGTATATCATAATATTAGGTTCAAAGGAGAACTGTATATCATAATATTAGGTTCAAATGAGAACTGTATATCATATTATGTTCAAAAAAGAACAGTATATCATAATATTAGGTTCAAAGGAGAACTGTATATCATAATATTAGGTTCAAAGGAGAACTGTATATCATAATATTAGGTTCAAAGGAGAACTGTATATTATAATATTAGGTTCAAAGGAGAACTGTATATAATTATATTAGGTTCAAAGGAGAACTATATCATATTATGTTCAAAGGAGAACTGTATATCATAATATTAGGTTCAAAGGAGAACTGTATATCATAATATTAGGTTCAAAGGAGAACTGTATATCATAATATTAGGTTCAAAGGAGAACTGTATATTATAATATTAGGTTCAAAGGAGAACTGTATATTATAATATTAGGTTCAAAGGAGAACTGTATATCATAATATTAGGTTCAAAGGAGAACTGTATATCATAATATTGAGTTCAATTTTGAATTCTAAACTACCCCCTTTGAAATTTCATGTTATATGAAATATATAAATCAAGGCCAGTTCAATATTACTATAATAGAAACACATTATAGTTTGTTTATAATCAGCATCACATCGAATTTGTAGTTCGTTTAACAATTGTGATCATATTAACACTATTTACATTTTTTGTAAAGTATTACGATTTGAACCCGAAACCAATCGGTTTTGTAACCTATGTTGCGATTTTTCGGTAACTTAAAAAAAAATTAAATCTTTCACATATGAATTTTGACTGCTGGTTTTATTTCTTCAGTGGGAAATGTTACACTGAGAGATATCCAATATAAAATTAAACTTATGAAGAAAATGCAATAAATATTCTATAAATTGAAGTGAGAATTTTTTTATAAAAAACTGGTAAATACACACAGTAATGCACTTTTCACTGCATGGTAGAGAATGATGATTACTGCAGATAAGTTAACAAGAACTGATAATTTATAATATCACTTTCTTTCTGTATTTTCTTTTGAGCTTTAACAATATTTATGAAACAGAATTAATAGCAACTAAGATCCAAAAAGCAAAAATGTCAGAAAGAGTTACAACATTCTTGATCGAATTCAAAAAGAAGAGATCCCTTTATCCACTGAACTATCAAAGGTTAAACAAATGTAAAAGCTAAACAATCCCTAACTATGATCCGCATTTTATTCTAACACAGAAAAAATTTTAGCAATTTTTCACTCATACAAACCTTGTCAAAAAGTTCCATAGCCACTATAGTGCCTTTTAAAAGATTGCGACATGCAACCACAATGAACCTTATGAAATATGAAACTAATATTGTTTTTAGAAATGATTTTTCTATACTGTGACACTACCCAACACAATTACAAACAAAAACATATTTGCGGATTCCTAGTTAATTAAATATACGTGTAGTATCCAATATAACTGCCACTATTATACTTATTCATTAGTGATGACTTGCAAAACAAAACAGAGAATTTGTGTAACTGCATTGCTTGTGTTGGTGACTAAGGTGAATAAGGTCATTGCAAAAAAAAACCCGCTGCTACTGGGAGTACAGTCGGTTTAGTCCTAACTTGTACCAATTACAATTATGTTAAACAAGATATTAAAATTATTTTGATTTTGAAACTCATACAAATATTAGATAGTTTATGTTTTGAAAATCTAGTGACAAACCAACAGGTTAGAAAGTTATAACCACAAAAAATAAATAAATATTGAAAAAATAATTTTATACTAGCAAAAATTTAAAAAAAACTAATTTCCAAGAACAAAAGTTTGAAGTATGAAAAGCTGAAGTCATTTTTATAATAATAAATCTAATGAAATAGTAAAACGTAAATCTAATGTTGACGTTTTTATATTGAAAAAAAATTGAACATAGCATTTTGCAAAGTTGAAATTAAATTAAAAACGTAGATAACTTACTTTTTTAATCTGACGACCAGATTCTCTTCTTGTGCCAACTTTAGCCGCTTTGGCTTCTGCAGGCGTATAAAGGGGATCAAAAGGTACTCCTGAAGTGGGGGTGGCGGGATTGCTACCTGCTAAACCATCTGCCTTTCTCTTTACACCTTTTTTAACTTTAGTAGGTGTTATCGGTGGTATAACAATACCTTTCCCACTCCTATTGGCAACAGCAGCCACTCCACCACCAATAACTGGTGGAGGAACTACTGATGTATCGACTGCTGGTTGTGCAGTGTAGGAACCAGCAGGTGGTGCTGCCACCTATAAAAGCATTAATTAAAAATTAATGTGAAAATTGTTATAAATATCAACAAAAAAAAAAATTAACAAATACTGTTCTAGACATCAATTTATAAAATATTATCAAATGCTCAAGAGCTATAATTCGTTTTATCAAAAAAGTATACCCCACTCATTCTATTCAATAACCGTGGAAAAAGATTCAAAAACATGGATAAATTCTTCTTCAAGGTAGTTTTGAGGCTATCATTTGAGTAGGAGTTCCTGACTGTAAAAGGATAGCCTGGCATCAACTGAATTGTATTTTGCCACAAAAAAATTCTTTCTTATAAAAAACTGAACATTATATATTTCATACAAATGCGTTATTTTAATTCAATATTACAAATATTATTTAATTTGTTATTATTTTTAACCTTTATTAGTAAACACAAATAAAATATTACTTCACTTGTGTTAGGTTCTAGGCACTCGCTAACATTGTTTACTTCATATTTTAGCTTCTTCTGTTTAATTTATTAATTTAGAATGTCAACTAAGTATGATAGAGTTTGAAGCACTCTTTGTCTAGATGTAATGCGACTTTACAAGATTAGAATGTCACTATACTCATTCTCACTCTCTCGCAATAAACAGTCCAATTCCAATGACCACAGATTTATTATTTGTACACAGTAACAAGACACAACAAACATAAACTACCAATCGACCAATTGACAACCTACATTAGTAAAAAGTTCCAGATGACACGAAAACTGATTAAAGGATTTATTAGCTGACAGAAGGACTAATTATGGACAATAAATACCTTTCCTAATTAAGAAGAAATACCTTCTGTAAGTTTCAAGAAGTGATAAATTTCTTTAGACATTAGACATCTAGTCTTGTATGTGGCATATAACTAAAAATAAACTCTTTTGAAACAACAATTATATTCTTAATAATCTGACTTAGTTAGCGTACCTGCTAGCACCACTGTATTGTGACAAGTAAAGCTTGTCTGTAATGTGTCATAGATATTATTTTTATTAAAAGTGTACATTGTGAGTTAACTGTAAAAGAAACCTAAACAACCTTTATGCACTCAACCAACAATGCTGCAGACATTAGACCCATAAATGAAGAAGCTGTCGAGATACAGCAATTCCAAAAAATTAGATAATAGTTTAAAATACATGAGTAGCCAGTTAAAAATAAACATAAGCACAGTCAAAAATAATTTCACAGATGAAGGCCGGTTTCTAAAAAGACACAATGGGTGTAGAGAGAAAAAACAATGCCAGACTTTAGAGAGAATCAATACTTATTAGGGAGAATCAGACTTATTGAATCAATAAGGAAATTAGAGAAAAGCAAAGGTTCAACTTAGAAATAGGTACAATAATAGAAATTATTTCATTAGAAATATTAAACACACTACATTTGTGTTAGTTTTCAAATTATCCTTTCAAGAGAATCTTGAACTAATTCGAATTGGAGCTCGTCTTGCCTGCTTAAACATCTAATCCAGGAGGCAAAAAATTCCTTTGTAAAAATGTTATTGTTTTTTTTTTATAATTTGTTTCTAGACAACTTTAGACAACCTCAGTATTCAGCAGTGAGTAAAACACAGTAAACTCTTTATAATTCAGCTCTTTACCTATCCGGCCACTTCAGTAATGCAGTGTTTTCGACAAGGACAGAAGGTGTAAACATAGTCAATATGTAAACACAACTTGTATATTTTTCACCACATGTCGATATTAGTGACCGAGTAACCTTCTTAATACCCGTTTCTAGTTTTATTGTTCGTCATATAGAAACGATTTCAAGCCATATGTTGTTTCAGAAGTTATGTACAGTGACTGTTACTAAAGTGCGGGTGAACAATGTCGTTGCAGTGTAAACTGAAACATACTTTTTGTTTTTACCATTAAAGATAAGGTAACATTTTACTCTAAAGTACAGACCAGTACATTCATTCAAATCCAGTACAGGACTGTTTTTTTTATTTTTGTGCAATACACATAAATATTGTTCAATGTACATTGTGTTTTCAATAGACCCTCCAGTAATTCGGCATTTTCAGTAATCTTGTAGTATCCCAGCCCCATATATGGCAGATTAGTGAGAGTTTACTGTATAACTATA
Source organism: Prosapia bicincta (assembly GCA_036971475.1). Taxonomy (NCBI): domain Eukaryota; kingdom Metazoa; phylum Arthropoda; class Insecta; order Hemiptera; family Cercopidae; genus Prosapia; species Prosapia bicincta. The sequence goes on along the minus strand of JBAIZL010000001.1, from coordinate 331,190,275 downwards.
ATTAGGTAACATTAAGCTAACAAAAGCCTCATGATAATACTTGGTGATGTATGAATTTCATTACTATCATCAAGGTATTCTGATAAACATATAAAAACTTTAAAAGGACAATTATCAACACTTTCACTCTTTCCACAAACAAGGCAATAATAGAGTACAACTAAAACAATCATCTGAACAGACAAAAACAGTTCAGATCCCTTACCTGCTGTGGTAAAGAGTTATGTGTGGCATGTGTTGTTGGAACAGTTGTTGTGGCTGTAGAGCCTGGAATAGGTGAAGGTAAATGTGGTGGTGGTGGTGCTGAAGGGGGTGCGGTTGAGTTTGTTGTACTAAGAGGAGGAGAATTTCCAGCACCTGGTCTACCTCGGATACCAATTCCTCCCCCAACACCTGGTGTCGTTGCTGGTGTTGTCGTGCCAGTTCCACGACCTCTACCAACAACAGCACGATTTTTTTTCACAATTTTCTGCCCTTTTGGAGGTGGAGGGTCTAGTTCCACTTCCTCTTTCGGCATCTGTGCAACCTAGAAGAAACAAATCAAATTTTCAAAATGTTGTTAAACAAAGTGTAATTATATTCAATTTAGGATCAAGTAAATAAGGACTGGGTTAAGCAAGAATCTTGTTCCTCTAAACACCTGCTCTTAATCATGACGATTATTAGGTAAAAATAAAAATGTGAAAGGAAAAATAGAACATAGGTTTGATTTTAAAAAAAAAACTTAACTTTATTTAAAATAGAGAATCTCAGGTCAAGTTCACAACGGCAAAGACCCTATCTTCAATTAGACTGGCTCTTTACAAATACCTAGCCCTCTTACCTACATAATAGTCTCATTCTGGATCTACTTCTAAAAATAATACAAGAGTATTCTGTTTAACATAACAATTTGACAGAATTTAAACAATTTACTCAAAAATATTTCTTCTGTCTTACCTAATTAACTTCCTTTGCTACAATAATATACAAAATTCCAACAGCTGATAAAATGATTTGAACGATTCTAAAAGCTACTTTAGAAGATAGGAGTCATTTCATATTTCAATAAGGTTTTCTAAAACTTTTCTCTACATTTACAAATTTGTGTAATATGTTCGTAGCAGCTAACCATTATATATAAATTCTATCCCTACAAAATGAAAAATTATGTGTTAAAGTGAATAGTTATTGATTTTTTTAAAATTAAATCTTCTGTTTGACACGTATACGAGCAATGAGAAATCAAACTAATAGAAGCTCCTTTGGCATTAATTCCGCAATAATTCCAGGTCACTTCTAAACGTCTAACAAAATTTAAAAACTTTGAGGAACCTGTAGAAGTTGAAGGGTTAAAGCCATTTAGATCGTATACTAACTATTATATAGATTTTTATTCGGGAAATTTTAATGAACTTTTTTTAAAATAATGAAATGAAAAAATAAAGCTTTTATACATTGCAAAATCTTTTAAAAAAAATTCCTTACCTAAAATCTCTAAAATGTACACGGATTGGAAAAATAGAAATAAAAAAAATATTTCACGTTCAAGTTATAAGAAAGTTCAAACAAAGTTTTTTCCTATTAAATTGTGGTAAAGATACAAATTTTTCATTTGTATTTAAAATTGTTTCAAGTTTTCTGACTACAAAAAAAAACTATAAAATTGTGCACATTATATTTCATTTTGTAGAATATTTATATAATAATTACATAAAACTAGAGTGCAAAATATTTCCCCCTAAATATGTTGAAAGAACCCACAGAAGCAGCTGGAGAGGGCTTATCCAAAATGGTTTTGTATATTCCATGAAAAATTTATTGAATTTTACCTTAGTAAGAAAGAGTTTTTCTAAAGTCTGAGCCATGACTACCACATCTTCACCAGGTTTGTTGTATACATAGCAGTTGGTGAACATTGTATTAAAGTCTTGAATACATTCCTTTCCACTCCAATAGTAGTTATTTTCCAGTCTTTTCTTTATTGTTCCCAAATCCATTGGATGTTTTATTAATTTATGGTAATCCTAAAATGTAAAATAAAAATATTACAATTAAAAACAAAGCTTTTTCTACTATAATATCTAACATGCACACACTACTCACACTTTATTGTACCTAAACAAGAATCTTATGACTCGCATATATACCAAGTACTATCCTTGTTTAAGTACAATAAAGTGTAATTGTTAAGTATATACAAGAAAACAATATTGCAAAGTTGAAGAAATATATATAAAGATAAGAAACAAAATTATATATGTTATATATGTAAAAATACTATATTGTTACATTATCAAATCCATTATTTCAAACTAAACACAATGATATGATTTACAATACTTCTGTCAAGATAATTTAGCAAAATTAACACCTTGAGTGTGGTATACATATCAATACGTGTGTCCTATATCCAAATTCTATTTTATTTTTTATATAACTCATTTCGCTGTGATGGATCTATCATTTGACGAATTACTGTGGTAGTGTAATACTGGATGGGATCATATACCCATGGGTGGGAAAGTCTTCAGCATGCTCTAGACTAGGGGTCGGCAACCTTTTTTGTACTTGAGGGCCTCATGTTCAATCTACCATGCCTGTAATGGCGGCAAATATAAAATAACCATGCATTTTATTATATTTCCTAATTTTAAATCGGTATTGCAACTATATTTCAATACAGTACAGAAGGTGGGGCTTTACCTAACGGTTATTAATGGATTTTTAATATTTTTTTTTTAAATAGACTATTTACTTCCTGATAACAAATTTGATAATTTTCTAACTCGGACAAATTTCTTTATTAATGTTTTGTAGTGCTCAAATAATAAAATAAAACACGTTCATTTAAAAATTAACAAAATTTTACAATAGTAAAACAATTGCTGTTAGGGGTGAACTTGCCTGCATGCAAATCGCAGACACTATTTTCCACTTATATTGCACCTGTATATTATAATTAGCCATTTATTGTTGTGGCTATTGTAATGGTTCTAGCTATTGAGCAACTTATCTGTATTCTAAGCCGAGAGCGAAAGCTATTCAGAATTTGAAAAGTCACAAGTGGAGAGGGCCGGACAAAATCAATTAGCAGGGCACATGCGCCTTGCGGGCCGTGGGACGCTGACCCCTGCTTTAGACTCTAGTAAGAGAAGGTTGATTCATGTTACATTGTTAAGTGTACTAGTATGTATTTTGCTATACTGTCAGTTCATAATTTGCTATTACGAGTGGAGTCCACCTGTAACTACTAAGTAAGTATTCCTGTTTTGCTCATTTAGTGGACCTGTATATAAATGATCTAGTGTTTTTAAATTTGATTTTACGCTTCATCTCAACAACAAAACCATCCGTAGCATCATTAAGTTGATGAATACTCCGACAGTAATGTAGATAAAGAACTGACAAATAGCCCCGTAAGTATATATTAATACATAATGAAATATTGTTTTAGTAATAATGTTATTGTGGTATGAAAGTTTGTGTATAGCACAGGACTAGGCAGTGCCATTGTGACCACAGAGTTATTTTGCAAGTGCAGTTGCATCACCAGTGACTGATAATTTGAGACATGATGTAATACGAACAAATCCACTCAAAACTTACTTTTGCACCCTCTTAATTTCCAAACATATAAGAAATTTTTAAAGGTATTAAGAAATAAAAAATTTAAGCAACTGGTCTACCCTTTAATTTAATTTCTTGCAGTAAATGTGTTAACAGCGTATGAAACTAAATAGCAGATTATCTTATGCAAATTTGTGTTGTATGCTAAATTACAACTAAATGTGAATGAAAATTTAAAATTATATTAGTAATGCTTACAGGAAGATTAAGTTTATTAGCATCGACAGGTTGTTGAAGGGGCCAAGCATACTGGTGTTTCCAAACAACCTTTAACACATTCTTCTGTAAATACTGAATCTGATTGGTCATTCTTCCAGGCCTGTGTGGTGGAGGAATGAATGGTGGTTGAACTACACCGTTGACAGGTTCAAGAATTGGTTCTTCTCTTGGTGGTGGTTCCTTAGTGTCTCGTGTAGGGGGTGGGACATTAGCCCCACTTTCTGGTGCACGACCCACTGTGGCACCGCTTGCATTCTGTAAAACATTTACTCTATATGATTCAACTACATTTAAATTGAATGAATTTACAATTGATACATTTTTTTATATTTTTATACTTTAATTATTGATTAAAATATTAACTAAAATAACATTTATAAATAAAAACATTTTATACATAGTTATTAATATTCCAGACAACTTGTGAGTGTGTGTTACCGTTGACCACAAAGACCATAAACTCAGTGACTAGGATTAATCAAAAGTGAACATTCTACAATGATGTAGTTCATTGTGCATACATAGGCAGTTTCAGTGCACTTACCCACGCCCCCACGAAAATTGCAGCCCCCAGTTTGAGACCCCTGCTTTATAAAAACATTTTAGAACAGAACATAAGTCTTTATGAGATTTAAAACCACTTCCATCATGTTTAGAATGTATTTTGAATAATAAAAATATATATAACAAAAAGTCGAGGTCAGTCCAAACATACTGAACAATTAGCCAGTTTTTAATTTTGGTGATAATGGTATTAAACAATTTTCAATGTAAAAAGTGATCATAAAGATAGAGTCAGTAAGTCTGTATTTTATTAGTAGGAGTAATGACATCAGTTTGTGATATTTTTTACAAAAAGTTTATCATTATATACAGAGTATCCCAAAATCAAGGAACTTTTCAGGTCGTGTTCTTCAGGCGAAACTAATGCAAAAGAAATTAACTCAAATATAGGTCTGGAAAAGGTTTTGTATCTGGTTAAAGCTGGTGAGAGAATTTATCTGGATTTCAGTTTAGACGTTACAAGAAACAGTGCTAAAATTTGAAGATTGTAATTATGTGGATTTTATGTAAATAAAATTTTAACAAATTGAATAAAATAGGTCCCAAACCTGTGACTAAAGTAGTTTAAAACATATGACAAAATGGTCCCAAAAACGTGTTTGTGTTTATGTTTGAGTACATTAACTTGGTCAAATGATTTACTCCACACAATATTTTCAACAAAACTTATAGAGAATTTAGTTTTGAAGAGAAAATGTAAAAACATATCAGTGTTCACGGACAAATGTAGAACATCAAGTGATTCAGCATATTCGACATAGCTCAAGCACAAGTAAGATGCAATTCGCAGATAACTATGGTTAAGTAACAAACTGTATAGCATTTTAACCAAAAGGAAACATTCCTGATTTTGGCTGAAAGAACTATTGTAGTTAACAGGTCTGGGACTATATTTTATTTGTCAGTTTATTTTACATAAATAAAATTCAATAAATTTATTCCCTTACAAATTTCAGTATGGAAAACTGAAACTTGAGCAAAATATTTTGCCAGTTGTAACTCCTTAGTAAAGCATTTCCAGATCTATGTTTCTATGAACTATCTCCATTCGTTTTACCTGACAAACAAGCCCTAAAGTCTGTTTCTTTCTGGGACAATCTGTCTAAACATATGATCTAAAATGTAGTCAGCTAAAGATAATACGTCCACCGACTGTGTGCAAACAATGAATGGACGAAAAGCCCTGACAGGGATGATTGAAGAAGAATGGAACAAGGTGCTGCAATGGCTCCCTAGTCAGAAAGGTAACACCCTGCCACAGCCTGACAATCCTATATCTCTATTAACAGCAAGAAGCCTGATTGAATCTACAATCAATGAAGAAACAAGGAAAACCCAAAATGAAATGAGCGCTGGAAAGATATGGAGGGGCCTGGCGCACACAGTGCTAATACCACATAGTCTACCTAGAGTGGAAGCTGTTGCCAGATTCAGAATGCTTACGGGCCATGACTATCTGCAAGTCCACATATGTAAATTAGGATTAGCAGCCTCAGATATTTGCCCTCTATGCAACTGTCAAAAGATGAATGCCCCACATCTTCGGAATTGCATAGCATTGCAAGATGTGGAAGACCGAAACCGGCATTGTCTGTACTGGGAGCCTAGGAGGAGAATGGCAGAAATGCCAAGATCTGGCATTGGATAAAGTAAAGTAAGTAAGTAGTCAGCTGAAGATAAGACTTTCCAAACTTAACATGATAGATGCTCTGAGTAACTTTGAATATTTAGTTACTTTCTTAACACATTCATTAAAAGCTAGAAATTGGAATTTTGTGTGGTAACCAAATTTTTTTTATTGTTTTATTTAGTTATATAGTGCTCAAAATAAGTAATTTACAAAACTTTTATTATTATGTAGTTAGGAATTAGGGTCTCTAAATATCCATCACGCGACATAGCGTGATTGGCCATACATAATGCGATTTTTGCGTGATATATAATTCGGCCAAAAAGTGTACATTGTTTACAAACAAAAGCCAAATGTGACTTTAAATAATAGCTGACATATATAATCAGGCAAAATTTGAAAAACTCACTCTAGATTGTAATTCACTTATACATTTAAAATTTACAAAATTGTTTCAAAATATAAAACTATTTAGCATTGCAATCATGCAATTAAAAAAAAAACAGTCAAAACATAATAGTGGAACACCTGGACAGTTTTTACACTTAGTTGTGGTGTTTATCCTCGTTTTTTTTTATAGCAATGTCTGCAATCTTTTCTACAAGTTGTATTAACTGTTTTGCCGATGCTGAGACATTGTGGTTTGGCTTTTTCAATTTTACTAAACTTGTGTTGGACTCAGTCTCCTGTGTTGTTTGTGAGTCAGAATCTAGTAATAACTCTTCCACCTCTGTAATTTAAAAAAATGTTTTTTTGGATGATCCTTCATTTCACTGAACCTATTTGGGTCCTAGTTAGTCACTAGTGATTAAAAAATCAAAATCAACACTCAAGTAATTAAAAACTGAACTTCAAAACGCTAAATCAACGAATAACTAAATAAAATTATTCAGATGTTACCTTATCAGAACGCTACCACTATGTGCACTGGTTTATAAGAACAAAACAAAATGGCTGGTGGCCATCCCCACTACAAAAAGGACAATCCCTTCCCTAGTGGCCAATATAAGTATTACGCACAATTTTGCTGTGGCCCCTATAATAATTCACTTAGAATTTGGATAGCAACATCGGCCGTCCGAAAAGAACGTGTTAACTAATACTTAGATCAGTCAGACACAATGTCAGAATGTATAAATTCAGTTTTTAACTTTTTATATTTTGAGCCATATATTCTAAGCTTTTATGGGCTTACTTTTCAATGGATCAATGTTCTTCAATCATTAAGTAAACAAAAGTGTAAAAACAGCAAGAAATATAAGCGAAATAACTTACATGCAATCAATTAACTATATTCATTGGACTTAGATTAAAACAATCACCAACAATTAAAATAATGTTTTATTTCTGTCTAAATAAATATTAAAACTTTTTATTTAATATAACAGGTATTATAAAAAAAATGATAACTCCCCCAAAAGAATAGTGAAATGAAAAATATATGTAATATCTATTATAATTGAAAAAGTTCAGTTAATTAGTTTAAACATTAAATTCCGACAAATAAAATTCAAAACTTAAACTTTAAAAATTAATTAAATTAAAACAAATTTTGAAATGAATATTAATAATTAAAACTAAAAAAAGAGCTGTGTGTGTGTGTGTGTGTGTGATGTGCTCATGTAAGTAATAATCACACGCCAGTGAAAGAATCATTCTTTATATTGCATTGATATGATTGAATACATTAACACGGTCAGCATGGTTAGCGTACCGGCACGCGCTGGGTTCCCTTACAAGGCACTCAGAGCGTGCCGGTGTGCTTCCCGAATCCCTTCTGAGAGACGTGAGCGCAGCGGCACGCTCACTCCCAGTCTAATGAAAATTCTCTAGTGTCGATTCGTGTTTGTAAAAAGGTTTGATTTTTACGTCAGTGCTACAGAAGATTTTGGAGAACATTGTGCCTGAGTCGTTTTTAAATCCGACCATCCTATGTTAACTTTTGATGCTTCAACTGAAACAATGCTTCAGGGTGTGAACAGATTTAATTTGGTTTAACTTTTATATTTTAATGTTTTTTAGTTTTAATCACTTAACGCAGCAAAATATCCGGTAAAAACAATAATCATGAAAATAAACTAACCTTTCTGAACTAACGCAAGAATAAACGATAACTGTCTTATTAGAGCGAATGAACCTACTCAAGGTGGGAACTGACTACTGTAAGTATGAGTCATTAAAAAAATGTTTGGACGCCCAGAAACCTAATGTGTCATCATAAGATTGTAGTAAACAAATGTCAGCTAATCTCGGCTATAAATAGTCTCGGACGTGACATATGCATTATCTATACCTGCGTTTACATTATCGATCTCTATCGTTTTGTAAAACACATGACATAAACAGAAACAAACAATCGGAGTTAAAAATTTAGTGTTAATTTTAATATGCAGTATATTTTAGTAGTAGGTACTTCAGATTTTTATGTAAATTATCTTTTTTCTATCTATTTTATTATTTGTCACAGTATTTTACCATTTGTATTTCCTTTTTTTAATTGTGTCTCGATAAATAAATCAATATTTTAACGTCTAATACACTGTTTTGATGTCTTCAATAAACCTTTATACGTTAGAAATAAAATTATTGAGATGAAAACAACAGGCACGATAATTAGATGCTAGGACAAACAAACTATGCAACCCGCATAGCATTCCACTGCCGTCAGAGATGGAAGTTAATAAAAAAACATACAGTAGTTTGATGAGATCACTAATATAGTTGCTGTGCTGAATGTGTTAACATTTATTATTATTAAATTTGCGTTGATAGCAAACAATTAATTATATATAAAACTTCCTGATGACATACTCCTAATTTCATCAAATAATATTGATGTACAAAATCTATGAATGACCTACATGGAGTATTTCTCAGAAAAAGCCTGAAAATTATTTGGAAAAATAAGAAAAATAAAAAAAAATAACCAACACTGAGAATGAGAAAACGTTTTGATTATTTTTAAACTTGCACAAGCAATCAGAGCAGGAAGAGGAAACCAAACAACAGATATAAGCAAAGGGAAAATTGTGATTAGTAAACATAAAAAATTAATTCATGTTTTCCAAACATTCCTTACTTTTCAAATCATACAATACAACATTATCAGGAAACATTTCAAGGATATATTTAGTATTACGAGATTCGGCCATTACATTTTCGATTATTGGGAAAGATGTTTGTCTTAAACAGACTATAGTTCAATTACTGACATATAAATGCATTGGTTTAGTATAGCAACAAATATTTGTGGTATTCATGACTATTTGATGAGAACTTGTGTTGGCTCAAGAATCTAGATCTTATCTCTACTTGACGTACATAAACTTTGGTCATTCTTTCATTATTGATTGGAGTGTTAAGTAACACTTTCTTTCAAGATAACTAACTACTAAATGATTATCAATGCTTGGTGATATGAAGAAGATTTAGTGATGTTTTGTGCAGTGAACTGACATATTCAAGAGAAATATGGCTTAACTATCTTGAGGTTTAACTTTTAAGCATAGAATACTACTAGTTTGATAAACAGAAACAATTTGTATTAATTTTTGACAAATAATGTAGAAAATGTTTGCAATTGTTAGAATAGAACACAATATTCATTATTAACATCAAACACTATGTTGTGCATTAATATAACATTAATGGTGATTTTATATATTCAAAGCACTTCTTGATGTTAAAAGGTTATGAATTGTGAACTTAATACAGGTTTATTAATAAAAAAAGAGACGTATACAAAACTCACAAATTAATCATTTATTTACTCAGACACATTTCAATGGCAAAGTCATCATCCTCAATAAGTGTTATTATTACAAACTCCAACTCAAGGGCGGCTCCAGGAGAGGGGGAGAGGGGAAATTACACCTCCCCCTCCCAAGAATTCCATTACTTTTTTTTAGAAATATTTTTCTTATTCCGAACACAATAAAATTGAAAACAAATAAAAACATACACAAAACTCACAATTAACTCGCATGATTATGATCAATTTGTGAGTTTTGTGTATGTTTTGATTTGTTCTAACATTACAAGCTAAGCTCAAAGAATAGTTGTACAATTAAAATTGTCCCAGATCACTTTTTAAAAAGTATTTTTTATTTGACTTTTATGTCAAATTGATGTATATTTATTTTACACTCATGTAATGTTGAGTGTAGAAATTCATCTAAAACTTGTAATTCCATCCAGCATAGACAACACTGGCATGTCCCTGGCCAGTCGGGTACTAGTTCTGCACCGGCTTAGCTATACTACCAGTCTGTGTACTACGACTCTGCGTAGTCCTCGTCGGATCGACCCGTTTGACAAAACAGAGAAGGTGAATGATTTGATGGTAAAAATGTTAAATAACCTATGATTTTCAAGTACACGAATAGCTTAAAATTTCATATTCAGGCCTTTATTTCTGAAAGTTTTCTGCCCCAAACCCACCCTATGTTTTCCTGCCATTGTGCGCCCTCCCCGAAAGTTTATCATAGAGCCGCCCTTGTTCTAACTTACAACTGTTGAAAGTAGAGTTTGTGCAGGCGATGATGAATTAGTCATTGAAATGTTGTTTGAGTAAATAAATGATTAATTTGAGTACATATTTTATTTGTTATTAACATAACCTCACAAGCCAAACTCAAAGAATAGTTGATACAATTTTATTAGTTTTCTACTGATACATGTCAGTACATTATAATGCTTGCACTTGAATTTTGTTTGATTAGAAAAATTGGTGCTCGTTTCCCTCTTAATTACAGTAAACTCCCGATTATCCGTGGGCAGATGAACCGGTTTGCCGATTATACGGAGTCTGCCATTGTTTTACAAATATCCAATTTTCATTCCAATCAGATTCATGTGTTTAAATTTCCAAACGGTGAATTACGATGTAAATACATATAAGGCTTAATAGAAGTTAAGATGAAGGGAATAGATATGTAAATACGTACATATTAATATTTACATTGAAAGGGAAGCATCCCGACGCGGGCCAGCGAGATAAAAGGGGCGAGAAGACTACTGTATATAAGAGACAATGACAAAATGCTTGGACGCCCGAAAACTTAATGTGTATCATTAGATTGTAAACAAATGTCAGCTAATCTTGGCTAATATAAATAGTCTAGGACGTGACATATGCATTATCCATGTCTGTCATATACATTATCGATCTTTATGGCTTTGTGACACAAGTAGACACTGTGCGACAAAATGGTTCTCAAGAAACTTGGATCGCGCATTAAAGCTAAATCAATGCTCACAAATAACAGACGAAAGTGACAGATTTTATTGTTAAAAAGTGAAAGTATTATGTGTAAAGGAAATTACATATGTACATACATACTTACTTTTGACATACTTATGTACGTATTGTAAATAGTTAGACATATAAATGTACATGTTATAATCCGTCAAATACGTCAACATTTTCTGTATTTATTTTGTCCTCTGAAGATTATTTGTGAATTGCATTAACCGGGGTCATTATTTGTGTAACTTATGGTATAATAATCGATTATCAATCATTTTGCTTATTCTTTGTTCATAGCGGATTATCCGGGGAATTCGTTATACGGCGTTGCCGGGCCACCCTATTCCACGGATAATCAGGAGTTTACTGTATTAAATTGATCTATGTCCACTAATAGTTATTTGTTAGAAACACATTAAGAACCTATGAACATCAAAAATAGACACAGTTATAATTTCTATTATCTTGCTACAACTGCAATTCAACACAAAAACCTCATTTAAATAATATCTGCAACAAAACATTTATAAACACTCCAAATATTTTAAAAACAAACCATACTCCTTATAGTATTGCCAATAGTAAAGCATTATCAAGCAAAATGTTTTATTATAATTTAGTAACTAATTACTGTTCTACACCTAACTCTCATACTTCCCCAGCCTGAGAAAACACTATTATATGACATTTCCAAACATTTGTTTGAAAATTTCACTAACTGGTAGAAAAGACATAATATGAAAGAAAATTCTGTGTGTGTGTGTGTGTATGTATGTATGTGTGTGTGTGTGTGTGTGTGTAATATCTATTTCTTCTTTCAGACAAGAAAAGACAAATTTTCACATTTTGCAACTAATATTAAACACACTAACTCAATTCAAAATTATAAGAAGTTTGTTAACCCTATAATAGCAATAGGTTACATAATACAAACATCAACCAGACCCCAGAAAACCTCAATATCAACAAAAAAGGCCATATTTCAATACAGCAGAGCTAGATGAAATTCACAAACTAAAAACAAAAATGTATCACATAAACAAATCCACATGCTATACTTTTACCTCTATAAACTTTCTGTTTATTGGAAATGCTGTGAGCAGAAAAACTGTTTAAAAAACATCATCTCAATTTTTTTTATATTGCGTGTTTACTAACAAATACGATATTCCAACAGTCCTTTTCAATATTATACTACTTAGCATTTTCTACACAAAAATCATTAACCAGTAGTGTACAAAGAGGAAAAATACTTTTTGTTTTTTAAGACTTCTACTAAAAAAAAACCCAAAAAGAGTAAAATACCTATGAAGACACAAAACTCAGTTGGATCTATCAGCCGCCTTGCCTCTGTTTCTGAAACAATTTTTTATGAAATTGATTTGTTTTTATCAGTTACAAAAACACATATAAACAGATTAAAATATTAAAGTTTAAATCGTTTTCCTGGCTTCACTTTTTGTTCCAGTATATATATAAACTAAGTTCCACGTTCTCTTCATTGTGCTTACATTAGGATGATCATATAAATTATTTTTTATCTTGAATTTCTTTTTAATTAAATATATCCTTTACACAATACATATTTGCTAAAGGCTTAACATCACTTTTACTATTAACAACGATGGTCACTGAATCATTTTGCTCACTTGATCATTAATGTTTTAAATTTCTTCCAAGATTTTAAGTTGAATAGAAAATGTTATTAATTAACATTATCACTCTTCCCATCTTCACTATTATTTTCAATAAAATCTATTCGCAAAGCCATTTCACACAGATTTGTTCAAAATGCCAGCATGTTTTATATAGATACCATCTTGAAAAATCATATTTCAAAGGTATTCCTGGCTCAGGTGCTGACCAAATTTAATTATAAAGAGTAATGATAAACATGAATGTATCAATGACAAACACTAATGCAGAAGGTAGAGTTGATGAAAACGAACAATTAATAAAGTAGACCCTTAAACTATTTCTAGGAATTGAGATATGGCCAAAACACAGACCTAGCACTTATACCCCATGTTCTAATAGGGCAGTCAAAACCAAGAATTTAACAAATCAATTCAAATTGTATTAAGGTAACAAATTGTCATTTGTAATTGCTTGAAACATTTATTGTTCAATACACCCTTGGATCATAGACCATGTAAAACTTAAACTCATTTAAATTTATGTTTTAAATTAGTAACAATTTAATATAATGGTACTACGTTTAGTAAATTCAGAATAAAATTTTACTTTGTTACCAGACTTAAACAGAATTACTGTCAACAACTTTCAGTTATAAGTAAGAAAAATTTGTAGAAAAAAAACTTAGACCTAAAGACCCAAATGATGTTAACTTGGGACTGCAAAAAAGCAACAGAGTCAAATCCAAACCTCATAAGCATTTCAGCCTCGAAATTATCAACGTTCAATTTTGCACTACAAATCTTCAATATAGACAACATTTTTATTAAGAAATAATCAATTTCTTAATTTGAGCTTTTTATAGCAAAATTACAATATAAACACATGGTTTCCAAAATGGATAAACATAGAGGTTGCTAAAGAAGAGGGTATAATTATTTTATTTTATTTTTTTTCCAGGCGAAAAACCTATTGAGGTTATCATCGCCTAACTAAAGTTGAGTTTTTTAAAATAATACTACAAAAATAAAACTAATCAAAATAAAACAAAATAAAATAAAATAAATATTTAAAACTAATTGTAATAATCTAAAACTAAAGAACCTAAAATTATACAAAATTTAAATATTATTAAATAGCTTAAGGTGCGTAAGAAAGCGAGGACACTGTTGATAGCCGTGACATCGTCCCTTAAAACCACCTTTAAACTACCTCGAAGATCGTAACGTATATACAAATTTGTCAACTCATCACAATCAAGCAGGATATGCTTGATTGTAATATTATTTCTCCAAAATGGACATAGTGGTCAACGCATCAACCATCCATGCGTTAACAAAGAGTGGCCGATGCGAAGTCGAGTAACCACCACTTCCTCCCTACGATTCGAACGAACAGATGTCCTCCATGGTCGGACGGTATTTTTGATGTCCCTCAGCTTGTTTCTATTTACATTTTGCCATTCTTCATTCCAAACAGAGAATAGTGTAGATTTAACTTTGCATACAAAATCTGATGCCATCACACGTTGTGTCGATGGCAACATACCTGTAGCTAATTTTGCACCTTCATCTGCTTTAGTGTTTCCGAATATTCCACAGTGACCAGGCACCCAGAGAAATGACACCTCGACACACCGTAATTGGAGCCTGTGTATAGAGCACAAGATGTCTCCAACTAAAGGGTTCTTAGTGTACATTTCCTGAATGGCCTGGAGAGCACTTTTGGAATCACAACACACAAGATATTTAGATTTTAAAATAGGTCTGCAAAAACCAATATTCTAAAATAGGTAAGTGAGCCAGAGATAAGAACTTGTGAATTTTGAACAACCTTAGTTTGAAATTCTTACAATTAACCCACAAATAAAATCATTAAAAAACAAAAGATTCATCAATTTAAATCTTTTGCACTTGTATTCACATCATTAGGTTTAAAAATAAAACTTGCATATTTTTAATAAATTTTACATTTGGCTCCAAATAAAAAAGGGATCAATAACTACAAAATATTAGCTAAACAAATTGTTCCAAAATAATTCAGTTCAAGTTCAAAGTCTAATAGATTAATTTAAACAAATATTTTTAGTAAACAATAAGTTCAAAATTTTTCTAAATAAAAATTATTTAACATTAATCTTTGCAGGTGGTATCATTTTGTCAGTGAAGCAGAATTCGAGTTTTTGGAGTAAGAGTAATGAAGCGATAGTTGTGGGCGCTTAATCCCTGGTCCTGAGTCAAGTAACTCTATCCTTCAACGGGGAATCCCCCTTAATATCTGAAGGAGGGGTAAGTACTCAGCTCCCGAGATTGTTAACTTTACTTTGAAACTGCACATTGCATTAAAACTTTGCATATGTTAGAACTCAAAAGAAAACCAATGAGAAAGGGAACCTCAAATTTAGTGGAGACGAAGGGAAATAGTCTACAATAAAAACTTAATTTTAAAAAAACCATGAAAGGCCAACACAAGAATAAAAATGAAAGAGGAAAATACTCAACATATACAAAGCCTAACAAGAGCTACCAGAGGTTTGGCTGGAGCCCAGAAGAGCAGGGAAATTTTAAAACTACCTAAAACAAAGAAGTAAACAAAACTCAAGAAAACAAGGCAAAACAAAGAAAAGAAAAAATAAGTTATAATAATGGAAAAGTTGCTTACTTTTACAGTTAATATTTCAACGACATAAAATTAACTAAAACAATTTTCATTGAAATATTAATAGAAAAGTTTCAAAAATTCTTCTAATTTCTTACAAATTAAATAGTATAGTCTAGAAAAACACTAATTATAAGTAAAAATAAATATGCTGAGTAATTATAAATATTTTCTATATTAGAAACTTGTGTACTTAACCAAGATGTTTGAACATCACTAAAGACACTTTGATTGAGCCACCAAATTTGTAATTTACATGTTTTTATAAATTTTGACAACGCTGGTAATTGAATAACGTTTTCAATACAAAAATAACTATTATAACTACAAAATCTGTTTTATATTCAAGAAAATTCAAAGGCTTATTCACTTGTTTTCGGTTCTGCAAAATCTGCATAAGTAGTATAAATCTACTATTCGCCTTATTAAATGAAAATTCATTCGATTTAGTGGAAATAATTAATTTAATAGATGGCCCTACCATTTATACTGCTGGTTTTTTTCAACACTATGTAAATCGGCATATCCATAACTGGATATTGTGTTCACGTTACTTTTATAAGTTAGTCTGCATTTGTCTTTAACTTATTTTTATGATCAATACATAACATGTATTGTTAGTTTAATTTCAAACCATGGCATCTTATTGTTACAATATTTCAAAAATAATAAATAATACTGTAAAATTGGTCATAAAAATTAGTTCCAAGACGTTTTGTATATAATGTTTCTTTTGTACTAATTTTCAATCTTAAAGAATTGAAAACATTTATTTACACAATAAACATTTTTTATGTATTTCTTTTATATCTGTTCTAAACAATAGAAAATAATTTCAGTAACAAATCAATTAGTTTTAGTACACTAATATTTCTAAAGTGAATACTTACATAGTTCTTTCTGGAATCAATCAACTCCTATATAACATTTATTAGTTTTCAAACTTTAAAATATTCTAAAACTCTCCTAACAAACCGAAATATTTGAAAAAAAAATTAATAAAATACTGGCAGTCAAAGTTTTGTAAGCATAGTTCACGCAGGTAGGAAAAGTGAGTAGAGGAATAACAGCTGGCTATGAATGGGATGACTCAGATTCAATGCATGCATATGCACTGACGCAGTGCGTTGGTTTTGTCTACTCCAGCTTCGTAGATAACGGATCTAATCTATTACAGTTAACTATTCGATGGTCTGAGAACTTAAGTGGAAAGCCCCCAAGGAAACATCAACCCTTTCACTATGTTGTGGGTCGGTTTTTTTCCCAATTTTTTTAAAATTTAAATCAAATAGATCCTAAAATTGTCCGCAGAGTTACGTAAAATTACTTTCAATTCAAGATATTAAAGCTTTAAAATTTTCAAACACATTCTTAAATGTTGGGAGCAGCGTATGATAAGTCGTATGAAAACTGTAGACTATTTTTCTTACAGCACATTTTCGAAAATTATCGATGTTAATTTTTTTCATTTTTCTTGGACGAATTTTATGTGATGTACTTAATGTTTTGATTTTCCTTCGTCAATAATTTTTTTAACCTTCGAGGGCACATGGGGAGTTTTTCTCCGCATGTATCATTATTTGTTAAGAAAATGTCTTTCTAGTCGTCAGAAGTTTATTTCTGGCTTGTTACTCCATAACCTTAATTCTAGGAAGCGGCCAAACCTATATCTATTCATTTTCTCCTCGTAGCTTTAGTGTGAATTTAATCTTTGTCACATGCAATCAGATTGCGGAGGTTTCCCTTTCGTGTATTTGTGCAGAGTTCCCCGTGCAGTTATTTACATTACAAAAGACTTTGTGGAGACATTATGACTTTTTGTTATTATTATTTTAGTGTTGTAAGTATTTTTAGTATCTAAGTTTCACATTTAAGTGTTGTTCTATTTTAAGAGTCGAGAATTCGTAGAATGCTATGTGGTGTAAAAAAAGAGGGAAATCAATAAATACTTTCTATCAGAAATTTTGTTAGACAGCTCTTGATGATTCTGATGAAAACGAGTCTCTTTGCCAGATGATGAACCTGACAAAGAAGTCAATGAAATTGTAAATGAAACAAACGAAGATAGAATAGATGAATCTGAAAATGACCAAGTTGTTGAAATGTTGTCAGATTTTGACGTTATAGAGAAAATCCGCCAGGAAGCAGTTACAGTGCAGTTTTACAATAAAAAAGCTTATTTTAGTAAAAAACGAAAAATTGTGTGGTATACTGGACCAGCGAGGCAAGAGAGAACAGCAAAAAGAAATATAATTCTCATGAGAGTGGGTCATGTTCACGATACACTAGGGGTGACTAGTAAGCTTAGAAATGAACAATTATGAATTGTTTGTTCAAAGACTGTAAGATTCTGCTAGAACGTATTGTGTTATAAAGCCAAAAAATTTTTTCATCCTCTAATTTTAAGGGTTATATATTTGAATAAAAATACTCCCTATTTTCACTAAATATTGTAATTAACTTCATATTCTTACATGTAGGGCTTACCATCACGTTAAAATATTTTTTATGTTTAGACGTTGAATTACTTTATTACAGAAAAATAACCCGCAAACATCTCTCTCGTAATGAAAATAGTAGTCTAGTATAAATTGCTTACACGTTTTAACAATTCAAAATAACTTTGGAATTATGACATTTAGATAATTAAAATTGTACAATAATGATGTCTAAAATTATTTACAGTGCATTTATATAGTACTTAGTTGTGAAGTCACTCAAATATAAAACCGTTTAAATGTTGAAGACTATTTGTGCTGAATAAACCTCCGCAAGTGCCTCCTTCCGTTTGAAACTCCATGCACCCTCTCGAAGGTTAAGGGAATAAAAAGATATTACAAAAAAGTTTGCCACATGATCTTGAATTACTAAGCAAAGACATGTAGGGATTTTCAGAAGATATGTTTTTAAACACATTCATAATAATTAGGGATGGGCCGATTCCGATTCTCGATTCCAGGAATCGTCGATTCTAGGTGGTATCGAGGAATCGTCGATACTCGATTCTTCATTCATAAAAGCATCGATTCCGATTCCTATTTTGTTAACTATTAAAATATGCGTGTGGAGTAATTTATTACCAAACAAAATTTATTACCAAAATTTATTATATTTGTGTGGAAAAATAATTAATTACCAACTATGTCTTATTTATGTATTAGTTGATTTGAATGAATTAAATGATTAAAGTAAACGAAAATATTATTATTTATGAAGCAACAGCAATCAAGATCGTAAACATTTCTGGTCGTTTGACATCGCTCGTCTCTCTCTCTCTCACTAAATGTCAGAACAAAACACAAAAACGTACAGTAAAAACTCGATTAACCGTCACCGTCGGAACCGTGGCCATGACGGTTGAGCGAATAGACGGATAACAGAAACACTGTATTATTCCTCCGAAACTTAACCTTAATAAATTATATTATAGACAGATATCACTCTCACGGTTGAAGGTTTTATGTAGCCTATTACATTAAAACAGAACTTTTAAAAGGTTTTGCCATATGACCAAGATGTTAACTAAATTAATTATTAGAGAACTAGCATGTAAGCTAATATAACTTGAAAGAATCGATAATCGAGAATCGACTAAAGAATCGAGAATCGAAAGGAAAATTTTAGAATCGGAATCGGAATCGAAAATTTTAGGAATCGGCCCATCCCTAATAATAATGCATTTAGTTTGGCTCCTTTGCCAAACAGACATATTGTATTCTGTTGAGGCATCTTTAGTATTGAAAATACTGTTTTGGTTGATACACTAATCACTGTTACACCTACTAAAACGGTAACGGATATATCAATTTAAACCGAGCATGATAATATCAACCATTTATTTACTCAACTCAAACTATATTTGAATTAACTTTCCATAACATATTATAGACCCTGCAGTGAAATATTAATTTTTTTTACAGAAACAAAAGAATAATTATACTAATTCCTACTATTGTATTGAACTAAACAAAGATCTTATTAATAAAAATATTCAAATGAAAACCTTGCAAATAATTAAATCAACAAGAGCCTTAAAAATCCATTATAACACAATCAATAATCTCTAAACTTCCTATATTGAACGCCCTATTAAAACTCACCAAATTATTAATTTTAACCTTCGAGAGGGCACATGCAGAGTTTTTCTCCGCATGTATCATTATTTGTTAAGAAAACATCTTTCCAGTCGTCAGAATTTTATTTCTGGCTCGTTACTCCACAACCTGCATTCTAGGTAACAGCCCAATCTATTTTCTTTTTTCCTCATAGCCTTACTTTTAATTTAATCCAAGCGGTCAGATTGCGGAGGTTTCGTCCGTAAGCGCCCTTTTGTGTAAGTTATTTGTGCGAAGTTTCTTGTGCACGACTATTTACATTACAAAAGACTTTGGAGTTAATTTATTACTGTTTTTGTTGGTATAATTTTAGTGTACAGTCTGAAAAAGGCTGTACATTTCTACTAGTTTTATTTTACACTAGAACCTGTTGTGTTACAAAGCCAATATTTTTTTCATCCACCAATTTCTAGGCTTGTGTATTAGAATTAAAACATTCCTTATTTTCATTAAATATTATAATTAATTTCATATGTTTATATGCACCATCACGATAAAATATTTTTTATGTTTAGACGTTGAATTACTTTACTACAGAAAATTAACCCGCAAACGCATTTCCTGTTATGAAAACAGTGGTCTAGTATACATTGCTTACATGTTATTAGAATTAAAAATATTTTTAGAAATGACGTTTAGAAATTCAAAACTGTACAATAATGATTCCTAAAATTGTTTACAATGTATTTGTATAGTAGTTAATTGTGAAGTCACCCAAATAGAAAAACAGAAACCGTTTCAATTTTATTATTGCAAAATAAACTTCTGTGAGCATCCTCTCCCGTTTGAAATTATGCGCCCCCTCGAAGATTATAAAACACACTCTCTATTTATAGGGTTCTTAATCCACCCTTGGTAGAAGGTATACAAGAATTTTATGAGCAAAGGAAAAATAACGTGCTTTCCAAAGGTAAGATGCTGCTAGATGATTTTAATTAAAATAACAAGTTGAAGATTTTTGAAGCTGAAAGTCTGTGCAGTCAGTTTATAGATGATATACTTAGCCTTGATATGTCATATTTTCAAGTTTTTATCAGAATTCATAACTTAATGAACTGAAGCTATGAAGTCAGAAAACATAAGATACAGTTAAAGGTTCATGGAAGAGATACTTTTTTACAATGTCTCCTTCAGAATAAACTTTTTATCCTTTCTAAACAAACTCATCTTTTTAATCAAAAATATTCTTCCTTTACACCTTATAAATTAATTAATAAAGAATCTAATCATACAATTTCATAACACTGAAAAAATTTATTGAAGACTATTATTTTAACGCTAGTTCAGAAGACCGAGACTTGAAGTTCATAACGGATTCATTTAAAATTGGCTCTAATTTATTAAAATTTGCTGTACCCTAATGTAAGCACTGTCCTTGATCATAACTGCATCCCTTGAATAAAATCTTTTTTGTTACAAAAATAGTGTAATTATGAAATTATATATTTCAAACACTGTAATAAAAAAGTAATAAAAAGATAATGTTTAATGAAAATACTAACGTATGTAATGCTTGCAAATAGGTTAACTGTATGTAACTTACAATTCTATGTTTTGTTATCAATCTTTCCCTTCAGAGATGTCAGAATACTTCATTTAGAATGAAGTGCTCTTATTAACACTACAGCTTATGTTCACTAGATGTTATGGAACACCTTCTAGAGCTTCACAAAATATTTACAGGAACGGAATTCCATACATTGGTTATCCATTCACAAATAAGAGATTAGGTTTCTTTATCTCTCCCCCTTTGGTAGGTTTGTGCATTACCATTTTTTATCAATTCCAATGTACTGACATAGGTAGGTCTTAAAAGTTTGGTAACGCAGACATCTAAGTGCTGCATATTCCCCCCAAAAATGAAGACCGACTAAATGTTGCATTTACAAGGACATTCTCTGTGTGCCTCAATACTAGAATGAACATATATGAATGTAAAAAAAAACTAGCACATTTTCCACAAAGACACATGCCCAGTTCAGTCTACCCAGGCTTTCTTTTGTCCTACTACTACATTTCCTCGACAAACATTCATTCCTTTCAGAAGTTCCTATCAGCGTAACTGTAAGTTGCATTTTTTCTCATTTGTTAAAATCACAATTAATTTTGATCTCTTACTTTCAACTGTAACAGTATTGCTAGATTGACTTTAGAATAAAACTTCCTTTCTTGAAATCAGATCATGAGCTGCTGAAACTGATCAGCTTATCTGTAAATGCAACCACCTGTTTGAATATGTCTGTGATAAGGCAGTTGCTCCCAGCTTCTGCTTGTCTTGAATTCTCTTATCTTTACATCTTTCATGCCTTTAGTAACTTTTAATTGATAAATTCCTGTTAACATTTCAAACCCAAATTGTTTGTTTACTTTTTAAAACCATCGAACATTTTTCAACTTCCAGATGGTACACTCGTTTACCAATATATCCATTATGATTCCTCATATAATTCTGTAGTTTGTTCTTGCTATTTCTCCAGTTTCTACCTAAAAACAAATCCCTGTAAGTTGAACGTCCTCTACAATTTTTAAATTTCCTCTGACAGTATATACGTTTTTGCAGAAACACCTTAAAATTGATATTCTAGAGAATATCGAACAAGTTTTATGGAGTAATTATACTGTAAATAAACAACAGAAACATCCAGTTTCATAAGCAAATACAACACTATTATTAACGACTTCAGAGTTGTGACGCTATTTCGTTACAATAAGCAACTCATGACCGAATGACTACAGTAGTGCTGTGTCAAAATAATAGAGTAGTATACTGGGTTACTTAGATACCTTTATAATTCCAAGTAATATAGGGTTCTAGCAGCAAACAAGTTCTAAAGAGGCTTGTATCCCTATTTTACTAACTAAAAGTATGGCTTGTCTCCTACCTTTATAACAATATACTATCTACTTGTCAATTAAGATTTTGGAAACGATGAATATTTAGGCATAGAGAATCAACCTAAAATCGCATTCAAGCAAATAGAACATGAATGCTGAGGAATTATCGTTACAGCTATATTTCTGTTTACTCGTCAAGTTATTTTAGGATCTGCAAAGGTTGGTACAATTTTCAAAATATCTGTAAAATCTGGATTTTTTTTCAATAACATACATTTTGCAAAAAAAGTTCATTTATTATTTGAAAAATTATTAAAGTTTAAAATTTTCATTAAAGGTTTAATACTAATAGTTATATTTTATCGCAAATATTTTCTTAGTATATCCTAATATTCAAAAGTAAAATAAATAGCATTACAAAAAAATTCAATTATTATGGAATGTACTAAAAGGAATACTACAATCTTTCATTACACTTACAGTGTTGTTTTGTGAAACCGTGTCTACCTGCTGCATTTTTCCTGCACTCCTGAAACAAAAAGAAAAATTGCCTTATTAAATATGTAATACTATTCAAGTTTGACTGAAAATATTAAAAAATTTATTATTTAGAAAGCTAGACCGCTTATTAATACATACCACTTTAATATTTAGAATAATGTAAACAGCCCTGGCAAATTCCAATTTCATAATTACTGTTTAAAATTAGAACAAAATATTTTAGGTTATGTATTTATCTACATAGTTACAATTAATTATGTCTTTGTCCAATTTAAACAATACAAAAAGTTTTATATTTATCATGTGTTTTTTATAACAACAATGTACTTCTATTCTATTCCTTTTTTTAAGTGGTTGGGATATTTTGTATTCTTACAGAAGGTTATAATTGAATGGAAAAGAAATATAATATAGAACATTAGAGGAAAACAATTTGGATAACTTAAGAAATATCCAAACCAGAATGCTAGATATAGATTTGCAGATATAGAGCCACTTACTACGAGTATGTCATATTGCAAAGGTTGATATATCATAAAATCAAAAGTAAAACACCACATAGCCTTGTATTTTACTAGTTATTACAAATCTGAAGGAAGAAATAATGATTACAGTAGAGTCGCGATAATCTGAGTCTCAATATTTCAAGCTTCTATTAAATTCGAGCCTATTTATATTCGAGCTTGTTTCATCATTTTTAAAGAAAATGATGAATTGGGCTTCCAAGAAAAGTTTATAGTAATCCGGTTTGCATAGGAAATGAATTTGACTTCGGAAAAATGTTTGTATCAATATGTTATCCAAAGGAATGAGTTGGGTTTTCAGAAATTATTCATTGCAATACAGTAAGCAAAGAATATGAATCGGGCTTCCAAGAAATGTTTATATAAAGTTCTATAAACTTAGGTGGATTTTTATTTATCTATATTATAAGGGTTCACTGAACTCCTTTTTTCCAACACACAGGAACGTATTTCCGTATAATCCGAACTTTCGGTAATCTGAGGGGGTCTCGCTCCCATCAATCTAGGATCAAGATTCTACTGTCTAATTTAATTTATTTCTTGAAAATATTTATATTTAATGTTTTTTTTAAAACACTTTGACTGCCTTTCCCTTGGGGCAACAAGTTCCTGTTATGTGTAACAGGATCTCATGTATGTTCATTTAATAACTGATTTTTAAAAAAAAGCATATAAAAAGAAATCCTTTATAATGATTTTAAACATAACTGAAATTGATAAAGAGAAACATTACTTGACCAAAAAATATGGGCAAAAAAGTTTTTTGTGAAAGCTACTAAAAAATTTTCCAAATGGTCTCTCTATTTTTATTTATTAATTATTTAAAGTGATAGTTATTTAAATACAGAAAAAGGAATGCATAAAACCACTTAAATAACGTTTTCTCTAATCATTTTGCTGACATCATGTGTGCTAGGAAGGGAGGATATTTATAGTTCAATTCCTACTACCATTCCCTTCTTAATTAATGATCCCCATATCCCTAAATTTAAAAATCTTTACAATTATTGAAAGTAAAAACTAATAGAACTAGTATGTAGAAAAATGTAAAATAATATTTCCATGTGTAATACTTAATTTCAAGATTGTCTAACTAGAAACAGAAATGCCTGCTTTCATTAGATTATATTTCTATTCTATTTTCCTAGTATTATGTATGGTTTGAAAGACAAAGTTAATGTATAATTAGTATTATTATATGGACATAGAACCAGTCTTAGAAATAATAAAGTACATGACTCATGCTTGAATTACAATTCTTTATCTAGATCATAGTTAAAGGGTCCGAAGGTTTAACTACCCCACTCCTTCGTAAAAGAAAAGTATAAGTTATGTAAAGGGTAAGGTTTAGTTGTAGGAAGGGATATGGATATATATTAAATTAATATTTTACTATTTTAAGTAATTTTATCCACCATTAAGTGCAATGATTTTACCTTGTGTGATCACTGCCAGACAGCGCTTCCTATTAGTCCATGCTTACTCTTGCTTCTTGCATCCAACTACTTAATAATTTTAAACTTTTATACATAACGCTCGACTGTGTATTTATTTGTTCGTATACTACATTTCCCTTTTTTAACTTTACTTTATAAATTTCTAAATTTTCTATTATCTTAATAAAAGAAAATGTTAAAACATTTTAGAAAATTTATATACCAAAGTTAAAAAATGGAACTATAATAAACGAAGAAATAAATACACAGTCGAACGTTATATTTCAAAGTTTAAAATTATTAAGTAGTTGGACGCAAGAAGCAACAGTAGGCGTGCACCAAATGAAAGCAAGGTCTCGAAGTGGTAGGGCTAATAGTATGTAAAGACAAACTCAAAGTTTGGGTGAAAAGTGCGGATTATTAAAGTTTTTAAAATGGAGTCACTCCAAAACACGTCAAATAATGTTCTCTTGTGTTGGAAGTAGTGAGGAAAATAGACATACAGATTATTTTCCTGAAACAGATCTACTCTCTACCTGGATCTGCCTGTGTGTACCCCATACTCAAAAGTGGGACAGGCTATTGGAGATAAATCTATTGTTAGACAAGTCTAGGACCAAAATTAGTTATTTGCCTAGGACAATTTGGTCATGCCGCAAAGGTTAGACAATTTAAAACTGTAGGTATTGAACTGACCAAAACACTGTCAAAAAAGATGTATCTATGACTATTATCACAAAATATCAAAGATCTGCAAAAACTTAATGGACTTTGAATGGCAGTTATAAGAAAAAAAATTGTTAGTCTGAGAAATACAGATTATATATTACTCGGTTTTTTTAGATTCATACGTGCAGCATAATAACAATCAAATATATTATTTTTCAACTAACAGTAAAACTTTTGCTGGGACCGTTTGATACAAAAATATACATGTTTGAATAAAAATAAATTCCTTGTTGTCCGAAGGAAGTGAACCATATGTTTCAGTATAAGCATAATACACATACACACACACACACACACACACACACACACACACACACACACACACACACATATATATATATATATATATATATATATATATATATATATATATATATATATATATATATAAAAATATATATGTATGTATATATATATATATATATATATAATTTTTTTTTTTTTTAACTGTAACTCATTGTCACTGTATTATTTGATAAATTTTACGCTATGTATGTACAGTAATACCTCGACTTAAGCTACTCCGTCTTACGCGATTCCCAAGTTACGCGGTTTTAAATCATGCTGGAAGACAATGTATAAAAGAACTTTTATGCAAAAAATATTTCCAGGTTTTAAGGCCACCAAAGACTGATTGATAGTAAAGGTTGGCGAAAATGCAAATGGTGACTGTAAGTTACAACCTCTCTTAGTATATCGCTCAGAAAATCCAAGGACATTAAAAAAATATTTCTAAAGCTAGCTTACCCTTCTGATTAGGAAGTCGAATCAGAAGGTTTAGGTGATAGCTTCCCTTTTTGAGGACTGATTTGATAATCATGCCTACCTCAAGTCTCTGTTGAAGATTGTTGAAAACAATTCAACGTTTTAGATGCTTTGAGAATCATTGAACAATCTTCGAATAAAAATTTCATAAAAAACTTTGAATGGCGTTTGGAAAAAAGGTGGAGATTTTTTTCGCCACCTAAACTTAAGCAGAATCAGTACCAGAGTCTGACGAACTTCCTGACATGATTGAAGAAGTTGTCAGTTATGCCGGACCACTCAATTTTGGAAGTGGATAGTGATGACGTTCAAGAACTGCTGGATTTACACAACCAGGAGCTGATAATTAATTAATAAGCTCATAGACATGCGTGAGCAAGAGCAAGACCTTAAAAACGCAGATTCTTTAGACCCAGTTGACGTAGAAGATGAAATGACTATTAGAAACTTGACAAAAGGCCTTTGTTTAATTGAGCAAGGCTTATAAATATTGGAAAACAGACTACAACAATGAGCGTATTACTACCACAAAACAAAAAAAATTAGCGAGTTACAAGGAAATTCTGCGTGAGAAGAAAAAATCTTCAATTCGTCATACTAATTTATTAGATTTCATGAGGTCTTCTATGTCAAAATAACTTCTTTCAACTTATTTTGCAATATGTATGTAATACAATTTTTTGTTGTATTATGCATTCAAGATTTTAATAGAATGTACATTTGTCTTCTAAAGTTTATTTAGTCTTTGATCCCAATTAAACATGATTCCTTGTGATTGTATATAAAATTATAACCCAACTTACACGATTATCACTCAGTCCCACCTATCGCGTGATTACGGGGTATAACTGTATACTGAGTTAAATTTGATAATAATCTGTCATTGAAAATACAACCTGTTCTTTGTTCTCAATTATACAATATATAATGTAGTATTTATATAACATACTTATTTCTCCACCGAACGGAGCTTCATTACATTTTATTTTCATGGTTTCCAATGCAGTACAATCTCAAAAGAAAAATTTTAGATTTTTAATTTAAAATTAAATTTAGAACCTTACATTTAAGAGCATTGTTATAGTAAATCCAGTATATAATTAGTTATGATATTATTTATGAATTGCTTTAAGAATAAAATGTTCTATTATAATCTCAAACATGTAGAATAATCACATACTCTATTAAAATACAACTATTGGTCAGCATGTTTTCATGTATGTGTATAAAGAAAAATGTTTTTTATTTGTTTCTGCAAAGAACTTATCCATTTGGCTGAAACATCCCACCATCTTCATACAAAATCAGCTAATATCACTAAACTCATCATTATACTTGTGTTTCTTTGCAGAGCTCAACCTTATCAATATCTACTTTCACTCAAATCACAATATATCAAAAGCAGAAGACGACAATTCAAACCTTACAGCATTTGGACACTAACATCATGCAACGACAGATTGAGATCTCTCGTACAGCACTGATCGGAGTAGTCACTACTGGTCATTAACTTTTAGCAGTGGTGTTTGGTAAAGAGGGTACCTCGTAAATGCTTGGCTACTATTTCCTCTCACAACAGGACAGTAGTAAATACGCTGTTATGTTGAACGGCAAACACTTGACACATTTGTAATACGATTTCTTTCAAGTCAGTTTTAATTTTATTTTACAAAATTAGCAAAAATAAATGAATTTGTTAATGCAGACGTCTTGACCAAACGAATAATTTTAACGTTCCAGTCATTGTAAATTTAAAAAATTCGGTTTTAATAAATTGTGCATTAAAATTTTAACTAGGAACTTTTTATCTTTAACTGGTCTAGTGCCTCCCTTGATTTGTTTCCACCTCTCTCCCCATTTTGGGAACCTTAGGTGTACCTGATTTTCTCGGAAAATACCATTTCGGCATTTATTATCTTGGAAGTATATGAGAAACGCACTAGAATGACAGAAATATATAGTAACTAGTATTGACAACTGAAAGTGAATGTTTTGATTTAGTTAGGTTTAGTCTATTCCATATTTATTTGTTTAAACTTTTTTTATATTGTTTTCACATAACTGTCAATATTATTACTGATTTTTTTTTCAGTTTGATATAAATTGGTATAATAAATACTGTCCTATAAAACGACCAACACAAAACATACCTTTTACATCAGTAGTAAGGAAACACACACATGTTCATACACACATATACAGTAAAGTAATGATATTCTATACGTCATAATGACTCATTATTACAAAAATAATTTCAAGCCTACTGATGGAGTTGGAAGTTGGCAATGGTGTTCCTAAGTTACCAACAGGTGGAAGATGATGCTAAAATTCAGGAGAGGGCAGTAACAAGATCGTTTCCCCTTTCTCAATATGAATCCACAATTGAGCAACAGTTTGTCATGCTTTCTTTTTTTTTAATAAATAAAACCTCTAAACCACAAATAACATTTATTTAAACCTTATTTACATTTCAATTGCCCAGCAATCATCTTCAGAGGTATTTAAAAAATACAACTAACTAGTTAGTTATATTTTAACTTAGTTGTATTTTTCAAATACCTCTGAAGATGATTGCTGGGCAATTAAAATGTACATAAGGTTTAAATAAATGTTATTTGTGGTTTAGAGGTTTTATTTATTTAAAAATAAACATTACGCCACAGTTGATTCATACAGTTATAATTTGTGATGCGTTTCTTGTATATTGAAGATGTCAATCCTATCAAAATGCATTGCAGAATGACAGAAAGGTATGGATTTTTATCGATGCAGCAAGTGAATGCGAGGCCTAAAAAGTTCAAAAGCTGTTCAACTTCTGTGGAGGATGATGCCCACCCCCCAACCCAAGGCTTACCCTATAGAGATAGACAAAGACACTGTGTTAGTGGAGGAGCTTATAAAAGATAACACACTAGCAACTCTGAAGGAAATAGCCACAATTTTGAAGATTAGCATTGGTTCAGGATTAGAATTGAAAACTAATCCCGTCAATTAAGTTTGCATTGCTTCTATGTTGAAGGTGATGCATTTCTGGACAAAATTGTTACAGGCGATGAGACTATTATTAAACACAAACGAAAAGCTCAAAACAAGGAATGGCATGACAGCTCTTTTCCAAAACAGACAAAAATCCATACTTAATCTTCTACTAGTAGTCATGCTCAATCTCTTCTGGTATAGAATGGAGTAATTATATATAGAGCACTACATAGACAGGAGAGTGATAATAACGGTACTTATTCAGACATGCTGAAAAAACACCCCCTCCCTGCAACCAGGAACAAACGACAGAGACTACTGTATTCCGGAGTACTGCTAAGATATCATTATATCACCAACCGTATACAGTAGCTAGTCAAAAATGTCGATATTTGATCGATTTATTTGCAATTTTTATTTTTTGATATATCATGTACAAGATTAAACGATTATGCTTTCTGAAGGATATTTATCAACTCTCGAAACTTACACCATAAATATAAATAGATATTTATGGCCCATTGGCCTTCTATCATCAGACATCTATACATAATATAACATTTCAGCAGTGTTTGTCATCTGCAGTGAGAAGATCAGTATAGGTTTTACTTCGGTGCTGGTCAGCAGTTGATGTTTGTTATGCATCTTTCATAAATATGGAAAATATGCAGATGTCTGAAGTGGACAGTTTATTAGAAGTGAGTGAGAGTGAATGTAATGTAAATTTAAAACTATTTAGTGTATATACATGTAAATATTTTTTTATAATAAGTGAATTCTTGTGTACATACGAAATGAACAATAACAGTAGGCGCCTAGAATCTAAAGCAAACTTCAAACCATAAGTATCTTTTAATTTTTTTTACTAATGCCTACGGACGCACATAATAATCAATCAACAAATAGTAAACTACGGTACAATATACGGATTAAAATAATTACACCTGTGTAAAAATTATAATATTTAGTGCTTATTAAGTGAGAATATTTTTATAGTGAAACAACTCAATTGAGACAAAGAATTAATTTCTACCCGTTACTGTCCGAAGCACACATGTAATTAGACCAGCAATGGGTTAAGGAACTTAAATTTTCAGGTCCGAATTAAAGCACTGATAATTCTTCTTTACTCCCCCTCGGTCAAGATAAAGATGATTCTACACAATTAGCGATGTACTGGCAGGCTATATACAATAGTATCAAAAAAGAATGATTCATAAGACTGTGAATCATAAATTCGAACACAACGCTTAAAGCACTAATATCTACGTTTATTACAAAAAACATTGGTATAAAAATATCAATTGCATTCTACAACTAAAAAATAACATATACACTGTGAATTTTCTATACTGTTTATTTCACACAGTCGTTTTTTAAATAATACTTCATATTCTTTAAGAAAAAAATCAAATAAATTTTCTCTACAACCAAGTCTTACACAAATTAGGACACATTTTGAGATTCTGCCAAGTTTAAGGTACAACCATTTTCTTTAAAAAGATGATCCAAGGGTGTTATAAAAGAAATATTTTTATACGGTTTCGCTAAGTTTAAATTAGAACAGTTTTCCTTGAAAAGATGGTCCACGGGAGTTATAGGAGAAACATTTCTAGATGGTTCCACCAATTTTAAATAACAACCGCTTTCTTTAAAAAGCCGGTCCAAGGGTGTTGTAAGAAACACATTTTCGAAGGATTACACCAAATTTAGGATATAAGAGTTTCTTTAAAAAGATGGTTTAAGGGTGTTGTAAAAGAAACATTTTCAGTTGTTTTGATTTTATTCCTCTTATTTGCCAACTTGCTGCATATAATGTTCCTATGGTCTAAGCTTAATACTACTAGAAATCATGAAATGTAAATAAAGATATCAACTGAAAGTCAACATCTGGTAAGAAGTCATTGTCAGATGCTACTGTAATTGCAGTTTAATAATAGACCCTTGAAATATAAACAGAACAACAAACTCTAAAACTACAACTCTCTTTAACTTGTATTAGAAAATATTAATTATTTTTTTTAATTGTAAAGATCAATGCTGCCACCTTACAAAACAAAAACTCTTCTGTCAAAAACCTATCTATTAAAAAAAAAACGTTTTTGTTATTTTCAATTACCAATTATATTTTTTTAACAATTTTGGCTGATCCTCTAAAGTTTTTGATCCTTTGTTTATGACACAAACTGTAACAACAAAACTAATCACTTAGCTTCTAGTAAGTTGATAAATGAAAAAAAAATGATGTCTCAATACAGTTGATTATTTATAAGTTAACTATTTATTGCATAAAGATAAATATAGTTTTGTAAAACAATATTTAACAAGTATTGGGCTATTCCGCTACTATAAAATTATGTGTATTACCCGTTTTAAACACAAAATTCCATTCAAATCTTTATTCATTCTTAGAGTATAGTTATAAAGAGTTAAGTGCACCAATTTATCAAATAAAAAAGTAAAAACAATATTGTGTTTGTAATTTTTTTTATTGTGTTTCTAATAAAACAAAACTGACTTTTTATATTAAAGTCCTACAGGGTTGTGCCTTACCTGAAAACTTTAAAATGAGTAGACCTAAGGTAGTACCGGCATCATCAACGTCTCAGCAAAGTCTGCCAAGTGGTCGTGCTCCTTTCATCACGTCATCACACCGAGCGCATAACAAATCTGAAGCATATGATGAACTTATGACAACCCTCACGCCTACCTAACATCTATTTGTTTAGGTTTTAAAATGATAAACAAAACAATTATATTTTAGACAGAAATTCAGTTTTAAAAATCAAAATAATAAAATGAACAAATAATTACTATATCTTGAAAAATGTTGGGAATAATCAGTAATTGAGGAATACAGAATTCTGGTAATCTTAAACTGATATCACCCAAATTGTCCTAACAAAAAAATGTTCAAATAGTTAGGAACAAATTTAGAAGAACTAAAACTAACTTAGTTCTAGATTAAAAATTTTAATCCTAGAAATCACATTACACAAAACTAGTGATTCAGTTCACTTGACCAGCATAATTTACTTACTTAGAAATCAAACGTAATTTAACACTATTTTTCTTAAGAAAATGTCAAATTGTAGAAGTTAAAATTGTAGAATAAAACAGTACAACTACATCAGCTTTATCTTGAAAAATGTTGGTATATGTCTGAGATATTGTATGCATGTTCTGTATATTTACTCAGTTTAAAAAATATACAACTCTTGAAATTGAAAAATATAAATATGTAATCTTAATTCGAAATCAGTAGGTTTTTCAATTTAGTGTGCATTAATCTTTATTTATATCTTCACTTTGAGGACCATGCAAAATTTTGAGAATTTTCATAGACAAAACCTTATACTTGGTTTAGAAGTACTAAGCATGCATATAAAAACCAATGACAAAGATAGACAGTTGACTTCTAAGTACTAATTGGAAGTAGCAAACGGCAGCCAACTTCCAACACCGCCAATAGTCAACCAAATCAGTGAATGTGTTTAGTGGATTTTTCAATTTTAAGCAAAGACCTCTTCAATTTCAACCTCTTCAACATCTATCTCAGACGTCAGATACAATGGAAGAGGTCACTTTATATCAATAGCGTCCTCTAACCTTTTGTAAAAAGTGTAGTGTAGTGTTTTGCAAAGACTGTTCCATCAATTATTACATCAAGGAATTATATATTCAATTTCCAAGTTCATCATTTCATTTTGACAAAATAATTTATAGTTCTTTTAAAACAAACCTGATAAATAATAACTGATATAAAATACAGTTTCTGAATATATTTCCATAATTAGTGTAATGTTACTTCATTCACCCAGCGGCCTACTTTTACAGATTCTATAAACAATCTCTGTCTATATAGCAGCCAATTATGGGAATGTGCAAAAGAATCAAAAGTAGGAATTCTTCAGACATTCCTGAACAATGCAATAAGGTATATTGGCATAGATAAGACATATGGTTAATGTCCCTTGGTATATCAGAAAAATAAAGATGACTCAGAAACAAAAACAAACTGAGATAGTTCCCCTTCGTCCAAAAACAGAGGTTCTAACTGAAGAGGATTAAATCATTAAAGATCTTTACCCACTACAACATATCATACTCGGACCGTGCCCATACCGACACATGCAAACATTTTCATCAGACAACGCCCATTAGACTGTCACCAGCCACCATAGCGTGCCATGCCCGGCCAGTTCAACATTGTCGCCCAACATATTTTGTCAGTGACGGACAGCTCCATGCATGGTAGGTGATGCCGTCAAAATCTGTTGCAACCGCATATGCTCTGCGCTGGTATTCTGTTCAGACATAACGTTTACCTTTGCTTGCTTGTGAAAAAATACATGCTGTGGTAAAAAAAATGTTCTCAATAATTCATTAAACTGGAATGACGTCATACAAAAATACTGGTAACACTTTTCTTTGTCATCAACTATGTGCTTATATAACATTCAATATTCTCTTTCAATTTACCTTTTACTTAGGCATTTGTGAATCCAATAATAGCATTTCTGAGTATTGTTTTCGTTTCCCCCTTCCTCGTTCAAAATAATGGCAAACATTGCCAATTCTTGTAAATGACAATCCCCTAATAGCCATATTTTATGTTTTCGCATAAAACAACTAACATAAGTTAGTTCACAATTCATAACACGGCTAAATAGAATATAAATATTAATTAAATTTATATAAAGATAAAAAACATTAAAACCGTAGACACTGTACTACGAAAGTAGGCTCCTAAAGCTAGAAATGTACAGCACAGATGAAGGACTCAACTTCACCAAACGGTTATCATACGCGTTCTATAGAACGCTGTTGATCTGTTACAGTGGGCATAGACAGTAGTGACTGAAATGGTCCAATGACTGTCATGGCATGATACAACGTATTGGGTAAAAAGACCTTTAAGATACTGTAATGTGTTGGTTAATGCAGACAAAGACTAAAGTCAACTATCCAAGAAAAAATAGTTGATTTGTCTAATAACACCAGCATTAATAGTTAACTTTATTTTTATTTTTACTCAAAAGGAATATTTAAAGAACTATTTACTCAAAAACAAATAAGGAGTAAACAAACAAAAAATCATTGCCACAACTATTGTAAAAAAACAAAAATATAAATAGATAAAAAATATGAAGAATTGAAATTTAGTAATAAAAAGTTATGTGGCAATGAACTAAGTGAAATAATCTAGGGATAAGAAAATATATAATATTTATTACAATAAAGAATTTGCTTTAAAAAACTTACAATAGTAGAGCTTACTTTGAATAAGTAACCTGAAATAGTCAAAGCTAATTCATTGTATGACAGGGTTTTCGTATGACAAATACACATATAGGCAGGGGGATCCACCCTGTAATATTATAAGCTAATTTATTGTATGTAACGATCTTCATGACCAATCCATATACAAAGAGAGTATATAACCAGTAATAGAATAAGCTAATTTATTGTATGAAGGGTCTCGTATGACAAATCCACATATATGCACCCTGTAATAATATAAGCTAATTTATTGCATGAAAAAGTGACTGTATGACAAATCCACATATAGGGAGGGGTATTTAACCAGAAATAGTATAAGCTATTTTATTGTATGTAAGGATATCTGTATGACAAATCCATAAACAGGGAGGGGTATTTAACCAGAAATAGTATAAGCTATTTTATTGTATGTAAGGGTCTCTATAACAAATCCACATATAGGGATGGTTATTTAACCAGAAATAGTATAAGCTATTTTATTGTATGTAAGGGTCTCTATGACAAATCCATATACAGGGAGGGGTATTTAACCAGAAATAGTATAAGCTATTTTATTGTATGTAAGGGTATCTGTATGACAAATCTATATACAGGGAGGGCTATTTAACCAGAAATAGTATAAGCTATTTTATTGTATGTAAGGGTATCTGTATGACAAATCCATATACAGGGAGGGGTATTTAACCAGAAATAGTATAAGCTATTTTATTGTATGTAAGGGTATCTGTATGACAAATCCATATACATGGAGGGGTATTTAACCAGAAATAGTAACGGCTATTTTAATGTATGTAAGGGTCTCTATGACAAATCCATATACAGGGAGGGGTATTTAACCAGAAATAGTATAAGCTATTTTATTGTATGTAAGGGTCTCTATGACAAATCCATATACAGGGAGGGGTATTTAACCAGAAATAGTATAAGCTATTTTATTGTATGTAAGAGTATCTGTATGACAAATCCATATACAGGGAGGGGTATTTAACCAGAAATAGTATAAGCTATTTTATTGTATGTAAGGGTCCATATACAGGGAGGGGTATTTAACCAGAAATAGTATAAGCTATTTTATTGTATGTAAGGGTCCATATACAGGGAGGGGTATTTAACCAGAAATAGTATAAGCTATTTTATTGTATGTAAGGGTATCTGTATCACAAATCCATATACAGGGAGGGGTATTTAACCAGAAATAGTATAAGCTATTTTATTGTATGTAAGGGTATCTGTATGACAAATCCATATACAGGGAGGGGTATTTAACCAGAAATAGTATAAGCTATTTTATTGTATGTAAGGGTATCTGTATGACAAATCCACATATAGGGAGGGGTATTTAACCAGAAATAGTATAAGCTATTTTATTGTATGTAAGGGTCTCTATGACAAATCCATATACAGGGAGGGGTATTTAACCAGAAATAGTATAAGCTATTTTATTGTATGTAAGGGTATCTGTATCACAAATCCATATACAGGGAGGGGTATTTAACCAGAAATAGTATAAGCTATTTTATTGTATGTAAGGGTCTCTATGACAAATCCATATACAGGGAGGGGTATTTAATCAGAAATAGTATAAGCTATTTTATTGTATGTAAGGGTATCTGTATGACAAATCCATATACAGGGAGGGGTATTTAACCAGAAATAGTATAAGCTATTTTATTGTATGTAAGGGTCCATATACAGGGAGGGGTATTTAACCAGAAATAGTATAAGCTATTTTATTGTATCTAAGGGTCTCTATGACAAATCCACATATAGGGAGGGGTATATAACCAGAAATAGTATAAGCTATTTTATTGTATGTAAGGGTCTCTATGACAAATCCACACTTAGGGTGGGGGATCCACCCTGTAATAGTAAAAGCTAATCCATTACATGAAAGGGCCTCGGTATGACAAATCCACATATAGGAAGGGAGGAGTATGTAACTAGAAATAGTATAAGCTATTTTATTGTATGTAAGGGTCTCTATGACAAATCCACACTTAGGGAGGGGGATCCACCCTGTAATAGTAAAAGCTAATTCATTACATGAAAGGGCCTCGGTATGACAAATCCACATATAGGAAGGGAGGAGTATGTAACTAGAAATAGTATAAGCTATTTTATTGTATGTAAGGGTATCTGTATGACAAAGCCATATATAGGGAGGGGTATTTAACCAGAAATAGTATAAGCTATTTTATTGTATGTAAGGGTCTCTATGACAAATCCACACTTAGGGAGGGGGATCCACCCTGTAATAGTAAAAGCTAATTCATTACATGAAAGGACCTCGGTATGACTAATCCACATATAGGAAGGGAGGAGTATGTAACTAGAAATAGTATAAGCTATTTTATTGTATGTAAGGGTATCTGTATGACAAAGCCATATATAGGGAGGGGTATTTAACCAGAAATAGTATAAGCTATTTTATTGTATGTAAGGGTCTCTATGACAAATCCACACTTAGGGAGGGGGATCCACCCTGTAATAGTAAAAGCTAATTCATTACATGAAAGGGCCTCGGTATGACTAATCCACATATAGGAAGGGAGGAGTATGTAACTAGAAATAGTATAAGCTATTTTATTGTATGTAAGGGTATCTGTATGACAAAGCCATATATAGGGAGGGGTATTTAACCAGAAATAGTATAAGCTATTTTATTGTATGTAAGGGTCTCTATGACAAATCCACACTTAGGGAGGGGGATCCACCCTGTAATAGTAAAAGCTAATTCATTACATGAAAGGGCCTCGGTATGACAAATCCACATATAGGAAGGGAGGAGTATGTAACTAGAAATAGTATATGCTAATTCATTGTATGACAGGGTCTCTGTATGACAAATCCACTTACATGCAGGGGAATGTAACCTGAATGAGTATATGCTAATTTATTGTATGAAGGGTCTCGCATGACAAATTCACATATATCACCCTGTAATAGTATAAGCTAATTTATTGCATAAAAAGGTGTCTGTATGACAATTCCACATATAGGATGGGGTATTTAACCAGAAATAGTATATCCATATACAGGGAGGAGGATTCACCCTGTAATAGTATAAGCTAATTATTGTATGAAACAGTCTCTATGACAAATCCACATATAGGGAGGATTCACCCTATAATAGTATAAGCTAATTATTGTATGAAACGGTCTCTATAAAAAATCCACACTATAGTATGACCTTAACATATGAAAAGGTATTATAATTATATAGCAGTTATGTGAGAATATTAAAGAAACTCTACCTAGTACAAAAGAAATCATTATTCATGTTATCACCATGTAAAAAATATAGCATACATGAAACTGGCCATTAGAAAAGTGCTCAGAAAAACTAGAAATCAGAAATTGGCGCTAATAACCAAAAACTAAAAATTTTTTTAAAAAAGTACCTCACTTTACAAACGCATATAAAACTTTATACAATCAGGGTGTCTTTATAAACAGTTCACTATGTTATGCTATTTTAAAATATAGCTACAAAGTGTCTGGTTAGGATAGGTTTGGCCTAAGGACAAAATTCCTTATGTAGTAATTAACCGAATGCAGGTTTTCTCAATTATTTCATTTTCAAGTATGTTACTAAAAAATATATTCTAAATGTGAGTATATTGGAAATATATCAACATGTTTTCCAGTATTTGAAAACATAAATAACTCTTAAAATTCCAATAACATATCCTAAATATACCACACAAATAAGACACTTTATTGTATATTTCAGTAAAATATACAATTTATTACAATATAGATTAAAAAAATGCCAGGGTAGGTTAGGTTTGGTTATAAAATTAAAAATAGGTCAACTTTGCCAGCTGTGTAAATTCAACATTTCCTAACAAAACAAACACAATACTCTTAAAAAGTATCTAGATTCTGCTATAAAAATATAACTTATTAAAATTACACTTTACAGTTTCGCTATAATGAAATGTATTTAAATACACATAATACAATTAAACCAACACAACAAAATAGTCCAACATCATATTGCAACCACAATCCATACAGTTTTATTTATATACAATTAGGTTATGTTTCAATTTTTCCAAAAGTAAACCAATATTTGTTTTCTGACAGTTAAATCACTTGTCTCTGGTTAAGAATTATAGTTTTGAGTTATGTTACCCAAGGATTAAAATGAAAGATTTTACAAATTTGGCTTTTATTGCTATTTTCTTTACTAACCCAAACCTCTCCCAAATCAATACTTTTGCAGCTATATTATATTAGGCTTTATTTTTTAAGTAGAATAACAATGGGGCTCTGTTCTAAAAGTAAGCGCTAAAATTATATATAAATTTCATGTGTTTATAATAAACATCTAGATTTTTCAAGATATCACAGTTTTATTATTCACTGAATTCCTAAGGCCATATTCCTATTAAAGATTGCAATAGGAATAATCAAGGAATCATTTTATAAATCACTTAAAACAATGTAAAACCTTATGATATTGACAAATCATATTAATAAAACTAATGCAGATAATATTAGTAGGATTTAATTTAAATTCAATTTTTTCCCAAAAAATTTAGCATATGATGATACACAAAAAAAAAAATAACCAAACTTTGATTCAATTAGACTTTGAATCCTTGAGAAAGTAGTTCTATGTGTGACTTAATCATTAGAAGGAGAAACAAGTAATGTAAGTTAGATAATATACAGGAAATTTTTTTTTTACATTTCTTTTACTATTGTTTTATATATGTTGCTTTCCAAACAATAAATACAACAAACCAAACCGAAGTGACAGTTATAATCCAACTATAGAACATCCCTATATAGAATTTTTAATCAACTTTATATTTGAATTGAGAGAAACAATTATGCATTTCAAGTAAATGAAGTACCTATTTGTAATATATACAGTTAAATAGGGTGTAATTATGTTAAAGCTTCAATTTTTTATTTAGAGACAAACCACGCATTTAGTACTTTATAAAAAACCCTGGAATTCCACTTCAATGATTGAAAAAAATGCAAAGTACGAGTTTTAAATATTGTACAATTTATTTATTTTCTTCTTTAATCAAACACAATTTATAATATTTTGTGAAAACATTATATTTATAAAGAACGTCAAACATCAAACTTAAAAAATCACTTAAAACAATTTATTATAATTATATTAACAATCTTTAAAAATTTTTTTAACAAATCACTAAATATTGATTTTGTTTAGTTGGTGATAAAAAAGATCAACAGTTTTGGATTCAGTGGAAACCTCTTGATGAAACAAATTTTCCACTTCTTGCAGAAATAACTATAAAATTGTTTACATATATATTTTTTACTAAACTATACATTTTTGCATATCATTTCGTGTATATCAGAAATAAATGTAAATAAAAATAATGTTTGTTCTATAACAGTACCTCTTAATGCTAACTCCCGAAGTTAGCCTTTACTCAAAATTAAAAATATATATATATTGTAACATTTTGAAGTAGTATATATAAAAGGCACTTACCAAATTAAGATAAATATATATAAATAAATTCAGTATGTAAAAAAATTACTAAAATATACCAGGAACGAATTGTAAACATAACCTAATTTCACTTGTGTAGAAAATGCACACGGCCACATTTTAGATCTAATCACAAGATTTTATATAAAAGAAAAAAAACACACAAATCACTATTTATAAGAATATGTATTAGAAATAATTGATAGGTAACAATTTAAATAGAACTATGTAAAAATACACTTAAAACTTTCACACGGCAAGCTAGTGAGTGTTCTGTAGTAAACACGATGTAACGGATTTGTGGAGTTGCGTGCGCATTGACCGGCAAAAGATGTTCGTTTTAAATATTTCTCGTGGAGATATAATATAAAACAGTTTTGGATTTAAATGCAAAGAAATTTAAGTGCAGTTGTTAAGAAGAAGAAGTGTATCCGTAAAGAAGAAGAACATGACATCCGTAAAGCTGATACTTACAAGGAATAAACGAAAAAATAGCGGAAATTCACGATTTGGCCATTTTTATTGCTAACAAAGGTAGCGTCAGTTAGTTGGAACAAAGCATCGGAACGAGGAAGACGTATTCAGAATTGGCTGTCGAAATTTTATATTTTTAACTGGTGCGGAAAGTGCAGTATCGTATTTAAATCATAATTACAGAGTAACAATAAGCCAAACCATTGAACTGATCAATTAAGAAGACATTATTCAGGAAATTATTTAATTAGGAACCAAATAACTTGTAAAAATTTTAACTTGTAAGAATTGTAATTTAGATATTTTTTTTTGAAAGTGCCAACTCAAATTTCAATATTCAAAATTTAGAAAACCCACCTATTAACCCGAGATAAAGAGAGCTCAAGCTCAAATTGAAATAATTAAATCAATTTAAATTAATATTAAAACTTATAACTAAACTTCTTGCTGCCATAACCAAATTTTAGACTTAGGCTAATAAAGCTTAATTTTTGTAATTCTTTGTAGAGGAAATAAGAATTTTTAATTAGTAAGTGACTTTGTAAAAGACAATAGGAATGTCATTTTAAGATATTAAAAGTTTATTGTAACAAAAGCAGCATTGAATTGTTATTTCTTTTAAATTATAACTTTATTAAGATTTGTATAAAACAAAATTACCAATTATTACATTTGGCGCCCAACGTGGGGCTCGATTATAAAAAAAATTTAAGAATTAACCTCAAGGCACTTTAGATAAGATTATTAATTAAATATTTGTATTAATATTGTTTACTTTTCAGGACTTTGCAACCATAAGTCAATAATTTTTTTTAATTTTCAAAATTTAAGTAGAATAAAGGGGAATTTTGAAATTTTAGATAAAGAAAAAAAAAAAAAAAAAAAAAAAAAAAAAAATATGGAATCTGAAACAGGTACATATAATTTAAGGAGGGAGAAAGCGAAAAAAACAGAAAAATTAGAGGAATACAACAAACATAGTAGGTCTAGGAAGGGTACAGCAATTGAGGAAGCTGCAAAAGGAAAATATGTGACATTAAAAGAAAAAATAGATGAAAAAGAGGAAGAAGCTACAATAGGCCTAATAGAATTGGAAGAAGGGACAAGCCTAGAAATACAAGAGACA
Source organism: Prosapia bicincta (assembly GCA_036971475.1). Taxonomy (NCBI): domain Eukaryota; kingdom Metazoa; phylum Arthropoda; class Insecta; order Hemiptera; family Cercopidae; genus Prosapia; species Prosapia bicincta. The sequence goes on along the minus strand of JBAIZL010000001.1, from coordinate 331,148,460 downwards.
GAAACGGAAGGCACAGATATGCCTATAGAAGAGAGTGAGGTGGAAACCCAAGTAGATGAGGCTAGGGGATTACCACTGATGCAAACCCAACAGAAAAAGGGAAATAATGAGAATGAAGAATTGAGGGAAATGATGAGATCTCTCATGGAAATGAGTCTAAAAGGGAGAGAGGAAATGAAGGAGGATATGAGAGAATTAAAAAAGGAATTAAAAGAGAATATAAAGGAGGAAAATAAGGAGATGAAAGAAGAGATGAACAGAGGATTTGCCTCAAGTAGGTTGGAAATGGATAAGAAATTCGAAAGCCTAAAGGAAGAAAATAGGAGAATGATAGAGGATATGAGGGAACAGTTGAGAACAGAGAATAATGCTGAAATAGGAGTTATGAGAAGAGACTTAGAGGAGAAGATTAAGGAGAATTTAGAGGAAACAAAAGAAATAATAGCTGATGTGACAGAAATAAATAAGAAGGTAAATAAACAGAGATAGAGAAGGTAAAAAAATTGACAATACAGAACAGGGAAGAGTTAAGAGTTTTAAATAGGAAAATAGCGATTAAGAAAAACAATAATAAGGGAATGATTAAAGAAATAGTGAGTACTTGTCATGAATATTACCTGCATGCAGGAGCTAAGAAATGTCATACCATATTATCAGAGAGCTTCACTTGGAAGAAGATGGGAAAAAGCATTAGGGGAATTATTAAAACATGTAATATTTGTCAAAGAGCTAAAAATGTAACCCAAGGTAATTTTGGAGAGATGAAAGGGATCCAAGTGGAAAAACCAAAGGAGCAATTGTCAATTGATTTTATAGGACCATTTCAAAGAACTGTAGGAGGCTATAAGTATTTATTAGTAATGTTAGATGTATTTACAAAATTCGTTCAAATCTATAAATTGAAAAAGGCAACCACAGGGGAGGCAATTAAATGTTTAGAAAATTATATAGAAAATTTCGGGAGAGTAGAAAGAATACAGACTGATCATGGAACCCAGTTTAATAATAAGAAATGGCTGGAGTATATAAAAAATAGAGAAATGAAACCAATATTTTCTCCAATAAGGAGGCCACAAAGCAATATCGTTGAGAGGGTGAATAAGGAGATCATTAGATGTTTGAGAACATATTGTCATCATAACCATAAAGAATGGGCAAAGTATGTAGAGGTTATTAACCAGGCAATTAATGAAATTCCTCATGAGACTACAGGATACACACCTAACCAGCTACAACTAGGAATTCAGGATGAAAGGTTTTGGCAAAAGGAAATAAAAAATTTTGGCTGGAGTTCAAAATTAATAAATTTAGAAAGACATTTAGAAATTGCTAGGAGTAGAATTAAGAAGAAGGCTCATAAGAGAGCAGAGAAATTTAATAAAACTCATAAAATAGAAGAATTAAATGTTGGGGACAAGGTATTAGTAAAAGAAAATTGGCAACCACAGGGTATAAGAGGTGAGATGGCAAAATTATTTTATGTATATGATGGACCTTATGTGATCACCAAGAAATATGGCAAAGCGACTTATGAAATCAAAGATGCTAGAAGCAATAAAATTAGAGGAATTTTCCATATTAGCTTGTTAAAGAAATTTTATGAACCAAGGGAGGCACACCAGGGAGAATCAGATAAATTTCAGATAGAACAAATTAATTAAATAAAGGGAGAAGTCGAGAGAAAGGAAAATAACAAGGGATAATAAGATGGTAACAACAGGAATGACTCAGGATATAAAAGTATTAGGAGAAGGAAGCGAATGTAGGAGGGATAGATAACAAATAAACCGGAAATGACAATAGACCAGAAATGACTTAATAATTAAACAAACACTTAAAAAAAAAAAAATATAAAGAAATAAAAAAAAATATGTAAATAAAAATAAAATAGGAAGGGATGAATGAATAAGAACAAGGACCTAACCTACAAACAACCTAGACATGCTATGACTCGGTTAGGCTAAAATTTAAAAAAAGGAACACTGTGTCAGAAGATAGATTATATAGATAAATAAAAAGACTTATGATTGGAAGGATTCCATTCTATTAAAATTAAAATAAAGAAAGAAAAAGAAAAGTTTATAAAATAGATTCTAAGAATCAGAAAATGATTAATGTACGAGATGTTAAGAGTAAGAGTATTGTTGATTAAATGTTAATTGTTAATTTATTGTATTGTTAGGAGTTAAGTATATCATATGTAATTAGAGGGCAGCAGACAAGCAAGAAGGATAGAGTAAGAGTTTACTCCCAAAATGTGAAAATTGAGAGTTAAGAGTAAGAGGATTGTTGATTAAATGTTAATTGTTAATTTATTGTATTGTTAGGAGTTAAGTATATCATATGTAATTAGATGGCAGCAGACAAGCAAGAAGGATAGAGTAAGAGTTTACTCCCAAAATGTGAAAATTGAGATAAAAAAAAAGGAATTTTGGAATCAAAATTTTTTTTATCTAAATTTGGGGACTATGTAACATTTTGAAGTAGTATATATAAAAGGCACTTACCAAATTAAGATAAATATATATAAATAAATTCAATATGTAAAAAAATTACTAAAATATACCAGGAACGAATTGTAAACATAACCTAATTTCACTTGTGTAGAAAATGCACACGGCCACATTTTAGATCTAATCACAAGATTTTATATAAAAGAAAAAAAACACACAAATCACTATTTATAAGAATATGTATTAGAAATAATTGATAGGTAACAATTTAAATAGAACTATGTAAAAATACACTTAAAACTTTCACACGGCAAGCTAGTGAGTGTTCTGTAGTAAACACGATGTAACGGATTTGTGGAGTTGCGTGCGCATTGACCGGCAAAAGATGTTCGTTTTAAATATTTCTCGTGGAGATATAATATAAAACAGTTTTGGATTTAAATGCAAAGAAATTTAAGTGCAGTTGTTAAGAAGAAGAAGTGTATCCGTAAAGAAGAAGAACATGACATCCGTAAAGCTGATACTTACAAGGAATAAACGAAAAAATAGCGGAAATTCACGATTTGGCCATTTTTATTGCTAACAAAGGTAGCGTCAGTTAGTTGGAACAAAGCATCGGAACGAGGAAGACGTATTCAGAATTGGCTGTCGAAATTTTATATTTTTAACTGGTGCGGAAAGTGCAGTATCGTATTTAAATCATAATTACAGAGTAACAATAAGCCAAACCATTGAACTGATCAATTAAGAAGACATTATTCAGGAAATTATTTAATTAGGAACCAAATAACTTGTAAAAATTTTAACTTGTAAGAATTGTAATTTAGATATTTTTTTTTGAAAGTGCCAACTCAAATTTCAATATTCAAAATTTAGAAAACCCACCTATTAACCCGAGATAAAGAGAGCTCAAGCTCAAATTGAAATAATTAAATCAATTTAAATTAATATTAAAACTTATAACTAAACTTCTTGCTGCCATAACCAAATTTTAGACTTAGGCTAATAAAGCTTAATTTTTGTAATTCTTTGTAGAGGAAATAAGAATTTTTAATTAGTAAGTGACTTTGTAAAAGACAATAGGAATGTCATTTTAAGATATTAAAAGTTTATTGTAACAAAAGCAGCATTGAATTGTTATTTCTTTTAAATTATAACTTTATTAAGATTTGTATAAAACAAAATTACCAATTATTACAATATATAAAGAACTAAGTCAAAATACACATACAAAAATTATAATTGAATTTACAATTCAAAGCTTTTCGTTGGCTAACAGTACCAACATCATCAGGCATTCCTGATGATGTTGGTACTGTTAGCCAACGAGAAAAGCTTTGAATTGTAAATTCAATTATAATTCTTGTATATACCAAAGTTAAAAAAATTTATTATAATTTCTTTTTATATTATAATTACAACTAATATAAATATGTATATACATATGTCAGAAAAACAATATTAAGTGGGAAAATAAAAAGCAAATTTCTTTACAATTTTCCATTTTCCTTTCTAGGTATGGTTTTGGACTATTATTTTTGTTGTTATTATTTATATGCCTTTTTTGTTTGTTGATTGCATTGTGTTATAGTTTCTGTTCGCTTTCCTTTTACATTGTCCGTTTTTTAAGCAAGGTTCGATACCGTTAATCTAAATATGTTAATTTTTCTTATACTTTTCATTCATTTTTAATCTTTGAGCTTTATAATTATGATATTGTGTGATAACCATGGCAACAATTCAAGGTCGTACATTGAAGGTATCGAGGACAACCAGATGGGAGCAAAAGAAGAATTCATATAGGCTAAATCTTTGAGAAATACACTTCTAAGTATAGGAAAGTTGGCTCTGTGTCAAAATCGCTAGACATTGAACATGAAAATACTGAGTCTGAATTTGGACTAGACCTCCCATATTTTTATTATTTAATTAATGAATAAATTGCGTTAACATCAAATATATATAGTATGTGTGTGTGTACAAAATTTAGTTTCTATATTTGACCCCAATAAAGAAAATAAGTCCCTTATAGACTGTGTATACAAAATTTTAGTAATGCAAAGTAATGTAAGCCAAAATATAACTATTATTCAAAAATAAACATACTGCATCTATTTGTATAAAACTTGTTTTTATAAACTAAAAAAATATAAGCAACTTGACAGGTGTACATTAAAAGGTAAAAATATAGTCTTAATGATGTTGGTTTTAAAAATTTTTTTTCGTCTTGAATTACTCCTTTTAATGTGTATAACACAAATATCAATTTTTCTTTCCTCGGAAAATACAAGAAATTACTTTTTTCACATTTTAAATGTTAGGCTGTAATGACATGTATAGCATAAATGAATCTTATTGATACTGTTGAATTTTTTTTTTTTTTAATTACTCATTTCAATGTGTAGAACACTAACAGAACTTTATGAACTTTTTTCTGCAGAAAATACAAAAAAAAATTCTGTACATTTTTAATGTTAGTCTGTAATAGCATGTATAGCGTGAACTGGCCGCGCAGTAGCTACAGCATACTGCACTACATCAAAGTCAGTTTATTTTATTACTAAATTAAAAATTTAACTTTTGGTTATAATTTTATACAACATGACTATATACCTACATTAAAATATACCTACGAAGTATCCAGTCAGGATAGATTTGGTTATAATGTTATTCAACTTTACTATCCACCTATATTAAAATATACCTATGAAGTATCAACTCAGGATAGACCTGGCTGTAATTTTCTGCATCGGCAATAAGTCTAAATATTTACCAAAATTACAACCAAATATATCCTGACTGAATACTTTGTAGGTATACTTTAATACAGGTAAATAGTAATGTTAAATAAAATTATTACCAAATCTATCCTGACTGGATACTTCGTAGGTATATTTTAATATAGGTAGATAAAATATACCTATGAAGTATCAACTCAGGATAGACCTGGTTGTAATTTTCTGCATCGGCAATAAGTCTAAATATTTACCAAAATTACAACCAAATATATCCTGACTGAATACTTTGTAGGTATACTTTAATACAGGTAAATAGTAATGTTAAATAAAATTATTACCAAATCTATCCTGACTGGATACTTCGTAGGTATATTTTAATATAGGTAGATAGCAATATTGAATAAAATCATAACCAAATCTATCCTGACTGGATACTTCGTAGGTATATAGTAATGTATAAAATTACAAATCTAGACGTAGCTACTGCGCACCCGGTTCCACTATAGACCTACGTGCCTTTACAACTTAACATTTAAAATGTGAAAAAAGCAACTTTCCGAACTTTCAGTGGATTCGTGTTCTACACATTAAAACGAGTAATATAATAACAAAAAAAAATTTTAACACCAATGTCATTGAGACTATATTTTTACCCATAAAAATAGTCAAAATAAATAATCCAATTATCAACAGAAACATCTTCTCATATACAATAATATCCTTGTATTCTTTATCTTTAGTTTAGACTAGTTTTGAAAATATTTGGTTTAACCAGCTGAAATAACAAATGGTACACAACCCTAATAAACATTGACAATGGGTTAGTTAGAATATTTATAAAAAATAATCAATAACAAACAACTTTTCAATGACAGAGAAAACTGAGTCAAAGAGAAAAACACTATTTCCAATGATCATAACATCCTAACACCCATGAGAGTGATTTTACAAAATTTTCATCTTCATTTTCAGAGCTCAAAACATGAAAGTAAACAATGATAAGATACAAAATATATACAAATTTCAACACAATACTGAAATAACATATGAACTAAAATACATCTACTAGAAAGCTTTGAATTTCCTCTTGTAATTTAAATCTGCATTACTAACTTTGAAGATTATGGTATTAAAAATACATTTATAGCAAATTAACATGAGTCGCTCCTGAATTAGCCATTTGCCTAAAACCTATGCATATTTATTAATACTATTTTAGATATGTAGGTGTTTTACGGTTAATTACATTAACAAAATTAAATACTTTGAAATCAAATTTTCAAGTAATATTGTTTTTGCTGTTTTACCGTCAAATAAGATTTTGTTGCGGAGTTACAAATTATATTACAAAATTATTGTGAACCCATAATATTACCATCCGACTAAATATTCGATTATATAGTATACTTATACAGTATTCAATAACATCTTTAATGTTTTGAAATACTATATAATATATATAATATATATATATATATATATATATATATATATATATATATATATATATATATATATATAAAGGGTGTAATTCACTTGTAAGTAAACATCTGTAATTACTATCATCTGGTATTTGTTATGTTCAATTGTATCATAAATTAAAGAATTAAATATCACTTTTGTTTTTACATTTTATGGAATAAGAAACAGTAATTTCATTTATGGCTAAGAAACCATTTATTTGAAAGTATTTATAACAGAAACTTGTGTTTTATTAGGTTAAAAATTCAAATAAACTTAAATGAGAATATTTTATTACTACTGGGTATATTTTGTAAATAAAGCAGTCTGCCACTACTAACTATATTTATTGTAAGGTAATACTTGACCAAATGTGCGTCCATGTTAATCTAGTTTGTTAATCATCAATAATCCGGATATTATTGAGATAAGAAAATAAATATAGTGATGCATAAGAACATAGACAAAATTTATAAAACAATGTCGACGTCCTGAAAATTTAATATATAAAAAGACATGTTTTGTCATATACTAAACAATAAAAATAAGGGGTATTTATGTCCCGTGCCCACGTGTACGATTTTAGCAAAAAAAGATTATATCAGCCGACGCGAAAAGTCAGGGATATGAAAAAAATTATTACAACTCTCGCTCACACCCCAAAAATTTACAATTTTGGAAAAATGGACGGTAAAAATAGTCTTAATGACATGGTTTAAAAAATCGTTTTTGTTTTTAAATTACTCGTTTTGACATGTAGAACACGAATATCAACTTTTTTCCGCGGAAAATATGAAAAGTTACTTTTTTCACACTTTAAATGTTAGGTTGTAAAGGCATGTATGCCTATAGCATGTACCGGGTAGCTACTGCGCACCGTACTTCGTCCAGATTTGTGATTTTATACAACATTACTATCTACCTACATTAAAATATACCATGAAGTATCAAGTCAGGATCGATTTGGTTATAATTTTATTCAATATTGCTATCTACCTGTATTAAAGTATACCTACAAAGTATTCAGTCAGGATAGATTTCTTTTTGGTAAAGACATATTGCCGATGCAGATAATTACAACCAAATCTATCCTGACTGGATATTTCATATGTATATTTTAATATAGGTAGATAAAAATGTTGTATAAAATTATAACCAAATCTATCCTGATTTGATACTTCATAGGTATATTTTAATGTAAGTATATAGTAATGTTGTGTAAAATTATAACCAAATCCATCCTGACTGAATACTTCGTAGGTGAATTTTAATATAGGTAGATAGTAAAGTTTAATAAAGTTATAATCAAATCTATCCTGACTGAATACTTTGTAGGTATATAGTCCTGTTGTAAAAATTATAACCAAAAGTTAAATATTTAGATTTTAAGTTTAGTATTAAAATAAACTGACTTTAACGTAGTGCAGTGCGCTTTAGCTACTGCGTGGCCGGTTCACGCTATACATGCTATTACAGACTAACATTAAAAATGTGCAGAAAAAGTAACTTTTTGTATTTTCACCAGAAAAATGATAAAATTAATGTTCTACATATTGAAATAATAAAAAAAAATTTTTTAACCGATATCGATAAGACTCGTTTACGCTATACATGCCATTACAACCTAACATTTAAAATGTGAAAAAAAGGAACTTTGCGTATTTTCCGCAAAAAGAAAAGTTGATAATCGTGTTCTACACATTAAAAAAGGTAATTTTAAAACAAAAAAGAATTTTTTAAACCAACGTCATTAAGACTATATTTTTACCAAATGGACTATCAACGTGGTGTTCATAGTGTTGGTAAAAATGCACATTGCACACCCCCAATACAATGTATATAAAGAAATCAAAAACATGTCCTGCAGTTGTATTGATAGTTATTGTTTGTCACTGTCAAAGAAAGTTAATTTTATATACCTATAAAGTATCCAATCAGGATAGATTTGGTTATAATTGTATACGTTTAACCAAATATACACATGTAAGCCTAGAATAGAGATCACGTGATGTCACAAGGCAAAAAGTATTACTCCGCGGAAGTAGACGACTAATTAATAATGTTGTGTAAAATTATAACCAAATCTATCCTGACTGGACACTACAGGTATTTTCTTTAATATCGGTAAATAGTAATGTATAAAATTACAACCAAATCAATCCCAACTCGAGACTTAATAGCTATATTTAAATATAAGTACACGTAGTACGGCGTGCCGTTGATATGCGAACTTAGTGCTTCTGACTACTCCTCACTGAATTTTTTACCCAACTTTAATTTGATAAAATGATATTTATTTCATAGAGTGAGAGTATTCACAATTTTTTTTTTGTATCACTGATGAGTTTCTGCGTTTGTTGGTATAATTTTTTTCGCTAAAACCGAACACGTGGATACAGGAAATAAATACCAAATGAGGTTTCAATGTAAAACTATAAGCTACATTATAACATAGATAAATACAAAAGTATATAGCTGGGGCAGATATAGTTTTTAGTCATCTGATTTATCTGATTTTAGTCAAAAAGTTGACTTATTTTAGTAAATATTTTTCTAACCAAATTTATTCTAGCTAGATACTTTGTAACTTATAATATAGTATAACAGTTTTCTGTTTCATAAAACAACTTGAGTGTTTAACCATTTTTTTATTATTTTTTAAACTGGATTTCACCCTCAAATGATAATTTGGTAATTGTTTAGTTAGCTAAACCGGGCCTATATTTTCATGAAACACTCAGAAACATGTAAAAAGGCTATTTTCATTGAAATTACTTTTTTCTGTGCCTAGAAACATTATTTTTTCTTAAATTAAAGTTGGGTAAAATTTTCAGCGCTGATGTAGAAGTTGTGAATGGGCGCGGAGTGATACAAATGTTTCGTTACGTCACAGTGGTGCGCATGAGCTTGTATGCATCAGCCACGGTTCGTCACGCAACCTTACGTGTGTAGATATTTGAGAAACAACGTTTTGGCTTAATTTTTATACATATATTTAAATATACTTATAAAGTCTCCAGTTAGGATAGTTACTATTTATTAGGAATATACTGTGGTTGAATTTAATAATAAATACACAAAAACCTCTTAACCACAAATTTTCTTTAATTTACCCTAATGTACATTTCAGTTACAAAGTAACCATCCTCAGAGGGATAACATACAAAGACTCTACATTGTAGGACTGAAATGTACATTAGGGTAAATTAAAGAAAATTTGTGGTTAAGAGGTTTTTGTGTATTTATTATCAGTTAGGATAGATTTGGTTTTAAATTTATACATTACTGTATACCTATATTAAAATATACCTAAAAAGTGTCCAGTCAGGTTAGATTTGGTTTTAATTTTATACATTACCTAAATGGTTACATTTATACAATTAGAACCAAATCTATCCTGACTGGATACTTCATATTTTATACTTCTATTTTGTTAAATTCATTAAAATTATGCCAAAACGTAATGCTACACATTATCCAAGTGTAACGGTTAGTACATTTGTGTTGTCATGTATCCCTCCGCGAGGCAGGCAGCCTATACACAACTGCTACATTCGCGCTGAAAATTTTAGGCAACTTTAATTTAAGAAAAAATAATGTTTCTAGACACAGAAAAAAATAATTTCAATGAAAATAGCTTTTTTACATGTTTCTGAATGTTTCATGAAAATATAGGCCCGGTTTAGCAAACTAAACAATTACCAAAATAAATTTATCCAAACTGGATATTTTGTAATGGAATCGTAATTATCTATTTAATATAATCTTGATATGAAAAATTATATTATACCCTGATATTATAAAATGTTGTGTATTGTAACTTATTTTTACCTATTTTCTAATTTTTGGGACATCATCGCCGGGTGTTATTCCTGTTCATGAGGATTTTCAACATCACGTTAATTATTTACTTTTGAGAACTAATTAGACGTCTGCTTCTGTTGAGTAATAGCTTTTTCCAAGTGATGAAACGTGATCTCTATTCTTATGTTACATAGACAGATTTGTTTGGTTACATGTTGTATAAAATTACAACCAAATGTATTCTAACTGGATACTTCATAGGTATATTTCGACATAGGTATAAAGTAATGTTGTATAAAATTATAAAAAAATCCATCCTGAATAGATACTTAATAGTATAATATAATAATGTTGTATACGTAGTACGGTGTACCATTGCTACTGCCTGTCCAAAACAGTAGTCCAAACTAAAATATGCCTAAAAGTAAATTTTCCGAGAAAAAAAATTAACTATCAATATAACCCTAGATCATGTTTTCATACACATATCTAAATGGCCCCTTCTTTAAATAACCTCCAACACCATTAAAAATATGTTTTTCATTTTAAATCTACCTTTTGTGGTTAGTAATAAACTACCGTTATTATTTTGCAGAAGAGCAAATTTATGAAAAGGTGATAGAAGTTATATAATTTGTATAACTTGTCATTTCTTTAAAATAATTTTCATGTTTTTTTTAACCACTCTCACCTAACCTGTTTTAAATTCCAAAAACAAATATACAGGCTTTAAATAAATATATAAATTTATTATGTATAATAACCTAACATAAAATGGGCAATAAATCCTAAATAATTTTATAACAAAATTGCTCCCACTTTAATTCTACAATAGTCTTAATACTAAGAAAAAAACGGTAATTTAGAGAAACCGTTTATTTGGGGGGAAAAGTTAAATGTTATACATATTAGGGGCCTAATAGAAAAATGAAATAGTGTTTATAAACAACACACTGTATATATTACTTTTAATTCAGGTAAAATTATATAACCAGAACTTTAAAACCAGCTGTCCTTAACCCTTTATGGACACTAACTATTAAAAATATTTTTTGCAGAGAATACAAATATGACCCCACCAATACATAGATTACTTTAAATGTTTTTCTAAAATAATATATTGACCTTTTAAACAGAAGTAAATTATAAGCTTTAATTAGATGACTGGTCTTATGTCTGATAATATTAAAAAACCCTACATAAAAACACATTTAGAACAAAATTTTAACATTTTTACTTTCTTTGCAGCTAAGCCTAGGCCTATGTTAGACTTAGCCTAGCCAAACTAATATATGACTCATCCTAGAATACATAACCTTAAACACTCTGATACACTCGAAGGGACTAAATACAAACGGAAATATAACAAATTCTATAGAAAAAAACGTTTTGCAGTTACCTCTATATTATTTTTCTCAGAATAGTAAAAAACTCTACATAATCCTAGTAGCCAACCTACATTGTTATTGATATCATTTTATCCATAATAATAGTACGCCTTATCTGATATACACAACATTAACCGTCATATTGTACGAATATAAGAAAATGCACAAACTTATGTTCCTAATAGCAATAAATAGTTAATAAAATTATTATTAACACACTTTTTGGCGCTTAGTTGATCAACATGGCGGGTCCCCCGCTCGGGGAAGAAGCCTACAGGGTAAGCGTAAAACTTGTATTTTAATACCAATTCAATAAAATACAAAATATTGAATTGTGTAACACATTTTTAAATAAGTTATGAAACAGCTCTGCATGTAAAACTAAACCTACCTTATACAGAAGCTGGTTTTCAACGGAAAAGTAAGTGAAACACTATACACTACGCCTCTTACGAAGCTTTCCCTTGATGTTACGGCTGTCTTCCCTGGGATTGGGGAACCCACTCAAGAAACATCCTCATTATACTAAACTATGTTCGTAACCATGATATTTATTAACTTAGTACCATGCACTAGACGCTGTAGAAGATTCATGATGATTTTTCAATGTAGGATGATTATCTGTACCCATGATGAATTCGGATTATTAACTTCACAACCGAACTATCACAAACAGAGCAATGGCTACGCAGCTACACCACCAACGGGCTGTTTGAGTTGTGAAAAATCCTTTGAAATTTCCTGTCATGCCATTGGTCAAATCCAGTCACGTGACCTTAAGTTCCAATGAATATCATCGATTTTCGGCGCTATAAATCAGTTTATGACTTAAAACATGCATGAACTTAATACTCTAAATAACATTTTGTATTTGGTATTCATAATTTTGGGTACACTTTTAAAATATTCTATAAATTATTAGATTTCCTGCAGCGTCTCTCAGATTCGCCATCAGTACAACTTTCGTATCACGTGACCTACTTCAATACGCAATGCATTTCGGGATTTCTGAGGATGTGTTCTATGTATTCGTGTTGTCATAGGAAGAAGGTAGTTTGTGTTATGTTTGACTATATGTAACGAAATGCTATTGGTGAATAAAGATTTGAGGTTGATTATCTATGTTTCTAGAAAATAATAGAGTTAAGGTAATTATACTTCTTAAATATAATCAATAAAACCTTCATATTTTAATGTAGCTGTTATATTTCATTCTATTTGGACAAGAATTATTTATTAAAATACCTATACAATATATTCAAGACCTAAATACAAATATCACACTAGACCTACTCATCCCGCCTGTTTCTTAAATAACCTAACTTTTACCGGCTAATGTTTTACAAAAAAATTATTAAGTTAATCCAATCTTCTTAAACCTATAAATTTATAACAGATTTAATCGCCTGTAAGTCATCTATAATTAAATTTTCAGTTCATAACAATCTTAATAAACGTGACGTTTAAATGTCCAGAAGACAGATTCCTATATACAATAACAAAGTACGTTATTTATAAACGATATCGAACTTAGTTCTTAACAGCAAAGCACATTGCAAAATAATGTTGAATATTGAACATTTGAATCAATTTATAATAATCTATTTTAACATAATTATTGTTAATCGTCTTAGTAATTCATGAAAAATAATTAACTTGTGATGCTCTAAAAAACATTATGCTAAATTAACCTTATTTTATCTATCGGGCATACTTTATAAACTCGATGATTTTTTTGTAAAACAAAGTATTATGTTATCATTTGATATTTAGCTACAATGTTCCCGATTAGGTTAGGTATGCTTAGAAAACAAAATTTCATACCTCATTATTATATGAAGTGATATCAATTTGATGCAAAGTAATACAACAACATACAATACATTGTGTTGAACTCAGAGGTTGTTAGAATCCAAAGTAATTAAAAAGCATTAAGTTTATAAAGTTTCATATGTTTTATGAAAATCTAGCAAGTTGATGTTTGAAGGGATGGCCATCTTGTGTTACCTAAACCTCCTTGAAGACATTGTGCGTCTTTTGTATTGAAAAAAAGAAATTGACTTTTTGTGTGTATTTTCCAATTCAGTTTTAATTTTTCAAAATGTTTAACTTTAGAATACTGACATCAAGTATTATTATTTTTCCTATATTCATTAGGATTTTGTACATTACCAGATGAAATTTTTACCTTTATCTTTGATATGGGGATAACTCATGATCAGAATAAATCCATCTTAATATCTCTATCTTGTTTTGAATTGTGTTACAAAGGTATTTGTGTACGATATTTGACTGAATGGTGTTCAACTTCATTTTTTATCATTTTATATTAATATATTCTGCAAAGGATCATACAATGTCCACATCACAAACTAATTCTTTTTAAAAATTGACAAATTATAGTATAGTAAACTTTCTATAGTATGGGTAGTATAGTAGGAGTCACTTTGCTTCTAAAGATTAATTAAGTTGACTTATAATTATTTATTCTTACATTTGAGTTACATAGTTTACTCTTCAATTAAACTTTTTTTTATTGCTTTTTCAGTGATATTTTATATTACTTTTCCAACTGTGTAGAAACTTAATATGTTATATAATATATATATATTTTTTTTAGCTTCATCTAACTTCTGGTGTATGCGAAACAAATAACACTATAAGTTCAAGGACATGGTTCCAATAGGCTCGTCACATTCACAAGGGGGAGTCAGTACAACTCCACTATCAGGAAATGCTACTAAATCGTCTACTTCTGGAGTGGTAAATTGATAACTTACTAAATTTGTTTATCAGAATTTTTCTCAATGTCTGAACCTTGTATATTTATAAGTTGTAGAATATACCCTGAACAAGAGAATAAGATTTACTTTGATGTAGGTGATTTTTCATCTTTTAAAAGGCATTTAGAGGAACAAAATGAACAGGTGGATACCGAAAACTAGTAAGGGCTGGAAGAATTTCTTTCGGGAGAGGGCTGATGACACCTTTATGAGGTAGTTATAATGAAGAAAAATGGACCCGTTACCGTTTATAATAATAAACTAGGGGTATCCCGAGTGATGCACCCATTACCTGGTAGTCAATAGGAATTAGTATTCTCGGAATCAATAATTCCGCTGTTTCCAAATTGATACTCTTTACTCATGTATGCTTTTCTCCAGTAAAAGCTGGAATGTGCAATATCATGTAGAAATCCTATACATCCACCGGTCACCATTGTTGTCAGAGCAGGAATATGAATTTCAGCAATATTGCAGTGTTTTCGGTCCTGGGCCGATATCATTGGCAGTGCAGTGCAATGCTTTGACTTAATGCCGCCTATACTCCCGGAATTCATTGCCATACCATGTGGCATTTTTCCCAAGACGTCATTAATATTGCCAGATTCAGGCAATCTTTATAGGAAACTATTGCCAGCATCATGCCAGTAAAATATTGGCAAAAAAAAGTTACTCGTCTAAATGCTTATTTATGGATGTAGAAAGTGTAACACAAATTTGTATTCCGCCGGCTGAAAGAATTATGTTTGTTTCACTCATTATTTTAGCACTTTTATTCCACTACATTAGAATATAATTTAATTATATTAAAATACTATTATTCATAGTTCTTTTCTGGTTTTTGTTCAATAAATGGATAAAAATTGTTAATCCTACCATTACTGATTCATACTACTATGTGGCTATTTAAAAACAAAAGCAAATTCTCTAATAATAATGTCAAATATTCCATATGCAGTGATTAGGAATTGCTATAAGTACTCTTTATAAAGACCTTAAAACCTTCCTCTGGATTATCTTTTCACTTTCAATTATCAATTTAAGTTTTTATTTAGTTAATTAGAGCTTAGCTAGTGAGAACTATTTACAAAGGTAAAAGTCAAAATAGTGAACACAAAATCCCACAAAAAATTAGTTTTTAATAAACACACACAACAAACTAGTTTCGGCGACAATGTCGCACTGAGGAAGACGACATCGTCGCCGGAACTAGTTTATTGTGTGCGTGTTTATTAAAAACAAATTTTTTGCAAGATTTTGAGTTCACTATTTTGACTTTTACCTTTTGTAATTTTAGTTTTACCTGGAGTATTGAAATTTTAATTAATTTTCCAAGCCGTAATAGAAAATTAATTAATCAATTAAATTTCATTTTTTAAAATTCATACTGTACTATTTATAAAAAATATTTTATTTACAGAAACCAAACTATACGTTGAAGTTCACTTTAGCTGGACATACTAAAGCTGTGTCTTCGGTTAAATTTAGCCCTAACGGAGAATGGTTAGCAAGTTCTTGTAAGTAAGACTGTCAGATATATTTAGTTTTATTAGTATTTATTTATTTCTGTACTTGTTGAATTAAGTCAGAATACTATTTCCATGATAACCTTTTCAAGTTAATGGGATAATGTGTTTTTTTACTCAACTCTATGCAAATTAATATAAAGGGTGACCGAAAAAAAAACTGGCGTTTTTGAAATGGTTAGTACACATAGGGGAGTCATTATTTGGAGGGAGACTGTGGTAGCTGACCTCTGCACATGATGCTATTTCATTATTCATGGAGCAATGGACGGCACAACACCGTATATTTGCTTATGATGCAAATAGTGAGTTGATCACAGCTTCGCAACGCCTTTTTTTGCCTTACGCTATGATATCATTTCGAGCCAAAATACAATTTTCAGGTGGATTAACAACTTGAGAAAAATGGAAAGTATTTTAAAAAAAGAAGTCTCCTGGTCGAAATAAGTCTGCTAAGACGCAGCAAAACATTGAAATGAATTAGGCGTAACTCGAGTATCAGTGCAAACAATTTAGTAAAAAGGCTAATTTCATCCATACAAGATATGCTTGGCTCAGATGCTGGAAGAACGAGAGAATTTTGCTCTTTGTATGCAAGTGAATGAACAAGAAAATGCAATAATCGTTCATTTTTGTTTAAATGGTTCCATTTACTCATCAAAAACAGTGTTTATTTCCAGGGGCTACTGCACACACATTTTTGGGCTGTGGTGTGTTGCATGTTTCCGGGAAGGCTCATTTCCCGTTTCAATGATATTCTATGGCCTCAAAGGTTGCCAGATTTCAGCTGTGATTTTTTTTCTTTGGAGCATATATGGCAAGTGTAGATAAATATTTTAATGTAATATAAGTTATACTTAATAACATAATAAATTAGGAATGTTAATGTAACAAAACCTCTGGTTTTTTTCGGTCACCCTGTGTAAAAATATACATTCATTAAAAATTTTAATATGGAGATCCCTGAGTACATCTAGTGTTAGTTATTGAAATTTTGGAACATGATATTTTTTAATAACTAAACAAATTAATCTGAGGACCATATTTTACCAAGAATAAACCCGGGACAAACTATTAGTCAGTCTTTATATCCATTTATAAAAAGGAAATGTTGTTCCTTTCAAGAAGCATACCTCATGTAAAATTGTTCAAATAAAATTTTTAAAAGAACCTCATGTACTTATAAAAATGTTTAATGAATAAAATATGATAGCGAGTAAAGTATGTGCTGAAAAACATAATAACAGAGGGAAAACTTGACATCATTACTTAGGAATGTCTGTATTCTTTTTCTATATCTTTTTAGAAACAATTGTCCCAAAAACTTTCAAGCACAAAACATGGTGGTATGACAACTCCTGTTTTTCATGTAGAGATTATTTGGAAACTTTTTCTTATTTTCTCACACTTTACCTATATATTCAGAAGTATCATATAATTTACTAAACTATATTTCTTAATTCTTCCAGCAGGTGTCTAGCTTCAATTGTAGCCGATGGCCTGATGTCCATGATAAATTCTCTTTGCAGAGTTCCAATAATTTTTGTTTGTGAGTAAGGTATTGATGTCCAAACCCTCGGCCCTTAAAAGGTCCCTGGTCAGATTTGGATAAGAGTATTTAATGAGGATGTCCTCCGGGTCTTCTCCACTTTGGCATAGGCTGCATATTGGTGATGCTGCTAAATTGAATCGGTAAAGGTAGACCTGGGTTAAAATGTGTCCAGTCCGAGCTCTGGCTTGAAAGTACATAGATTTCTCTCAATTCCACTATACATGTCTTCTTTTACCGGTTCTTTCCGACGGTAAAATAGAGATCGACCTACAGGACATCGTAACCACTCCTCAGTCCTCTTTCTCCTGAAAAAATTCCTCTGAGGACTTTTGACAATATAAGGGGGAGTATATCCCTTGGTTAGCAGGTTACATTGCTGAGGCCAATTTCTCTACTTCATCAGCTTTTTTATTCCCTCTCAACCCACAATGGGCAGGGACCCACTGGAAGACTATCCTTTTGCCTTCATCATGGAACATCACAATTAACCTCCTCAGTTCAGCAACTCTAAAGGAGTATGGTATAGTGTATGGCAACGCCAGAACTTGGAGGACTGATATCAAGTCTGTGAGAATACAAATATTTGATTCGAAGATAGATTGACAGCTTACCAATGTGGCATTAAATGCCATCAATTCAGCATCTATGCTAGACCAGGCATTGGCTGGAGCAAAAAAGCGTTTTCCAGTTTCTAGGTTGAAGTAGCCTGCTCCCGATTTCCCCTTTTCCTTGTCAACTGATCCTTCCGTGAAGATTTTTATGTGCTCATAATATTTTTGGTGGAGCATTGCTACGGTTTCAGCGCGTAGATGTTCAGGGTGATTCTTTTGTCAATTTATTGGATAAATCTGATTCAATCGAGACTCTTATCAATCTGGGAGGAGATTCATCATACACAATAGAAATGTGTTCTATTGATAGGTAATTGTGATGAGATTTTTCTCACTTGATGACTAAAAGGGCTCCCGATTATGCATGATAGGATCTCTCTTAAGGGATGACCATTAGTTGATGCCATAATTTTCAGATAGTTATTCCACATTTGTCTTGCTATGTAGTTTGGTATTGGTTTGGGATGGTTGGAGTGGTTTGGTATTGTATTGGTTTGGGATGGTTGGAGTGGTTTGGTATTGTATTAATGGTTTGTGTGGGTTTCCTAAAAATTAAGTATTTAATGTTATTTGTATGTCTGATTATTGTTAGGTCTAGATAGTTCATTTTATTGTTTATTTCTTCTTCCATGGTGAATTTTATGTTAGGGTGTAAATTGTTGATTTCATTTAGGATGATATTATTATTGATCGCTTTATTTTGTGAGATGTATAATCCATTGTTAACATATCGTATCCAATGTCCGTTGGGGTCATCTGTTTTTATAGTTTGTGTGATTAATTCGTCAAGGTTTTGGAGGTAAATTTCTGATATTATACCAATATTAAAATATATAAAACAAATCTACACATGTAAGGTATGAGGTAGGGCAAACAAGTTTACCGGACGATGCAGAAACTTATACCGAATATTTTAATATAGGTATATAGTAATATTTTATAAAATTACAACCAAATCAATCCTGTCGGGATAGTTTATAGGCGTAGAATCCTGTCTAGACATAGTACAGTGCCTGTTGATACTGTGCGCCCAAAAAGGTAATCCCAGCTAAAATGTGAAAAAATTAACCTTATGTGGTAATAAAAAAAAAAATGTGAATACTTTTCGAAGGTTTCATTTGCTAGTTTCAAGGTAAAAAAATCAAGGTATAACATTGATCTTGTAAAGTTTTACGTGAACGTGGAGGGGTGGGGGTGAAATAATTTTTTCCCAAAATTGTAATTATGTGGGACGTCAAGGAAAATGTTGTTATTATTATTATTTTTTTTTTATTCATTACAGGTTTCTGCATCGACCAGAAAAATGTTTTGGCTGAAATCTCGTATGTGATTATTAAAGTAAACCATACCATGATTACTTATAATAATCAATTAACAAATAATAAACTAGCTAAGGTACAAAATTAATGAATAAAAAATTGCACCCATATAAAATAAATAATATTCAGTGTTTTATAAATGAGAATATTTTAATAGCAAAATACAACTCAGTTGACAAGGAATTAATTCGTGCCCACTGCATCAGTCAAATTGTGAATCGTTTAATCTGCAATTTACTTCATCATTAATTACTTGAATTATAAAAAAAAAATACAACTAACTCACAATTATATATCTTTAATTTCATACCTGTTTTGATGACTATTGTCATCATCATTTGTCATACTACTACAAACCTATAACTTTAACTACATTCATTACTTATGTTAATATATTACGTCCTCTTTAATACAATTTAAATAAAAATATGATTAACTATTTACATGGCGTGTCTTCTCTTGTGATTCTCCTGGCATTAGTTATAGATATTAATGATATTCTACAATAATCACTTATAAAGACAATTTCCATTATCCACTAATTGCGTATAATTATTAATGCAGAAGTTATTAGGTATCACTTTTGTGCCAGTCCCAAAACTGCCATTCTCTTCTCTAGATAATTATTTTGAACTGAGCTTTACTATTACTATTGAACCTGGCATAAGCAATTATTATATTTTTTAGCTGCAGATAAACTGATAAAAATATGGGGTGCATATGATGGAAAGTTTGAGAAAACAATATCAGGACACAAGCTAGGAATTTCAGATGTAGCTTGGTCTAGTGATAGTCGACTATTAGTAAGTGCTTCTGATGACAAAACTTTAAAAATCTGGGAATTAAGTTCGGTAAGTGAATTTTAATTTTGATTTGAGGTAAGAAAATATTTTATAACAATGTAAACTGATCTCAACAGTTATAGGTGACATTTGGCCCTTAAGTTGGTTTTATATAACCTCGAAATCTTGTTGTTGTTCATGACAAGCTGGTTGTTAATCTTCTAGAAGTGTAAGTTAACAATTTAACAACCTTCAGTTAACAAAAGGTGGCCATAAGTAATAGCAAAAGTATGATTATATAACCTGTATAAATATAGCTATTTTAATACAGTTTCTGTCAAAAACAATTTTGTATTTTACATACAAGTGATATAAAAAATATTTTTTAAAGTCAATTCCTACTTGAGAAAAAAAAATTATTTTATTTACTTTTTATTAAATAATTAAATTAATATAGATAGTAACATAACTTATGTGTTGAAACAGTTGTTCTACCATATAACCTTAAACATAAAATCAGCAGTTTTATGAAATCATATGTTATCACTAATTTTGAGCCAAATGGACAAAATAAATATATTGGACTATCTTACTCCTTTAGTAAAAAGTTGTTCTCCCATATGAAACTAAAATTAATTAGTGAATTAATGTTTGAAAAAAAATGTACTAACATCAAGCGTCATCCGCTACAAGTTTTTTTTTTTAAAAATGTATTTGAATTGGAGTGGCTGAATGAAAAGCATTTTATTAACAATTGAAAATTTTATACAATATATAAGTAAGGAGAGTGTGAACTAATATTAGGAATTGAAAAAGTAATGTCTGATGTCACCTTTTCTGCATAACACAGTTAGTCAATCGTCAAAATTCAGTATTATCAACAATATAGCATATGAATCTTTGTTGTTACTTAGGTTCATTTCTTGATTGATTGAATATTTCTAATCTTTCGACATATGGTCTTAATGCAATGTTACTATGACAGATCGGGTAAATATTAGAAGTAGCAATACATCAGAAGATTGCTAAGTTATCTAGTTGTGGAATAGTAATTTAAAGATCCCTATTTTATCCCTGGAAGGACCAATGAATTTGTAAATGATTTTTCTAACCTCCATCTCAATTTAACCCCTGAACAACTAGGGTGGTAATAGGTAGCTGAATCAGTGTTACCTACATTACTTTCCTAGAATACCATAGTACCTTAGTAAAGCAACTATACCCCTCCTCTCCTAAACCATGACAATGGTATAAAAAAGTGTCATTATTATTTTTGTTTATCTTTTAGGAAACTAGAGATCATCATTATATCAGATAAAATACTTCCCATTAGTTCTGCATTTACCTAAATATGAAGTCTTCTTAGTTCTGGGTGAAAAAGTTGTTGGTTGTGATTTAATTTGAAGCATTCCTCGGAAGTGTGATTTTTCTTTCTTAAGAAAACAAGGATAATTTGATACTGAACTATGTATTTATGGATAATTTATTGGTTTTTCTCTATTTTAACCCATTAGGAACCCACTTAGCCATACATTCCCTATAACTTTACTTGTTGGTGAAGCCAACAAAAAAATAAATTTGTTTTTACTTTGTGGCAAATAAAATAGAATTGAATTTTTTTTAATGTTTCTTTTACATAAATTAATCTTTACTAGTAGTTATTATTTGTTTAATATGCCCTCTTCATAGTAAGATACATCAATACTGATATACTTCATGAAGTTACGTTGTTTCACCTTACAACCAGAGAGTGGGTGAAAAGAGATCGGTTCTAGTATAGCTTATTTGAGATTTATTGAATTGCATGGATGAATACCAATAACATTGTTAATCATCTCATGTTCTACCTTCATTATAAAATGGACACATAAAATCAAGTTATTACATATACAGCCTGTAAAAGTAACTTCATGAAAATCATTTACAGTGTGTTATTGTTTTATAACCAAGAATGACTTAAATTATCAGAAGGCCTAAAAAGAACTGTTTAATTTCTTATATTGAAATGTGCAACAATAATTGGATGGCACACTCTAAAATGCCTACATACTCCAACATCATCTTCCCTGAAACAAATTACATTTGTTGCAATAACTTTTAAAACTCTATAAAAGCTATTTTAAAAATATATTTAATTTATTTTATAACACACTTTTAAAATGTTTTAAACTTGCCTATAGTAGCACTTACTTTACTTGTTGAGATGTGTCCCTTTGTCAACTCAGACCGTAACGCTGAGTTACGGTCTGAGTTGACAAAGGAACACATCTCCCGAAACGGCCGTCCTCAACAAGTAAAGTAAGTGCTACTATAGGCAAGTTTAAAACATTTTAAAAGTGTAAGTAATTACTAGTAGCTCACGCGAAGATGGAATCAACAAATGTTATTTTATAAATTTTAACTTTTAACATTTTATTTTTACATATTTTCATACATGTTAATTTCAAAATCTATTTATGCCTTTTAAAAAACAAGTTTTGTGAGTGACAAGTCAAATCAGCATATTCTTCAACATACTGGCCAGATTCTTAATACCTCCAACAATGTTGTATAATAAAAATAATTGAGCCAAATATTATAATTCCCTATTTAACAAAAATACTGCAAGCCTATCTAAACCCACCCTTTCATAAATTGAAGCGCAAGTCATTTTTAAAACCCTTTATTCATTTTTACTAAGAGAATAGACCTTTTCAAGTTAGGAAATAGTATTTTCGATTATGACACACAAAAAATGTTTAGTAGCTTACTGCTTTTTCAGCATTGCATCAAAGGGAAGTTGTCCATTAGTGTTTAGAATCCTTCTACAATGTCTGGAATGTTACCAGCGATCTGGGCAGTGGGAATGTGTGAGTGAGTATACAAAATCTGAATACATTTTCAACATCTAATGTAAGGTTTTTTTCATTTTCAGGGTAAATGTTTAAAAACATTAAAAGGCCATAGCAACTACGTTTTTTGTTGCAATTTTAATCCACAATCAAACCTTATAGTTTCTGGATCTGTAAGTATTAAAATGTTATACTAAATTTTAAATTATCATAATCAAACTATAATAAACCAACAAACTTTATGACCTTTTTAGAAACTGTAACATATTCTCACTTAGCTGTGAAAAATATGTTTCACCTGTGAATAGCTTTTTTTCAAAAAACCAATTAAGTTTTCATCCTCGTAAAACCTATGAATAGGATCAAAGTCTTGGTGAAAATCTGATTTAATTATTTATTTTTAGTTATTTTATAAAAATTAATTAATATACAGTAGAGTCTCGAAAATCCGGGTCCTGAATTTCCAAGCTTCCGTTAAATTCGAGCCTTTTTCTATTTCAGTCTATTTTATCTATTTCAAAGGAAATGAATCGAGTGTCCAAGAAATATTTATAGGCATGAAGAAAATGAATCGGGCTTCAAGATATAGATATATGTATATCTAATACGTCATACGAAAGAAATGAGTCAGGCTTCCAAGTAATGTTTATTTCCCCCATTCTGTTGTATCGTTCAGTTCACTAGTGTTCTACAGATTGGTGTATTGTCCAACTTCATCAGTTGTGTTTGAATGTATTTATCAGTTATATGTCTGACAGAAGATCATTGGGACATGAATATCTTTCTTTATTTACGCTGTTTCGACAGTCGACAAATATCCCTCAGAAAACACCAATGGTTAGTATTGTACATGAAATATTAGAAAATAAACTCACTTGAAGCAAACAAATCAATAAAATAATGACGAAGGCCATGATTAGCTGGAACTGGGCTTTACTTCTACAATTAATAAATCCGGATCGAGCTTTCAACACATTGATCTAGTTATGAGAGCTTTTACTGTATTAGGGTTTATTAGAAGTCCTTTTTTTCTAATGCACAGGAACTTACATAATCCGGATTTTTGGTAATTCCAAGGGGTCTTGGTCCCATTTACCTTGAATCATCGAGACTCTACTGTATATTCAATGGTATTTTTTATTTGTATAAAAAGTTGTTTCAAAAATGCTTACATTCCAATAAAATGAATTTGCCTATTTTAGTACATCTAGAAATTCATGTACTTTTAGGTAATATCCATGCAAAAACATTACCTTCATAATAAAAATTCAGTTAAAGCTTTTCTGCTTTGGACTTATTATTATAAGTGGTGTATAACTTGTTAGGTTTTCAATAAGGTATTTACCTGTATAGAATATGAAGTTTTTATTTAAATTGTATTTCAAGATTTTTCAATCCATTAACATGATTGATGTAAATGAATTTTCCAGTTTGACGAGAGTGTACGTATTTGGGACGTCAGAACTGGAAAGTGTTTAAAAACATTACCTGCACATTCTGATCCAGTCAGTGCTGTTCATTTTAATCGAGATGGATCACTCATAGTATCTAGCAGTTATGATGGTTTATGGTTAGTTACTTGAACAATATCATTCTAATAGAGATAGATCTCTTATAGTATCTAGCAGCTATGATGGTTTATGGTTAGTTACTTGAACAATATCATTCTAATAGAAATAGATCACTCATAGTATCTAGCAGTTATGATGGTTTATGGTTACTTAAACAAAATCATTTTAATTGAGATGGATCACTCATAGTATCTAGCAGTTATGATGGTTTATGGTTAGCTACTTGAACAATATCATTCTAATAGAGATAGATCACTCATAGTATCTAGCAGTTATGATGGTTTATGGTTACTTAAACAAAATCATTTAAATCGAGATGGATCACTCATAGTTTCTAGCAGTTATGATGGTTTATGGTTAGTTACTTGAACAATATCATTCTACTAGAGATAGATCACTCATAGTATCTAGCAGTTATGATGGTTTATGGTTAGTTACTTGAACAATATCTTTCTAATAGAGATAGATCACTCATAGTATCTAGCAGTTATAATGGTTTATGGTTAGTTAAACAAAATCATTTTAATCGAGATGGATCACTCATAGTATCTAGCAGTTATGATGGTTTATGGTTAGTTACTTGAACAATATCATTCTAATAGAGATAGATCACTCATAGTATCTAGCAGTTATGATGGTTTATAGTTAGTTACTTGAACAATATCATTCTAATAGAGATAGATCACTCATAGTATCTAGCAGTTATGATGGTTTATGGTTACTTAAACAAAATCATTTAAATCGAGATGGATCACTCATAGTATCTAGCAGTTATGATGGTTTATGGTTAGTTACTTGAACAATATCATTCTAATAGAGATAGATCACTCATAGTATCTAGCAGTTATGATGGTTTATGGTTACTTAAACAAAATCATTTAAATCGAGATGGATCACTCATAGTATCTAGCAGTTATGATGGTTTATGGTTAGTTACTTGAACAATATCATTCTAATAGAGATAGATCACTCATAGTATCTAGCAGTTATGATGGTTTATGGTTACTTAAACAAAATCATTTAAATCGAGATGGATCACTCATAGTATCTAGCAGTTATGATGGTTTATGGTTAGTTACTTGAACAATATCATTCTAATAGAGATAGATCACTCATAGTATCTAGCAGTTATGATGGTTTATGGTTACTTAAACAAAATCATTTAAATCGAGATGGATCACTCATAGTATCTAGCAGTTATGATGGTTTATGGTTAGTTACTTGAACAATATCATTCTAATAGAGATAGATCATTCATAGTATCTAGCAGTTATGATGGTTTATGGTTACTTAAACAAAATCATTTAAATCGAGATGGATCACTCATAGTATCTAGCAGTTATGATGGTTTATGGTTAGTTACTTGAACAATATCATTCTAATAGAGATAGATCACTCATAGTATCTAGCAGTTATGATGGTTTATGGTTACTTAAACAAAATCATTTAAATCGAGATGGATCACTCATAGTATCTAGCAGTTATGATGGTTTATGGTTAGTTACTTGAACAATATCATTCTAATAGAGATAGATCACTCATAGTATCTAGCAGTTATGATGGTTTATGGTTACTTAAACAAAATCATTTAAATCGAGATGGATCACTCATAGTATCTAGCAGTTATGATGGTTTATGGTTAGTTACTTGAACAATATCATTCTAATAGAGATAGATCACTCATAGTATCTAGCAGTTATGATGGTTTATGGTTACTTAAACAAAATCGAAATGGATCACTCATAGTACCTAGCAGCTATAATGGTTTATGGTTAGTTACAAAATAATTTTATCAAGTTTGTCTTTAGAATTTTGAAGGTAAACTTTGAAGCTAATATAAGTTTTTTGTTCTACATAAAAAATTAGAGATGTCAATTTTTTATTTATTTATGTCAGTTTGTCTAAAACTTTCTTATAACATCTACTTAACTATTCTTTTACAATTCTTTGTTCTGTTTTAGAAGAGTAAATTAACATTCATATTCTCTAATTTGAGACCTAGGATATAATTTCTTATTCCTGAGGTTTATGTTTGTACCTTAAATAAGTTGTTCTTTGCATTCAACTGCTAGTCTTTTATTTAAATTATCTGAAACAACACAGGTTTCTTATTATTTACAAAGTTTCCTTGTATATCAAACATGAATATTGATTAATCATAGAAAGTGATTGAATTGATGCCAGTCCCAATCAGCTCTGAGTAATGGAGATCCATTGTATAACTTAAATTTCAAGAGCAATACTTGCATACTTAGATTATTCCTTTATACAGTATTTAAAATGAATGTAGATTAAAATAGTTAGTTTTATTGTAACTATTTTAAAAAAATTTTCATTATGTTCAAAATCATGCCCAAAGAAGTATTAGTAGAGATGGTAACCGTAATTATATATTGTAAAATCGTAAGATTTTTTGTAGTATTTTGTTTATTATAGTATTAGTCTGTCTTAATTTTCATCATGCCATCAAAAATGTAAATAATGAATTATCAACACTTCCAAAAAATATTTAAATAGAAATGTTGCAACACAAAACGTTTTTTGTCATCAGAAGGTCTATGTACGTTACTAGATTGGGTTTATAATATCTTAATATATTTAATGTTTCTTTTTTAATATAAAGAAAGTTTAATGGAAGTGATTTATAATGTTATAAATTAACTGTCACTCATTCTGGATTAAATTATTTGCATTATGAGCAACTGAGGGGAATGAGTAAATTCCTTGTGTCAATTTAGTTTTATTTTGCTACAAAAATATTCTCTCATATAAAGCACTAAATACTATATATTTTATACAGGTGCAGGTTTTATTATAATTTTGTACCGTTGATGATTATGTGTAATCATAATTAGCAGAAACAAATTAAACGTTACTTATAGTATGAAATACTATGCTACCACTATTATTATTCACTTCAGATGTACACAAAAATACACTAATAATAAAAATATTTATACTCAGTAGGCCTAGTTTTTAAATTTAAAATTTAACTAAATTATGCAGACAGCCGCAGATTTTCCATATTCACACAGAATGACACACAACAAAGATCAGCTACTAACCAACACCGAGTAAATATACTGAGCAAGAACATTCACTTGACACAAAAACTGATGACAGTTCTAGAATGTCTAATAAAAGGTCAATATAAGGCTATAAATATTTATCTTTATTTACACTCCAAATTTCTAAAGGCAATAAATATCCCTTAGACAACACAGGAGTCAAGTCTTGTACATGCTACATTAAAAAATAAACTCTCTTGAAACAAATGACAACAACATTCTGTATAGAATTAGCGGAGTAAAGAGAAAATAACATCTATATAATCCATCAATAATGTGTCATGACAAGCTTCTTCTGTCCCTAGAATGTAATGGGGTAATGTTAGGAATCGCTAGTATTAGGGAGAGACCTAACCTTTTACAGACATTGCCCATGATGTCACTACACCTGTATTTGTCTAGGATCAGCTTACCTTCCGAACCAGCTTGAAAACAACACAGGGCCAGTATGGATTTACTCTCTAATCTATGGTGAACCAAATATACATAACTGAATCCAGTTGAACTAGCTTGGGTTTTTAACGCTTATCTTTCAATTGCAATATTTTGAGTTTTCAATTTGTTTGAAACTTCTTTAAGTTTGAATTTTGTTTATGATTGCAAATACAATGGTAATCCAGTAAGAGTAGTGTTCATCTGAGAATTTAAACAAAATACAAATATAAACCTGTTTATTGAAAAGAACATACCTTAAGGTACTTCTTTTTGGAGCAAATTTAACCAATTGTTATATCATATTACGGGTTTTTATTGTACTTTCTTATTCCTCCACTACCAATGTATTACGATATATAGATGAATGGCTTCTTTCAGTTCTTCACTAGAAATGAAAATCTGAAGCAGATATGTCTGTGGTGTAGGGTGGATAGTCAAAAGTCTTTCATTTGAGTTTCTGCAAAAGTTTTTGTGTTATCCCAGCTATATTAATGAAGGGGAGTAATGCTATTAACATCAGAACTCTATTGATTTTGAACCGCCAAACATAATTTCTTAAGTGCTCGTTTTAATTTAATAACACTTGTTTTATTTTATAATTTATAAAAAAAAATTTCCATTAGTACAGTAGAACCTCTCAAACTCGACACAACGTGGACTTAAAGGTTGTCGAGTTTTAGGGAACTTAAATAAAAATAACGGAATTGAATAAAAACGCTTATTTAGAGTATTAAAATTGTACATTTATTGATTTAGTATATACAATTATATATTTATATCAAGATTTATAGCTTATAATCAAAAAATTAAAAAAACAATTTGAGACAAAAGGCCTAGTAGAATCTGAAAATACAGTGTTCATTGCAATTATTACTGAAGTTGTTTATGCTGCTTATAAAAAGTCCATCACAGTTATTTATGGGAAGTTTTCTGAACTAGAAGAAAAGTGTAAACGTAAACTTACTGAAGTCGTTTGAAAAACCCTGTGATTGAAGACTGCTTTTCTGTCTCCACACGGCGTCTTGCAGCTTGATCACGGAGTCGCCTGAGGAACAGAATTTCCATTCCAGTCGTATTTTGCTGCTCTTAAGTACTGAATGTCCCTTCAATAAATTTCACAGCCTCACTGTGGCTAACTTTTCTTTCTTGTCGATCGTCCTCTTGCTTTTCTTCTTCCGAATCGTCCCCTTCTACATCACGCCCTTTGACAGCTGCGATGATTTCATCTTCTCCTAATGGTTCTGATGCTCCATCGAGATCCATCCATTCATTGACACCATTGTTTGAAGACTCTTCACAACCTGGGATTTTTTCATGAGTTCAATCAAGTCGCTATTTTCAGAATTGATTCCATCGTCACGCGACAAATCATTGCCTGCGTGATCTAGAAGTTTCCTCCAAGAACGAATGAGGGTTATGGTCTCAAGCTCGATCCAAGATTGAGAGACCCATCCAATAACATCTAATAAATCGATCTTCTTTAGTTTAGCCGTTAGCTCCTCACCCGATTCCAAGGACAACACCAAAAATGACAAAAGCTTACGTCTGTAGCTTCTCTTTAACGCTGCCAAAGCTCCTTGGTCCATCAGTTGACAGAGAGACGTGACGTTCGACGGTAGAAACATTGCTTTAATGTCTTTGTCCTGTAAATATTGCACATCAGGGTGAGTCGTAGAATTATCGAGAATGAGGAAGATTTTCCTGGGAAGATTTTTGTTTTCTTCAGAAACTTCTCAACCTCTGGGACGAACTGTTGAAAAAACCACTCTTTAAGAATTGCTTCGCTCATCCATTCATTAGATTGATTTCTATACCAAACTGGGAGTTCAAAGTTGCCATTACTTGTGCATCTGGCAGTTTTAAATGCTCTTGGTTTTTTTGCTCTTCCAATTAGCGCTAATTTGAGGCTGTGCTCTCCTGTTGCATTACTGCAGGCAAGAATAGTCACACGCTCCTTACTTCTCTTAAAACCTGATGCAGCTTTTTCATCTCTCAGAGCTAAACTTTTAGTAGGAAGCATTCGAAAGTTTAGTCCTGTCTCATCTGCATTGTAGATTTGATCACCTGACAGTCCTTCTTTTTCAATAAACTCGTGTAGTTTGGTCTTGAAGTCACTCACGTTGTTAGGGTCAGCTGACAGTTTTTCCCCGCAGATACTGAGCAGCTTGATTTCATATCGTTGTTTCCACCTTGACAACCAACCATTGCTCGCTGCAAAACCCAGGCTCTCCTTCGTCCTAAAATTGTTCATAAAACTGAAGAGATTTCTCTTGCAGGATGGGTCCAGATATAGGCGTTCCCTTCTCCCTGTGCGCACGGAACCATTAGTAAAGGGTTTTGCCGACTTTTTCTAACTCTGCACTTCTCATTGTCTTTCGTTCCGTGATGGATTCTATACACTGTCTTTTCAAACACCACGATTCAATTTCAGATTTCTTTTTCTTCCAACCGAGCACTGTAGACCTACCGATGTTCAAGTCCAACGCTATTTTATTTACGCTCTACCACGCTCAAGTCTCTAGTCTGGTAAACCTAGTATGAGTCTCTAGCGCTCTCGGGCGGTCTATGTACTGATGGAAAGCTTTACGTTATGGGCGGTGTAAAAAAATTATTAATTCACCAACCCTGTCGAGTTTTACGGAATGTCGAGTTTTCGGGAATCGAGTTTGAGAGGTTCTACTGTTCATGTTAATTTGTAAGTAGTTTTTATCACAAAATGTAAAACTTTATTAAAGTATTGAATTAAGGAAGGAAGTAATATATTCTCTTATTTAAAAGTTTGTAACTATTTAAATATATTTGTTTTATTATTATAGTCGAATATGGGATACAGCATCAGGACAGTGCTTGAAGACATTAATTGATGATGACAACCCGCCCGTCTCGTTTGTTAAGTTTTCTCCTAATGGGAAATATATATTGGCTGCTACATTGGACAATACGCTTAAATTATGGGACTATAGCAAAGGGAAATGCTTGAAAACATACACCGGCCATCGAAACGAAAAATATTGTATCTTTGCAAATTTCTCAGTAACTGGAGGAAAGGTGAGATAAATTATATTAAGTAAATTTTGTTCGATGTTTTTTTTTTTTGCTCTTTAGTCTAGTTTGGAAAATTATTCTGATTTATTTAGTTTCAGATATAATTTGATCTAAACTGTATTAGTTTTTTAATCTTTTACATTTATTTCTACTTTCTAATACAACTGCATTAGCAAATGGTTAACAGTTCTCTATCAATCAGTCCATATATGCAGCGTCTGGTTTTTTACGAGAGACTGGAAGTAAGAATTTTATCTTTCCACGCCACGTTAATGTAGGCCTGACCTTCATAACAGATGAAAACTGAAATCTAATAAATTATTACACTACATAAATACTTTAGAATGTATCTTTGTTGAGTGTATATTTTGTGTTTTCTGTTTTCAGTGGTTTTTTTTTTTTTTTTTTTTTTTGATATATGAACCTGTCTACAGCACGAAAATCTTCACATCATAGACTGTGTCCCACGTACGAGCCACTACGAACCCCCCAAATCCGAAACCTCGCGAAATCTGAACGTGATATTAATGCGAACGAAATTTTAAAATACTACTTGAAAAATTTAATTAAGTAGATACTAAATTAAGCTACTTATATAAAACTGGGCTGAGATGAGTAATATATTGGAATTAACACGTAAAAACAGAAATGTAAATCAAAGGCTTTTATCAACAAACACCCAACTAACTTCTCTTTGCTAGTCATTCTAGACAGATTGTTTGTATAGGCTACATACCGTATCAAAAAAATACAGACAATATAAATATTATTGTATCTGAGACAAAATATGTTTATATTTGAGCTCCATATACATTACAGAATATCTACAAATGCAACCATCACTTGTCACACGTTTATGTCTTTTGTGATAAAATATATAGTACATTCTTTGTGATTGAAATCGAATATACTGGTGCTACAATGTTTTTTTTTGAATGAAGTTCTATAGCAAGTTAAGGTATTTAAGATCTAAATAATGGATGCTAGGTATTTCTTCCGTTATTACACGTAATAAAAGGAATTTACCTTGACTGACAGATACCAAATCTCCTACATTAACGTCAGATATGTGCCTATAGACCTATAGGAATACATCAAGCCATTAAAGTAGACCACTGAGATTTCAGAGGAATAAAGATAATACAGTGTCCCAAA
The DNA here is from genome assembly GCA_036971475.1 of Prosapia bicincta. Classification (NCBI taxonomy): domain Eukaryota; kingdom Metazoa; phylum Arthropoda; class Insecta; order Hemiptera; family Cercopidae; genus Prosapia; species Prosapia bicincta. The sequence goes on along the minus strand of JBAIZL010000001.1, from coordinate 331,115,938 downwards.
TATGAGCCGTTAGTCCATTTCAGCTACCCCGAGGGGCGGATATGTGGGACATCGGTTCAGGAATAGAGATAGTACGGCGCATATGTGTCAGCTGATACATACCACTAGTTATTTTGTTAACATTGCGATAACAAACTGGTGTTGAGGTGCAGAAAAAAAATAAGTTCCATATGTGTTAACATTATAAATGCTTATAATTAGCAGCTCAAATTAAGGAATTAAGACAAAAATCTACGACAATATCATATATATTTTACCCGTGTCAATGATGTCACATGATTTGTTCTGCGCTAACATTATATTTAACGCGCATTTATAATCACACTAACTATGAGAGAGTTTGTTGTCAAGCTTATTGTATATGTCAAATAAGTGTCCTCCCCCTCACCTGAAAGACATGAAAAGTTTTTGTGATGCCCACAAGATTAAAAATTTGCTTAAGAGAGAAAAGAAAAGAGATAAAAAAGATGAAATAGATAGACGTAATGCTAAAGATAAACAAAAAAATACTAGCCAAAAAAATAAAACTAGTTGAAAGCATGTTAGCAGAAACTAGTTAAATGAAGAAGATGGAAAATATAAAGGACTTATTAAAATCTTTAAATTTCATGTGGTATATTAATTTCATAACTTTAATGATATATTGAAAAAGATAAATAAGAAATATTTGTATCTTAAAACGAGTTAAATTAAAATATTATGGATAAACATATTGTAATAACTAAATCATTTAGAATAAAATACAAAAATGTTTTGTTTTTTATAAAGATTTATAATGTTATAAATCTAACATCTTAATTTTTACTTTTAAACATCCTGGAAAAATTTTTTTTACCCTGGAATTTCACTAGACACTATGTATCTGTGTAGTCCCAACACTAATCTGATTTTTATCTGTATTATAGATCTCACTATACAACGAGGTTCTTGCTATTCTCTTGCATAGCTGTTTTGGTATGGATCTGCTTGGTTGTACCAAGAACTCCCTCTAACAATAGCATGTACAGACTCAACACAATCTATATCTACATAGAATAAAGTGAAAATCCATTAGATAAGTAGTCATACAGTATGAAATTCTCTTGCCTTGTAGCAATTGCTATGTGTCATGAAAAAATGGCTATTGAGGAAAAGAATTCTTGTATACCACAGTTATACAGTGTTTAATCTGAAAGAAGTAATTTGTTATGAAGATACCCGAAAGACAATCAGGAAAGTAACCATTTGGTAGTATATTCAAAGTTTGGAAATTACACTGAATATCTGGCACTATTTTATTCCTTATCCTCTGTTTCAAAAATTCACAGTTTTAATCTGTGCTAATCTCTGTTAATTAAACTTAATCATTTAAAAATTGTTTATTAACCTTTAGGACTCCTATTATTTGGTTGCCAGCCACTCCACCAGTTCCAGTTAGCTAGCATGTGTGTTATGAATGTTTGAATATTCATTAAGAAATTAAGACTTCAACTAAATATATATTATAATATACCACTATGTTCAGAATAGAATGAAGAACAGTAATATGAGCTTCTTTATGTGTTCAAAATGTGAAGTTTTAATTCAGTAGGCCTGACTAAATGTCGTTTCGTGTTTTTTTTATCACGGAAAAATAATTATAATTAGCTTTGTTGATGAAATTGCATTTTCCTTATGATGAATTATAGACATTTTAAGCCCAAAGTAATGCTGAATATAAATATATGCACAAGTAGTATTACAAAAATCTAATTGTAATATTTATTCTATAAAATGTAAAATTATGCCCATGCATAAAAATGCTAAGAATGGTGAACCTACTATAATAGTCAACTGCAAATAGGTTTGAATATGACATAAAAGTTCACTTTGATGTAATTATTTTAAAATAAAAACCATTTGCACTAAACACCATATTTACAAGCACAAAATATATTTATAAAAGTAAATACCATAAAAACATATAGGACTAAATATAAGTTATTGGCAAATGTCTTGTAGGCCTATTCAAAATTGATTAATTTGTTTAGGCTGAGTTTATTTACACATACTCTTTTATTTGGCCACTTGAAAAACACTTCAAATTATTGTTTATAATTTTTGACAGTGTGAAACTTGTCAAAGTAAATGTTTGGATGTAATCTTGGGTTATTTGGGCAAATCGCAGTAGGCCTACCACTTACACGGTGCAAGCCTAATAGAAAGCACTTTATCTACATAATATAATATATTTGAACTAAAATAAAAGCATAATACTAAATAAATGAAAGAGATACGAATGAGACACGTCAATTACAATTTATCAACTAGGCCAGATGTCTGACGCTTACTGTGCACTACATCGTGAACAACTGTCTGGAACCAGATGTTTATTTACAGAAAAAAATATGGTAAATAAGGCCAATCAGCGTTATAAAAATAAACATTGCTTTCTCATATCATACCAAATGAACATAGTACACAATATCATTACGTAAGACGTTAGAAAGTATGTAATAATTGCGTCACAAAATATGTCGATCTGAGTCCAACAGTGGAACAGGATATTTTGTGTGAAGTCCGACTCAGTTCACCTATAGGGCACAAAAGGTTAATTAACAAATTTTAAATAGTAAAGTTTTATTATCAGAGATTAGCACAGATTAAAACTTTTGAATTTTGGGAACAGAGGATAAGGAATAAAATGGTACCAGATATTCAGTGTAATTTGCAAACTTTGAATACACTACCAAATGGTTACTTTTCTGATCGTCTTTCAGACAATTTCATAGTATTTGGCCACTTATCGCATGAATTTTCACTTTAGTCTATGTAGGTATAGATTGTGTTGAGTCTGTACATGCTATTGACGGGGGGAGTTCATGGACAGCCAAAGCAGATCCATACGGACACAGCTGTGCAAGAACCTCGTGGTATAGTGAGATGTGTAACTCAGATAAAAATTAGATTAGTGTTGGAACTACACAGTTACATTATAAATTTAAAAAGTTACGCCAATGATTTTCAAACATGTTAGACACTTGCTAATGCAGTTGTACTATAAAGTTGAAATAAATGTAAAAGATTATAAACTAATACAGTTTGGATTTTAATACAACATAAATTTAAATAAAAACAAATAGTTCTACAGTGAAAGCTAATTATTGAAAATATTAACACTAGGAACAGACAAAAATACTCAATAACGTTGTTGATTTTGAATAAGAAACATTTTATAGAGTACTTTTATAGTCAGAAATAGACATTTAAAAAAGGCAACATTTATTTTCACCGCTGCATGTCTGAATAGCTCTACAGATTAATGGTGGATAAAATCATGTAGGTAAATTAACAATGCTGAGTTAATAAAATTAATAATTTTTATGAATAAATTGGTTTTAAAATCCTAATTAAAGGATATGTTGAAAGTTTAATTTTATGCTTTGGAACTATTATACAAGGCGTGTTTTTAAAGTAAGGGCCGTTTGAAAATTTTTAAAAAAACAAGGAAATTTGCAAAAACTAATTTTATTTTCGAAATCTACATACTTTTATCTATTTTTCTACATAGTTTTCAAGTTTTTATAAACACTTATCATATCGCACAACTACATTTTGGAAACCTTCTTCATAAAAACTTGCCGCCTGCTGTGATAACCAAGAATTTACAGCCGTTTTCAATTCGTCGTCATTGTCATAACGTCCAAGTGATGTTTCAGATGACGGAAGAGATGAAAGTAGTTTGGCGCAAGGTCAGGACTGTAGGGTGGGTGGTCCAAAACTTCCCAGCCAAAAGAGTCCAATGCAGCTCGGGTCTGAGCGGCAGTGTGAGGCCTTGCATTATCCTGCAGAAACAATTCCTTTTGTGAGCATGCCACGTCTCTTGTTTTGACTTGCTCTGGGCAGCTTCCTCAGGGTTTGGCAGTAGGCTTCTGCATTTATTGTCATTCCTCGTTCCATAAAGTCGACCAGCAAAACATCATGACTATCCTAAAACACGGACGCCATGATCTTGCGCTGTGACAAAGTCTGTTTGGCTTTGACCTTTATGGGAGATTGCGTGTGTTTTCCATGCTTGTTGTTTCGATTCGAGAGTGAAATCCGAAACCCACGTTTCGTCTCCAGTTATGATCCGACTCATGTCGTCACCATTTTTGTCATAACGTGTCAGAAAATTCAAGGAACTCTCGAGTCTTTTGTGTTTACGCTCCTCCATCAGGAGTTTAGGGACCCAACGCGAGCATAGTTTCTTCAAGTATAATTTTTCATGAACAATTTTATAAATCACAGACCTTGAAACTTCAGGAAATTCGTGTGAGAGAGTAGTGATCGTGAAGCGTCTGTTGTCACAAACTTTTGCTTCAACTGAAGCCAGCAAATCGTCTGCCATTAGAGATGGACGACCATATCACGTTTCGTCATGGACATTGTCGTGGCCACTTTTCCTTCACACATGGCATTAGCACCGTAAACTTCAGAAATCTATCGGTGAATTTCTGCGGCAGACATGTTTCTTGCCGACAAAAACGCAAACTATGAGGGAATATAAACAAACGACCCTTCGTTTAAAAATATGCCTCGTAGTTGTTATCTGTTTTTACCTTCAGTGTTAGTAGGGATATTATTATGTTTATCTTGGAAAATTTTAGATAAACTACTCAGTGAAAGTAACAGTTAGTTTCAAGCTTACCCAAACCTAATTTATAAGGGTTACCTGTTACCATATTATTTTAAATTAAGTAATTAATTTAAGTATAAAATTAAATATGCTAAGTAAATTAATATACAGTAGAGATTCGAAATTCCGTATCCTGTTAAATTCGAGTCTAGTTCTCCAAGAAATGTTTATAGCTATACGATATGCAAAGGAAAAAAGTCAGACTTCCTAGATATGTTCATATCAATACTGTATGCAAAGGAACTGAGTCTGGCTACCAAGAAATGTTCATACCAGTACGGTTAACAAAAGAAATGAGTCGGGCTTTAAAGAAATGCCCATATCAATATGGTACACAAAGCAAATGAATTGGGCTTCCAAGAAATGTTTGTATCAATACGGTATACAAAGGAAATGAGTAGGGCTTTCAAGATATCTTTATATTAATACAGTATGCAAAGAAAATAAGTACTGTATTAGAGTTCATTAAAACACCTATTTTTTCTAATGGACAAGAACATTTCCGTGTAATCCGAGGGGGTCTCGGCCCCATTTACCTCGAATTATCGAGACTCTACTGTATTTAATTTTATTTCTTATTTATTTTAGTTAGAAAAGTTTGAATCATATAACTACTCTATTCTTACATGTAGTATATTAATAATTGTAACTTTGACTTGTATCAGTGGATTGTATCTGGGTCAGAAGATCACTTTGTTTATATTTGGAATCTCCAGACTAAAGAAATAGTCCAGAAACTTCAAGGTCACACAGGTAATAATTTTGTTTTTTTTAATACATTTATAACAGTTTTACAATTATTTTTATACAACTTGGTTATTCTTGTTTTCATTGTTTTTGGAGTTTATTGATATAGTTATTTAGGCAAGTATGAATGTCTTTTTTGTTATTTAGATGGTTTAAAAAGTTCTTGTTGTAAACGTCAGAGAAAAACCACTTACCTTAGTGAAACTTATTTTTATAATTATTGTAGCCTCCTTGTACGCATGTGCACTTATAGTCTAGCTATAATCCAGTGCTTTTATAGATTCATCCAAGCCTGCAAAATACCTGTCAACTTTGGCTATAAATTGTTCATTTGAAAAGAATATCTGTCCATCAAGGTAATTTTTTGCAAAAATTCTGATATAAACATAAATATCTTAATCGGTCAAATAAGGCAGGTGTGTCAAGAATTCGTACCTCAGTTCATGGCACTTTTGTATGACCGACCATTGTCTTGATAAACTGACTTTGTCTCATATTTTTTGCTGCTGAGAGTTATAAAGTTTGTGCAATGGAAAAATAATGAACACCATGAAATATCAATATATATATACAGTAGAACCTCTCAAATCCGAACCCCCGAAAAATTCGAACATGATTAGATGAAAACCAAATTTTAAAAAAGTATCTAAAATTTAATGACGTATCTACTGAAAGTTTGCTACTTATGTAAAAGAGGACTGAGATGTGTAATATATTGGAATTTACAGTGTAAAAACATGATATAATACGAAGGCCTAAACTGTACTACTGTACCACTTCATTAACATAGAATTTATTGAGAATAAAATAAAAATAAAAAAGACAAAAACTATACTATATGTTTCACTTAAAAAAGACAAAAACTATATTTTTCACTTACAATCTGTAATCTTCATCTGATGATAAAGGTTAAACACATCAGGGAAGGTGTAAACTTTCCCGAGGATGCGATGTTGTTCTACGCAGCATTTGTAGAGGCATCTTTTTCCTCACTATCACTATCTGCTACACTGTCATCGTGTTGATCCTGGACCATAGACACCATGTCATGCTCCGGTATATTCTTCATTGTTATCTAGTGTTGTCCACTCTTCCAGGCAACTTTCATCAGCAGCTTCAAATCCTTTTACTCTTTGAATGAGCTCAGTTTCATCATCCCTTGTTCTAAGTGGTGTTTCCACAAATTCGAGGCTAGGCCAGAGCCTCCTTTCCAAGATTTCTGCAGTAAAGTGTTACTGATATTATTCCAGGATTCAGCTACCTTTATTGTAATCGTCTTAAGATTTTCTGGAATAGAAAGAGAACAATCTTCTTCAATTAATGCTTGCAGTAGTTTTTTTCTGTGGCTCAGTTTTATGTTTTGCAGCACATCTTGATCCATAGGTCCTGTTAGATGTTAAAAATTGCTTTTATGTGTTTACATACCAACTGCATGTCTGAAGGAGCAATGTCTATCAAAAGATGAGCTTTTTGTGTCAGTCCATTTTTTTCATTAAATTTTGTTACTGAAGGAACAAATTCATTTTTGAACCACTCCTTGAAAACATTACCAGTCATCTGCACCTTACACTGATTTCTGTAATCAACAGGGAGAGCATTCAAGTTCATATTTTTAAGGGCTCTTGGTGAGGCAGTTTTTCCAATCACTATTAATGGTAGCTTATTTGTTCCCGCTTATTTGTTACTGCAGGCTAAAACTGTGAGATGCTGTTTGCTCGTTTTAAAGCCTGACGCAGAAGATTCCTCTTTAGAAGCAAGACTTTTAGTGGAAAGGGCTTTAAAATTTATTCCAATTCCTGTCCACATTATACACTTATAGGGGTGAGTAATTTTCAGACGAAATCAAATCTGTGAACCCTTCTAAATATTCTTTTGCGGTAAGATTATCAGCTGATAACTTCTCCCCGCTCAAATGATTCCGTGCCTTCCCTCCCATCTATTGGCAGCAGTAAATTCCAAATTATCGTTCATTAATTTGTTTAACTGTAATGGCTTTTCTTGTATTAATGGGCCACTAATAGGAACTCCTTTCTACCTCTCTTGTGTAAACCATAAAAATACAACCACGACGATTTTTTCATTCACAGAAACTTTCGCATGATGGCGTTGTTCCAAAGACTTTTTTCACTTGTGGCACTGCAAAACTGTTCAATTTTTGATACAGAAATATATAATGAATGTTGTAATATTGTTTGTTAATTAAAAAACTCACTTCTGTCAATTGCAAAATAAATAGCAAATCCGAAATCCAAACTTTTTCGTCAAATCCAAACAGGCTAAACCCCCAATTAGTTCGGATTTGTGGGGTTTCACTGTATTATTCGTTTCAAGCTGTCATGTTGATTTAATTTCAAGTTTACAAAATTTCCATAATCTATAGTTATATTTCTTTTATAAATGCATACATTTCATTAAAATTGTTCATTATGGTCAATAAAATTACCTATGTAAAAAATAATATGAAGTGTAAATTTGATTTTAAATTTTAATAAATTATGTACTTGAATTTTAAGTAAATGAGAATTTTCCTTACTTTTTCCAACTGGTATTGCACCCCCTTGACTTGCCTTGATGACCCTCCAAGGAAGGGGATAACCCTCCCCCTGTTTGGGAACCCATGCTCTACATCTTCAGAAATTTCTGTCATCTTCTGATTATCTAAGACCATTTTATGTAGTTTTGGAAAAATGTCTGGGGTAGTGACACATCTTGGCCCACCATTATCTAAACCGTCTCAATCATATTTAAACTCATTTGTTCACTTGATAATAGTTGGTTTCTTGCCTTTCTTTGTATTACTTAATCACTGCTTGAATCTGGATTTTTTTCCTTAACAAGTCACCACAGCTCTCTGCTCAGAGCACTAATATACCTACAAATTATAAATATAAAGTTTTTCTTCTCGCAGATTAATAAATCTTCATCAAAATATTATATTTGTTTATTATTTTCATTAAAACAAGCTGCCCTGAAAATATACTTATAGCTTGTTTTATTTATTTATAATAATTAAATAACGAAATCTTGTTGCTGTTCATGGCGAGCTGGTTGTTAATTACTTATTACACTTTTGCTATTACTTGCGACCAGACTTTTGCGACTCCTTTGGAGGCTGAAGAAGTCGTAAGACAAAAACGTTTCCTAAAAGTGTAAGTTAATAATCTAACTTTTAGTTAACAAAAAGTCTGGTCGCAAGTAATATCAAAAGTGTAATAAGTTATATTAATTACTGGCTCTGCGTCAAGTTACATTAGCCCTTTCATTATTATCATCTGCAGCTTAGAATAAGAGAACTCAAATTGTCCGTAGTACTGTTGCTATAGCCTATATCAATTGGTTTACTATCTTCATTTATTTAACACTGTACACTTTATATATTTTTGCAACACTCACACCACTTGAAACAACTGAAATCCGCTAGCCGACAACTCATGAACAGAATTAAAATTAAAAATTCAGCATAAAATTTATCATATACTCGTGAAAATATTCATAGGGCAAATAAAGCTGCCAATAAACATCCACATAGAATAAACACAAGGTATGGGCCCATTCCAGTTCTCAATTCCAGGAATCGTCGATTCTAATGGTATCTATAAATGGCTGATACTTGATTCTCCATTAATGGAAATGCCTAACTGTTAAAAGACGTGTGCGGTGTAATTTATTCAAAAATAATTGATTATCAGCCTTCTCTTATTTATGTATTAGTTGCTTCTAATGAATTAAATGATTAAAGCAAATGCCTGTTTCAGAGAAGGAAAATATTATAATCATTTACGATGCATCAGCTAAGACAATCAGAAGCATTTCTGGTCCATTGGTTTGTTACTTTTATTCGATATCTTTGTAATGCTTGCAGATAATCCTATTTATAAATCAAGGTTGAACGTTTTGTGCAGCCTTTTACATTAAAATAAAACTTTTAAAAGGCTTCTCCATATGACCAAGATGTTAACTAAATTAATTATTAGACAATATCATGTAGTAACTTTCTTGAGCAACTGTGGCCTATGTTATAATATTTTAAATAATAAACCCAATAACCACAAATTAACACAAGTTAATTTGTGGTTATTAGGTTTATTATTTAAAATATTATAATATCATGTAGGGCTATATAACTTGAAACAATCGAGAATCTGTTTAAGAGTCAAGAACACAAGACAAATTTCAGGAATTTTCCCATCCTTAATAAAAACCTATGCAGATATTTCTGACAAGTCCAAGAAGAGTCAAATGTAATAAAATTATTTTGTAAAAAATATATACATATATGGTTCTTTTGATTTGTTTTAGATGTTGTATTATGCACAACGTGTCATCCGACAGAGAATATTATAGCTTCAGCTGCCCTTGAACAAGATAAAACTATAAAACTGTGGAAAAGTGATACATAACCTTTAAAAGTGATATTTAACTTATGATGGTATTCCCATAGTGATTAGAATAAACTATAAGAAAATCATGGACATAATGGAAACTTGCTTAAATCTGAAATATAGTAGGCAAAATAAAAACTATTTATATTTTAAATCTATACACCTAATTTTAAATTTAAAAATTTAGACACTGATGAAGATCGCCACATAGCGATCAAAAACGTTCTGTCTCAGTAAGTTTTAACAAATTTACAAAAGTTCGGATAGTCATTGACTATTGTTTAAGTGATTAATTAAAAATATAATTTTAATTTTTGTAATTAGCTTTTTGATCACTCTGTTTTATAAACTGCTTTGCAGTTCCATATTTTATTGTAATTTTGTACTTATAACTGTTTAAATGCCTGAATGTAATTAGACATGTTAAAAACAAAATAACAAAGGATCTCCCAGGCAGTTTATACAAAGTTAGTATTTTTTTACCTTACTTGATTGTACACTGTGAAACATTTATTTGATGTAAATATAGAGCAATTTATGTCACTTCAGGCTTGTTTTTGCCTTTGCCTTTCATATTTAATATATATGGATTCCGTTCTTTAACAAAATCAAATATTTCTTCTGTAGAATTTCTGTTTTTATATAAAAATAGCTTACATGTCATGTTACTGGAATATCAGAAGAAAGGAGTTCCAAGACACCTTCAGGGGAGTGTTCTTACTTACCTGAATCATTATAAACAATATAATACAGTCTGGAATAAATACGCAGTAGAACCACTCTAATTCTTCATGTTCAGGACCAAGGGGGTTACAAATTCAAGACGAATTACGGAAATCGTGAGATTAACATGTAATTCCGGGTAAACATAGCATGTAAATACAGCATTCTCTTCTTTATTCGGTATTCGTGGTTTCATTTATTCACGGTTGGCAAAATTACATTTTCTGCTAATAAATAATGTTTTTTAAAATTAAGACAAAAAAGATAGTATAATTACTGTGCATGTTGTGTCGAAGATAGGCATTCCTTATTTATAACAACAATCATTCAAGTTGTTATTAAAACTTAGTCGAATCTTTCAAGTCGGATTGACAAACAACGATAAGTCAATCCGACACCTGCATTTAGCTCCATACATACTTTTAGCACTACTACATTTTACTTACTGCTGATTTATTAGTTTTTGAAATCTAAATATCGATATAATCGTATCATAGGTCCTTAACTAACTCGTATTTTGTTTTTCCCGTCAGTTACCAAGGAGGTGTCTGATAGTTTTCAAAATATTGCATCTACTTGTGGAAGTGTTTAGTGAATCTGTTTTGTTTAATCTTTTTCCTTTAAATGTTATCCAAAATATAATGTCAAGGAGAAAAAATGGAAAATAATCGTTATGCCATTGAATAGGACAATTGACCTTTAGATCAATTAAAATGTGGTGAAAGAATTGTCACAAAGCATTTTAGAATTAATGAGTCAACAGTGCATTACATAAAGAAAATATAAGGAAGGCTACAGAATCAATCAAAACGCAGATGAGCCTGACTGTTTTCGGAAAGAATGCCTTTATGAACTTTCTTATCTAAGGAGGAAAAATCTTATCTGGAGTTTAAGGCCCAAAAGATCATTTGACTGTTCTACTGTGCTGTAGTGCCAGCGGTTACATGATGAAACCAATGATAGTTTACAGATCTCTAAACCCTACAGCACTGAAAGGCAAAGTTCTCATAATAGACAATGCGCCTAGACAACCCGCACATCTAAATTCGTTACATACTAACATGGAAGTGTTGTTCCTGCCGCCAAACACAACAACCTTGATTCAACCTCTAGACCAGAGTGTCATTGCCATTTTTAAATCCTACCATATTCGGCAAATTATTAAATGCCATGAAAAATAACAAAAGTTCAACAGTGAACCATTGCTGGAAACAATATATCACAAACTACGTTTCTAAATTAAAAGAATCAGTGGACGAACTAAAACCATCATCGGTGTGTCCATGTTAGAAGGAACTGTGTTAACCAGGATGATGTCACGACAGAAGCTCACAACGTTTGTTACTAATATTGTCTCAATAGCACATGGAATTAAAGATGAAGGATTTAAAGACATTAACACTGAAGATGTCGACAATCTTTTGAAATGTGCGAACAAGGATTTGACGGAAGGAGAGCTGGAAGAACTAATTATCGAACCTATGCCTATCTGTGATTATGGAGCTGAAGAAATCGTTCAAAATGTGTCACCGAAGTTGACATTAAAATCTGTCAGAGAAATTTTATTTCTAGAGAAACAGCCGTTACTGAAATTGATCCCTCTCTAGAACGGGCATTAAAATTTAATCGACAGCTGGAAGAAGCACTATCTCTATATAAAGAAAGAAGTGTGTAAAGAACTGAAAACAAATTGCACATAGACTAAAATTACAAGTTTTTTAAAAATATAATTAACAGTGTTTTAAAGATTTTTTGTCTGAAATCAGGTGTTTAAAAATTTAGTGGATAGTGTTTAAATGTAGAATACGCGTATCTGTGTGTGTGCGCATAATTAATAGATTTTTTTCTGTTTTAGATTGAAGGGAAATAAATAAACAATACAAATATTTATGTAGTACGTAAATATACTATACTGTGTTATAAGTGAACAGTATAGCTGTAATTAATGTTAACACTTTTGATGTGGAACATAACCCTCCCCTTTCCACATATAGTTGGTTTCAGTGATCGTGGTAAGTTCGGGGAACTTAACCTCCACGAATAGTGAGGGACTACTATATGTAATGTAATTACATTAATGTTGTACTTACAATATTTGTCGGCCAAAAAAACAACAACACTAGTAACCTGCAGTATATTTCATAATTACAAATACAGTATATTATTCTAATTTCATAAAATAAATATAACAGTACTTTGTAAAAACAATTACACTAGCAGGAAAAAATATGGTATATTAAATTTACTTATGTTTTAGTTTTTAGAAGTCTGTAATTTTCTTTTGTACTAAAGAATTCTTTTCTGATGGCGCCTATACTATGTGACAGTGCAGACAATGTTTGTTATTACTGTGATAAATTAGAGAGGTTTTACTGTAATAGGAACTGTCCCAGAAGTAGTTTGCACAATACACCAAAAACACATTAAAATTCTCGAGTAATTTACCAATTTTTGTGTTTTACATTTCGAGGTTAGTCAGTGTAAGACATATAATAATAAAAAAGACTGTTCACTCTAAAATAATTGGGGTTTTTTGATGAGTCACTTTCATGTATCTGTTATTAGGATGTCTTAAAAGTTTACTGCAACAAGATATTGGATAAGGCTCCTGATAGGTTCTAAATCTAGTGCAGGTATAGTCTATTTCTATTATGGCCTTTCTTTTTAGTTTGTGCTTGGATTAACGTTGCATAGCTCATTCCTCTGAAAGCTCTTGATTAAGTGCATCTGTGCGTTTACACTTGGAACTGCAGCTTTTAGATCAAGCCTAATCTGTAATCTCATTTCTAAGACCTGAGAACCATTATTTTTAGAATGTCAGATGCTTCGAATTTCATGCATCACTGGTGTACTTAGCAAACCACATAACATCCAACTTCCACAATAGTTTTAAACACTCTAAAATGATTACAAAGCACCTTAACAACAACCATCTGATCCATTTGAAATTTGCACCTTTTGCATTTATAACAACTTACATTTACACTTGCCATCTTAGAAATGAAATTCACTCATAACTCTGTGATAAAAATCATCCTATTAATGTAGTAGGAGATTCCTTAGTTAAATTGGCCTTTTTACCTCCTAATTTTTCTGAACAGTTCCTTGTAAGATGGCACAGACATTCTTCAACCCTGGAATGATTGTTTTTCAATGAGATGTGATGCATTATGTTGTTGGCTCAAAATGTTGGTAAATACCTGGAAAGTGGATTCATTAACCACTTTATTAATTTCAGCAGATATTTTGAATATCTCCTAAAATATAGAATAATTACTTGGTTATTTGGCTGTAAATTCAGACCTTTAGAACAAGCAAGTAATTCTTAGAAGTATATCTCTCAGCGGTAAATATTGAAAGAGTTCACTCTAAATCTCAATACACACTAGTTTATAAAAACAGACTAGTTTCAACGACAGTGTCGGCCTCATCAGTCCTAGCTCATGTTAGTAGTAGCCAAGCACTGATGAAGGTGGTATCGTTGTTGAAACTTATTAAGTTAACTATATCTCTGTTTTTACCTTTATCAGATTCAGATTCTAAATATAGAGCTAACTTCAATGTAAATACATAAATATATGCTTTTAAAAGTGGCATAAAACTAGTTATAAATTATTTTAAAACTATTATGGAATTTAAATTTTAAATCTATTTTGTATTGAATAAGTGTAAAAGACAATTTTTAATTAATTCTATATTTCTAATAACCAAACTTTTTCTTTCTCCTCACACAGATAATTTCTGTATATTCATTTTCTGAATTAGTTGTTCTTTCATTTAATAAAATAGCTTCATTAAAAAAATCAGATTTTAATTGAAATTAGTTTTAAAATCTTATTAAAACATTCACAATTTAATTTAAAAATTCTGTTTTGGCCAAGTTACTTGTTTGTTTATATGTAGAGTGCTGCTGAAGTCAAATAATGTTATTTATGCATTGTTTTATGCACAATGATTTTACCATGCACTGCTTCTCTAGCAATTTGGTTCCATTCTTGTTACACTGTAACAATCTTTGTAACAAACTTGTAAGTAACAATCTTTAGTTTCAGGTAACTTTGGAATATCCTTAACTGTATTGGCAGCATTGATGATAAACAGTAAAAGTTGAATTCTTAACAATATGGTTCAAGTTGATTCAGTTCAAGACCTTTTCAATAGCTCTTGCATTCACAATTTGGGGGTGAACTGGTTGGTCCTCGCCCTGCCCTGGATAGCTGTGTATTTAGTGCGAAAAGAGCAATTGTCACAGTGAACCAAACGCCAGCATTAGCTTTCCTCGAGAAAGCCCCACTAGCATGCAACATAGCCTCTCTATCTGTCCTTCTCAGGACATCCGACGTCCAGCGGCTAAGCAAGACCATCCAAATAGACTTAAAGTGTTGTTTTGGAAAACGCAACGACAAAGTATTGACTCAATACGCCGATTTTACAACATTGACAAAAATCTAATAATGAGACGGAGAGGGAAGGGATCTCAAAAAAGACTAGAACTTTGGTGCCCAACTAGGACCTTCACATATAGATTACTATGTGAAGCCAAGAGGAAAGCTAGAAGGAAAGATGGGCACATATCAATTGGAACCACCTTTCATGATCGCAGCAAACAAAAGACGGTGAAACAGAGTGGAGCATTGGTGGAGGATAGCAACAGTAAACTCGTAGTCATGCACTGGAATGCCAGAAGTTTAAGGCTGAAGGTTGATGAACTGAAGAAGGCCATGGAAGAAGAAAAAGCTAAAATAGTATGCATCCAGGAAGCATCCCTGCCGGAAGACAGTAAGTACCACCCTCGTTTTTAGAGAATACCAATTGTTCAACGTCCCCAGGATTGACCGAGAGGGTGGAGGGCTAGTAACGCTTATCCATAATTCAATAAGTGTAAAAGGCGAAGAAGTCTTTAGGAATGATTGTTTAGAGTTTGGAAAATACAACCTTCAAGTTAACAATGACCTCAGCTTCTCACTTTTCAACGTGTACATACCGGATCAAAGGGTACATGAAGAGGACCTGGACAGACTGGCCTGCGATGACAGGAACGTGCTATGGGTTGGCGATTTCAACAGCAAGCATGGCAGCTGGAACAAAGGTCCTTGTAACAGGAATGGGCCAATGCTTTACAGGTGGTTATTAAATAACAGCCAGACCTTAATCAATAAGCCATATATACCCACATTCCAATCGGCATCTACGAACACATTAAGCACCCTGGACCTGTCTATAGCTTCTCCGGAAAAATATTTCAAACTGGAGGGTCGGCGATGACCTGGGGAGTGACCACTTTCCTGTTTTTCGAGATTGACGTTGGCAGGACCTTGAATCCAAATCGGTCGGCGGTCCATAGCGGGTTTCGGTTATCCAAAGCTAACTGGGATCTCTTTAAAAAGACAACAGGGGAGCTGAGCGAAGTCAACGAGCGAAGCGCATCTTATTTGCAATCTGCTATAATAACAGCAGCAAAACAAGCTATCCCAACCAAATCGGGAAATGACTCCAACAAAAAAATGAATACATGGTGGTGCAAAGAAATTGAAACTCTTCGGAAAAACCGCATCATGCCCAGGAAAAAATGGAAAAAATTAAAATCTTTGGACAGCCGGGTAACATATAATAGATGCAACGCCCTTCTTCGGAAAGCAATCATTTCAGCAAAAAGAAGATCATGGAGTAGCTTCGTTGGATCCATGAATGTAAATACACCGTCCATTACAGTCTGGAAGCGATTTAGAGCAATAAATGGCAAATCCTTGCGGAAGGTTGCTGCAATCACGAATATGAACGGCGAGTTATTGACTGATGATGTCCAGAAGGCTGAGGAGTTCGGAAGATTCTATTCTGCAAGGTCTGGGCGCAAAATTCCTTGGCCGAAGCGCCTCACTCCACACGAGCAAATGTTAACGTGCCGGTCAAATCTTCTATGTTACTGTGATGACCTGGATGACAAGGCCATCCTCATGTCAGAATTGGAGTACTGCTTAGCCGACTTGAAAAGCGCAGCTCCAGGAGATGACAACATCCATAATGAAATGTTAACTCACTGGAAGGATGAAAGAGCTAATGTTAAGCACGTTCAACTCCATTTAGGATTCAGGCGAGATCCCTCAGAATTGGAGGACTAGCAAAGTCATACCACTTCCTAAGCCAGGGAAAGATAAATCGAGGATCGCTTCGTATCGTCCAATAGCTCTAACATCGTGCCTAGGCAAACTAATGGAACGTATCGTTTGTAAGAGGTTGTCATGGAGATTGGAATCTGGGAACATGCTGGCTGATACACAATTCGGCTTTCGACGTCACAGGAGCACCACAGATGCGTTACTATACTTCACGAGTGAAATATACAAAGGTTTCGAACGCAAGCATTGCACTGTATCGGTGATGGTGGACTTTGAAGCTGCATTTGATAAAATCCCCCACAAATCCATTGTACTTCAATGCATGAAGCTCGGCATTAAGGGTAAAATGCTTAAATTCATAAAAAAACTTTTTGTGTGACCGGCTTGTGGTAGTCTCAGTCAACGGGGCAGATTCCTCGTCGTTTCGCATGGAGAACGGAATTCCTCAGGGCGGAATAATTTGCCCGTTACTATTCAATATAGCATTGCATGACATGGCCAAGGATTTCCCCAGGGAGGTTCGCAGCATGACCTTCGCGGACGACAAAATCATTTGGGTGACGTCTTCCGACGGGGTGGAGGCTTCCCTCAGGATGCAAGAGGCTCTAGATGCACTGTCAAATTGGTGCTCCAAATGGTCGCTCTCAATGTCAGTGGATAAAACCGAGTGCACGTTATTCACCAGGCACAACAATCAAGCCACCTTCATCCCCGAGCTAACTATCAACGGAAAGGCACTGCGATTTAACAAAAACCCAAAATTACTGGGAGTTGTTATGGACCCTAAACTTCGCTGGGGTAGTCACGTGAACTATGTCACAGAGAGCTGCTCTTCAAGACTCAATGCTCTAAAAGCGGTTGCAAGTCGTAACTGGGGAGCCGATACGCCAACCTTGAGAATGTTCTACCAAACTTACATAAGATCTAAAACAACGTACGTCTGCGAAGTCTGGGGATATGCTGCAAAAACGCATCTAAAGAAGATCGAAGCGATCCAAGCGGCCGCCATTCGACTATGTTTGGGATGTACAAGAACGACTCCTGTGGCAGCCATGGAGACGGAGCTGGATATAGAACCCATTCCTGTCTTTATAGACAGTCAAATATGGTCGAAGTTTCTAACTACAGCTGCTAGAGGCTCAAGTTACCCTCTGCGTGTTATACTCAATACAAAGTGCCGTGTAAAACAATCTTTCTGCCACAAAATCAATTCACTGATGGAATTGATGCCGGGATACACCACCCGTTCTATGAGGAACCTCCAAATGACTGGCCTGAAATGATTATAAATCTGCAACTACCTCACGGCGGAAACAAGGGAGACCACAGAGAAGTGCTGAAAGCGGAGACTCTTGAAATGATTCGAACCCAGTACGACGGATACATAAAAATTTTTACCGACGGATCCCTGGATAAAGAACTAGGCATTTCTGGAGCAGGGTAATACAACGAGTCGAATGGAGATAGATTTTTCATCCCAGCGAACTCCAGCTCAAGTATGGATGCAGAGCTGCTCGGTATTAACGCCGCATTGTCAGGCTGTCTGGGGATGATAGCCAAGTCAAAGATATGCATCCTTTCGGACTCTAACTCAGCTATACAGTCGCTGGCTCAGCCCTCCACTGGACCATATTCATTCCGTATAGCAGAAATCAGGAGGTTGATAAAAAAGATCAATTGTGATGGAAACGAAGTCTGCCTTCAATGGATCCCTGCCCATGTCGGCATTCCGGGCAACGAGGAAGCGGATGCAATAGCAAAACAAGCTTCTAGAATGAAGCCCACAAATAAGGAGCAGCACTCCCTACTGCACTGTAAAAATGCCGGGAAAAAGTACTTTAGAGACGCCTGGGCTGCCCGGTGGGAAGCTGAAGCGACTGGACGACACCTGTTCCATTTGCAAAACAAACCTGCGTCAGCCGACTATTACAGAGACATCAAACGTCAAGTCGCTACATTTGCGGCAAGAGCCAGGATGGGACATCTGGTCACGGAAGCTTATTTATACCGGTTTAACCTTGCTGAATCACCTTTGTGCGCTCTTTGTGATGAGGAGCAAGACGAAACCATCGAGCACATTCTTCGGGATTGCACTTACCCCATCCCGGCGAGGGACCACATGAGGGTTGAACTGGAGAAGTGGCAGGACTTCCTCCTGAACAGAGGGCTGTGGAGTTTGGCGTTCCGAATATATAGTGGACATCGGGCTATCGGCTACACCTAGAGCTGGACGCCTGGACTAAGAAGTACAAAGTACAAGTTGCATTCACAATTTTTAAGATTTTCAATTTTTCTGTGATAGCAGCCTATTTGAAAATTCCTCATTCTACCATGAGTTCCTTGAAGGTTTTAACCCCTTTCCTCCAAACCATTGACATGAACAAACGTTCCCATTTCTTGTGTTTTTAGTGACAAATGTTTCAATTACATATATATTTATGTACCCTTTCCCCAATTATGTACAATGGTAGAGGAATCAAATTGTGTAAGTGACAATAGTTATTTTTTATAGTAACCAAAAAAACATTTGAGCTTGGCCATGACATTTTGGGGCTCTTCCAAAACTTGTGCAGACCCACAGTAAACATTCTAGACTCCACAGTAAACCAGAAAAAAAACTAGTATAAAAGCTAAAGTTTTTTAAAAAATGCTTACTAAAGTTTCAGTAGAAATAAATTCATTTATAGATATTTTTTTATTTTCTAAACAGTTACAGAATAAATTGTGTATAATTAATTACAAAATAATAATAATAGACTGAAAATGGACCCTTTACTTTATAATTAGTTATGGCTAATACCAACACCACCGAATCAATATCACAGAACATACAATTATTAGAATGCAAGCAAGATTTGCTGCAGATCAGTCAATTCATAAATGAGCTCTCATTATAATAATCATAACATTTATTTTATATAAATTGACTTTTAGTGCTTTTTACAAGCACTACCTTTCAAATAAAAATTTAATTTGTAATTAGCGACATAAAATCAATACTAATACTTAAAAATTCTACACAAAATACTTTGATAATAAATTGTTTACAATAAAATCTAAAATTATAACAATACTACAAACATTAGGGGCTATATAAAGATAATGTTTCAAGAAAACTGATTACAGCCAATTAACTAACTTTTAATCTAAATTATTTGGACAAACATTTATTTAATTATTATGTATAGAAATTTTATAATTTAATTAAATTATAATGTATAAAACTAAAGATGGACGGATTGGAAACTTTTATTAAAAAAATAACAGCTAAATATAGTAATATGGTGTTATTGTTACAATTCATCAAAAACTTCTCTTTCCTCATAAAACAATTGTCCTATAATGCATCACCTACGAAAATGAGCAACATGATTGAACTTTATTATAACTGGCGCACTATAAGTTCCTTTGTGGCCTTGAGTGGCAAATAATGGTGCTTGGGGGTGAGGGGTAAGAATCAATGCTGTTCTGAAAGCATTGGTTTTTTGGTAACGTTGGGCGTAGAGTCAGACAACACAGTCTGAATACGTTGCGGGAGGGCAAGAGTTGTAGAATGCAAACTGGCAGAACCAGAGCGATACCTATAGTGTGGAAGTAATAACAGACTACGTTTATCTCATGAGTTGTTAACAATAACACAAAATATGACAC
Source organism: Prosapia bicincta (assembly GCA_036971475.1). Lineage (NCBI taxonomy): Eukaryota > Metazoa > Arthropoda > Insecta > Hemiptera > Cercopidae > Prosapia > Prosapia bicincta. The sequence continues at coordinate 331,095,683 of JBAIZL010000001.1, read as the reverse complement.
TCTGTTTCAAAATGGAAAGTACACTTAATAAAAATGATCATTCCCGGGTTTTTGAAAATCTGAACAAAGTATGTTCTCAGATTAGGATTTTATATATGGCTAAGTAATGTGGATTTAACTATTAATAGTTTCTCTTTAAAATTTATTTACTTATATTTTTACTTCAATATCAACATAAAAAAATAACTGTAGGCTTATCTCAAAAGCCAATCACTATAAGATAAAACATTAACTGACCAAATACCTAAGTACAACATTAGATGTTTTCAAGGATCCCCACTATCTATACTAGTATCTGTTGCTTAAATGGTAAAAAATTATAAATTATTTGTTTCCAAACTGAACTTTACCTACTAATTGTTGTATTACTACTCTGCGCTTTAAGTATATAAATATTGTATTAATGTTATACATTTAAAACTGAAATAAAGATGTATGTGTAAATATATACATTTCTTCATTCTTTTTAAAAAAGCTTGAGTTTAGAAATATACAGTTATAATACTATATGAAGATTTTCATTTACATAGTGTAACAGTCTTTTAATTATTATTTTTTTTTTTATAAATATTTCATTCTAAAAATTAAAAACTCATTAAATCTCCAGACATATCAATAATGTCAAATAAAAAAAAAAAAAACAATATTGTACTACCATATCAACGATTCATTCAAGTAGTTATCATGAATGACTTACAATTCCATTAAAAATTGGCTAAAAAACGGAGAAACATGTTAACAACATTATTTAAAAATTAATTGATACCTAACTAAAGGGCAAATAGTTTAATAAATTTGAACAATTTTAACAACATTAACATTAATATTGTAAACTCAAATTATGTAAAATTCAAAGTACTCCAGATGCTTTGTAAGTACATAAGTGCAATCAGGAAATAGGAATGATCGGTGTTACAAAACGTAAAATGTAGTTTTTATTATTGTGTTGTCTTTGACATTGCATAACCTACTTTTGTGGTTGAGTCATGTAAAAAAATGGAATAGAAGGGACAGACTAAGTGATAGATTTTCTGGTTTCAAATCAATTTCAGTTCCAGATCTCTACGGCCATTCTAAGAGCAACATAAACTAATTCTTAAGTTAATATTAACATATTGCCAGACAGCCTTATTTTTGTTCAAGGCACTTTTTTATTAATATCATAATTGGCTGTACTGCACTATGCTTTATTTAGGCTAAATATCATATTGTTAAGTATCCTGGCCTAGGGTCTGAACTAGAGGGAGTTGTTGAATAGCCTAGCCTACGATCTAGTCACGAAGTGATCGAACTAAGGGGTGTTAATCACTGAAACAACAGTTTAACTTTTCGAAAGTTCGGATAGTCATAAACTATTTTTTAAGTGATTAATTAAGATTCATCGTAATGGACTACAAAATTAAAGGGAGTTGTTGATTAGCTTGAGTTAGGGTCTAGTCATGAAGTGATCAAACTATAGGGATTAGTTGAATAGCCTGACTTAGGGTATAGTCATGAGGTGATCGAACTAAAGGAAGTTGTTTATTAGCCTAGCTTAGGGTCTAATCATAAGGTGATAGAACTAAACGGGGTTGTCGATTAACCTCAGTTAGGGTCTAGTCTTAAAATGATCAAACTAAAGGGATTTGTTGATTTGCCTGGTTTTCTAGTCATGAGGTGATCAAATTAGAGGGAGTTGTCGATTAGCCTAGCCTAGGGTCTAGTCATAAAGTGATCAAACTAGGGGGAGTTGTTGATTAGCCTGGCTTAAGGTCTAATCATGAGGTGATCAAACTAAAGGGAGTTATCGATTAGCCTCAGTTAGGGTCTAGTCATAAAATGATCAAAATAAAGGAATTTGTTGATTTGCCTGGTTTAGGGTCTAGTCATAAAGTGATCAAACTAGAGGGAGTTGTTGATTAGTCTGGCTTAGGGTCTAGTCATGAGGTGATCAAACTAAAGGGAGTTGTCAATTAGCCTGAGTTAGGGTCTAGTCGTGAAGTGATCGAACTATAGGGATTAGTAGAACAGCCTGACTTAGGGTATAGTCATGAGGTGATCAAACTAGAGGGAGTTGTTGATTAGCCTGGCTTAGGGTCTAATCATAAGGTGATCGAACTAAAGGGGGTTGTCGATTAGCCTCAGTTAGGGTCTAGTCTTAAAATGATCAAACTAAAGGTATTTGTTGATTTGCCTGGTTTAGGGTCTAGTCATGAGGTGATAAAATTAAAGGAAGTTGTCGATTAGCCTAGCCTAGAGTCTAGTCATAAAGTGATCAAACTAAAAGGAGTTGTTGATTAGTCTGGCTTAGGGTCTAGTCATGAAGTGATCAAACTAAAGGGAGTTATGGTTTAGCCTCAGTTAGGGTCTAGTCATAAAATGATCAAAATAAAGGAATTTGTTGATTTGCCTGGTTTAGGATCTAATCATTAAGTGATCAAATTAGAGGTGATCGAACTAAAGGGAGTTGTTTATTAGCCTGGCTTAGGATCTAGGCATAAGGTGATCGAACTAAAGGGAGTTGTCGATTCGCCTGAGTTAGGGTCTAGTCATGAGGTGATCGAACTAAAGGGAGTTGTTGTTAAGCCTGAGTAATGGTCTAGTCATACAATGATCAAACTAAAGGGATTTGTTGATTTGCCTGGTTTAGGGACTAGTGACGAAGTGATCAAACTAAAAGCAGTTGTTGATTAGTCATGAAGTGATCAAACTAAAGGCAGTTGTTGATTAGCTTGACAGGGTGTAATCATGAGGTTATCCAACTAGAGGCAGTTGTTGATTAGTCATGAAGTGATCAAACTAAAGACAGTTGTTGATTAGCTTGACAGGGTATAATCATGAGGTTATCCAACTAGGGGGAGTTGTCGATTAGCCTAGCCTAGGGTCTAGTCATGAAGTGATCAAACTAGATTGAGTTGTTGATTAGCCTGGCTTAAGTTCTAGTCATGAGGTGATCAAGCTAAAGGGAGTTGTTGATTTGCCTGGCTTAGGGACTAGTCATGCAGTGATCAAACTAAATTCAGTTGTTGATTAGTCTGGCTTAGGGTCTAGTCATAAGGTAAGAAAACTAAAGTGAGTTGTTGATTAGCCTGAGTTAAGGTATAGTCATGAGGTGATCGAACTAAAGGGAGTCGTAGATTAGCCTGAGTTAGGGTCTAGTCATGAGGTGATCAAACTAGAGGGAGTTGTTGATTAGCCTGAGTTAGGTTCTAGTCATGAGGTGATCGAACTAAAAGAAGTCATCAATTAGCCTGAGTTAAGGTCTGGTCATGAGGTGATTGAACTAAAGGGAGTCGTAGATTAGCCTGAGTTATGGTCTAGTCATGAGGTGATCAAACTAAAGGGCGAGTGCTGTATTTATACACAAAGTGGTATTTTATGTAGTAAACTTTTGTAAAGAGGTTTTTTAAAGGTTTCACTTTAACCTTTAATAATTTCAGTGTATATAGTTCCTTCAAAACAAACCTTTACAAAAATTTACAAATTGAATAATTGTTGAAGCCTGATGAATTGTACAACATCCTTTGGTTTAGAGTTAATATTTTAAAGTAAATTCCATAAAATAGTATACATATAATGACTAGACCTACTGCAATGGTATAAATCCCCTTATATAAAAAATATAGAGTAAAATGGTTCCAATTGTTTACGAGCTAAACAAATAAGGCATTGTTGGTTTAACGGCAACAGTTTGAACGAGACTGAGGCACTTGTTTTTTCAATGTAACAGTATCACCTTTATAAGTTTCTCGTTTCTCCAAAGAATCTTCCAGTTTCAGCCAACGCTCCACAGCCATAGTGAAAGCAGTTGAAACATTTGTCGCATCTTTGGCACTAGTTTCAATGAATGGAAATTCACCATTTTCTTGAGACCAGCATTTTGCATCAGTTGTTTGTACCTCTCGTTTTTCATCGCTAAGATCCAACTGTAAAATAGCAAATCTTTTACGATATATTTTTCAATACACTTTTAAATACCTACATAAAATATATTGTTATCAATTATAAATAAATAAATTCTCTTAAACCACAAAAACATTTTATTTGTCCAGATGTACATTTCGATTCCAAAGCAATCATCTTCAGATTTAGTTAGACTAAGTTAGTCTTGTAGTAATTTCCTCTGAAGATGATTGCTTTGCAATCGAAATGTACATCAGGATATAAAAAAAAGTTTTAGTGGTTTAGGAGGTTTTATTTATTTTTAATTGAAAATTATACCACAGTTGCTTCAAGTTATTATCAAGTATAGTGAATAAATATAAAGATATTTCAATTATTATACATGGATCCACAACATTAAGATCAAAGTTTAGCTGAATAGTGTATTTAAAGGTCAAAATGAGAATGTAAGCTGACCTAATGTCTTGTTTTGACTTCATTGCAGTGTCTGATAAAAATGACAGGCAAAGTTTCTTCATTTGTTGTTTTTAAAATGTAGTTTACTCACTTAATAATTCTTCAGCATGTTGAGCTAATGTTAATATATCTACAGAAAATCAAAAAATGACAGACCCACTCATACATAACACATTAAACCACCCTCTTCCTCATACACATGTTGCCTTCAGATCAGTTCTGCGTGGATTAAAACATGTACTACTGCCCACTGAACCAAAATAATTAAATACCTCAAAGGCAGAAATTGACACAATAGTATAATAATTAATAAAAACAATACAACAGAGAGAATAATAAATAAATTTATTACACTCACATATATAAATAAGACCTCCAATAAATTGTGCAATCGATTCAAAATAGCATTTAAAACAAACTACATCATCAATCAATTTAATTTGGAAAAATAACCCACTAATTACTGATATTTCTCAGCAGATTCATTTTGCACTTGTATTGTTCAATACTCACTATGCAAGTCATTATTAAAATAAGCCGCAAGATGTATAACCAAACAAAAAAAGTAAGCTCCAAGTCCCAGAATGAACAAACTGTAATAAGCTCTATGTTTGGTAAGTAGGCTACAGCTTTGAACAAAGATTCAAGAGCATTCACTGAATTAAATATGACACCGGTGATACATCGTTTGCTATTTACATAATAAAACCACAATTACGCAAACATCAACCAAAACCTAGAAATCATAGATTTTTATAAATTTATTGAAGTTATAAGTTTGTTAAGTCATTAATAAATTAGTTTATTAAAAATGTTTCAGATATCACCATGAACCGTGAGAAACAAAAGTAAATTTTTTTTTTAATATTTTTAATAATAGATACACCCCTATGCAACAAAAACTGTATAGAACTTATCTTCACGATCATGGTATAAATTATATTCCAAAATAAAAATATATCCATCTGAATGACTGTTTAGAAATGAAATATATAAGAAAAAAGTTAGTATCGCTCTATTAGTGGTAACACATTTGTACCTTATAACAACCACAATTTTTTTTTTACTGTGAATGAAATTGCAACACAACTTACCTCTTTTGTGATTTTTGACAATTTATTTTTATTAGACGAACTCTAAATATTTAATAACATAGGTCACTATGATAGACATAATATATACCAGAACTGTATACAGTATATTTAAGAGGTATAAAAAGAAACTAACTAATAATTAAAAGTATACATAATAACATTTATTTATAATTACCAAAAATATAATAACATACCTTATTTCCAATAACAAGAAATGGAAACTGTCCTGGGTTCTTTATATCAGCATAATATACAAATTCATTTTTCCATATATTAAGCTTTGTAAAACTTGTAATATCATCAATGCCATACGTTAAGATGCATATATCAGTACCTCGATAAAAAGGGGTTCGTAGGCTTTTAAATCTCTCTTGACCTGCAGTATCCCAAATCTGAAAAAAAATAGTTATCGCATATTAAAGAAATATCCATACAAATTAATTTATATGATTTTTTATATTACAAAAAAACGGTTTTGTTAATACCTGTATTAAAATATTTGTACAAAATATGTTACTTAGGATAGATTAGGTTATAAAAAAACTACACTGTATGAATGCAAAATGTAAATGTATGAATACAGTTTAAGCACAGAGTCTATTGCTGAGTGTACGTAAAAAACATCACATTATCAACTACCTTAGTGTTGATATGGCATTCAATAAATTGTGTTCAATCTGTATATCATGTTATCATACTGAATGAAGACAGAGAAATTTATATTTGTTGATTCCATCTTCACATGAGCTACTAGTTTTCACTAAAACACTTGTAAGTATTTACAAACTTGTCTATGGTAGCCCTTACTTATATTTGTTAAGGACAGCCTATTTGGGAGATGTGTCCCATTGTCAAATCAGACCGTAACTGATCTCAAGGTTTTCATAAATTTGGGTATTAGGGTGGGGGTGGGATATTATGGTGGTGTGGGTGTACTTTGTGAGTTTTAGGAGTTATGATGTGTGTAAATTATAATGTAATTGTGTATTGAGTATGTGTGTAGGGTGTAGTTTGAAGTATATGTATATTTCGTATTGTTCTGTTGGAACGTTGGTTATTTCTGTGTTGTTTATGTAGAATTTGTAGGTTAAATTATATTTATGTAGTCATGTTTTGTGGAGTTGCGATGATCGGCGAAGTTAGATTGGTAATTATTATTTGTTAGTGCATTTATGTGTTATTGGTAGCATGTGTAAAAGACCTCCCTCTCTGGCCTACGTAAAAACTGGGGCACGAACTGCAAGTTAGTTTGTAAACTCCAGCGGCGTTGTAAATGTCGATTTTATTGTTGGGTTTGAATTGTTTATTGAGACACTTCTTGACATCATAACTCCTAACAGTCACAAAGTACACCCACACCACCATAATATCCCACCCTCACCCTAATACCCAAACCTACAAAAACCTTGAGATCAGTTACGATCTGAGTTGACAATGGGACAGATTTCCCGAAACGGCCGTCCTCAACAAATATAAGTAAGTGCTACTATAAGTAAGTTTGTAAATATTTACAAGTGTTTTAAAGAAATTTAGGCAGTTTCATCTTCAACCTTAGTTCAATTCGTTAGTAATTGTTTAGCAAGTATGTGTGGAATGAATCCATTTCTGTGCGCCCTTTAGTTGATAAATTATTATTTTTTATTGTTTTGTGTGTTGTTACATTGAGTTTGTTTGCAAATTTTTAGCAGTATTGTTTGCCAATCGTAACTTGAACTCTTAAATATTTTAGTCCATTACGTTCGGTGAAACTTAATTAATCACTTTAAAAACTTACTCAACTTAAACAATTTTTTATTACAACATACTTTTGACTAACATATACAGAAAGGAAAAAACTGTAAGCTGAACATTTTTGGCAACTATTATCACGTAAAATTATATCTGTAACCTTTAGAAGATCCAAATAAATTCATAAACTTTTCAGTAATTGAATTTGATAAGTTAGCAGCAGTTATATTATTCCTCCAAAATTGTGTATAATAATTACTTGATATTCTGAAATATCAAATGAATATTCTTGACTTGTCATATCTACTATAATTATATTTAATAAACTAAAGCTGAACAAGATTACTACTCACTTGCAGGGTATATGTTTCTCCATTGATTTTGATATCTTTATTGAAGAATTCTACACCCACAGTATGGCAAGAATGGGTATCAAAATGATTACTAACAAATCTATTCATAAGGCAAGATTTTCCAACTCCACCATCTCCTAATATAACAACTTTTAAAAGAGGATTTTTACTACCATAATGATATTGACTGTGATTATTGTGACTTATAACAGAAGTCATATTTTGAATGATTCATAAATTGAATTAATAAGCTAACTTGTTTACCTATAGCGCAATGTAATTTACTCTTTCATTTTCTTATAAAAGCAACAAAAATATTAAGAAATAATTATTTAAAGCACTTTAGATAAAATACACTTTTCAATTCATATTATGATAAATAGGCCATTTATAAATCATAGCAACTGATTACTTCAAAGTATGGTATTTACAAAGTTTAAAATACACAGTATATCCTCATAATACTTGCTTATTACAGAAACTACAAACTTTTCTTTACATACATTCTTTAAAATTATAAAATTCAGTAAAAACGTAATCAATTTTCTTTACAAAAATTAATTAGTGTATACTAGACAGCTAACTTCAATACCACAAAAAGTTGCAAACAATTACATCCAATTGTATTGTGTCAAATTTAAAACATAAAATTCCTGTTATAAGTTTAAAAAAACAATAAAAATAAAGAAAGAATTATTTACAAAAAAAAAAAAAACAAACCCCAAATAAGAAACTAATACCAAGTTCAAAACATTATTATGACAACTCAACAGCTGACGAAAATTCATTTAAAACATATGATCGACTGACGTGATTTATTGTTTTACAGGCAAAACTTATTCGTGAATATGTGCAACAATTACAGGGTTATCTCAATGCAGTAATGTACTTTATGATTGATATTTAATTATTGAATTTTTCTTTCTAATTTTGTTAATTGAATATTTACTATTGGCATATTTTGGCAAAAAATCAATACCTTTTTTATCAAACGCATTTCGCACTAGGTCAGTGCATTGTTAAATGCTGTGAATCATAGACAACACATTTTTCTCTCATTGTGGGTATTAATGGAAAATTTATTATTATTCGAGAATACATTCTCCGAAACAATTATACAAAAAAAGAATACATCTTATCCTAGTTAAAGTAAGTGTTACTACTAACTACACACACACACACACACACATATATATATATATATATATATGTGTGTGTGTGTGTGTGTGTGTGTGTATATATATATATATATGTGTATATATATATATATATATGTGTGTGTATATATATATATATAAATATATATATATATATATATATATATGTATATATATATATATATATATATATATATGTATATATATATATATATATATATATATATATATATATATATATATATATATATATAAGTGTTACATGTTATAATATATGTCCCAGTGTTTGAGTGTAAACATGTAAATTTGTTAAAATAATCCATTTAATAATTTAACTAATAATTGATAAAAATATTTCATTTGTAGTAAGGTTTATATTATTTTAATAGTAAGTCGTAACGTAAGGAAAAATGAAGTATTTTTGTATCCAATATATTGCGACGTTTATATAATTAATAGTTTACTGTCCGTACGCATTGTTCCTACAGCACATTTCCCTATCACTAATCTCTATTGTTGGCGCTACTTTTTTTCTGAAAAATAAAATGACCGTTTGTAAATGTTTCCACAAATATTGTAGGCGATTGTATGCTCAACAAAAAAATGAGGAATTTTCCTTACACCTTTAAATGTTTTTAAATAATTTTCCAAAAATATTGTCAAAGCTTATGTGGTTTTCCACAATAAAGTCCGTTAGTTCCAGGATCTCAATTTCGAAACCTAATCATCAGGAAGATGAAGCAAAGGGGAAAACTGGGAAAGGTGTTCCTACGAATGTTGCCAACTATTTTATGAGTGATGAAGGCAAGTTACGTATGCAGTTATCAAAAATATAAGCCTGTTTGAACTAACTGGATTATTATCCAACATTCTACATTAAAAATGTTTTGTACTCACCAACGTTTTTCATTTCTTTCGCATTTAATGTGTTGTATCCGTCTACTAGGTATTTGAATATTTCATTCCAACTCCTTTGGCAAAGAATTTCATTTTTGTTTTCCTCATCATAAGCAAGGTTTCGCCTCAATAAAATCTATCAGAGTTGCTATGTCATTCTTAAACATACTCATGCTAAACACTTCACTAGGACAGCAGGAGACGCTGTCTGTAAAAATAATCTCTAACGAGAGACACAGCAGGCTAACGCACTCAAGCCTCAAGCCACTAGCTTACTGTACATACTGGGACGATATCGGACTGACAGTAGTGGGGCAGGTGGTGCCCGCCGACACCGAAATATCGTTCAGTCTAAAAGTGCTCCGTAATATTATATGCTATAAACCACAAACTTTCTTTACTTTAATTTACCCTAATGTACATTTCAGTTACAAAGTAACCATCCTCAGAGGGATAACATACAAAGACTCGCAAAGAGTCTTTGTATGTTATCCCTCTGAGGATGGTTACTTTGTAACTGAATTGTACATTAGGGTAAATTAAAGCAAAGAAAGTTTGTGGTTAAAAGGTTTTTGTGTATTTATTTTTAAATTCAACCCCAGTATATTCCTAATAAATAGTAATTATATGCTATGTTTCATCCAATGTTGCCGGGCCGACTAGTGTTGAAACGGCCTATGAATTGACGGTTGTTCAGTATTCACAAAGAATCAGTACGAACCAGAGTCGGAACCGAAGTTTTAATTCTTTGATACTTCGGTTTATTTGATTATTCTGTTCCTCTGATTCTTTGGTTCTGGATCTGTTTCTTGGAAATTGAAGAACCGTGACTATTTTAGAAGAATCATTTGACAAATTCGTTCTTTTAATTGAATCGTTGAGAAGACTAGTTCTCGATTACCTTTTCCATCTCTATTCTCTATGAAATACCCTTAATAAAGATATTTGAGTAAGAATATTTCATTGTGTATTTGTGTAAATTGTTCATTAAAATATGAATAAAATATTATGGTGATGTTTGCGAATACGTTAAACACCTTAATTATGACCACCAGTAGAAAACCAACTACATAATAGGATCTAATCAAAACTATTTACTATTTATAAGATGAGTGATCAGACGAGAGATGCACTTTTGGAATCTCTCAAACAGTATGAAAATCAGGTAGTTTGAATGGTGTTAGAAAAACAATTATTTATTATGCAATTTGTTCTTAAGCCCGATTAATATTTTATAATGGAAAATCATATAAGCTGTAACAGCTTTTTTTATTAGTTGTCTTTTCTAGGTTATATTGCTTAACAGCTGTATTATTATTGTTATTATTATTATGCAAAATCAAACTTGAGAATAAAGTCTATTTAGAATATTCAGCCCAAGCTTATTAAAAATTTTTTGCAGATTTATTAAGATATTTCAAGTTGTTATGCATAATACAGAAGATCTGAATACTGAGTGTAAACAAATGTTACAATATTAAATAGTTACAAAGTATCCAATATGATGAATTATTAACTAATTGAAAAATAAATAGTTTAATATAACCTAAAAAGTTGGCAAGTAAACAATTCTAAATTTTTGTGTATGTTATTACTTTTTATCACAATGATGAGAGCCTGATTTACTTAACATCTGATCTGTTTTGTTTTAGTAAACGGTTTTCTTACTTGTTTATATAAAAAAAGAGATTTTGTAACTATATTGGCTAAAAATATAGTCTTAACGACGTTGGGTTTTTAATTAATTTTTTTTTTAATTACTCATTTTAATGTGTAGAACGTTCAGCGGAAAATACAGAAAAATACTGTTTTCACATTTTATGTGTTAGTCTTTAAAGGCATTTGTAGCGTGAACTGGCCGCTCAGTAGCTACAGCGCACTGCACTACATCAAAGTCAATTTATTTTAATACTAAACTTAAAATCTAAATATTTAACTTTTGGTTATAATTTTGTACAACATTACTATATACCTACATAAAATTTACCTATGAAATATCCAGTCAGGACAGATTTGCCTATAAATTTGTTCAACATTACTACCTACCTATATTAAAATATACCTATGAAGTATCCAGTCAGTATAGATTTAGTTATAATTTTATACTACATTACTGTACATACCTATATTAAAATATACCTATGAAGTATCCAGTCAGGCTAGATTTTATTGTAATTTTATGGTTTGGCAATAAGTCCTAATATTTACCAAAATTATAACCAAATCTATCGTGACTGGATACTTTAATGTAGGTAGATAGTAGTGTTGAATAAAATTATTACCTATTTGTTGATTCAATCTTCACACACTTGTAAATATTTACAATCTTGCTTATCGTAGCACTTACTTATATTTGTTGAGGACAGCCGTTTCGGGAGATGTGTCCCATTGTCAACTCAGACCATAACTCAGATTAACAAATATAAGTAAGTGCTACTATAGGCAAGTTTGTAAATATTTACAAGTATGTATATAGAAATGTTGTATGAAATTATAACTAAATCTAGACTTCTGCCATCAGTAGCATCAGTAGGCATACATTCCATTACAGACTAACATGTAAAATGTGAAGAAAGTAACTTTCCGTATTTTCCGCAGAAAAAAAGTTGATATTCGTATTCTACATTGTTTGTTTTGTCAAGAAATTCTTAATATACTCTTCTTTAAGGAATATTTGTATAAATTTGAGTCATTTTTCTACCTTTCCTAACATTACAATATTTTGTTTGTTGATGCGTTTCGGAATAACTCCATTCTCAAAACTTTAATAGTACACAAACTTGTAAACTTTTGTACTAATAAAGACTTCATAATCGAGTTATTTCAAAACGCGTCATCAAACGAGAATATTTATAACGTTAGGAAAGGCAGAAAAATGTACTCAAATGTTTTGTCAAGAACGATCAAATTTTATTTTACGGAAAATGTACTTTTGTTTTTATTTGTCTAATTCATACTAGGAAATAAATGCATTACTAATAAGATTACTTTTAATTAATTTGTAATACTTATAATTTCTTTTAAAAATAATTTATTTAAATACAATAAAACCTGTGAAACACAAATAAAACTTTTTTTTAACTCCTTATGTACCAGTACATTTTAATTGCAAAATAATCACCTTCAGAGTAATGTATCACAAAAATACTTTCATTTCAACTATGATACTCTTAATGTATACATCGTTTTTTCCCTCATCAAACCTTTAACTGTAACTGACCAATTACTTTCCGGCAAGGTATCATTCTCTTACCAGTTGACCAATACCGCAGCAGCAAGATCTAGTCAATAAACTTGACTTGGTGGTGGGTTAACTTGGACTTATATTTTAAAGTAACAAATTTTACAGAAAATAATAAGACTACAACTATTTTTTAACTAATGAATACAATCGAGAATTCAAAATTGGGGCTTCATAAGAATTTAATAAGTTATTTTTGTTATATTTATTAATAATCAAACTGATTCAAAACTGTTTAACAAATTTTTTGATTCAACATTTTTTTAAATTTAAGATATTTTATTTCTAATTTTGGTTGAAATTTTAAGATATTTTCAGCAATGCTTGATTTTTTAGGTCTTTGTAATTTTATATAACTAATATGTTTTTTAAATCTAGTTATAATTTTACTTTTTTGCCAATATAAATTTTATCACATGAATTGTAGTTTACTATATATATATATATATATATATATATATATATATATATATATATATATATATATATATATATATATATATATATATCCTTGGCTTATCTAACATTTGAATTTATCTTTTGGGTTAAATAATACATTTTTCAGGCTATTGAGGCTCTTATATATGGTTTTAAGTTTACTGTTTTAAAATTTGTTCTAAATCTTTTCTTAAATTCTCATCAAATTGTAGGCTAATATATTTATTTTAAACAATTTTTGTTTTCTGGTATTAAAGTGGTGGCATTTTTTTAAAATTGATAATATATTAAAGGAACCAAATTTGAATAAGTTGAGAAAAAATTCAACATTAACAAAAAATATATTAAATAAACAAACTTAATATAGATCTCTTACACATTTTGATCGTATTTTAGAATATTGCTGGCACCTAGCCGAACAACAATCCCAAACAGTTAACCTAGACATTGGTGAATATCATTTAGTGCAATCAGAACTTTGTGTTGCAGTAAGTTTTATTTGTTTAATTCAAACAAATCTTTTAAAAGTAGTTTTATTCATCTTGGACAATAAAATCCACAAGGAAAAAATATTTAAACTCTGTCATTCAAATAAACAGGCTTTTACAATAAAATAAAATAAGAGTATTAAATGTTAAATGTAACAGTTTGTTTTTATTTATATTTTAAAATATTAACTTATAAAAGAATTGTATAAAATTTCAGCTTTCACAGATTAAGTTAGCTGTTTCAGCTACTCCAGCTGGCAGAGATAGAGATGATTTAAACAATCTTCAAAAAGACCTTGAAGAATTGATATTATTGACTAAAGAAAATCTAGCTGGACTTGATACAGTAACTGCTCTTAGTGTTGAAGAAGACGAACTATCTAAAGAGTATGCTTTATTTAAGGTGAAGTTAAAAATATATAGAGAATATTTTATTTGATCATTTCCCCCACCAAATTTATCCACAATTATAATTTTTAAATTTGTAATATAAAACTAGATGTGTGTACAACATTTTCAGTAAAAAAAATAAATGAGTCAATTCCATAATAAAGAAACCAGCCTTTTATCAAGTTTATATGGTGTTATATTGCTTTTGGCTATACTGGTCATAAATAAAAATTTATTTCTTAAAACCTATCATAAAGATTGCTTCAATGTTAGTGATAAAATATACAAAATTTCCACAGAATTTTTGGTTTTTTGGATTATGGCCAGTATTCTGAACATAATCCTCTAAGTAACAAATTTTTATGGTGTCCCTTGAAATTTTAGAAATTAGTATTATAATATACCTCTATGTTACGAATTTTGGACTTCTCAATAATGAAATATTTTCTCCAACTGAAAAACGATGTGCTATATCCACAGATCACAAAGGTACTTCCAGGAAATTGTTTCTTTTCAGTAGGAAGTGCAGTGAAACCAAGAGGTTGTCAGGTAGTAGGCAATATGATTCGTCTAACACTGGATACAGTACTGTACTGTTTATTTACTTCCTGCCCTCAGTAGACTAACACGTTAGTAAAACACAGATTCAAATAATTCGGCACTTATAGCTATGTATTATTATTTCCTTTTGGAAGGGAATTCTTCCTCACAATAACCTTGCTAGTTCAGTTACTCCATTTCATTAATGCTGTCAGTTGGATGAGTTTTTAAAAAATATCAAAAAAAATGAGTTCAAGTGTTGAAGAAAAAGTGAATGTTATAAAAGATGTTGATAATGGTGTAAAGAAGTTAGATGTTTCAAAAAAGTTCGGTATACCTCAGAGTTCTTTATTGACTATACTCAAAAATCCGGATACTAGAAACAAATGAAAACTTTTTTTTATTAATTTGTGTTTCATTTAATGTTTTTTATTTGATTAGAGCTAGTATAGTGTACAGTACAGTTTGTGTTGAGTGTGTACTGTATTTAAATTAATAAAGTCAGTTAAATTATTGTACTGAGTGTCTTTTGATTAAAATTTAGTATTGTAGGTTCGAGTTATGCTTTTTGGAAATGAATTACATTCATTTATTACCATATTTATACAATATTTTTCCATTAGCATTAGATTACTCATTATAATATACAAAGTATGGAACATAATGTTGGCCTATTCCATATGGTTATCTAATGCGGTGAAAAAAAAACATTGTGAACACATTGATGAAACATATTTAGATTTTCAACTACATAAGTCTTGAAACACTACATTGAAACATTATAAAATGTCCTTCCAACTTAACATTGATCACAACTTATAAAAAGCCCACAATATTATACAGTGTTGGGTTTGTGGCTACCAGCGCAATCTTATAGATCACAGTAAGATGGGGCAGGAGTATTCTTGGCAAATTTTTATCTTGATAATCGATTTTGTTATACAGAAGTTCAACTGTATTTAAAATTCAACTAATACCTAAAAAAGTTTTTTAGTTTTAGCTATCATTTACCATCAAATCATATTTGTGTGTATTGTGTTTATTCATACCCAGTATTTTATTAGTGTTTTAGTTATTATTTAAATAAGCTCTTGCTCTCTAGGTATGTTGTGTCACAGCATAAGTTATTACAGTTCCATTGTCCGTTTCAAATTACTGTATTGTTATATAAATAGGGTGCTTGCTAAAAAAGAATGTAATTCAGATAGTAGCCAAAATGGCATTGGTCAACAGTATGTTTGTTGAAGTTCTGTTGTTTAATTAAAGAAAACTTTGCAGTTTTGGAATTATATAGTATTGAGGTATCTTAATAATATTTTGCTATTAATTCACTTTGCAAAACTCACTCACTGATATTTCTCAGCAGACACATTTAACACTTGGTCAGTGAATTGTTTAATGCTGTAGGCTATGGACAAGACAAATGCTTGTTTGTGACTAACAGCATTGAACAAAGTACTGACCAAATAAGAAAAGCGTCTGCTGAAGAATATCAGGAAGTAGTTTGTTTTGTCAAATGAATTAATAAAAAAAAAAATGAAATAATTTATAACATGTATTACAGATTATTTTTTGTAATAGTTACAGTTATGTAAAAATTGCATGTGACACTGTTAGGCTGTATATTTCTTAAACATATTGATAATAATAAACAATATTATGAAACTGCTGTTTTTAATGCCACAAGCTCTTCAAAGATGAGAGAGAGAGAGAGAGAGAGAGAGAGAAGGGGTAGTCTGCTATGATTTTCTACCTGAAGGGCAGATTGTAAAATGTTGCTTTCTACCTAAGTGCTATAAAGACGGAAGAGAAGGGGAAACTGGGTAAGGGCCAGTCATTGCCCAAAATTAAAATTTGCGTTGCAATAATGCACCTAGTCACACCTGTTTTAAAGTAACCAACTACCTGTATAGTGGTATCGAGATGATCACCCAACATTCATATGCTACAATTTGGCACCAGCAGAGTATTTCATATTTCTCAAAATTGGAATCCTCTCTCAAAGGACATCACATTGGGACCCTAAGTACAATCAAATACTCTGAAGCCCTTCCATAATTTGTCTATCTTGAAGCCTCTGAGTCGTGGAAAAGGTGCTACTTAAAGCATTTAAACATTCGAGGGATGTAATTTAAAGATGTTTGTGGTGTTGTTACAATATCTGAAATGAATATATTTTTTGAAAACTTTTCTCGATACATTTTATTATATCTCGACCCTGTATATTACATTATTTGTTCATGTAAAAAATGTTCAAATTTTGCTTTGAAAAATTCATCTATTTAAGAAACATTTTATAAAGTAGTTTTCAGAAAAAATTCATTACATATTAGTATATCTTTCAAATTTGTTACCCTAATGAAACTCTATGGTTAAAAGAACATGTTTTGAGCCAGTCTCTTCAAGTAAAATAAAAAAATGTGGCTTGGTAATTGACGAAAATTGCTTGTACTTTCAACTAATGGGAAACAAGATTGCATCATAAAACTTGTTTCAAAGAATGGAAATTTAGACAAATGTTGTTATAAAGTTTAGAAAATTTTAAAACAGTTGACACTATTGTAGAAATTATTTCTTTAAAACACTTGAAAATATTTTAAAAACTTGCATATAGTAGCACTTACTTATATTTGTTGAGGACGGCCGTTTCAGGAGATGTGTCCCATTTTCAACTCGGACCATAACTGATCTCAAGGTTTTCGTAGGTTAGGATAATTAGGGTGGGAGTGAGATATTATGTTGGGGGTGTGGGTGTACTTTGTGAGTATTAGGAGTATGATGTCAAAAAGTGTGTGAGTTATAATGTAATTCTGTGTTGAGTATGTATGTAGGGTGTAGTTTGAAAGGTCTGTAGATTTTGTATTGTTTGGTTGTGTTACGTTCATTATTTCTGTGTTGTTTATGAAGCTAAATTTCTCAACAAAACTATCCGAAATCGTATAAAATATAATAATCATTGTAGCATAAAAAATAGCCTAAATCTAATTGACGAAATAAAAAACGTAAATATCCCACACAATTCCACTTTAGTATCTTTTGATATATCAAATCTATATACCAACATCCATATTCCAGAAACCATCAACATCCTCAAAAACATGCTTATAGACACAAATACACACATTGACAAAATTATCCACCTTACAAAATTAATTACATCTTAAAATTACTTCACCTTCAATAACACTTTCTACAATCAAAAAGATGGCCTACCTATAGGTTCCCCAACAGCTAGCATCTTAGCAGAAACATTCATGGCATATTGAACAAACCACATTTTACACAACAATAAATACTCAGGTAACATAATTTACAGGTATAGATACGTCAAAGATATCATTACATTATACAAAGGTAACACACGGCGAGCACATATATTTTTAAAACACCTTAATACCATACACCCAAAACTAACATACACCATTGAAACAGAACAACAAAACTTTCTTTACTTCCTAGACCTTAGAATTAAATGTACAAACAAACACATAAATTCAATATATACCAAAAACCCACCAACATCAATATTACCATTCACATCTCCTCAAACCACCCACACCAACATAAACTGGCCGCTTACAACACCATGGTATATTGCCTGCTTAAAACACCGTTAGACAGAACAGTACCAAGAGTTAAACACCATAAAACATATAGCGCAAACTAATTGATACAACACAACAATGATTGACAAATTATACAACCGCCTTAAAAACAAACTCAATAACCCAAATACAAACAGAAAACACAACAATCCCATAAAGTACTTAACAATACCATACAGATCATCCAAAACCCACAATCTAACCGACACAATATGAAAATACAATTACAAAATAGCCTACTTCACACACAACACTCTCAATAAACAATTTAAACCCGACAACAAAATCAACGATATTTACAATGCCGCTGGAGTTTACAAACTGACTTGCAGTTAGTTCATGCTCCGGATTTTACAAAGGCCAGACAGGGAGGTCTTTCTACACACCCTACCAAGAACATATAAACGCACTAACAAACAATAATAACCAATCAAACTTTGCCAATCATCTCAACTCCACAAAACACGACTACATAGACATAACATCTAATCTAAAATTCTTCATAAACAACACAGAAATAACCAACATTACATAATTGAACAATACGAAATATACAGACATTTCAAACTACACCCTACACACATACTCAACACACAATTACTGTATAACTTACACACACTTTTTGACATCATAACTCCTAATACTCACAAAGTACACTCACACCCCCACTATATTATCCCTCCTCTAATACCCTAACCTACGAAAACCTTGAGATCAGTTACGGTCTGAGTTGACAATGGGATACATTGCCCGAAGCGGCCGTCCTCAACAAATATAAGTAAGTGTTACTATAGGCAAGTTTGTAAAATATTTACAAGTGTTTTAGTGAAAACTAGAAGCTCACATGAAGATGGGATCAACAAATAAGAAATTATTTGTAAAAATAAACAAATTTTGTGAAAATATACAACACAAATATCAAAAGAAGTATGTGATAATTTGCTTTCTCCTTATTGTCTTTATAAAGCTATTTATATTTTCTGGCTAAAATTATTGAATGATATAATTGTATGTGGCAGGCAGAACTTGAAGGATTGGACTCAGCAGATCCCAGTGCAACTTACGAAGAGAACAGTAGTGATGAGGGAACTAATGATGGACCTGACATAGAGGTAATTATTAAATTTTTTTGTTTGTAGTTTATGATCAACGAATAAATATTTGGTTTATGTATTTTTGGGTTTCTCAAAGGGGATAATCACTTGTAAACTTGATGTAATAATCCTTAGTGAGTTAATGTCTTAGTTGGTTACGGATATACTTCAAATAATTAAGTTGGAACGGGGGACAGAAAGTTCCTATGCTCTCTTTTATAGTTATATTTGAGAAACCATCTTTTTATGTGGATTACCAACTACTTTTTTCAAAGCCTCATGTTTTAAAGAATTTCTAAGAGAGAAAGAAATACAAACGAAATTCAGTGTCTGTATGTATTTTATAATTTCATTACTTTGAATTGAGTGCTACTAATAACGTGTAATTGATACGTCATTCTATATAAATGGGTTTTAATGTGTTTGTGGCTTTTTTCTGTTTTAGGATGAATTAGAAAGCTTGAATGGTTCAAAATGTCAAGCACCTTGGAAACAAAAATGGGGAGATACGAGTTATCATAATGCCTTAATTGTTGGGGTAGAAGTATCTGAAACCCCTTTAGCTATGGACCATATCCAGGTATATATCAACCAATATCTGAAATATAAATAATTTTTACTATGAAAATTAATTTAAGTATAATATGTGTGTATATTTGAACTTTTGTAATTTTTTTAATGGCTAGCTGTTAAAAGTTAATCATTAATTTTTGTTTTCAAATATTTATGAAGATGAGATAGAGAGGTTAATGTTTCTGTTTCAACTTGTCATCTACCTTTATCCAAAAATATTTATATGAAAGAATATAAGCAAAATTGCAGAGTTAAACGGTTTCTCCAAAGTCAAATTTGTAGTTAATTTTATAAAAATACATGAACAAAATAACAAGATTCACAGTATTTAGTAATGAATTAAAAAAAACAAGTGAAAATAACTTAAAACACTTTTATATCATAGTTAAAAAGTGCTTTAAAGAATAAGTACGCATAAAATTATCAGTAGCATCGTAAACAGATTTAGACAAGGTACTACTGTCCATAACAAAAGTTTGGAGACTCGAGTTTGGCGGTTCATAAATTTTAAACTATGCTATCAATTTGTACCAAATAAAAACAAAAAAATTCACCATTCTGTTCTGCATTTATTGGTATTATTTTTTGAAAAAATCGGTTTTACTTACATTTTTATACCAAAGAATAACTGAAAAAAGGCACAATTTTTGTAGTCTTTAAAAAGAAACCACCACTTTAAAAATTCAAAACCAATACATCTGTGATCCGAAATATCTAAAATTTTAATATGATATTCAAGGATGCCTTGTAAACATAATTTATTAGTTTCAGAATTTTTATTTTATTAGAAATTTTTTTATAGCAATGTTTTTTTAAACAACTTTTTTTCAAGAACCATTGATCGGATAGCATTAACCAGTATATGGAATGGTTTAATTTCGCATATTCCGTTACATATGTTATTATTAAATTACAGGTAGGTGTTAATTTTATAGCAAGTTTTATTTGATAGCAAACTTATGTGCGCTCAGGTGTGAACGGCCGCACCAGCGCCTTGCCTGCCAGCCGTAATACTCTTGGAATGCATTGTTGCCAAGTCGACCCTTCGAGTTTAGTTTAGATGAGTGAAAACTAAAAACAAAAGACTTTTGATATGTAAAAAATTGACTTATTTAAAAATAGACTAATGTTTGACCTCAATAAGCTTGCAGGAAAAATATAATAGACAGTACCTTTGTAAATATTTATTCAATGTGAATATTATAGCTTGAGGACACAAATATTTCATTATTCCAAAAATTATTTTCTTGGAACTAATCATTTTTAAACTTGCCATTGGAGATCCAAAGTTCTCATGAAAAAATGGTGAAGAGAATGGTAAAATAAACAAAAACATAGTTTACATCCGAGTTTTTCCTTGCTTCTGAGTTGGCGTTGGCTGCACGATTTATTAACACCACGGCCAAACGTGGCGCTCAGGGCCAATGGCGTTCACGTATGAGCGCAGATCAGTTTGCTATCAAATAAAATTCGCTATAAAATTAACATCTAACTGTAATTTAATAACATATGTAACGGATTATGCAAAATTAAACAATTCCAACAGTATATTGCTTAATGCTATCCGATGAATGGTTCTTGATAAAAAAGTTGTTTAACAAAATAGTGCTATAAAAAAGTTTGTAATAAAATAAAAATTCTAAAACTAATAAATTATGTTTACAAGGCCTTCTCAAATATTCAATTAAAATTTTTGACAATTCGGATCACAGATTTATTAGTTTTTTTAAAGTGGAAGCTTCTTTTTAAAGATTACAAAAACCGTGACTTTTTTTGGTTATGCTTTGATATAAAAATGAAAGTAAAACCGAAAATTTATTAAAATAATATCAATCAATGGTGAATTTTTCGGTTTTTATTTGGTAAAAATTGATAGCATAGTTTAGATTTTATGAACCGCCAAACTCGAGTCTTCAAACTTTTGTTACGGACAGTAGGCTCCTCCAAATATATCACTATTAATAATAAAAATCAGGTATTTTCACAAATAACGTACAAGTACTTTGATAAATAATACTTGGCCAAACTCAGAAAAGTATTAAAATAAGAAGTAGAAAACTCTTTTTACACTTTATAACCAGAAAACTCTGCCAAAGCCAAACATTGCTTACTCATCCAAGACATCTTTAACCCTTTTATTAGCAACATATGCATGCCCTAATAAATCCCCTGGGAGCAACATATTTTTAAAAGAATTTTTAATTTTTGTTCCAATGGGAAAACAAATTTCTTAGAAATGCCTGATTTATTTGTATCAAAATTATCCAAAGATCTGTAACATGTGAGACAAACCATAGACTTTGTGCACAAAAGAATGATGACAATGATCTCTGTTGTGCATTTATTGTCCAGATAATATAAAATATTGGACCTAGAGTGCAGTAAAATACACAGGAAACAAAATCGTGTAAACACAAGGCAATGCTAACCTAAGAAATATGGTAAAATGTTTATATACGAGAATGCTCTCGTTGGCTGAATCTCAAGTACTGATGCGCAAATGCTAATCAAAGGGTTAAAGTGGATGATATAAATGTAACTAAACACAACACGATGGATGCCTGCAAAACTTGGTACATAAATAAATATGGTGATGTTTTAGTAAATAATGAACATTGACTATCCAAAATTTCAACCCTAGATTCAAAATTAATTAGACTCTTTAATGGGTTAAATCATAAGTTAAATATTGTGTAAATGTTACTCTAACTTTTGGATATTCACTTATTATGGTTTAATTAACACGAACCCTTCAAATTATATTTGTTTTATAATAATAATTTAAGTTAAGTATAAGTGTAAATTAATGAAATTATGTAATTTAATGAATTTTTAATATACATTAAGATATTTAAATCATAATAATATAAAAGCTTTTATACTTGTAGTATGTTTCATGTTGGTAGATAAACTCCATCATGTGCATACTAATAGTTCATTGTTAATAACATATGTTACTAAAGCTTTACAACAAATTTAGGAATTATTATTAACCTTGAAATTAATTCATTTTGTTTTGTTTTTGAAAGAGGACAATTGTTTCCAGATATGTCACTCAAACCATACTTGGTGTTGGTTAACATTGTTGTTAATGAATAGGGTGAATGTGTGGGAAACTATCAGAGTGGAAACAGAGAACAAGACAGTTTTAAAACATGAGTATTTGAGAAAGAAAAAAAATTAATATTAGAACTGAGAGATAAAGTGTTTAGAGTGTCTTTTATTATGCAACATTAAGAGCACAGTGGTACAATATATTACAATGGAAATATTGGAAAGAACCCAATACCACAAAGATAATAAAAAATAACCAATAAGACAAGTTATTAAAGGTTAAAAAATTATGTATATTTCGATAACCATGTCATCATCATCAGAGGGTCTATTACAAAATAACAATCGAGCAAACAAGAAGATACAAACTAGAGTGACCTTAGTTGTATACTTGAATACTCTCCCATATACTTTTTATTTTAAATTTATTCTGTTCTAAAAACCACAGATATGAACTATTTGTTTAAATAAAAACTTCAAAATTTGTCCAGGTTCGAGTACTGTTTGTAAATCCTACAGAAAAAGATATGGTACCATGCCCATACTATTTAGATGGTAATTGCAAATTTTCCAATGAGCAGTGTCATTATTCTCATGGAGAACTACTTTCTTTATCTGACATTAAAGAATACAGGTAAATTTATAGTCGTACATTATTTTATACACTTAGTATTTAAAAACCGATTTCTATGATTCTTTCAAATTTATAACTAAATTTTCGTATGTATAATAATGCATCATGTTCTGTAATTTATCGCTAGTCACAAAGACTTCTATGAAGTCATGTAATATATACTTTGTGACATATATATTATATGTAATATCGTAGTTGAACGTTGAAATACAACACGGATCATAAATTACTATTTTTTACTTACTTTAAATATGTTTTTGCAAAAGTGTTAAAACTTAGAGAATGTTTCTGATGATTGTTCACTCTGCAAAGTGATGATTCAGAAGGAGGAATTTACTCAGCTGTTTTAACACACTTTCTCTCATTTGGTCAAAACAAGTGGAAGTTTTATGTTGAAAATGGACCATTTCTTTAATTGCCTTGGTATGATAATATCTTGTGCTGCAAAATTGTTTTGTTTACAGACTCCAAATTAGCAATATAGCCAGTACACCATAGATACACAAAACCATTATCCTACATCATTGGATACCACCATGTATTTCCACCACTAGAAATGAATTAACATGTGCGATTAGTTATAATTAATAAAATTTTAAAATACTTATGAAATAAAGATTTCAAAATGAAGATTGAAATAAGGATTTCAAAACATTCATACATTAAGCAACAGGGAAAAAACTTTATTAAATCAATTATAAGTAGAAAACACTGTATAACAAAGCAAGAAAAGTCTATGAGTTTACTTTTTTTGGTACTACTTTTATAAAATACATTTAAGCTTTAGCTCTTGTTTTCCCATAAGTTTTTTTTGAAATTTCTGTCATATCCTTTGTTCCCAAGAATTTTCAATAGAAATTTATCCAGCTAAATTTTAGGATATTTTGGGAAGAATTCCAGATGGCAATATTTTCCATTTACTTCGCTAGGAGGAATCCATTTCAAAATTATGTGAAATCCTTCATTATAAGCCAGAGTTAGCACTAATCATAAGTGAAACTGCGATAGCAATGCTGCAATGGCTAGAAATACTAATGACATTTTGTCAGATACTACATTACATCTTTTGCAAAAAATTTAGCTGGATGAAATATTTTAAAATGTGAATTTAAAGAATTTGTGATCTCAAAAATCTTATATAGAAAAACTAAAAGTTAATTTAAAAATTTTCATTGGATACATAAAGGTTTTTTACTTTGTAATTTGATTGTATATAAAGACAATAACCATAAGTAGAAATAAACAAATTGTTTTAACATTTGTTGATTCCATTTTTGCGTGAGCTACTAGTAATCACTAGACACTTTTAAATGTTTTAAACTTACCTGTAGTAGCACTTAGTTTGCTTGTTGAGGATGGCCGTTTCGGGAGATGTTTCCCTTTGTCAACTCAGACTGTAACTGATCTCAAGGTTTACGTAGGTTAGGGTGGGGGGTGGGATATTTTGGTGGTGTGGGTGTATTTTGTTTGTATTAGGAGTTATGATGTCAAAACGTGCGTGTGAGTTGTAATGTAATTGTGTATTGAGTATGTGTGTAGGGTGTAGTTTGAAGTGCCTGTATATTTCGTATTGTTCGTTTGTGTAGCGTTGGTTATTTTTGTGTTGTTTATGAAGAATTTGTTGGTTAGATGCTATGTCTATGTTATCATGTTTTGTGGAGTTGAGATGATCAGCAAAGTTTGATTGGTAGTTATTGTTTTTTAGTGCTTTTATATGTTCTTGGTAACGTGTGTAGAAGGACCTCCCTGTCTGGCCTATGTAAAAACTGGGGCAAGCTAGTTTGTAAACTCCAGTGGTGTTGTAAATGTCGTTGATTTTGTTGTTGGGTTTAAATTGTTTGTTGAGAGTGTTGTGTGTGGAGTAAGCTATTATGTAGTTGTATTTTCGTAGTGGGTTGGTTAGATTGCGGGTTTTGGATGATTTGTATGGTATTGATAAGTATTTTATATGGGATTGTCATCTTGTGTGTTTGTATTTGGGTTATTGAGTTTGTTTTTAAGGTGGTTGTATAATTTGTCAATCATTGTTGTGTTGTATCAGTTAGTTTGCGCTATATGTTTTATGGTGTTTAACTCTTGGTACTGTTCTGTCTAACGGTGTTTTAAGCAGGCAATATACCATGGTGTTGTAAGCGGCCTTTCTATGTTGGTGTGGCTGGTTTGAGGAGATGTGAATGGTAGTATTGATGTTGGTGGGTTTTCGGTATATATACAACTGCCTTAAAAACAAACTCAATAACCCAAATACAAACACACAAGATGACAATCTCATAAAATACTTATCAATACCATACAGATCATCCAAAACCCACAATATAACCAACACACTACGAAAATACTACTACAAAATATCTTACTCCACACACAACACTCTCAATAAACAATTTAAACCCAACAACAAAATCAACGACATTTACAACATCACTGGAGTTTACAAACTAACTTGCAGTTCATGCTCCAGTTTTTACATAGGCCAGTCAGGGAAGTCATTCTACACACGTTACCAAGAACATATAAAAGCACTAAAAAACAATAACTACCAATCAAACTTCGCTGATCATCTCAATTCCACAAAACATGACTACATAGACATAACATCTAACCTACAAATTCTTCATAAACAACACAAAAATAACCAACACTACACAACCGAACAATACGAAATATACAGGGACTTCAAACTACACCCTACACACATACTCAATACACAATTACATTACAACTCATGCACTTTATGACATCATAACTCCTAATACACACAAAATACGCCCACACCACCAAAATATCCCACCCCCACCCTAACCTACGTAAACCTTGAGATCAGTTTCGGTCTGAGTTAACAAAGGGACACATCTCCCGAAACGGCCGTCCTCAACAAGCAAAGTAAGTGCTACTATAGGCAAGTTTAAAACATTTAAAAGTGTTTAGAAATTATTTTAGCTTATATTTAATTTTTGTCAAGAGCCTTCATGTATTTTTGTCAATATATAATGTTTAGTATACTTAAATTTCAAGTAAATAATAAATTGTATTCTTTAGGGAACCGGACTTTCGGTGTATTAAAGAAGGGTGTTCTGTTCTTGCTAAACATAAAGACAGCCTCTGGAAACGTGCAAGAGTAGTGACTGTAATAGATGACAGTCAGTGCAAAGTTAAGTTTGATAGTGGTGGGACAACGACAGACGTAGATGTGCACGACTTATTACCCCTTGATGATCCAGATCAAGGTAACATTAAATTATATTTCCTGTTTTTACTAAGATTAGCATGAATTCTTAGAATACGTTGACTTCCTGCAGAATCGTCAAGTTATTGCTGCTCATGTAATTTGATTCTTATTATATTCATCTTCACTTCTGTTAGGAATATTTGTATATACACAATATCAAGAGCACAGTGGTACAATATATTACAATAAAAATATTGAAAAGAACCCCAATACCACAAAAATAATCAAAAATAACAAATAAGGAGGGTTTAATCTTAAGTAACTTGTCTTATTTGTTATTTTTGATTATTTTTGTGGTATTGGGGTTCTTTTCAATATTTTTATTGTAAAATATTTGTATATATTCAATTACATTTTTCTCCATTTCCTAACATTACAATATTTTCCATTATTGATGTGTTTCGGAATGACGTAGTTGGACGTGTTTTTTAAAAGTTTAAAATTTTTAATTAGCTAATCGTTAAGAATTGAGGATAGGCGTACCAATTAAGAAGCGAGGTCTGCAGGTGGTGGGGACATGGCTAACAGTATACAAAGATATACTCAAGTTTTGGGCAAACAGTACTATTATGGTTTTGAAAATTGAGTCATTCCGAAATGAAACATTATAAGAAAATATTGTAATGTTAGGAAAAGCATACTCAAATATATATAATTTGACATATCTCAATTGATGGATAATTCATTTGTATTACTAAAATGTCAGACTATTTAACTGTGATTAAGTAATAATATATATTACGAAATTGCTGTCTCAATAAAGTAAACATAGGTATAGCTGAAAGCCGCCCTTAGGTTGGTCTAACTTAGGGGTTTCACTAAGATTTCTCAGGGTCGCAAGAACAAGTGGCATTAAATAACTTACAAGCACTATGATTATCCCATAAGTTTGTTACGTCGCTAAAATAAATCAGCTGATTTTCATAATAAAAGTAGGCTTGTACATTTGTATTGTACTTACTTCCTGGAATAACTGAATTTGTTAATTCTTTGAAGCTGATGGGCAGAGTCTTTCACAGCTTTATAATGCATCTATTTTAGGAGGTTGGAAAGAAACTGAAATTTTTCAGTGTTTTCAACATTCTCACTCGCTAACCTAGATTTGTACTTTTTTTTGTATGAACATCAGCTTACTGAATGTAGATTCACAGACATATTATGTAGATGCAAAAACACATAATATTTCCTGAGCACAGTCAGTTAAGTTAGGAAATTTGTCCTTTTCAACTGCTTTCCAAAACTCATGAGCGTTATCCTTTTTTTCTTCAAAATTACCATAGCCCCCGAACTGGTTTTAATTCGTAACAGTCCAAAAGCCACAAAAAATCTTTCTCAGGGCTGCAGGCTGCCCACAGGCTGCGTATTGAGGATGCCTGGTCTAGCTGATATCATTAATGGGTCATTGGAAATAGAGCTCATATTAAATCTCCATTCAAAACTCACTCTCTAACATCGGTCAATTTTGAACGACATCCACACGAATTGCTTCCTTCAGTTCTTCAAGTGTATGTAGTTTATGCTCATATACACATGACTTGAGGTAACCCCACATAAATTAGTAACATATGGAGCTGGGGAATGAGGAGGCCACCAGGCCGGGAAATCATGGAACCACGAGAAACAGCCTTAATTGTTTATATTAAAATTCTTACTGTGTGAGCGTTTGCGTATCCTGCTGAAACCATAGTCACTGGATAGGAATACATTTTATTTATAGTTTAGGTGGGAAGAATTCAATGATCATCTTCGTATAATTTTTTGAGGTTACAGTTACAGTGTTACCATTATTGTTTTGGAAAAAGTACACACCAATAACAACTCTACTGCTCTCAGCAACCCAAACAGTTTTTTATTCATCATTATCCCTGGTAAATAAAATGATTTAACCCAATGTAAAATTGTGTTACGAGTGAGTACATTGTTATGTCTTGCAAGATTGAAATGGTGACAAAACTCATGACCGATTGGAACAATAGACTTCATTACGTACAAACCTGTCGTTAGCAAACAGACAATGTTGCAAACTTCACGGCTCCATGACTAAACAAAATGGCAGGAGCTACTGAACACGTGACCACATCAGTCACCCCCTCCTACTACTTGATTTTGAATTCCATCTGTTTTGAAAATCCCTGTCCTCTCTGCCCCCCCCCCTACATAAAAAGCAAATTATTTTATTCATCTATTAACCTGTTGAAAAAGTGCTACTAATTTATATTCTAATGAAGGTTTGGTTTTGCATTAATCACATTGTCAGTATATGTATCTTTTCTACAAATTCCAAATTTCATTTTCCCCCTATTCTTTTTAATTTTAAATTTGGGAAATTTAAACTGCATTTCCTCTCTTCCATTGTAAATTTTAAATTTTAATGTATGTTTTAAATTTCTTCTAAAATACTGTCTCCTTTATTTCACTCTTGGTCTTTAACTATTAACAGTGAATCGTCCACATATCTCATATACTATACACAATAGAATTTCTCCAATTTTGTTATTTCTCTTTCTTCCAATTGTATTAAGCTTGTTAAGAGTCTCAATAATGGCTACCCATCTTTTTGTTTAAATATTTCCTTTTTTAACTTGTATTGGTTTTGATTTAAAATAATCTTTAATGATTTAAAAATTTCACTATTCAAATTCTTATTTTGTCTTTGTTCCTGTAATTTATAATTTTTATAGATTTTCTAATCATTACAGTTAGGT
Organism: Prosapia bicincta; assembly: GCA_036971475.1. Lineage (NCBI taxonomy): Eukaryota > Metazoa > Arthropoda > Insecta > Hemiptera > Cercopidae > Prosapia > Prosapia bicincta. Next base: position 331,066,125 of record JBAIZL010000001.1, on the reverse strand, counting down.
ATAAGTTTTCAATATTAAACCAAATAATCTTACAAACATTGATAATGTTTAATTATAGTATTCAATTGAATTTTTCACCTCAGTTGAATTTTTCACGATATATATATTTTCAGAAGATGCAATCCTTTTAAAGGTTTTTCTAAATATTTCGCTAATTTATATGCCAGTGTTGTTTTGATATTAGGAAAGGCAAAATTATGTGTTCAAATGTATACTAATATTCCTAACAGAAATAAAGATGATTATTTAAGAATTTTATGCTAGGTTTGAAATAACTAGATTCCGTGGTTTAATGTAAATTCCAAGACTTTCTCTACAAAATAAAGGATTTTGTTTTTAGTAGCCACAAATCAATAGTTTCTTCAAGTTGTATATGTATTTGTATTAGAAATGATATACAGTGAAACCTGTCTTAGACGGACCCTGTGTTAGGCGGAATCCCATCTATCGAGGAAATCTTTAAAAGTCCCAACTGTCGCCTATTTCATTTATCTGGTTAATAACCTTCATAAGCCGGAAACTGTCTAACGCGGAAAAGGATGAGTGATACGTATTTACTACGTCTTAGTTCTGCATAAGCCAGAAAATCTGATCATACACATGCTGTAAAATATAAAGTTACAACGACTTCTGTTTAGATAAAATACAGTTTATAATATATTTTTTACCATAACAAAATTCACAGATAGGTCTGCTTAATTGTAACGGATCGTATTTATTTCTGAGAACTCTGTAACAACGTTAAGGATTGCTGATATGCACAAGATAACGCAATGTTATACAAACATCCATAATTTACAATAGGCTATGTGTCAGCACTCATTTCCTTCAAGATAACGCAATGAATGGTTTACAAACATCTACGGCCAGACATATTTATTGACATATTGAAAGGCGAGAGACCGCTTCATTCTAAAAGGCAAAAAACATGCGCAAATAGAAGGAAAAGAAGAAAAGGAAGAAATTGAAGACGTAGATAACAAAATAAAAACATTTGGGGAGGTTTTAATGAAAATTTGTGAGTTAGAAGATTTCGTGGTACGTATTAACAGCCCGGAAATGCGTCACCATTTGTTACAACTAAAAACAATAACTGAAACACAAGCAAGTAAAACTAACTTTTTAAAACAAAAGTCAATGCTAGATTTTTTCAAGCCTAATTGATTTTTACGTAACGCTACTACGTACAGTATTTAGCCTAAATACAGTAAGAGGAAAAATATAGTTTTTAATAAATTGCATCATTAATTCATAAATTTTGTTGACAAGTGTATAAGTGTTTTAGTTTTATAGTTTTCTATTAAAAATGTTTTGCGGAGAAGGATAAAAGGATGCTACATTAAAAGGTAACATTTTTATTATGTAATGTAGGTTTTAACATTTTCTGTAGTATGCATAGCCAACTCCACCTAGAAAACAAGGTTTGCGAGTTGTGACGGCACAGGCTACGGGCTGTCATTAGGCAATCAAGATAACCGATATTACTGTTGAATGACGTTTATTTAGACGTTAAAATGTGATAGTTTTCTTGTGATTTATACTCTTGCTTTATATTTTGAAGCGTTATCTCTGTAGGAAATAAACAGTCAGTACTTAATCGGAAATAAATAATTAAATTTAATAGTGTATTAGAACAAATATAGACATAATGACAATTAATTGTCCGTTAACTAAGTGGTGTTGGTACAGCGCCATACAGCTGATCAGTAGAAATAATAGTCTTATAGCTACGAATCCCCACGGCCTACCCTCACCCCAACGCTAAAAATAGACTCGACAAACGTTTTGTGATAGTATTACCATCATACAGTACACTACTACTGTATAAGCGGGAAACCTGTCTTAGATGGAAAAAAATGCCGGTCCCAATGGATTCCAGCTTAAACAGGTTTCACTGTACAATTCTTATCTTATCATCTCTTCATTGTTTCTTTACTCTTATTTTGACTATCAGGTTTAGAGGGCAATACATTCGGTAGCTTTATTTCACTCTTTCTAATGTACCAGGCAAGTTACGAGCATATTACCATTGCTGAAAATAATTGAGAATATATCACAATATCAAGATATTTGAATCATGGGGAACAGCGCCAAAGTGAATCCTGTATTTGACAGATGTAAAACTAGGAATTTAATCTTTTTTAACTTTTTTTGTATCTATTTTATATGTTATAATAGTATTGTCACTATTAAAAACTTTTTTACTGTGATATGTCCGTCGTACAGTTAATTACGTTGTGGACCCGTGACGGGCATAGCCCGTCTTAGATTTATGTGTATTTGCATGAACTAATACAGGCTCTGCTCATAGTCATATACACAGAACATATTGGCTATCTTAGTACATATTTTCATCGCTAGATAGCAGATGTCTTTCATGTGATGTTGGTTTGGAGTTCTGGAATGATTTTGAAATTTCCGTTGCACTGACTTTATAGAGTTATTATATTATTACATAGTATTGTTAACAATTTGTTTGCAATAACATAGAATAACTCTCTCTCTCTCTCTCTCTCTCTCTCTATATATATATATATATATATATATATATATATATATATATATATATATATATATATATTTGTTTTTCGCCAGGAAAAGAAAAAAAAAAAAAAAAAAAAAAAAAAAAAAATATATATATATTTAGGTTAGTTTTGGTTGGTAAAGATTATTTAGATTTTTTGGACTAGGAGACTGACAGACTTACCTTGGTAAGAGTCCACTCTGTAGTCTTGAAATAGAAACACATAAAAGCCCAAGCTTTTATGTGTTTCTATTTCAAGACTACAGAGTGGACTCTTACCAAGGTGAGTCTGTCAGTCTCCTAGTCCAAAAAATCTATATATATATATATATATATATATATATATAGAGAGAGAGAGAGAGAGAGAGAGAGAGAGAGAGAGAGAGAGAGAGAGAGAGAGGGGCCTCTTAAAATCATTGCAATTAATGGTGGATAAAATTACTGACAATAGTAATATATTAACTTCATTAAGTCAGTGCAACGAAAAAACAATGGATAACGTAAAATATTAAGTGTAATGATTTTACCTTGTGTGATGAGGCGCCTCAAATCATTGTCGAATCACTGATTACTTTTTCTCAATTTTTCTGGTATGGATGTTCGGTCCGTGGTGTTGGTACTTGTTGACGTCATACACGTTTCCTCTTGAGTCTTGTGTATAATGTTTTTGAATAGTATGTCTTCTGTATATGTTGTCTGTAAATCATTGCACTTAATGGTGGATAAAATTACTTACAATAGTAATATATTAACTCCATATATATATATATATATATATATATATATATATATATATATACGTTGTCCATTATTTTTCCG
>JBAIZL010000001.1:330707782-331057782 GCA_036971475.1 Prosapia bicincta | reverse complement strand
CCTCCTAGTCCAATATATATAATATATATATATATATATATATATATTGCAATATGTTTTCTTGTGTATTAATAAAGAACAAAAGTCAAAATACAAATACAAGAATTATATTTGAATTTACAATTCAAAGCTTTTCGTTGGCTAACAGTACCAACATCATCAGGAATATTAAACAATTAAAATTAACATATGTGCAAATTAGATCAAATAAATAGTTATGCCAAATCAATTACAATGTTGTTAAAATTTTTTTATTTTGCTGCCCTAACATTACAAACACTGAATATATTATCGAATTTAGATTTTACTTGTATTTGTTCATTTATCAACTCATTATTAGTATTATATTTATGTATTTCTAAAGCTTCATAAATATTCATTCTCAGGCCTTTGTTAATTTCTTTTATAAGTATCATATTATCTATATTAGGAAATAAGTGATTATTATTAATACAATGACTAGCAAAATTTGATTTATAAATTTCTGGCTTTTTATATGCATTAAAATATTCTTTATATCTATCTTTAAGTTTTTTCTTTTTTTTTTTTTTTTTTTTTTTTTTTTATTAACCTTGGGAGCGGGTTTGAATTGCCCGAAGCACTGCCACCTTAAGGTATAGTTTTTTTTTTTTTTTTTTTTTTTTTTTTTTTTTTTTTTTTTCTTAGTTTGTCCTATATAAACTTTATTACAATAATCACATTCTAATTTATATACACCGTTTTTTTTTTCATGCATATTAATAATATTATTATTATTCATTATATTTATTAATTTATTATTAGTATTATAAGCGAATTTTATATTGCTACCTTTAAACAATTTTGTGATATTTTTTACTTCATTACCAAAAAATGTAAATGAAGTCCATATGACATTTTCATCATTATTTTTGTAAATTAGATTATTATTTTGCTTCTTTAAAATATTATAATTAAGTTTATCAACAGTTTTCTTTTTATAACCATTCTCAATTGCAATTTGATAGATAATGTTTTTCTCTCTTATCTTGTTTTCATTATTCATAGGTATTTTATGTAATCTATGTAATAAATTGTATATATATATATATATATATGAAGTTATTATTATTAATTGTACAATGGAAAAATAATGGACAATGTGAAATATCATGATATATACCTTGTCATTGAATGTCGTAACACCAGTCTGCCCATTCATCATTTCTGCAGGCACAAAAGTATCAGTTGGGATTCCTCAGATGGTATATTGGTGATAGGAGGGTTTGTATATTTAGTCTCAATATGTCTCCAAGGAATCTTACAAAGTCCATAGTTATTTTTCTTTCCTAGACTCTAAACTGGCAGCTAATTTTGTAACTAACTGGAACTGACAGCTAATTTACTCTAATTCACTACAACTGGCAGCTATTTTATTCTCTAATTCACTGGAAGTGGCAGCTAATTTACTTTGTAATTCGCTGTAACTGGCAGCTAATTTACTCTCTAATTCGCTAACTTTAATATTTAACAATTTAATGGATAAATCCCTTAATATCTCGGGCAAGTACAATGTTCTAAGCCAGACTAACCCGAGTCATCTCGGGCGACTGCAAATATTTTGTCCACACAAAATGACTTGTTCCACACATTTTAGTTTGCCGATCTTCCACATTAGCTTTGTTATCTGTCTCTGTAGTTTCTGATTTTTCTTCTTGATAGCTCCGGCATCTGTACTCCACTGGTAGGCTGTTATAAACCGACAGTAGGCCTACAATGTTTAGTATCAACTCAATGTTCACTGAGCCTATACCTTGTCACTGTGTTTACTAAAGTAATATTTTGCTTTTGCCTACTGTTCATTTTTCTGTTTATATTAGTGTATTGTTAGTGTGAAAATGAGTGGTGAGGAAGATGATTATGAAACTATGAACTTAAAGAACTGTGGAAGTTAGGATGAAAGCGAGAGTAAAAGTGAGACTGACAGTGATTCAGATGCCTCAGTTAATGTAGCCCAAGCCCTGCAATAGAGAGAAACAGACCAAAACAACCTACCCCATGCTCCTCCAAGTTTTCCATTTACTGCAACAATAGGTGTAAGTGTACCTTTTGATACTGATCGTAACATTCTGCAGTTCTTTGAAAACATTTTTCTGATGAGATTGTCAATCTTATATGCAAAGAAACGAATCATTCACTAATGATTATTTGAGTGAACATAGACAAGCAAAACCGCTCAATTATTCCCCAATGAAATTAGAGTATTCTTAGCTTTAGTTGTGATAAAAGGCATTGTAAAAAAACCGGAAATTGAGCTGTTCTGGTCAAAAAATCCCTTACTTATTTCACCATTTTTTCCTGAAGCAATCTCTTATCCCAGATACAAAAAAATCCAATACTTTTTACATTTTTCAAACTATAATAACTATTACAATATATAGCTCTTTAACATGAAATAAATATTTATAATATCTTCTAGGGAATTGGATCCAAGTTAATGGCTGGTATGGGTTATGTACCAGGTTCTGGTTTGGGAAAACATGGTGAAGGTCGCTTAGAACCTGTTGAAGCAGTCGTCTTTCCTCCTGGAAAATCATTAGGTAAGACCCATCATGATAAATAAAAATAGTTTAGTAAGTTCTACAGATTTGGTAAATAAATTAGTATAATTATTGGGTTATTGTATTAATACTCTGTAAGAATTATATTGTAAAAATTAATTTTGGCAAAGCAGTGAAATACATAGTTAACTACAACCTATTGAAAAATATTCTAAAATTAGAAGTAAGAAAAATAATCTTCTTTGTATTTAATAAATGTATTATTTTATTTATATTTTACCTTATTAATTATAAAATTTTACACTGAATTTCTAAACACAGTGGATTTTATTTATTTGGATCATCGATTTATCAGATTAGTTGTTTAGTTTGACTGAAATTTAAAAAACAAAAATGAATGCTTCTACACAAAAAATTAATTATTTGAATGGTGGTTAATTAGCCTAAGTAGTCATTATTTGGTCCAGTATTTTTTCTAGATAAATAAAACAGTACTTTAATCTGTGATCAAAATAAATACAGGAGTCGACTAAAGGAGCCTACTTTTGTCATTCAAATGACAACTCATAAACATTCTATGCTTTCCTTGAAGAGATATGGCTTTATCTTAAAACTGTTAGATTTGATCCACTGTTTGTAAATACACCACATATGCATTACATTCATAATAGCTATATTTAATAACACATTCTCTACCGCAATATAACCAAAATAACTATTGGTATAGACCAGCCGACTTACATATGCTCCATACAGTCTCTCTTCCTGGACCCACATATGCGCTTGGTAGTTTAAATGCACCGACGGCTCATATTTGGGACACTGTTTGAATGTTACTTTTATTCCTTTGACAAATCAGTGGTTTACTTTAATATTCGTAGGGTTGATTCAGTGGCTTGATATATTCGTATCTGTCTGTAGAACATGTCTGACGTTGGTGTGGGACATTTGGTCTGTCAAGTGTCAAGGTCATTGACATAAAAATGTCACACCTGTTTATTCCTTTGTGCTACTGAGGCAATTTTTGTTTTAAATGATCACGTTTTACTAGGTTTACTCTTAATGAGATTTATCACAAAAGATGTAAACGGGTCACAAGTGATGGGTTTGTAAATATCCTGAACTGTTTATGGATCTCAAGTGTAAACATATTTTGTCTCGGTTACGATAATATTTATATTGTCTGTATTTTTTCAATATGTAAGCATTCTTTCTAGTATGACTGGCCAAGACGAGTTACTTAGGTGTTTTTCCATAAAAGCCTTTGTAGTGGCTCTTATGTGGGACGCTCAGACTAAGATAGGATTTTCGTGCTATAGACCGACCGGCTCATATATGCGCCATCCCAAAAAATACAAAAATATGCATTCAAAAAAATACTTTTAGGGGTTTCTATGTAGTATAATAACTTATTACAACATTCCACTTTTGGTCTGTAACATAGGTTGGACCCACATTAACACGGTCTGTATGGAAAGATCGAATTTTTACTGCAAGTTTGTCAAGAGAAACCAGGCGGCGCCGCTTGGTAGCAAACCTGTTAAACATAGTTGTTCTTATATTGAACAATATATTTTAGAGATACCAGATCCATCCTAACTTGCTCTTTGTGAGCTTATATTTCAGCATTGTTTATTAATTCTGTCCTTAGCATTCCTGAGTAACATGTAAGAATGAGAAACTTCTAGGCTATCTAGCATTTAGTACAGTACATTACCATTTATTTTTAAAACTTTTTCATTAAGACTAGCCATTTAATCGGACCAAATCTTGCCGGTGATGAAGTGGTTTGATTATCTGGAATCTTAAAGTACTAGTAAGTCTTTATAAATCACTTAAACAATAGTTTATGACTATCCGAACTTTGAATTTAGTAAATTTGTTAAAACTTACTGAGACAGAACGTTTTCGATCGCTATGTGCTGATCTTCATTAGTGTCTTCTGCTTGGAGATGTTGGGTCAAGCGGTGACTGTTTTAAAGGTAGGTTTTTGATAGTATCGAAGAGTATGTGTGATTTGTATTGTGTTTGTTTGTTTAATATATTTGTACTTTGTGTTTTTGTGTGTCTGTAAATTTCATATTGTTCTAGTGTGTTGAGATGTGGTCCTTTTTTGTTAATGTGTAGGATTTCTAGGTTATGGTAAATGTCTGTGTATTTGTCCTGTATCTTTTATGTGGTTGTAAAATGTTGAGTTGGTGTTCTGTTTGTGTTCTTCGACTCTTTGTTTAAAGCTGCGACCTGTTTGTCCAATGTAGAATTTGTTACATTCGCCGCAGTTCAGTTTGTATATGCCTGGTGTTTGTAGTTTATCCTTGTTGTTGGTGTTGTGTTGTTTTTTGTATTGTAACTTGTTATTAGTTTTGTATGCTATTTTGTATCCTTTTTTTGAAATTTGCGGGCTATTTGGTTTGTTGTTTTGTTTATGAATGGTAATATGATATATTTGTTTTCCCTGCCTGTAGTGTTAATTTTAGTGTTTTTTTTTTGTTTTTTGTACCATAGTTTATCTATTATTATGGTGTTGTATCCATTTGTATATGCTAAATATTTAATTGTCTAAACAAAACAACAAAGAAAATAGCCCGCAAATTTCAAAAAAATAGGATACAAAATAGCATACAAAACTAATAACAAGTTACAATACAAAATACAACACCAACAAAAAGGATAATCTACAAGCACCAGACGTATACATACTGAACTGCGACGAATGTAACAAATTCTACATTGGACAAACAGGTCGCAGCTTTAAACAAAGAGTCGAAGAACACAAACAGAACACCAACTCAACATTTTACAACCACATAAAAATACAGGACACAAATACACAGACATTTACCATAACCTAGAAATCCTACACATCAACAAAAAAAGGACCACATCTCAACACACTAGAACAATATGAAATTTACAGACACACAAAAACACAAAGTACAAACATAATAAACAAACAAACACAATACAAATCACACATACTCTTCGATACTATTGAAAACCTACCTTTAAAACAGTCACCGCTTGACCCAACATCTCCAAGCAGAAGACACTGATGAAGATCGGCACATAGCGATCGAAAACGTTCTGTCTCAGTAAGTTTTAACAAATTTACTAAATTCAAAGTTCGGATAGTCATAAACTATTGTTTAAGTGATTTATAAGATTCACCGAACATAATGGACTATAAAATTCAAGAATTCTTTATAGTTAACCATTTGTATACTGTATTTCTTACAAGACAAAATATTTTAAATTCTAGAGTTTAATATTCGAAGTCCTAAATATTCATTCAGAAAATGAGAGTTAACATCTTATTGGATAAAATATTAACATGTTGAACATAGATTTCAACAGGTTGTTGAACTATTCTACATCAACTTGTTTGTGAATATCAACTTATCACAAATATTGGTATAGAGGGGGAGTTCTAATCAGTAGGGAAAGTAACCCACTCACAGGAAGAGCCTTATTTTTGCTCGGGCACATCCAGAAACACCTAGAGGTAATACCTTGAGTGTCGGCACCAAATTTATTTTTTTTCTTAGCAGTAGGCCTACAAAAACAGTAATAAGAGTTTTTTCGGTTTTTGTGCAATTTTATTCCCATATTGAAATGATATTAACAAATAAAAGAATGAATACTGAAAAGACTATTCAATGTATTTATAGTTGCTTTCACAACAAAAGTTTTTTTGCTCAACCTTCACCGATTTTAATTATTATTTGTTTGTACTGGTGATAAAACATCTCTTTGTGTGCACATGTTTTTATCAATTATTTAATGAAGAACAATTGAGTTTTAAAATCAAGAGAACATGATTTACATAATATTTTGCTTGAGTGTAAATGAGTTACCATCATATGGAACGTTCCCACTACAGACAAATCCTCAGCCACAGTCAAAGTGTTTAATAATAAAATATGTCACCAAACCATTGTGTCATCTGTCTTTAAACCATTCCACAAGAGGTTATAATATTAGTTTAGAGGTAAAAGCCACACATTTTATAGATGTCATGATGAATAGAAAAAATATGAAATACATTTGATATTAAGATGTTCTGAAAATTACTTATTTTATAGGCAAGACAATTTAACTTCAGATTTACAACAACTCTTTAAGAAAAATATCATCTAATGCAAATTTAAAAAACCTCTAGATAATTAATTATTGAGGGGTTCCTTAGACATTGTGACATAAATCAAAACTTATTTGTACTATAATGCATTTATTTACACAAAATATACAGGTATAGTAATCAAATCAAAAACATTTTAATATTCTGGTATATAAATGTATTTTTTACAAAATTTTTCCATGTTTCACATTGTATCATAGTTTATAAACCTCTATTTAAAAATTGTTTTAGAAATAAAACAGAATTAATATTTATTCGTTTCGTCTTAGAAACTACTAGTCTCTCATTTTTTTTCAGATCATTGCATGGCTTTACGAGAAGCAGCTGGAGGTGATGGAAATTTATTCAAAGCTGCACGTAAACATCGTAAACAGCAGCAGCAAGAATTAAATCGTAGAAAAAAGGAATATGAAAAAGAAACTACCGATGTTTTTAGTTTTATCAATTCCAAGTTAGCAGGTATGTTGTTTTGCCTTATTCTTGAATTAATGTCCCCCTAACTAAATGATATTTTTTGTGTTGGGTTTAGTAAAATAGCAAAGTTATAATAACTTGTTGAAGTTATAACTAAAGAAAATGTAGCTAGGCACAGTAGTTTTAAGGGCAGGCGTCCCAGAGTGTTAACAAAGAATTTGTGTAACTTATATTGGGTTTGTTCATTGATATTTTAATTTGGTATCTTTGCAAATTTCTTATTTTTGTAAAATGTTTGTATGAAGTTTTTTTTTGTTTAACCAATTGGCTCGACGGCCTAGTAGGTTGAACCGAATTCCGTTGGGCCACTAGTCCCGACATTATTGTCTAGTAACGTTTTGTGTTTATTCGTATTACTCAATCGGTGTTGCTACTTTTGGACAAATTAATGCACAGTATTAAACAACAAGCTTCAGATAATTTACAGATGTAATTACGATGGTTTTTGTTTGATAGATTAATTGTCGAAAGCACCTTAAACATGATGTTATTTTAGGAACTTTTTGTTGGGAGCACAACACACGTAGCTCGTAACAATTTTAACGAAGTTGAGTTGATTATTCCCATCAAGCAAGTTGGTTCATTGAAAGAAGTTTATCTTTCTATACTTTGATAATAAAATAGATATTTTTTAATGACGTATTATATTGATTTTCACTATTGTTTTTAAGATTTCACAAAACCTAAAACAGAAGTCAGAAATATTGATTAAATATTTAGTTGTATAATAATTATTACAAAAACTGTCTTGGTTGAAGTTAAGTACAAACAATGACACACTTAGATAAACTCATCTTTACTAGGAAGTATATTATAACATAAATTCCTTCAAAAGTAAATTAATAAGTTTCAAAACTTTTACTTGTTATGAATCTTGTGTAGTATTCATCAGATCTGAAGCATTACTTATCAGACTGAGAATATGTTTACAATTCCGTTCTATATACAAAATATTTAAAAACTCACAAATCAATCACATGCTACACGTAAACATGTCTTTGTGATAAGCTCCAAAACACTTTCCTCACCAGTCAGCTTATTATGTGGGTAACCGGAACATGAAATTGTGGCTTTGTTGTTTATTGTTTACATACTAAACAAAAAAATATTAAGACAGTGTTGGACAGAAAATGTTAATATTTCAAAAACAATGTCGGGCCAAATTTATTTGGTCCAATAAACGTCGTTAATGTCGACGAAGTTTATTTAGGTATCATTTACGCTATAAAAAAACTATGTCAGACCAATTTGCCCGACACGTGTTTTTATATATATTATGATAAGAAATGTATTTTCGTACTTGGATATACTAGGGAAACAAAAAAATAAGTACACATGGTTTAAAAATAAGCTTATAATATTATGGTGATTCTCCGGGAAAACGCCAATATTGTAGCTGGTAGTTAAAGTGTTAAGAGAAGAATCTTTAGGTTGTATTTGATATCTGTGTAATGTGAATGGTTTCTATTTTGTGACTAACAAAAGATAAGTTAGTTGCCATTATCAACTGCATAACAGAAATAGACTAAGCTTTCAGTTACAAAAAAGGACTATATCTCAACATGCTAAGATAATATAAAATTTTAAACCATACCAAAACATAAAGTTAAAAAAATGTAATAAATAAACAAACATTATTTTAAGCTAAAACATAAAAGTGTTGTCACTAGGAGCAATTCTGAATAAGAACAGCATGAGACATAATTTTTCAGATAAGGAGGCACTTACTTTGCAGGTAAGTGGGACAATCCCTTTGCTATGTTTTAGGATTTTGAATTATGTTACTTAAATCTTAATTGATTTAATTCAGGTAAATTTTAAAAATGTAACTTTAAGACCATCTGTTTCAGTAGGGCCTACTGGTTTTTGTTTTAGAAGTTGTATGTTGTTTTCTAAATTTATTTATTTATTATGACTGGTCATTTCCACTTGTACTTTTCACATTTTATTCAAACTTATAGCCTTGAATAGCAGTTTAGGCTTATGAATATGATTAGTTCAAATATCACCTTAAATTTCCAATTGTTAGATAAAAAGAGTTTATTGACATCAGATTGAATGTTAAAAATAATTAACATATTGAGTTACAAATGTTCTACAGTTAGATTTTATATGTAATTTAAATGTATATTTTTAATTTGTTAATTCCATCTTCACATTAGCTACTAGTTTTCACTAAACACTTGTAAATATTTACAAACTTACCTATAGTAGCATTTATATTTGTTGAGGACTCAAGTTACAGTCTGAGTTGACAATGGGACACATCTCCCGAAACGGCCGTCCTCAACAAATATAAGTAAATGCTACAATAGGCAAATTTGTAAATATTTACAGGTATTTAGTAAATATTTTTGAATCACAATGTATTTCTGATATTCAAGAATTAATTTAATGATATTTTATTCAGCTAAATTTTTACCAACATTATCTTTCATTCATTTTACTAAGTGTTAAACCTATTTCTATTTCTTTATTTAATTTGACAGGTCCCAGTACATCTGGGAATACAGCAAGTCATGTAAATCTCACAAATTCTAGCAGTAAGGGTTTGAATGTTGAAAGATTTAAATTAGGTGAAGATATTAAGAGGACAGAAAAGGATGTAGCAAAATTAAAAGAATCGTTGAAGAGGCAAAACAAAGGCTCCACTTCTCACAACGTGTTGTCTAGCAAACTACAGCAAACACAAGATTATCTTAACAAACTTCAAAAAAGTGAGAAAAATATTGTTAGAGAACAAAATCAAAGGCAAAACCGGAAGAAGTTAATGGTATTTTAACCAAATTTTATATATGTAACTAAATGTATATATTTTGTAAATCTTAGTACCTAATTTTTTCTTATATTTGATGTTTATTGTATCTCTTCTACAATGGAAATTAAGACAAATAATGTAATATATAGAAATAAGCAATAAAACAAATAGTAAACAGATACAAAATATAGCAGATAAGTAAATAAATGAAAAACTGGTAAAACTTTCCCTATACAGAAAAAGTATGGGAAAAGTAGGTTAGATTTGTTTTGGGAAAGTATCTTTATCTGCTATGTTTTAACTTCTATGGAGGAGGAACCCACAATACATTAGCATAAAACCTTTATAAGTCAATAAATATATTACAAACTAAACTGTATTGTTATTAAATTAGAAATATTCTATCACAAATAACAATAACCTCTATTAGGTCAGTGGCAAATGATTAGGTAGCAATTTTAATACAATAAAAACTCGGTTATCTAAAATAAAGTGGGCAGAAGGCATTTTGTACTGCCAACATTTCTGTTGAAAAATGTCTATTATTTTATGTTCAGTGTAGAAAATTGAAGCGAATTTGTAAAAAATTACTTTTAGTTTTTATAAAAGATACTTTTATGTAGGCTGTTATTGTTTCTATGTGTATATTTACAGATAAAATTAAAACTTCTTCGATCAACACAGATAGGGTTTCTTGAAAATTGTATATTTTCTGTACAGTAGAATCTTGATATTTTGGACTTCATTCTTCCGGATCCTGCATAATCCAATATTTTGGATTTTAAAAAATTTTTTCCGACATTAAAATATTAGTTTTGGACATAATGGTGTAAGTTTTTAATCTTTACAGTCCTCGATTCCAGCACTTCAGGTGTTTACACATTGAGCGGTAAAATATCTGTTGCAGCTCTAACATGATATCCCATTTACACATTCGGCGGTAAAATATCCGTCACCGCTCTAACATAATATCGTGTTAGTGCATAATCTCGGTTGTAACGCTGGCACTATAACAATTTATTGGATTGATAATTATGGTATTTAGAATCGGGAATTGATTCTTGGTACCGGAATAGGTAAAATTTTGGAATATATATATCTTGATATTTTACGTTGTCCATTATTTTTCCGTTGCACTGACTTTATGAAGTTGATATTTTACTATTGTAAATCCTTTTATCCATCATTAGTGGTGGATAAAAGGATTTACAATATAAAATATCAACTTCATATATATATGTTATCAACTTAACCTAATATAAGTTGTCAACTTATATTTATTTTATTTCATTCTCTCATATTTCTTTTTGTTTTCTCTTTGATTGACAAAGACCACTGTGTGGTTGAAATATATCATTGGTTAAGTGCTTTTATGTGTTTCTATTTCAAGACTACAGAGTGGACTCTTACCAAAGTAAGTCTGTCAGTCTCCTAGTCCAAAAAATCTAAATAATCTTTACCAACCAAAACTAACCTAAAATATATATATGCCTTATGTAAAATTATTGCACTTAGTGGTGGAAAAAATTATTTACAAGTAATAATAATAATAACTTCATAAAGTCAGTCCAACGGAAAAATAATGGACAACGTGATATATATATATATATATATATATATATATATATATATATATATATATATATATATATATATATATATATTCTTGATATTTAACATTATCCATTGTTTTTCCGTTGCACTGACTTTATGAAGTTAATATATTACTATGTGAGTAATTTTATCCACCATTAAGTGCAATAATTTTACCTTGAGTGATGAGGCACCTTTCGGTCGTTGACCATTGTCGAATCACTGATTTTTCTCTGTTGTGGATGCTCGGTCCGTGAAGCCGGTGTTTGTTGACGTTATGCGCACTTTTTCTTGATCTGTGTGTATGATATTTCTATATAGTATGTCTTCTGTATATGTTGTTTGTAGATTCATTAAGTTGTTGTGTATGTTTTTATAAATGTGGTATTTTTCTAGTGAGTTTAGTTCTATTGGGTTGTTATTTATTTCCAGTATGGTTAGGTTATTTTCGTAATTTGTTATTTCGTGTTTATGGGATATTAGGTGTGCTGCAACATTTAATACTTTAGAATTTTTGTTTTTGAATGCTCTATAATGTTCTTCAAATCTTATTTTAAATGTTCTGGTTGTTTTTCCTATGTAAAAAGCGTTAATAGTTTTTCCTAAAAAAACTTAATAGTCACTCACCGTAACACCCTAAACTATAACAATAAATTAAAATACCACACAAGATTATACCCATTCAAACCATGCGCACCAGTATTATCAGGGATACCTAAAATCCACAAACCCAACACACCATTTAGACCACTAATAAATTTCACAACAGCACCATCTTACATAATCGCAAAAATTCTAGACAAAATCCTAAGATCTAAAATACATATCAACAACACATACAATATAAAAAATGGATACGAATTAATTAATAAAATAAAAACGATAAAAACAAATAGCAACACAAAAATAATAAGTTATGACATAACTAACATGTACCCTAGTATCCCAATAGAAGAAACCATAGAAATAATAAAAAACAAACTGATACACAATAACGAAAAAAGAAACATAATAGATAGTATCATTACGCTAACCAAACACATATGTAACCAAAATTACTTCCAATTTAACAATAAATATTATAAACAAACAACAGGACTCCCCATGGGTTCACCCATATCATCTGTCATGTCAGAAATATATTTACAACACTTTGAACAAATAATAATTAAACCTATAATAAACACACACAATATCTCACTATGGACAAGATATGTAGACGATATACTTGTAATATACCAACCTACCATTCACAACGAACACGTCATAATATTAAACAAACTAAATACATACAACGAAAACATACAATTCACCGTTGAAACAGAAACAAATAGAACAATCAACTTCCTCGACATTACTTTAAATATAAATGATAATAAAATAGAAACTACAGTATACAGGAAACCTACTTCCAACAACACCACAATACACTACAAATCTAACCACCCCTGGACACACAAAATTAACACTTACAGTAACATGATAAATAAAGCAATAAAATACACACAGGATAACAAACAAAAATTAAATGAAGAATTAGATAACATTACAAAAATAGCAATAGAAAATGGATACAACAAACACATTATAAAAAATATATACAATAAATTCACAAAAAAACCTAACCTCAACACAACACTACAACCGGAACACGAAAATAATAAAAATAAAAAAATCTACCTAAAATATAAATACACCAATAACAAAATAGAAAAAATAACAAATATATACAACAAAGAATACTACACTCCAACTTACAAACCAAACAACAAAATAATAAAATATCTTAATAACACAAACCACATAACAAATTCAGAAAAACATAACCTATCAGGAATTTACAAAATCACATGCAACAACTGTAACGCTTTTTACATAGGAAAAACAACCAGAACATTTAAAATAAGATTTGAAGAACATTATAGAGCATTCAAAAACAAAAATTCTAAAGTATCAAATGTTGCAGCTCACCTAATATCCCATAAACACGAAATAACAAATTACGAAAATAACCTAACCATACTGGAAATAAATAACAACCCAATAGAACTAAACTCACTAGAAAAATACCACATTTATAAAAACATACACAACAACTTAATGAATCTACAAACAACATATACAGAAGACATACTATATAGAAATATTATACACACAGATCAAGAAAAAGTGCGCGTAACGTCAACAAACACCGGCTTCACGGACCGAGCATCCACAACAGAGAAAAATCAGTGATTCGACAATGGTCAACGACCGAAAGGTGCCTCATCACTCAAGGTAAAATTATTGCACTTAATGGTGGATAAAATTACTCAAATAGTAATATATTAACTTCATATATATATATATATATATATATATATATATATACTGTATATATATACTTAAATCATCCAGTTTTAGTTGATATTTCTTTGAAAGTTACACGCATATATACCAAGTAAGATTCTTGTTTATTTCTGTATGTATATATATAGTGTGTGTGTGTCTGTGTCCAACATCATTCGTACTACATAAAGATGATTGTCTGTAAGTATCTGTTTTATTTTCCTTTATTTTTTAGATATTCTCTGGTTAATCTGGATCAGCTCCGGTCCTAGTTAGTTCTAATTATGGAGGTTCTGCTGTACTATTTTTTTTTTTGAAGAAATCTTTCATCTTTTTCAATTTTTATTTTTACAGCGTTACCTTACCCCAATCCTGCCAACCCTTTATTAAAATATTGACAGGCATAGCTTCCTCTGACACCACAAATCGTAAGGCTACCTAAAAAAAAATTGAGAGAAACCGTATAATATTCCTTAAAATTTAGACGACATACACATACACTACACAAATATGATATAATTCAACTTCTATAAATTTATAACTAACACGCCAAAAATACTTGACATGTACTATAAAATAAAAAATATAAAGAGGTAAACGTAACTCTAAGACACTGTTGAATAATTCAAAGTTTTTTTTGAGCTTGTAAATATAACACTACTACGTTCAGGTTGCGGGAGAAAACATGTATTTCATTTGGGAAGTTTACAACTAAATTGTTTTGGAAATTTCAATGTGTGGACTATGGCTCTATCCTTCAAGAACCATACTTCACTGCCAACACTGGCGGACTTCCCATTAGGCACACTAG
This sequence comes from Prosapia bicincta, assembly GCA_036971475.1. Taxonomy (NCBI): domain Eukaryota; kingdom Metazoa; phylum Arthropoda; class Insecta; order Hemiptera; family Cercopidae; genus Prosapia; species Prosapia bicincta. The sequence continues at coordinate 331,043,161 of JBAIZL010000001.1, read as the reverse complement.
GCACGTGCCTATGGGCGCAGCCTCGAGGGGGCGGCAGGCGGCAGCCGTTTTTTTTCTTTTGTTGTACCGATGTGTTTTAGTGACAATAATAATAGTACCTAGTTAAATTTGGTGAATGTCAATATGTGAACCTCAAGTCATAAAAAAACTAAAAAAGTTGGAGAAAAGTATTCTCTTTTTTACATTTTACGATAAAAATAAGCCTATTTGGGTATTTCGATTGCGTCAGAAGTTGGGCGTAGAGCTGAGAGAGGGCAGTACTCACAGCATGCACGGCGCCGTAGTGAGTGCTGACTCAAGTCTGACTGTCGCGACAACTTTAATAATCTACTCCTTGCCCTGCATCGCGTCTGCCCAGCGAATAGAGGGCACTGTCAGTGTCACAGTGGTGTGTAGACAGATAATAAGCAGTGCTTTTACAGAGGCTTATCAACGTTAAAGTGTATTATGCGTGTTGTGTATTTGTCAGTTATACATAATTAAGTTTTTTTATACGTAATCAAAAGCGGTTGTACCGTAACTACCCTGGCCATTTGATTTGACAATGTCTTGCATATAATCCTAAAGTACTAACCATATAATAACACTGATAATTAATAAATATTCTATTAATAATAAAAACTTATTATAAATAGTAGTACTGTATATACTGGCCTACTGCCTATTAGAATATAAATATTATTTTCTGTTGTGAAAATACAACATGCAGACTGCAGTCACTACCGGCATTACCCTACTAAAGAATTTATCTTTACATTTTATAATATTATCTTTTTTGTTAACATTTTCATCTAAAATATTAAAAAGGCAACGATTTAGGAAATAAGTCCAGTTAAAAATTTTATTCACTCGCTTGCAGTACACATAAACAAGTTATCACCCTGAAAGACAGTGAACGCACTGTTTATTTATCGTTGTTGCCGTCCACCTAAATTACTTACTTTATTTAATTTATGTGTACAACTAATTACCAAACTGTTTAGTAACCGCTTTTGATTATTTTTTTCTATAGTTTATTTTGTAAATATACCTACATAAAACGCTGAAACATTAACAATATCAAATAATGAGTGACAATAAATGAAAAAAGTTAAGTGGAGCAGCATTCCGCAAACTGGCAAATGAAAAGCATCAGAAGGAGGATAAATTGTTAGGCTCAATAAAAAGTGTTGAAAGCTATTTTTCAAAAAAAAAAAAATCAAATGAAAATAGTAAAAGTGACGACATTGACAACAACGACTAAAATGATGAAACCTATGACAATCTAAGTCAGTCTACTAGTAAGACTAAGAACGAAAATAGTGAGGTACGAATTGTTAACATTTTTGAAGACCATGAAACAGACAGTGGCAAATGTTCGAACGATGCTGAAATTAAAATCACTACTGGGGCTAGTGAAACGGTTGTGCAAGTAGACAATGCAAGTGCTGGACTTATAAGTGACGATCCCATTGAATGGATAGTAAATGGCCCTACTATTGAAGCTCTGTTAAGGCGTGGTATTAATCAAAACAAGAACTGTGATTTTTCAAACTCCAAAAGGCATTTTGGAGAACAAGTAAGATTTTTGACAGCAAATACTTTTCAACGTCAATTAGCTAATGGTGAGATTATATCAAGGGATTATTTAGTTTACTCTCCTAGCAGTGGGTCTGTTTTCTGTGCTCCATGTAAGCTTTTTGGTTCAAAATATGTAGCTTGTAAATCAAACGTTTCTACTGAAGGTACATCAGATTGGAAAAATATTGCAAGCATTTTGGCCACACACGAAAACTCTCAAGACCATAAAAATTATGAGCTAGATCTATTAGCACGAAAAAAGAGCTTAGGAACAATTACTAATCAGTTTGATTCATATGTAGAGGCTGAAATAAAATATTGGAGAAATGTACTTGCTAGAGTTTTTGCGGTAGTAAAAACATTAGCAAGCAGAGGCCATGATGAAAATTTTGGTTCATTGCACAATGGAGAATTTATGATGTCATTAGAACTTATAGCTGAATTTGATCCGTTTCTGGCTAATCACATTGAGCGATACGGGAACCCTGGCGCTGGAAAAACGTCTTACCTATCTTCAACCATATGTGATGAAGTTGTCAATTTACTTGCCAGTAAAGTAAGAAGATTATCGCTGATGATATCAAGAGTGCAAAATATTTCTCTGTAATAGTAGATTCAACCCCAGATATCTCTCACACCGATCAATTGTCCTTTGTAATAAAGTATGTTGGAAAAGATGGTTTACCTGTTGAACGGATTTTACTATTTATTCCCAATACCGGACACAAATCAGAGAACTTGGCTGCCGCTGTGTTAAAAGTTTTAGAGTCAAATTCCATTGACATAAATGATTGTCGTGGACAATCATATGACAACGCAAGTAACATGTCTGGGATTTACTCCGGCCTACAAGCTCGTATTAAAGAAATAAACCCTAAAGCACTTTATGTCCCGTGTGCTGCACATTCACTAAAGTTAGTGGGCACATGTGCTGCAAGCTGTTGCCGAGAGGCATGCACGTTTTTTAATTTAGTACAAAATGTATACACATTCTTCACGGCTTCTACAAAACGTTGGGAAAATTTAATGGAACACCAGGTACATAAATGTAATACTACAAAGGGTTTATCTGATACGAGGTGGTATGCACGTGAAGATGCTTGCAGAAGCTTGTGTGAAAACTGGGAAACGGTAATAGAAGTCCTGCATATTTATCAGAACAACCCGTGTGAAAAACCTCTTGCAAGAAATGAAGCTTCTGGCATTCTTAATGGAATGTACAGATTAGAAACCGCATTCATGTTGGAGATTTGGACAGACATCTTAGAAAGGTTTCAAAAAATAAGTACAACTCTTCAAAGCGTTGATACGTACATTGAGAGAGTCAACCGACTCTATGATTCTCTTGTAAACTATATTGACTTTCTTCGTGGTATGTTTGATCTATATGAAAAGAAGGCAATGGATCGATGTGAATGGTGTGAGAGTGATTGTGACACTTCTCATAAACGTTTGCCCAAGAGAAAATGTCGTCCAGATGAAGGGAGTGGAGAAGAAGTTGTTCTTACAGGGAGAGACAAGTTTAAAATGGAAACTTTTTATGTTATTATTGACAGACTTAAAAGTGAACTAATAAAAAGAAAAGAAGCATATTCTATTATAGCTGATAGATTTTCTGACCTTTCAAACAGAGAACCAAGAGACATTATAGAGCATGCAACAAAACTGCAAAACCTTTACAGTAGTGATCTGGAGTCATCCTTTGGAAGTGAGTGTGTACTTTTTCAAACTTGATCAAGTTCAGTAATTTGACCTCTTCTTTGAGCAAGTTTCTCAGAGAAGACAACTTGCAGTATACATTTCCTAACGTAGATATAGCTTTGAGAATGTATTTGTGTACTGCGGTTAGCAACTGCTCTGCAGAAAGGTCATTTTCGTCCCTCAAGAGAATCAAGTCATATCTTCGTTTTACCCTCAAAGAAGACAAATTGAATTCTCTTGCAATTCTCAACATTGAAGCTGATATCCTTAACATCAGAGACTTTTCTTTTGAACAATTAATAGAAGAATTTTCTATTAACAAAGCAAGACGTAAACGTTTAATGTAAGAATAAATGTTTTTAGTCATACGTAGGCTACAAGTTTTGTTTCTGCAATATTTATATAAATATTAAACCTTAAACCACCATATTCCACTTAGAAAGTATATTAAGTCTAATTTTTACACAATGTTTTCATTATAAACTATTATCCAAAAAAGTAAAAATATACGTTAATTGTTCTTGTTAATACTAAGAGGCTGGAAATATTAATTCTTAATCTTGTGTGTAATAAATAACACTTTCTAATCTCAAAAGTATCTTATTTTCAATTGTCTTCACCTACAAATATGAAAGTGAAGTAATGTATGTATATTTTCAAAATATATTTCATTAAAATATAGTGCACAATATATAGTATATTATTGTACATTATTATTTAATATGTACTTTACGTTTATTAATATTGCATTAGGACAGTAAACTATGGTCGGCACGGTAATTGGTAATTAATTTAAACGTTAAATGCATTATTGCATGAATATCAACATATTTTTTTATTATGCATTTCTTTGAACAGGCATGAAAACGGATTCGTATGGTGAAAAATTAAAAGCATTATATTACGTTGGAACATTTCCAATAAATTCGCGAACTGGGCGCAAAGGGGCGGCCGGCCGAATTGTGCCTAGGGGCGCCACCATGGCAAAGTCCGCCACTGACTGCCAACACTTAGATTTTGAAGGGATGAAAAAAAGTTCTATCATAGATTGATTATTTCCTTCCAAAGGGTAAAGTGCAGTGATACATATTTTTAATAATGCACATCACTCCGTTACTTTTTCTGGATAATGGATTTCTAATATGAATTGTGACGGGACAGAAAGACTCAATGACAGTAATTAAAAGTTAAAAAGCTAACTCATTGAAAAAAGCTGTAAGATTTTTGCTATTAATGTTCATTACTGATTGTGTTAAGTATTATTTATATATGTGTCTGAAATGGGTTAATAATTATGTTATAAAGTAGAAAGACACACACTGGGAAAAATTAAAACAGTTTACGCTAAATCTCGCTACACATTAGTGTATTAAAACATACACACTAGTTTATTTTAACAAACAGACTAATTTCGACAACGATGTCCCCTTCATCAGTGCTTGGCTACTACCATTGTGAATTGTTCTCACTAGCTAAGCTCTAATAACTTGATAGAAAGATTCAATTAAGATTGTTTATTTTTAAAGTTACTTTAGAAAAAAATAATTTTCATGCCTGGTAGAAAAGAAACAAGTGATTCATAATATAGTATAGCATTTTGTGTTACAAAATGTATAAAAGCATTTTATGGTAAGATATTTGAGTGTAGTAAAAATTATTAATAAGAACATTTATGTTTGCAAATGTTTTAAATGTGAGAACAATCAATGGCATGCCAGTTAAAGAATGTAACACTCTCAGTATTTACTTATAATAAAACTATCGACATTAAACACATCAACATAGGCCTATTAATTCACATATATTCCTCAGGAGGTTAGGTCCCTCCCAACACACACCTGGTCTTTTTTAGATGAGTAACCTTGCTGGAAATATGAGGGAGATAATCCCCCCCTTGCTTTCAGTTATAGGAGATGATTATGTCTCTTTTAATCAGATACTTTATCTCAGATATATTTCCGATCTTTACATCACCTTATTGTAACTAATAGAAACTTAATTTCCTTTTTACGCTTTCTGATTGCCCCATACAAGCATGGTCATTTAATTTCTATTGCCATATAATTTTGTTTCTTTAATCTCATTTAATTTCAGCAACTTTTTCTTTGCTCATGTTTTCATAATGTCTATCCATCATTTTTATAGCAATTCTCAATTTTGTCCGCTTTTCGTGCAATTATTTCTTTACTTCTAAAATTACATGTTTTAATTATATTTTCGCTCACATAACATGTGGCATAATAACATAGCTGCTGGTAATTTGATATTTATTTATTTCTGGTTCATTTAATTTTCTAATCTTGTTATTGGTTACAAAACTACATTACAAACAATTCTTTCAATATCTGTTGTATATGTATGTTTGTCAGAATCATTCTTTGAGATTTTCTTTATTTTATTCTATCTGTAATAATCCCATGTCCCATGCTTTGAAATAGTTTATATTTTTTTACAGCTCCTTGTTTTACTAGCCTTGTTACTTTTGACTTTTGTCACCAGTGATCATTATCATATAATCATTGGTCCATTTAAGAGGGTTCCTCGCTATCTTCTTTTATCTGTTCCTTTTTTATAATCTGTTGAAATTCTTCATCATATATTTCTTGGATATTTTAAGAATCTTTTTCACAATACATGTAGGAGTATTCCTACATATATAGTATTGATACATATATTGTATCCCCTTATATACTTCAGTGTTTTCTGTAATTTATTAGGGACTATGTCATAAATACCTATCATATTTTAGATGGTAAGCAAACAGGTCAAAAATATCTGAATGGATTATTTTCTGAATGTTTTTTTAGGAATGAAGGTTGAGACATTTTTTTTTCAATGCATGTTGAGAACTTTATATTCTATGTTCTCAGAAGAGTCACACTCAGGAGTTTCTTTAAGTCTGTTCTTCATGTCCCCTAATGTGTCATTCTTGTAATGGATGACTTACTCATATTAGATTTGTATTGCCTTTGTATTTGTAACAAAGCACTTTGATTTACTGTTGTAATACTAAGTTACCCTCTTGAGGTAAAATCTGAACAATGTTCCTTTTATATAATACATTGTTATTTATTTTAGTGATATAATGGAAGTTTGTAGTGCATGAAGCGTGTTTAAAGTTTGAATAGAGTTAACTATCTATGGACCTAGTCTTATCTTGAAAGAACCCACTTCCACTGTCTATGGACAGGAGCAATCATTTTTATTTCACTGTGCATTCTGGAACAAAATTTTGCTTTAAAAGGTTATAAGTTTTGGTCCATACTGAAAAATTTAATGTTATTTAAGTTAAAACACTTTCAAAATATTAACCGTTTTACATCTTGTGGGAAAACATTTGATGTTCATTTGCCTAAAGTAGCGCTTACTTTTTGTTTGACTGTGAACAATCACTTCAGGGGATATGTCTCATTATTAACTTGAATCATAGATAAAGTTTACATTGGGACACATTTGTTGAAATAGTCTTCCCTCTTTCTAACACAAAGTAAATTCTACTTTAAATAAGTGTGGACCGTATATTTTATAGAGTATATTTTTAGCTCAAGTTAAAGATGGAAACAAAAATGTCAATTATCAATATTTGTTTTAAACGGCTGGTACCTCATGACCTACAATTAGCAAAAAATATGATACAGTAGAGCAGTGGTCTTCAATTACATTTAGTCAGGGTCCGTTTTGGATTTTCTAAAGTCCGCCGCGGGCCTATATATATATATATATATATATATATATATATATATATATATATATATATATATATATATATATATATATATAGATTATTTGGACTAGGAGACTGACAGACTTACCTTGGTAAGAGTCCACACTGTAGTCTTGAAATAGAAACACATAAAAGCACTTAAACAATGATATATTTCAACCACACAGTGGTCTTTGTCAATCAAAGAGAAAACACAAAAAGAAAAAAAAAATCCAGTCCAAAAAATCTAAATAATCTTTACCAACCAAAACTAACCTAAAAATATATAAACATATATATATATATATATATATATATATATATATATATATATATATATGGGGTAAAAAACTTAAACACATTTGAACAAAGAAGTAAAGTAATTGGTTTATATTTAGACTCAAAAGATACTACAATAAGAGAACAATATATCTTGAAACTTATATAAAATACATTTTAGTGAGAAAAATTACATTTTTTAGTTTGAACAACTTCCTTGAAGTTTGGAGTTGAGGTTGTACAACTAATTCTAAGCAAGTTGTTAAGATGATTATCTGTCACACGTGATCTAAAACGATTTTTAATCAAGTTCATTTTTGAAAACGCTGACTCACACAGGTACGTTGAGCCAAACATTGTGCACAACTTAATTGCCAATTTTCTCATCTCCGGGTATCTCTCAGGGCTAACGTACCTAATCCAAAACTGGTCACAAGGAAGATCTTTGGGGACTTGACTAAATTTGTCCTTCAAACCGATGTCTTCTTGAAAGTCGACCATCTCCGTTTGCAAAGCAGCCTTATTTGAGTGGAAAATCTTCGCTGCTTCACTTGTCCATTCACCATTTGGTTTTAAAGAAAAGCATTTGTTAAGGACTTGTACAACATTTCATATTTTCTCAAAATCAGAAAACCTAGTTTCAAACTCAAGTTTCAAATCTTTCAAAAAAATTTCAAATGGTTTAATATCAACGCCATCAGTTTCGTCACAAATAGATTTTAGGTTAGGAAAGTGCAATCGTTCATCAGAGATATCTTCACACCAGATACCAATTTTGTTTGAAAAACTCCTAACTTCCGTGTAAAGTTCACACACAAGCAGACCTTTCCCTTGTAGCTTTAAGTTAAAGAAATTCAAATGTCTGAAAATATCTATTAGAAAGGTAATCGTAGCTACATTCAGTTCTGTGTCAAGTAGGAAGCCTAAGTATTCACTTACGATGTCTTCTTTGCACTCAGAAACACTTTAATATTGTTAATAACTGCAAAAAACCATTGAAGAACCAAACCCTTGCTCAACCACCGAACATTGTTATGAAGAAGCAAGTCTTCAAACTGTACATTAGTTTCCTGAAGGAGAGCTTTGAACTCACGGTGGCGTAGAGAAAACTTTGAACGAATGAAGTTAATCACAACCTGCATCTTACATTCAAGAGAAGGGCTCAGTTTGCAGCACAAAACAGTTTTATGAATGATGCAATGGTAGAATAGCAGATTTTCATTGAATTTAGCGTCACTTTTTATTTGACCAACCAAACCTTTGTTTTTACCAGTCATTGCATGAGCACCATCTGTTGTTATCGAAATTAACTTTCTTAGGATCAAAACTAGCATTTTCAAAAAACTCCATTAAAACTTTGTGCAAGTCTTCTCCACGGGTTTGACCTTCCATGATAGTTAAAAGTTCTTCAATGAACTGGTCTTTAGCTTTATCTAAAAATCTCACAAAAACTACTAGCTGGGCCATATCAGTGATGTCGCATGACTCATCTATGACCAATGAATAACTGTCTGTAGCTGCTAAAACCTGCTTTAACATTTTATTATTTTCATCTGCTAAAATCTCTGTATTTCTAGTAGTTGTAGCTGCTGAAAGAGGAATACGACTAATAGTGTCAACAACGTCCTGTTTGGTGTCAAATAATGCACTCCCTGCCGCTAACATACATTCTTTAACTATTTCTCCATCACTAAAAGGTTTCATATGTTTAGCGAGAGTCCAAGAAATGCGCAAGGACGCATCTGCACATTTTTCCTGCGCTGTCATAGATCGATTCATTATTTGAGTGGAAGCTGAATAACTGGCACATAAGGAATCAACTTTTGACTTGCGTAAATTGCTGCCAATTGGAAATTTTTCATCAAAAGACTTGTGTTTTGTCTCAAAGTGACGTTTGACGTTCGCACTTTTGACAACAGATACAGTCTGCTGACATATTAAACCTACAGGTACGGCACCATCGTGATTTGGGAGTATAAACAAATATTTATCAGTCCATTCTGATAGGAATTGTCTATTTTCGCTGTCAACGTTTCTTTTCTTACCTTCCATAGTAGCTGTTGACAAACTTAAACAACTCACTTTTAAAACTTACAACACACCCGACAAAACGTTAAACACAATAAATGCAGACAACGGCACTGAAATAATGTCCACTATATACTACCAGCAGATACCTGAAGAGTGACACCGATAGTAAGAGACTGTCGCTAGACCAGACCGTCCGGGTAAGTAAGGGGACCCATAAGTAACGGGAATTACGCTGTGGTGGGGAGGGAGAGGGGGAACCTATTGCTTGACCACATGTCCCTTGGTGTCACGCCTCCTGCGTCAGTGTGCAAAGTTGTGTCGTTGTGAGACAACTCAAATATTTGGCGCGGGCCATTCAAAACGAGCTCGCGGTCCGGACCTGGCCCGCGGGCCGCCGTTTGAAGACCTCTGCAGTAGAGTCTCGAAAATCTGAGTCCGACATTTCTATAATTCGAACCTATTTTATCTATTTGAAAGAAAATTATTCCGGCGTTCAAGAAATATTTATAACAATACCTCATGCAATGGAAATGAGTCAAGCTTCCAAGAAATGTTTATGTCAATAGGTATTTTTCTTTCTCGCATTCTTTGTTGTTGTTGTTATGTTGTCTTTCATGCTCATTATTTTTATGTTGGGTTTGAATGTTCATATCAGTTATATTTAGATTAAAGAAGGTGAATGAGCCATAAATATCTTTCTTTACTTACACATAAGTTTTGACAGTCAATAAATATCCCTGCACAAATGCCAAGTCTTGTGCGTGATGACATTCATGATTATCTGGACTGGTCTTTATTTCCGCTATTAATAAATGCGGTTTGGGCTGTTGCACATTGATCTGGTTATGAGACGTTTTACTATATTAAGTTTCTTTAGAAGTCTTATATTTTCTAATACTCAGGAACTTTTTCTGTGTAATCCGAGGGGTCTTTGTTCCATTCACCACGATTTATCGAGACTTTACTGTACTTGGAAAGCATAAACCCCATGGTAATTTAAAAAATGTTATGATGTTTTGTGTTTCCCTATTGTCATCACCTGTTGTCTGTTGATGATTAAATTCAGACATTAGAGGAGGTTTGCTTAAATTCTACATCACACTTATTTTTAATAATAGCTTTGTAGAACATTTTAACATTTCTTTTTGAATACTGTTGATAGATTATTAGATATGGAATGAGTATAATAAAGTTGTTAAGGATAATAGTAATTCTATACTATATCCTCAATTTTTGAAACATTCAAGAAGCTATTAAGATAAAGGAAGCTATTGATCCAAATCCTGAGATTTTGAAGGTCAAAATAACTTACGAGAAACATGTAAAGTTCTTTGAGGAACCAGTAAAGATAGTAATAAGCATAAATGTGGTGACGCTTACCATGCAGGGCCATAACCTTTTATAATTATTGGCTAATGACAGATCGCAGACAATTAATTCATACTTTTTTAACACTCAACGTTTCGAATTTCTTTCCAAAATTCCTTTTCAAAAGCTCGTTTTTATTAAACTAATCTAGAGCATAGCTTACAATTTATAACATTCATTACATTAAACGTAATAAAAATCAACAATACAAAACTCTTAATAAATATCATAATAAAACAGACAATCACAGATACATACACAAACTCATCATACTCTTAATAACAGAGTCAACACTTTAAATTTTAAACAACACAATCATTATAATATATAAAATACCCCAAGTGTTCTAAACACCTACAAAAATGGTAAATTTCACTTATATTTTCATTACTAAAGATTCATGTGCAGAAGGTTTTTTTGACAACTCGGGGTTTTGTATATATTATAATTATTGTGTTGTTTAAAATTTAAAGTGTTGACTCTGTTATTAATAGTATGATGAATTAGTGTGTGTATCTGTGATTGTCTGTTGTAATAAAAATTTAACTTGTAAATGAGAATATTTATTAAGAGTTTTGTTTTGTTGATTTTTATTATGTAATGTTATGAAGTTTATAAATTGTAGGCTATGTTGTATGTTGGTTTGATAAAAACGAACTCTTTAAAAGGAATTTCAGAAAGAAATTCGAACTGTTGAGTGTTAAAAAAGCATTAATTAATTCTCTGTGATATGCCATTAGCCTATATACAAAATTAATAGTTATTAACAGACATTAAATAAAAAAACGTTTATAATACAATAACTACATAATATTTATATAGTATTCATTTAATAAAACTTTGCCTGGTGTAAAGTATTACAAACACAACTGTCATATAATAACTTTCTGTTTTTATTATTATTTTATAAAATGTGAAAGTAGAATTTAATTTGAAATAAATTTAGTATTATCATATCCAACTATTTCATTATATACAACTTTAAAAAACACATTTGCTTTACTTTTTCACATGGTTTACAAACAAATTCAAGAATTTGTACTGCATTTTGAAACTACTCATCATCGGAAAAGTACTGGGATTCAAGCCACTTCTTCATTTATGTAAATAAATAAAATCATTAGAAGCCTAGTCTTGGTTGTGTGCGTGATGATCAAAATTATTCTAATTGAATTTAGTCAAAAGTTCATTTGTTTGTAGAGCTGTGTAAGGTGAGCATTTTGACTACTATTTAACAAATAACTTCTGATAGCCTAGTTTTTTTCTAATGTTCACATATAAAAGACTCCGAGAAAGTTCAGGAAATTTTCTGGAAAGTTCCAAGATTAATGAAGCTATTCATCAACTTTAGCTAAGAGGTTGTCTATGACAAAGGAAGGCCTACCATTTCTGTCTTCATCATTACGATTGTCATGAACTGTTCACAAAACATTGGGATCCTCGTCTTGCTACTTTTTGTGCTCAGCAACAATGTCAGATTAGTTTCTAAGTGGCCAATTGGGTAAGTGAATATTGTAAGTCCATAAAGAGGTAGTTTTGTATTGCTATAGACAAGGAGTAAGATGCAAGGTTTGTCACTGGTTTAAAGGATTTTTTTATGTTTAAACTTTGTAACATTAATTCTTAAGGAATTAAATGATATTAAATATTGCAGTGGTTTAGTTACATAATTAATTAATTGACCTGCAATATCAAATGTGTAATTGAAAATAAGAATGATGTGTTCCATAAATAATTTAAACAATGATATATAATACAAACAAAATCACATTTGAAATGTTACGCTACTTTCAGATTTTACAATGTCTTACAGAATTAATTTATCAGACCTTTATATGTTAAAAAAATCTATGGCATCACACAAATGAATTTGCACTTTCCCTATTATTAAAAAAGAAAACTAGCATTATCATGCCATTGAACGGTTAAAGTTTTAAAGTTAAAATTTTCCTTTTTGATCACCTAATGTCTTAAAATTATGACTTAGCTGTGTTGTAGATCTCGCCATTCTGCATGTTACATTGGCTTGCTCGTAATTTGGAATCTGGCCCGGCGTATCTTAACGTAGCATTTCTTCCATAAAAAAAAATAATAATAAATTATAAGTAAACTGTTACATATTTAAAAATTTAAAACAAAAGGCTTCCTTTCGCTATTTAATCTTTAGACGTGTGTATTAGCTCACATCCTGGTAACGAAAGAGAGGTGCTTCTTGAGACGTGCGTATTTGGCTACATCAAGAAAGAGAAAGTGCTTGAAGGGACCTGCTTAAATTCCTCGCACCCGTGCTGCGCATATAGCAATTCCGGTTTTTCAACATAGACGTCAGGCTCACCCTTGGACTTTAATTTATAATTTACATTTTTTTAAAAATTTTATTTTACATTTAAAATTTTAATGTCACGTTTGTTTTCTGAATCTGTTTTTAAAATGCAACATTATGTAATATAATGTTACAACTTAGTAATGAAAAAACTTGTCCAATATATAATTAACCATGAAATAGAGCTATAGACATAACCTAAACTACATTTTACAGACAAATAAAACATCACAATATATAAAAATGTTATATTTAACACCGGAATATTCATCCAAAATGTATTCACACGAGGCACTCAGACATAGCAGAAAAATATACATAAATAAATACAAAAGAATTAGCTAAACTAGCACAATGAAATTAAAACTGCCATAACAATAAACAAAAAACAACAATCTCATCAAGGCCAATTGATGCAACATTATAGTAACCATAAACAAAACTTACAGTAATCAATAAATAACCAAATTAACAAATACTAGCAAACACATGAATGAATTAATTCACAAAAATCAAAACCAAATCTCACAAAGAAAATGTACTTTATAACTGAAACTTTATAAGCATCCTAAAGTCATAACTAACGCAGAACAATATATCACAAACCCGTATTAATAAAATCTTGGATCATTACAGAGCAAATCCATTTCACCTTCAACTACAAATTTCACTCCCAATCAGGTGACCTCATGAAAAGTTTAATCAACAGATCATCCATACTTTGATATTTCTACAGCATATAAAAACCACAAATCTTCTTGAATAGTTGAAGCTCGTACTAAATCATTTACAGATACAATGACATCACATTATACAAGGGCAATACCTATCCACAGGATACAAGGGCAATACCTACCCACAGGATACAAGGGCAATACCTATCCACATTATATAAGGGCAATACCTATCCACATTATATAAGGGCAATACCTATCCACAGGATACAAGGGCAAGAAACTCTACATCACCACAGAACTCGATCTTTAAATTCCTCAGCTTTATAGTAACAGAAAACTCTGCACAAAATACATCTTCAAAATCTACAGAAAACAAACAATGACAGATGCAATCTTCTGCTCACACCATCATAAGCATGCTATCTCTAGATCCATTCTATCTCCAAATAGCTTCAAAGAAGTTCAACCAAAGATATCAACTTAAATACCAAGCACAGAAATGATTACAGTAATTGGTACACACAGTTAGAGACTTAGAAATGGGATCACAATAACAGATAACCTATGGCATAAAACAACACAACAGAAAAAAGTAATATAAACAAGAAATGTTTAAAGTCAATACCTACTCAAGTCAAAGAAAAATATTTTAGTTACTTTCTATTAAATAATTACAATTAATATAAATAAAGTAACACAACCTATGTGTTGAAACAGTTTTTCTACCTCATAACCTATAACATAAAATCAGCTGTTTTATGAAATCATATGTTATCACTTATTTTAAACCAAATTTGACAAAGTAACTATATTGTTTACCTTATAGGATATTGCTTTTATAGGGAGAAAAGTTTGTCTCCCATATAAAACTAAAGATAATTGATTATATTAAATTAATATTTGAACAAAACTTTATTAACATCGTGTCATCCACTACTAATTAAAAAAGAAAAAATTAAACTTGGGTAGATGAATAAAAAGTATTTCTATTAACGATTGAAAATTTTAACAAGATATATAAATATATATAGAGAAAGAGTGTAAATTAATAAAAGGTAAAAAAAAAGTGTCAAACATAAACAGACTTCAAGTAAGATTGAGGATAACTATTTACAGGGTAGCATTTAAAATAAACTAAAATTTAACAAACAAACAAAATAAACTTCAAGCACCAGGTGTATACAAACTAAATTGTAAACACTAACAAATTCTACTTTGAATGACTCATAGTTTCAACTAAATTGTAAAGAACACATACAGATCACTTATATAAATATCAACAACTTGGAAATTCTCCATGTTAATGAATATGAACCTCTAGAGCAATAAAAAAAATCCAAGCATACCAGAACACAAAATAAAAGCATATTTAGTAAATAAACTCATTACAAATTACAAAGACACTTAAACCACCTGTAAAACTGCTATTGGCTTTCCCAACAGTGAATTGTAGGAGCCGACCTAAACACTGATGAAGATCACCTAGTGTGTCAAATGTTTTGACTCCTAGGGTTCAAAAATGTTTTGTGCAAGTAGGTTTTTTTTCAAGGACTATATTACTAAGTTAAAACGTATTTTTACCGATTGTCATGGGCAATAAAATCCAAAAGAATGACGTTCTTGTTTGATAAGATCAAGAGTGTTATGTGAAATGTTAACCTGGTAAAGAAAGCTACCAGTTGAAGTCAAACATATAATGCTAGCAGTGAAAAAAAGGGAGATATGTGCAGCTTCACTAATTTTATTATTGGTTATACTCATTATTCCTAAAAAGCTTTCTTTAATGCCTTATTTAACTATTTTAATTGTACGTTTCTAGTGTCCTGACCTTCAACTTGGTGACATTACAGACCATAATCGTGAGAATTGTTTATTGTATACGTGAACATCGTTCTTCTTCTAATTACCAAGAAGTGACAAGGCTTAATCTCACCACTGTTTGCGACTGTTTTTCCTTTAAAAAAAATTATAATAGACCAAAGCTGCTAGGAGAGGAATATAAGACAATTCAAGAATTATCATGATGGACCCTGCTTTTGAAAGCAGACTTTGGCGGCAATTTTGGATCCTTCCCGAGTTGATTTGGTATTTTATTACATACTTCTAGATTTGTCATGTTAAGAAAAAAATTCTATTGAAAGAACAAATTTTTTACTATAAATGTAATTTTTCAGGCTCTCTGAGTTGGGTTGAACTGTAATGATTTTGTTCTTGAATTAGAGTGGGGTCATCCACTGTTCACTAGATTGAAGTTTCAGGCAGGTCTGTATAGTGTGAGATCCTGGTTTAATCTCGTCAGTAACGTCATAATTCCTACCATATTTTTACTTGTTTATGAGGAATTTTAACTTCAACACGTTTGCATTATTTCATTGTAATAATGTCATAAGCAATTTATGCTATCAGGAGCACAGTGAGTGGGCTCATTACCTTCCCAGAAGAATTATAAATTTTTACAAGTTACTGTTCGTTTAATTGTGAGGTCTAAGAAGTTGAGGGAGTTTTGTTGTTCTGCTTCGATGGTGTATGTTAGTTTAGGGTGTATGGAATTTAGGTGTTTTAGAAATATGTGTGCTCTGCGTGTGTTGCCTTTATATAATGTTATAATATCGTCGACATATCTGTACCAGTAAATTATGTTATCTGAGTATTTATTGTTGTGTAAAATGTGGTTTTGTTAAATATGGTGTATGAATATTTCTGCTAAGATGCTAGCTATGGGGGAGCCCATAGGTAGGCCATCTTTCTGGTTGTAGAATGTGTTATTGTAGGTGAAGTAATTTTGAGATATGATTAATCTTGTGAGGTTGATGATTTCGTCAATGTGTGTATGTACAAACTAACTTGCAGTTCATGCCCCAGTTTTTACATAGGCCAGACAGGGAGGTCCTTCTACACACGTTACCAAGAACATATAAAAGCACTAAAAAACAATAACTACCAATCAAACTTCGCCGATCATCTCAACTCCACAAAACATGACTACATAGACATAACATCTAACCTACAAATTCTTCATAAACAACACAGAAATAACCAACGCTACAGAACCGAACAATATGAAATATATAGGCACTTTAAACTACACCCTACACACATACTCAATACACAATTACATTACAACTCACACGTGCTTTTTGACATCATAACTCCTAATACACACAAAATACACCCACACCACCAAAATATCCCACCCCCACCCTAACCTACGTAAACCTTGAGATCTGTAACGGTCTGAGTTGACAAAGGGACACATCTCCCGAAACGGCCGTCCTCAACAAGCAAACTAAGTGCTACTATAGGCAAGTTTAAAACATTTTAAAGTGTAAGTGATTACTAGTAGCTCACGCGAAGATGGAATCAACAAATGGTAAATGTTATAAATTTTAACAAGTTACAAATATACCACATTTGAGAAATTTTCTAAGGAGAGCCTGAAATGAATTAGCTATGACAAAATCGTTATATCAGAGGATGTTTCTTATGAAGTATGAGCTTCAAGTCCCTGACTAAATCCAAGTTCCCAGTCTGAGGGTCCTGCCTTTAGGTAACCTTAACTAAGAATGGATAATAATGTAATTGCATTACTTGAACTAAACTAATCAGAATGGGTATTCTATCAGCACAGATCAGACCATTCAACTGATCGAAACTAAATTTGGAAAAGTGTTTGGACCGTTGTATCTTCCCAATGACCATCTTGGCCTTTCAAGCTCTTATATGTGCTGCAATGTGTTGTTGCATCAACCCATTTTGAGGTTACAACCAGATTTTCTGGAATTTAATTTAATATTCCACTGACTCAATATTTGCAACTTGTGTCTAATTTTAAGCGGTTAATATAGCATATAACGGCCTTAATTTTCAATATTTCGCTTTGAGGGTATGAATTAGCTTCCAGTTCGCCTGTGATATCAACTATTTCCGTGAGATATGCGCTATTGATGGAAAATCTTTTAAAAGATTATCTAAGCAACTTGCCAACGCTGAATTGGTTGTTCTCATGAGGTCATTTAACTTGTTTTGTCATGCATTTAGTGACGAAATGTGAGCCCAAAAATAACTGCATTGGTGTTGTCCTCATTATAGGCTTAACTCAACTACTCCACTTCAGAGCATTTCGATTGTAGGCCTACATAATACCCTCCGTACACGTTACGAGTCCCCGATAAATTTGGGCGGTTATAAACAAATATGTGTGCATTCAAAAATAGAATGGCAGAACGTGATTTTCAATTAATATTTCGGAGGTATAATGCATTACAAAATAAGAATGCATTTAATATTTCGGAGGCCTAGTAATAAGAAAAACTCAACCCTCGATCGTTCACTGATATGATTAAACGTAGGTTAAATTATATGGGTATAGGGCATATATATATATATACAGTATATAAATTGATTAAACAATTTTATAAGTGTAGATTCTTATAAAACCTTAACGTTCACTACCCAATATATTTTCAGAACAGAGTGTAAGGGTATTATTACCATACTAAAGAAAAGGATTTATCGAGCCGCCTCGAGTTCAGGCGAAACTCTTGGCCTAAAGATATCTAAATGGCCGTGATAAGTAAAAAAGTTCTTAGTTTAAAATTACGTATATTATTTTTACATAGTTATAATTTGTTGTGTTTGTTATTTTATTTATTGTTTATACACTGCATCTTAATATATATTAGGGTGAGTAATATGTTTCTATGCTATGGTAACAGTTTTGTAATATAATTATAAAATAGTAAAGTTCGGTTTGAGAGAATTAGCAAGATTTTACCTATTTTACGTTTAAAGCAGTAGGCTTGAGGTTTATTTTTGTTTGGTTAAATAATAAACCATTATTTCTGAAAAGTATTAGAAACTTAAAAATTTAGTTGCTTAAGGAAAATTTAATTTTATTCTATAACGACACTTAATAGTAGAGGTAAGTAGCCTTTCGTTAGGTTAAGTTATTGGCATATTTTGTATCTGGCCTAAGCTGTATAAAATCGTAGGTTACTTGATATATAGGAATATTAATATTTTAATATCTGAATTGCTTTATTATTTGTGTACCCAATATGTGATGTTTAAAGCCTTTATCATATTTTAAAACGTCATTGCATGAAGGTTAATCCAGCTGTAACTAGTCCTCAAATTCCGTAGGTCCACATTAGGCCTACAGTCAGATTATTGGCCTACTAATTGAAGGTTAAGAATAAAGGGCGAGTATTTTAGTATTCTAATTCAATATGATATAAAATTGTTTTTAAAATTATTTTCGCTGTAATTATAGGTCCGTGTTATTTATTTGAAACTCCAAAATTGTTATAGGCCTACATTCGAAAATAAATAAATATGGCTAACAGCAAACACTTTTTTATACTCTGGAATTTTGTAGTCCATTACGTTCGGTGAACTTAATCACTGTTACATTTGAATATGACTATCCCAACTTTAAATTTTGTAAATTTGTAAAAACTTACGTTTACAAAATTTAAAGTTCGGATAGTCATAAACGAATGTAAAAGTGATTAAGTTGTTTATAGGTTTAACCTGTTAGATAACCAATTTAACAACTAAGCCCGAATTCTATTTAGTAGGTTACTAAAATTGTGTGTGAACTAATTAATCAAAGATTTTCTTTCCTACTTTATTTCTTAATAAAGGTGACAAGTTTAAAAGACGGTAATAGTTAACCAAAGTAACGTGTTTAATGGTAGACATGTTTTTAAACGTGTTAAAACAGTTTTGTTAGAAGATGAATAATACATTTACGCCTCTATATTTATCCTTAATCTAAATTTGGTAAAGATTATAACAAAATTGTGGAGTAATAAATTTAATTAGGATTTGGCGTTTAATATAATTTTTAGGTTAAAAATGTTGAAACGCGACCAAGAAAACAGAGTTTTGAACAATCAAAAAAACCTTTTAACGGAGTAAAATCATTACATAATAGGCCTATTTAATATCGCCAGCTACTTGATTTACGAGTATTATTTCATGAAAATATTGTTTACTTGTACAAACCGCTTCAATAACTAGTTCGAAAATGAACTCAAGTTTTACCGCGAACTTAACACTCTGCTAAACTCAATAGATTGAGTAGTGTGGTGCTTACAATTGAATATCAAACTCAAGTATAACGATTGCAACCCTCTAATGTTATTCATAGTAAGGGTCTTCCAATCATCCCACTAAATTAGCTACAGAGACATTGCCGTTTGTGTCTTGATTTGTACAAATGTTTCAATTTGGCTAACGTACTACTCTACTAATCGTTTACAAAACATTTACTGGATTTTAGGAGACCTCAATCCTTTATTTTTTCTAACCATTTACACGACATTGGCAAATCTTTTTTGGATTTTAAGAAACCTCAGTCCTTTATTGTTTACTAATAGTTTACACAACATTGGCACGCCATTTCTTGGATTTTATGAAACTTAGATCCTTTATTGTTTACTAACCGTTTACACAACATTTGCACGTCATTTCATGAATTTTATGAAACTTAAATTAATTCGTTTTTACTAACCGTTTATACAACATTGGCACGTCATTTCTTGGATTTTAAAAGACCTCTATCCCTCATTGTTTACTAATCGTTTACACAACATTGGCACGTCATTTCTTGGATTCTAAGAGACCTCTATCCTTCGTTGTTTACTAATCGTTTACACAACATTGGCACCTCATTTCTTGGATTCTAAGATACCTCTATCCTTAATTGTTTACTAATCGTTTGCACAATATTGGCACGTCATTTCTTGGATTCTAAGAGACCTCTATCAGTCATATTTTACTAATCGTTTACTCAATATTGGCACGTCATTTCTTGGATTCTAAGAGACCTCTATCAGTCATATTTTACTAATCGTTTACACAACATTGGCACGTCATTTCTTGGATTCTAAGAGACCTCTATCCTTCGTTGTTTACTAATCGTTTACACAACATTGGCACCTCATTTCTTGGATTCTAAGATACCTCTATCCTTAATTGTTTACTAATCGTTTGCACAATATTGGCACGTCATTTCTTGGATTCTAAGAGACCTCTATCAGTCATATTTTACTAATCGTTTACTCAATATTGGCACGTCATTTCTTGGATTTTAAGAGACCTCTATCCTTCATTGTTTACTAATCGCTTACACAACATTGGCACGTCATTTCTTGGAATCTAAGAGACCTCTATCAGTCATATTTTACTAATCGTTTACTCAACATTTGAACGTCATTTCTTGGATTTTAAGAGACCTCTATCCTTAATTGTTTACTAATCGTTTACACAACATTTGCACGTCATTTCTTGGATTTTAAGAGCCTTCTATCCTTTATTGTTTACTAACCGTTTACACAATATTTGTTCGTCATTTCTTGGATTTTAAGATACCTCAACACTTTATTGTTTACTAACCGTTTACATAACATTGGCACGCCATTTCTTGGATTTTATGAGACGTCAATCCTTTATTGTTAACTAACCGTTTACATAACATTGGCACGCCATTTCTTGGATTTTATGAGACGTCAATCCTTTATTGTTAACTAACCGTTTACATAACATTGGCACGCCATTTCTTGGATTTTATTAGGCTTCAATCCTTTATTGTTTACTAACCGCTTGCACAACATTTGCACGTCATTTCTTGGATTCTAAGAGATCTCTATCCTTCATTGTTTACTAATCGTTTACACAACATTTGCACGTCATTTCTTGGATTTTAAGAGACTTCTATCCTTTATTGTTTACTAACCGTTTACACAATATTTGTTCGTCATTTCTTGGATTTTAACATACCTCAACACTTTATTGTTTACTAACCGTTTACATAACATTGGCACGCCATTTCTTGGATTTTATAAGACCTCAATCTTTCATTGTTTGCTAACCGTTTACACAATATTTGTTTGTCATTTCTTGGATTTTAAGAAACCTCAACACTTTATTGTTTACTAACCGTTTACATAACAATGGCACGCCATTTCTTGGATTTTATGAAACTTAGATCCTTTATTGTTTACTAACCGTTTACACAACATTTGCACGTCATTTTATGAAACTTAAATTAATTCGTTTTTACTAACCGTTTATACAACATTGGCACGTCATTTCTTGGATTTTAAAAGACCTCTATCCCTCATTGTTTACTAATCGTTTACACAACATTGGCACGTCATTTCTTGGATTCTAAGAGACCTCTATCCTTCATTGTTTACTAATCGTTTGCACAATATTGGCACGTCATTTCTTGGATTCTAAGAGACCTCTATCAGTCATATTTTACTAATCGTTTACTCAACATTGGCACGTCATTTCTTGGATTTAAGAGACCTCTATCCTTCATTGTTTACTAATCGTTTGCACAATATTGGCACGTCATTTCTTGGATTTTAAGAGACCTCTATCAGTCATATTTTACTAATCGTTTATTCAACATTTGAACGTCATTTCTTGGATTTTAAGAGAGACCTCTATCCATAATTGTTTACTAATCGTTTACACAACATTTGCACGTCATTGCTTGGATTTTAAGAGACTTCTACCCTTTATTGTTTACTAACCGTTTACACAATATTTGTTCGTCATTTCTTGGATTTTAACATACCTCAACACTTTATTGTTTACTAACCGTTTACATAACATTGGCACGCCATTTCTTGGATTTTATGAGACGTCAATCCTTTATTGTTAACTAACCGTTTACATAACATTGGCACGCCATTTCTTGGATTTTATGAGACGTCAATCCTTTATTGTTAACTAACCGTTTACATAACATTTGCACGCCATTTCTTGGATTTTATGAGACTTCAATCCTTTATTGTTTACTAACCGTTTACACAATATTTGTTCGTCATTTCTTGGATTTTAAGATACCTCAACACTTTATTGTATACTAACCGCTTACACAACATTTGCACATCATTTCTTGGATTTTAAGAGACCTCTATCCTTAATTGTTTACTAATCGTTTACACAACATTTGCACGTCATTTCTTGGATTTTAAGAGCCTTCTATCCTTTATTGTTTACTAACCGTTTACACAATATTTGTTCGTCATTTCTTGGATTTTAAGATACCTCAACACTTTATTGTTTACTAACCGTTTACATAACATTGGCACGCCATTTCTTGGATTTTATGAGACGTCAATCCTTTATTGTTAACTAACCGTTTACGTAACATTGGCACGCCATTTCTTGGATTTTATTAGGCTTCAATCCTTATTTGTTTACTAACCGCTTGCACAACATTTGCACGTCATTTCTTGGATTCTAAGAGATCTCTATCCTTCATTGTTTACTAATCGTTTACACAACATTTGCACGTCATTTCTTGGATTTTAAGAGACTTCTATCCTTTATTGTTTACTAACCGTTTACACAATATTTGTTCGTCATTTCTTGGATTTTAACATACCTCAACACTTTATTGTTTACTAACCGTTTACATAACAATGGCACGCCATTTCTTGGATTTTATGAAACTTAGATCCTTTATTGTTTACTAACCGTTTACATAACATTGGCACGCCATTTCTTGGATTTTATGAGACGTCAATCCTTTATTGTTAACTAACCGTTTACATAACATTGGCACGCCATTTCTTGGATTTTATGAGACGTCAATCCTTTATTGTTAACTAACCGTTTACATAACATTGGCACGCCATTTCTTGGATTTTATTAGGCTTCAATCCTTTATTGTTTACTAACCGCTTGCACAACATTTGCACGTCATTTCTTGGATTCTAAGAGATCTCTATCCTTCATTGTTTACTAATCGTTTACACAACATTTGCACGTCATTTCTTGGATTTTAAGAGACTTCTATCCTTTATTGTTTACTAACCGTTTACACAATATTTGTTCGTCATTTCTTGGATTTTAACATACCTCAACACTTTATTGTTTACTAACCGTTTACATAACATTGGCACGCCATTTCTTGGATTTTATAAGACCTCAATCTTTCATTGTTTGCTAACCGTTTACACAATATTTGTTTGTCATTTCTTGGATTTTAAGAAACCTCAACACTTTATTGTTTACTAACCGTTTACATAACAATGGCACGCCATTTCTTGGATTTTATGAAACTTAGATCCTTTATTGTTTACTAACCGTTTACACAACATTTGCACGTCATTTTATGAAACTTAAATTAATTCGTTTTTACTAACCGTTTATACAACATTGGCACGTCATTTCTTGGATTTTAAAAGACCTCTATCCCTCATTGTTTACTAATCGTTTACACAACATTGGCACGTCATTTCTTGGATTCTAAGAGACCTCTATCCTTCATTGTTTACTAATCGTTTGCACAATATTGGCACGTCATTTCTTGGATTCTAAGAGACCTCTATCAGTCATATTTTACTAATCGTTTACTCAACATTGGCACGTCATTTCTTGGATTTTAAGAGACCTCTATCCTTCATTGTTTACTAATCGTTTGCACAATATTGGCACGTCATTTCTTGGATTTTAAGAGACCTCTATCAGTCATATTTTACTAATCGTTTATTCAACATTTGAACGTCATTTCTTGGATTTTAAGAGACCTCTATCCATAATTGTTTACTAATCGTTTACACAAGATTTGCACGTCATTGCTTGGATTTTAAGAGACTTCTACCCTTTATTGTTTACTAACCGTTTACACAATATTTGTTCGTCATTTCTTGGATTTTAACATACCTCAACACTTTATTGTTTACTAACCGTTTACATAACATTGGCACGCCATTTCTTGGATTTTATGAGACGTCAATCCTTTATTGTTAACTAACCGTTTACATAACATTGGCACGCCATTTCTTGGATTTTATGAGACGTAAATCCTTTATTGTTAACTAACCGTTTACATAACATTTGCACGCCATTTCTTGGATTTTATGAGACTTCAATCCTTTATTGTTTACTAACCGTTTACACAACATTTGCACGTCATTTCTTGGATTTTAAGATACCTCAACACTTTATTGTATACTAACCGCTTACACAACATTTGCACATCATTTCTTGGATTTTAAGAGACCTCTATCCTTAATTGTTTACTAATCGTTTACACAACATTTGCACGTCATTTCTTGGATTTTAAGAGCCTTCTATCCTTTATTGTTTACTAACCGTTTACACAATATTTGTTCGTCATTTCTTGGATTTTAAGATACCTCGACACTTTATTGTTTACTAACCGTTTACATAACATTGGCACGCCATTTCTTGGATTTTATGAGACGTCAATCCTTTATTGTTAACTAACCGTTTACGTAACATTGGCACGCCATTTCTTGGATTTTATTAGGCTTCAATCCTTTATTGTTTACTAACCGCTTGCACAACATTTGCACGTCATTTCTTGGATTCTAAGAGATCTCTATCCTTCATTGTTTACTAATCGTTTACACAACATTTGCACGTCATTTCTTGGATTTTAAGAGACTTCTATCCTTTATTGTTTACTAACCGTTTACACAATATTTGTTCGTCATTTCTTGGATTTTAACATACCTCAACACTTTATTGTTTACTAACCGTTTACATAACAATGGCACGCCATTTCTTGGATTTTATGAAACTTAGATCCTTTATTGTTTACTAACCGTTTACACAACATTTGCACGTCATTTCATGAATTTTATGAAACTTAAATTAATTCGTTTTTACTAACCGTTTATACAACATTGGCACGTCATTTCTTGGATTTTAAAAGACCTCTATCCCTCATTGTTTACTAATCGTTTACACAACATTGGCACGTCATTTCCTGGATTCTAAGAGACCTCTATCCTTCATTGTTTACTAATCGTTTGCACAATATTGGCACGTCATTTCTTGGATTCTAAGAGACCTCTATCAGTCATATTTTACTAATCGTTTACTCAACATTGGCACGTCATTTCTTGGATTTTAAGAGACCTCTATCCTTCATTGTTTACTAATCGTTTGCACAATATTGGCACGTCATTTCTTGGATTCTAAGAGACCTCTATCAGTCATATTTTACTAATCGTTTATTCAACATTTGAACGTCATTTCTTGGATTTTAAGAGACCTCTATCCATAATTGTTTACTATTCGTTTACACAACATTTGCACGTCATTGCTTGGATTTTAAGAGACTTCTACCCTTTATTGTTTACTAACCGTTTACACAATATTTGTTCGTCATTTCTTGGATTTTAACATACCTCAACACTTTATTGTTTACTAACCGTTTACATAACATTGGCACGCCATTTCTTGGATTTTATGAGACGTCAATCCTTTATTGTTAACTAACCGTTTACATAACATTGGCACGCCATTTCTTGGATTTTATGAGACGTCAATCCTTTATTGTTAACTAACCGTTTACATAATATTGGCACGCCATTTCTTGGATTTTATTAGGCTTCAATCCTTTATTGTTTACTAACCGCTTGCACAACATTTGCACGTCATTTCTTGGATTCTAAGAGATCTCTATCCTTCATTGTTTACTAATCGTTTACACAACATTTGCACGTCATTTCTTGGATTTTAAGAGACTTCTATCCTTTATTGTTTACTAACCGTTTACACAATATTTGTTCGTCATTTCTTGGATTTTAACATACCTCAACACTTTATTGTTTACTAACCGTTTACATAACATTGGCACGCCATTTCTTGGATTTTATAAGACCTCAATCTTTCATTGTTTGCTAACCGTTTACACAATATTTGTTTGTCATTTCTTGGATTTTAAGAAACCTCAACACTTTATTGTTTACTAACCGTTTACATAACAATGGCACGCCATTTCTTGGATTTTATGAAACTTAGATCCTTTATTGTTTACTAACCGTTTACACAACATTTGCACGTCATTTTATGAAACTTAAATTAATTCGTTTTTACTAACCGTTTATACAACATTGGCACGTCATTTCTTGGATTTTAAAAGACCTCTATCCCTCATTGTTTACTAATCGTTTACACAACATTGGCACGTCATTTCTTGGATTCTAAGAGACCTCTATCCTTCATTGTTTACTAATCGTTTGCACAATATTGGCACGTCATTTCTTGGATTCTAAGAGACCTCTATCAGTCATATTTTACTAATCGTTTACTCAACATTGGCACGTCATTTCTTGGATTTTAAGAGATCTCTATCCTTCATTGTTTACTAATCGTTTGCACAATATTGGCACGTCATTTCTTGGATTTTAAGAGACCTCTATCAGTCATATTTTACTAATCGTTTATTCAACATTTGAACGTCATTTCTTGGATTTTAAGAGACCTCTATCCATAATTGTTTACTAATCGTTTACACAAGATTTGCACGTCATTGCTTGGATTTTAAGAGACTTCTACCCTTTATTGTTTACTAACCGTTTACACAATATTTGTTCGTCATTTCTTGGATTTTAACATACCTCAACACTTTATTGTTTACTAACCGTTTACATAACATTGGCACGCCATTTCTTGGATTTTATGAGACGTCAATCCTTTATTGTTAACTAACCGTTTACATAACATTGGCACGCCATTTCTTGGATTTTATGAGACGTAAATCCTTTATTGTTAACTAACCGTTTACATAACATTTGCACGCCATTTCTTGGATTTTATGAGACTTCAATCCTTTATTGTTTACTAACCGTTTACACAACATTTGCACGTCATTTCTTGGATTTTAAGATACCTCAACACTTTATTGTATACTAACCGCTTACACAACATTTGCACATCATTTCTTGGATTTTAAGAGACCTCTATCCTTAATTGTTTACTAATCGTTTACACAACATTTGCACGTCATTTCTTGGATTTTAAGAGCCTTCTATCCTTTATTGTTTACTAACCGTTTACACAATATTTGTTCGTCATTTCTTGGATTTTAAGATACCTCGACACTTTATTGTTTACTAACCGTTTACATAACATTGGCACGCCATTTCTTGGATTTTATGAGACGTCAATCCTTTATTGTTAACTAACCGTTTACGTAACATTGGCACGCCATTTCTTGGATTTTATTAGGCTTCAATCCTTTATTGTTTACTAACCGCTTGCACAACATTTGCACGTCATTTCTTGGATTCTAAGAGATCTCTATCCTTCATTGTTTACTAATCGTTTACACAACATTTGCACGTCATTTCTTGGATTTTAAGAGACTTCTATCCTTTATTGTTTACTAACCGTTTACACAATATTTGTTCGTCATTTCTTGGATTTTAACATACCTCAACACTTTATTGTTTACTAACCGTTTACATAACAATGGCACGCCATTTCTTGGATTTTATGAAACTTAGATCCTTTATTGTTTACTAACCGTTTACACAACATTTGCACGTCATTTCATGAATTTTATGAAACTTAAATTAATTCGTTTTTACTAACCGTTTATACAACATTGGCACGTCATTTCTTGGATTTTAAAAGACCTCTATCCCTCATTGTTTACTAATCGTTTACACAACATTGGCACGTCATTTCCTGGATTCTAAGAGACCTCTATCCTTCATTGTTTACTAATCGTTTGCACAATATTGGCACGTCATTTCTTGGATTCTAAGAGACCTCTATCAGTCATATTTTACTAATCGTTTACTCAACATTGGCACGTCATTTCTTGGATTTTAAGAGACCTCTATCCTTCATTGTTTACTAATCGTTTGCACAATATTGGCACGTCATTTCTTGGATTCTAAGAGACCTCTATCAGTCATATTTTACTAATCGTTTATTCAACATTTGAACGTCATTTCTTGGATTTTAAGAGACCTCTATCCATAATTGTTTACTATTCGTTTACACAACATTTGCACGTCATTGCTTGGATTTTAAGAGACTTCTACCCTTTATTGTTTACTAACCGTTTACACAATATTTGTTCGTCATTTCTTGGATTTTAACATACCTCAACACTTTATTGTTTACTAACCGTTTACATAACATTGGCACGCCATTTCTTGGATTTTATGAGACGTCAATCCTTTATTGTTAACTAACCGTTTACATAACATTTGCACGCCATTTCTTGGATTTTATGAGACTTCAATCCTTTATTGTTTACTAACCGTTTACACAATATTTGTTCGTCATTTCTTGGATTTTAAGATACCTCAACACTTTATTGTTTACTAACCGCTTACACAACATTTGCACATCATTTCTTGGATTTTAAGAGACCTCTATCCTTAATTGTTTACTAATCGTTTACACAACATTTGCACGTCATTTCTTGGATTTTAAGAGACTTCTATCCTTTATTGTTTACTAACCGTTTACACAATATTTGTTCGTCATTTCTTGGATTTTAACATACCTCAACACTTTATTGTTTACTAACCGTTTACATAACATTGGCACGCCATTTCTTGGATTTTAAGAGACTTCTATCCTTTATTGTTTACTAACCGTTTACACAATATTTGTTCGTCATTTCTTGGATTTTAACATACCTCAACACTTTATTGTTTACTAACCGTTTACACAATATTTGTTCGTCATTTCTTGGATTTTAAGATACCTCAACACTTTATTGTTTACTAACCGTTTACATAACATTGGCATGCCATTTCTTGGATTTTATGAGACTTCAATCCTTTATTGTTTACTAACCGTTTACACAATATTTGTTCGTCATTTCTTGGATTTTAAGATACCTCAACACTTTATTGTTAACTAACCGTTTACATAACATTGGCACGCCATTTCTTGGATTTTATGAGACTTCAATCCTTTATTGTTTACTAACCGTTTACACAATATTTGTTCGTCATTTCTTGGATTCTAAGAGATCTCTATCCTTCATTGTTTACTAACCGTTTACATAACATTGGCACGCCATTTCTTGGATTTTATGAAACTTCAATCCTTTATTGTTTACTAACCGTTTACACAACATTTGCACGTCATTTCTTGGATTTTAAGATACATCAACATTTTATTTTTTATTAACCGTTTAATTTGCAGTCCATAATTTTAACAAAATATAACTAAAATAAACTTTTTCTTTGTTAGCCAAAATGGTAATTGACTTTATAATTGTTTGTTTATATTGTGATATTGGATTTCTGCAGCTGTTTTCGTCTTCCAACAGGAGCGAAACGTCAGTCTACCTTCCAAACCACGAGAAATATTTTTTTTTTAATTTGTACCCCTGATTTCAATTTATAAACAGAATATATTGAACAAGACGCAGAGAATAATGTTGAGCATTTTCAGTAGCCCGCGCCATTTAATTATTAGCAAGCAAACAAGCAGTGAATGCTAAATTACCGTTTATTTAAAACGGGGCGAATTGAAAGCTCGGAGCTAGCGTCCTAATGGTGTATACAATCACGGATTGTCATGTCGCGTAAACTGTCTAAATTACAGATAATCTGTGCACTCTAGTCTAGTTAGAGTCGAACAAAGGGCGTTGATTGGCTCCCCCTTCTCTCTCTCTCTCTCTCGCACAGCTACGGATGAATTTATTGCGATCTACGAGAGGGGCCCAGAAAACGCTGTCGGTTATGTTAAAATAAACAGATTCGCTCTAGAGAATCCGTATGCAAATAGACCATATGGTTATATATGTAGGGCTACGCATTTATATGGTAGTTTTTTATTAGGCCATTGTTACACTTATTTACTTTCTACAAGAAATAAAGTGTCTTATGGATCATGATTTGTAAATTCCTATTAGTTCACACTTTCCTTTTATAGGTTTCATATAAAAAAGTCGGTCTACGATCGGGTCATACTCCGATTGAGTCCGAAATTTTTAACATTTTTTCAGGGAATAAAATGAAATAACATTTATAATAAATTAATTGCATTTTATGGTCTTTTCGATTTTTAAAATCCAATATTCTTAATTCACAAAAAAATTACGTATTGGTAGTTTTAAACTTTTTTTTTTAATAAAATATAGGACATCAAAAAACGTGAAGTAAAACAACAAAAATTTTTATAAATATTATTTACATTATTAATAACAATTTGATAGTTTGTTTAAGTGGATAAATTAAGAGTTGCTACATTTTTAAGGAAAAACTTCTTATTAATCATCTGGAAAAGCATCATTATGTATATATAAATATAGGCCTATACATTATACATAATATATATATATATATATATTTATATGTATAATGTATAATATATGTATATGTATGTACACACACAACTATTAGATTGCTGGAGTTTAAAACCTCTAGAGTAGTTTTCGATGTTAACAATTTTCGAAAACATTATAACGATTTTTCAGAAAATGTTCACATAGCCCATTGGGTATATAAACGTTAAAAATCCCAAATATACCCATTTACAGTTAAAGGCTATATTCTATAGACCTATGTAAACCATTTTTAGTCTTAAAATTAGTCTTTAGTTTTCAGAAACTTTTCACTTGCCCATTTTATTACTGAGGTACCATTTTTGTACCCTATGTACCATTTTTTGTAAAAATCCCTAGAGCAGTTTTCGAATACAATTGACGTGTGTGTATATATATATATATATATATATATATATATATATATATATATATATATATATATACTGTATATATATATATATATATATATATACTGTATATATATATATATATATATATATATATATAGTGTATATATATATATATATATATATATATATACAACTTTTCGAAAACTTGATGACGGTTTTCAGAAAATTTTCACTTAGTCACCTGAATTGCTGAGGTTAGAAACCAACTATATGCCAATTTTGGTGAAATTGTTAAGAGTTTTCAAGAAAAAATTACATTTATACCTTTATATAGGCCTATATAATTTTTCATTACACACAATTTTTCAAAAACTTGATGATGACGATTTTTCAGAAAGGTTTCACTTAGCCCATTGGATTGCTGAGGTTAGAAACCCCCCATATACCAAATTTAGTGAAAATCCCTAGAGTAGTTCTCTAGAAAAGAATTACAAATATATATTAGGGTGGGCCGAAAAGTCAAAATCGTCAGTTTGAAATACAGTAAAGAAAAAAAAGTTGTATTTTAGGTCCATTAAGTACTGTGTAAAATATTAGTCCGAAGATTTTATATCTTTGGACTACGCAAAAGGCTTAAGGTTTGAATTTTTTTAATCGATTTTATTTAATAAAACCTAATTATAAAATAGTTTCTAGTGGGGAATGTCCTGGCTTTTTAGATAGAATACAGGAATAGTAAATCATGCCAGATGGCTAACAACTGCCAACCGGATATTGAGGCTTTACATTGCTTCAGAATCATCATCAAGCACACTTGAAGAAATGCCAGTGTGGGTGGTGAAAGTCTATCCACCAAGCTGGTTTACTATAAATGAAATGCAAAATTAAAGGATGGAGTTAGCAATCTTTGGTAAACAGTCCAGCTATCGTCCTACTTAGAAAAAGGCCTAAGGAAAGTTGTAAACAAATGTTTGCACACAATCGCTACTCGCACACCCTGACAATGTTATAGTGGGACAGTCGCAAAGACATACGTCAAGTTTCAAGGCAGTTGGAAGCAAGACCGGCAAGAAGACCTCTAAAGAATAGTGAAGAATGGAGTTTCTGACATTCAGGCGGAAGGTGTGTAAAATTGCCAACACGCACACAAGATGTAGAGAGGACAGTAAAATAGGTGACTAAATATTCTCAACAAGTGTGCGATGGAGCAAAGAGAATTGCTGTGATTAGATCCAGATTGGCAGATAGAGTCATAAAACCTCAATTTGAGGCAAACAAAGATTTCAAGGCTTAAACAATCAAAATAAATAACGTGTTCTCATGGTCGGGTGGATGGGAGGGCTCGGGCGGGGTCGAAGTGCAACCACCTCCTCGCGGTGAGTCGTGGATAGTTATATATGAATTAGCCAAGAGCTGCTTATGGAAGTTGCCATTATACATACCATCAGTTAGATAGTGAAATAACATTTTCAATCAAATATAGACAACATGGAAAAACCATTTTTTTAAATACAAAATGTAAAGATCGAGTCATATGGGCATTAACTTCGCATATAAGCCTAAGGATATCTACTCGTATCTAAGGATATTAAGCCTAGTAAGGCTTTTAAATTCTTAGCCATAATTTAAAAAAAATATGGCAAAGAACGTCTGAAGTATGCTAGTAATGAATTATGCTAGTATGTCTGAAGTCAACTTTAAACACTACTGTGTTCTTATTTTATTCAAAAATGTTTTTTTCAAAACATATGTGAGAAACTCTATTTTTCGAAAAAATCCAAATATTAAGCCTTTTGCGCATCTAAAGATATTCGGCTAATATTTTTATTAGTGCATCTAATATACAACTTTTTTTCTTTACTGCCTTTCGATTTGACTATTTTGACTTATACCCTTATGCACACACACACACACACACACACACACACATATATATATATATATATATATATATATAGGTACAAATTTTCGAAAACTTGACGAATTTTCAGAAAATTTTCACTAAGGCCATTGGATTGCTAGGGTTAAAACCCCCTATATATTAAACTTTAGTGAAAATCCCTGGACTAGTTTTTGAGAAAATATTTACACATACATATATATTTACACATAGGCCTATACAATTATTAGACGTTCAAGAATATTAGATATACCTTGTTCTAATTTTCAACCGTTAATAAAATACTTCTCATTCATTCACTAAAGTTAAATAATTTTTTTAAATCTTGCAGTGGATGACGCTTGAAGTTAGTACAGTTTTGTTTAAAAGATTAATTTAATTTAATTAATTTTAGTTTCATGTGGGAGAAAAACGATTCACAAAAGGGGGAAGGTATGCAATGCAAATATTTCGTTCCATTTGGCTTAAAATGAGTGATATACGATTTCTTGAAACAGCTGATTTTATGTTTTAGGTTATGTGGTAGAACAGCTGTTTTAAGGCATAGGTTATGTTACTTTATTTGTATGAATTGTAATTATTTAATAAAAAAGTAACTAAAATAAAATTTATCTTTGTTGACCTAAGTAGGAATTAAGCTTAAAACATTTTTTGTTTATATTACTTGTTAATCAAGATAGTTAATTTTCGTTTCTGATACGATTGCTCAGGCACCTGTCATTCCAAAGTGGTATTTAGTTCTCTTCCTGCCACTCATAACTCAAGGTACTTTCCAGAGTTTGCCGACTTGACAGAATACCGAATGAACAAATACGGGAATTTATCCGCTATTAGCAGCCTCATCAGGTTTAGACCTATAGATTTAGTATGTTGAAATCCAGATAAGAAAGATCCTGGAGATAGATTTATGTACTGACATCTCGTGAGTAAAGAATAACATTGCACCACAATGCGATACAAAAATAGATAGACCTACAATCAAAGTACGGTGGAGCTCTGATTATTCGATGTTGAGTGAGCCTCGGATAGACGAAATGGATGAAAACGTGTTCTAAGATGTGAAAAAGTTGTAAATTTTTTTATGAACGGAAAAAATAATGAAAAATACAAATATAAAATTAAAAACACTATTAAATTTAAAACGTAGGCTATTAAATGTAGGCTATATGTAGGCTATTTGCTCTAGGAGCATAGAGCCAAACTATTTATACGTAGTGTATTCCTTTTTACTACCTCGGTTAGTCGGGGCTCGGATAATCGAGTTTCTTCTAGAGCAAACTACTAGTAGGCTAGTACAAGGCTGGTTTTCTACCCGCGCTAAGGTGTGGATATAAAATTCAAGTTTACTTGTACATCGTCTAATGGCATTACATAGAAGGGTGGTACCGAACCGGTCCTATGGTCAAAATATTCCAATGATATGTTTGCTGCTTAAGAAAAGGCCACGGTCGAAGTAATCGGATGGTTAGTAAGCAGGTAGAGGCAGGAAATCCCGGAAAGGTTACGCAAGTACCCTTCAGCACCCCATCCCACACACTTACTGCAACAAGCCATTTCTCATCTTGATAGTCACGTCACGGTGGGCGTAACTAGCGAGTAGAAAAAGTGTACGATGTTTCCTACGTTGAGTGAGTAATAACCTAATGTAACCTAACTATTATTTCTATAGTTTGTTCATGTATGTTTCCTTTCGGTCCACTCCTAGCTGACCCCTACGCGAACCATCGGACCAGTTCGACTTAGTGGAGGCCAAGAGTGTAGCGGACACCATACTGCGACATACTGACAACATCAAGCAGGGGTTTTCTGCAACTCTAGTCCATGCCCATTAGGTAGCGTGTTTAACCTACTTGATGAGATTTGTTTCAATAATATAACACGTTAAATGGGATCATTTTTGTTGAAAGATTGAGATGAGTAGACACCACTGATGATAGATAGCGTAATATCGGAGATTCTGATCCTAGTTCCGGAACGTAAATCCAACGCCTTTAAGCAATAAATCTAAATCCTGCCAACAAGCATAGCCCAACCTCGCGATCCCGTTCGTAAAAGGACAAGTACTTCTGCCCCTTAACGCGGCCCAGCAAGGTGCCAATTAAATAGCAAGTCCCCCGCGACCCTGTCGTGCCAGGATACAAAGCTGAGGCCCTCTTAATTACGTTTCCACTTTTGGAAGCTAAACTACGCCCTTACCTTTAAATTCATTAAGTTATATGTGCGCTGTTGTTTTTTCCAAAATTGCTGGCTGAGACCCGTGTTAATTTCTAGTTATAGGTATCTGTAGTAGTAATAACGCGAGAGTTCTTAAAACACATGGTCAGCTGAAAGTTCGCTGTTTGGCCAGGGCGTAGCAGCACATGTGATACTGTCGCGTCATTAATTAATCTATGCGCCAAAATAAACAGAACTGTAACAGTTACAAGATTTTATTTTATTTCATTTACATAGTTTTACAAACACATACAAGTAAAAAGAAGCTAAATTGGTTAGACTCGGGTATAAACATGTTCTATACGACCTACGTTCAATTTGAGGCAACATTCGTACCGTACTTGAAGGTTTTGCACTACAGACCTGCCGCTGTGTCAAAATACTACTTGATTTTCGAAATGTCTCAACAACGATAGTAATCACAGCGTTATTAGGCGGGCTTTGGTGAAATTGTGGTGAAAACGTAATGCAGTGCGTGAATAATCTTAGTAAAAAACTAACCTCAAATGAAATACGTCAACACGAATAGTGGCAACAATCAACAGTCGCCACAGCTGATCGACAACTACAGCTGATTCGGTTTCAGTACTTTTTGCGCATACGATATTTATAGCATGAATGTCAACTTACTTCAGAAATAAAGAAATAGAAATCAAATTTGCCTTTCTACCTGAACCCCTTTAGAAACAAGAAACCCTCAGCCACTAAGAAAATAGAAGCATGGTCCAATACCAGTTGTAACCTTCTGATGATGCCGATGGCATTTTTCTTCTAATGGTTTGTTAAAAATCACCTGTTTAAAACAGAAATCACCTGTTCATTATTCAAGCTCCTTGGTACTGGGGGAACGGTTTCCCGCTATTTTTGCAGTGGTAATTTTTCCGGAAACTATGCTTTTTGTTGAACAATGACAGTTTTGGAACTGGATGGTGAGCAAGGTACTTTAGGATTTTGGGGAAATAAACCACTACTGAACAACCAAAGTAGTTATTGAACTAGAAATATTTCAAATAAAATTAAGTTAAGGTAAACAATTATTTGTTTTAATTCAAAATTTCAGATGGTTAAAACAATGTTAGTACAATGTTTTGATGAATGCTTTTTATTTCACGGCACGTAATGTAAACCTTCCACTGGGCCCTGTTGTATTTGACAGACAAAACTTGAGTGCATGAAAAAATATTATAATTCTATGACTATAGTAATCAAGTAGTAGACGTAGGCGTTTTTGGAAATAATTGTTGCTGTATCACGATAATGGGGGGGGGGAGTAAGGATCCCTTTTGGAATTGTACAAGTTGCCGAACCGTCGTCGCCTCTGGAGATGGTGTGTCTTGTTCCTTTCCGGATCTAGAGCGGTTCTGAAACTATAAACCCTCTGTAGTCTAACAGAAGAGAAAACCCGATTTTACCATTCCCGGGATCGTTTTGGGAATGGTATAGGCCTATATATGCTAGGTATACCCTACAACCTAGAGCGAGTAACAAGGCAGCCTTGTGTAAGTCTAGTCTGGTCCTCGTGTACAGTAAAATCCTAGTTATCCAAACCCCGACTCGCCTGATAGAGAAAATAAGTAAATATACGTTTCAAGCTATGTAAGTCTTTTTTATTTGTACATCTTTTTTCAATTCCTTCTATTAGCTCACACTCTCCTGACACAAATCTTGAATCGTTAATAGCATACGTTTTTATTCATCCAATCAAGTTCAAAAATATTTCTTTTAACCTGTAGTGGATAACAATTGATGTTAATTTAGTTATTTTTAACAACTGAAAAATATTTTTCAAATATTTATTCAATAAATAAATTATAAAAATTTGGTGGACTATTCGATCTGAGTATCTTCATGTTCGAAGTCTAGCGCTTTGGCACTGAGCCAACTAACCAATAGCTGTAAATGTACTGCTCAAAGATGTATATGAATGTTTAATTTGCCCCCATCTGTTTGTCGTCGAAACCTCCATTCCACAACCTTAAATTGTTGCGTGGTTACCAAAAATATCATAAATAATACTCTAGGATTAAAAATGAATGTAAAGAATAAAATAAACAAACAAACTGGATTAACGATATCGAACCTTGCTTCACAATCGGACGGTGCAAAAGGAAAACGAAAAGAAACTACAGCACTATGCAAGCGACGAAAAAAGAAAGCGTATAAATAGTAATAAACAACAATAATAGTCCAACACCATACATAGAAGGCAAATGTAAAATTGCAAGGAAATTAGCTTTCTATTTTGCCACTTCATATTGTTATTCTGACATATGTATATACATATTTATATTAATTCTAATTATAGAATAAAAAGAAACAAATAAAATTTTTCTTTGTTGATTTAAGTAGGAATTAACTCTTTAAAAAATTGTGTTTCTTGTTTTATCTGATAATATAATACATTAAATGCCGTTTTCACATCTTTGAGCAAGTTTTCATTAATTCTACTATACGTTTACCTCCGTAATTTTTTACTGTGTCCGTGTCATCCGAGTTTCCGATTATCCGATGTACCCTCGGTGCACATTACACCGGATAATCGAGGCTCACTGCAGAGCGGACGTCACGATACATTTGAAATGATAGTTTATTCGCGGTAGTTAGGCTAACTGTTAAGTTATTGTGAACTAATATAACTTCCAGAAAGTTATATAGCCTACGTGTAAGAGCTTTGTATAAACTCTTGCGTCATCACATAATCTGGTCAAATATAAAGTATTTCCTAGCACACTAGAAATTATGTTTAAAAAGGAATGAAACATAACCGCTAGATAACCTCTAAGCGAATACCAAAGATACTGAGTTTTAATAAATTGCAGTTATGTAAAGAGGGAGAAAGCTAAAGAATGTATTTCGCACTGTATAAATAGAAATGTAGAGAAATAGAAATTGGGTGACATTCTCGTTACAAAGTTTAAGTGTGACGTCACGTAGTACCGATACACTCCATGTGAAGTTTTTTTATAGGCGAATCCATGTAAAATTACACTTGAAAATTCATTTCCTTCTTGCACCACATGAATAGCTCCTCCCAAGCCTGGTGTATAGTAAGTCAAGAGCTCGCTCGCCAGCTTGTATAAATAAATAAATAAGGAAAGCCACTCATAACCGGCGACTACATGTTTTCACGGCAGTTAGTGGTCTACATTTACCCCTCACAGCTCGAATCCGTTGCTAAGAGACACTTTAGAAGAGGTTAAACAATAAAGGTTAAACCAACAGCAATCAAATGAACAGGGAAAAGCATCATTAAGGATATATTCAGATGGCACGACAGTTAATTGCACAGCCCCCTTGATATTGCGGACAATTCCACTGCCTTCCCTCTCCATTTACAATGGTCGTCATTATTAATTACATTCACTCATCACCTGTATAGCCTCACGTACTATCGTCATTATAATTAATGTAAAAATGTGTCATTACAATTATGTTTCGGTTAAAGCGTGCATTCATTGCTACAGATAAATTAATGTGGTAGTTATGTCACTTGTTTTAATATTATCAGAAAATAGTTATTTTAGTTTTAGCCATTTATACAATGTATAATCAAATCGTAAGCAGATGGTTTTGCAAAGTTCTAATAAACAAAGTTTTGTTTTAATTAATTAAGAAAATACAAGACCATTTAACTGCATAACTTTTAGTTACAAAATTACGTTACTATAGTTTATTTCAATTCACAAAATTATGATAATTAGAAGCATACGTATCGTATTCTGTAAGTTATTTATTAATAAAATCATATGAGGAAAAATATAAATTTCCCAAGCCATATGACTCATGATTATGGCTCTCCTTCTCCTCAATTAACGCAAATTGAGGCATATTGTGCAATATAAATTAAATGCTTGTTATATGTGTTCATCGTAAAGTGGAGCAGATGTGGCCTGAGACCCCGATCTTCGGACGAGCAGTGGTTCACTTGTTACATAAAGGAGGACCCGAA
This sequence comes from Prosapia bicincta, assembly GCA_036971475.1. Taxonomy (NCBI): domain Eukaryota; kingdom Metazoa; phylum Arthropoda; class Insecta; order Hemiptera; family Cercopidae; genus Prosapia; species Prosapia bicincta. Next base: position 331,004,020 of record JBAIZL010000001.1, on the reverse strand, counting down.
CCGATCCGCTTTTTGCGGACCCTATTCAAAAAACTGATTTGTATTAAATTTAAGAAATAAAAAAAAGGTTTTTTGCCTTCTGCTTCGTCTTGTCCCCCACTTTGCCCGACTGATTTCCTCTTACTCATGACCAGTCTCGACCGAATTTATTAACAGTTATATTTCAATCTGTTCCAGTTCTCTTACTGTCGTCAAGTCCGGCTACTATGAAATGGGTTCTTTTTAAAGAATCAGTAAAGTATTACGTAAACTTGCGGGCATTTACTCCACACAATTACTCCATTTATAGGCTACGTCTGAATTTATTAACAGTTCTATTTCACTCGGTCCCAGTCACTTTACCGTTGCCTTATCGGTTATTACAAAATGGGTTTTACGAATTGGTAACGTCTAACGTAAACTTGTAGAGCATTTACTCCACGCAAATACTCCATTTATAGGCTACGTTTGAATTTATTAACAGTTCTATTTCATTCGGTCCCAGTCACTTTACTGTTGCCTTGTCGGTAACTACAAAATAGGTTTTATGAATTGGTAACGTCCAACGTAAACGTGTAGAGCGTTTACTCCACGCAAATACTCCACTTGTACGTTGCGCAAACAGAGCGTACTACTAAGCTCTGGGCTAACTTGTGCTTATCGTCACCAGAAAACAGTAATTACACCTGTATCTTTAGGGGTTGAAGTGTAGACGCCGGAAGCTAGGAAATAACGAGTTGTCCTTGAGTTACTACAATGAAGCGGTCCTACTAACGTGGACTCAAGTCGTTCTTTCGACATTTGATTACTTCGGGCTGAATCGGCTGCTAAGTTCACTAGATGCCATTACGTATAAGGCGTATTACTAGCGGCAGTTGTAAAGTTAAGTTTGATATTTTAATATTTTGGTAATATTGTCGAACATACATTAAAATATTATTTACAGTGTCGAGATCAGTATTTACATCAAGTTCTCGCATAATTCTTGGGTTCACATAAATGTTTTAACCTACCTCACAGCATCGTTGGTGTCCACATGTTTGCTGTAATATCCTAGGCCTATAGTTCTCGTAAATCCTAACCTTACCTCTAGTAAACTCTCCTAAAGCTACATTCTCGCATAATTCTTAGGTTCACATAAATATTCTAACTTACCTCACAGCGTCGTTGGTGTCCACATGTTTGCTGTAATATCCTAGGCCTATAGTTCTCGTAAATCCTAACCTTACCCCTAGTAAACTCTTCTAAAGCTACATTCTCGCATAATTCTTAGGTTCACATAAATATTCTAACTTACCTCACAGCGTCGTTGGTGTCCACTTGTTTGCTGTAATATCTTGGTTTTGGCCTATAGTTCTTACAAATCCTAACCTTACCCATAGTAATCTCTCCTAAAGCTACATTATCGCATAATTCTTAGGTTCACCTAAATATTCTAACTTACCTCACAGCGTCGTTGGTGTCCACATGTTTGCTGTAATAACCTAGGCCTATAGTTCTCGTAAATCCTAACCTTACCCCTAGTAAACTCTTCTAAAGCTACATTCTCGCATAATTCTTAGGTTCACATAAATATTCTAACTTACCTCACAGCGTCGTTGGTGTCCACTTGTTTGCTATAATAACCTAGGCCTATAGTTCTCGTAAATCCTAACCTTACCCATATTAAACTCTCCTAAAGCTACATTCTCGCATAATTCTTAGGTTCACATAAATATTCTAACTTACCTCACAGCATCGTTGGTGTCCACTTGTTTGCTGTAATATCCTAGGCCTATAGTTCTCGTAAATCCTAACCTTACCCATAGTAATCTCTCCTAAAGCTACATTATCGCATAATTCTTAGGTTCACATAAATATTCTAACTTACCTCACAGCGTCGTTGGTGTCCACTTGTTTGCTGTAATAACCTAGGCCTATAGTTCTCGTAAATCCTAACCTTACCCCTAGTAAACTCTTCTAAAGCTACATTCTCGCATAATTCTTAGGTTCACATAAATATTCTAACTTACCTCACAGCGTCGTTGGTGTCCACTTGTTTGCTGTAATAACCTAGGCCTATAGTTCTCGTAAATCCTAACCTTACCCCTAGTAAACTCTTCTAAAGCTACATTCTCGCATAATTCTTAGGTTCACATAAATATTCTAACTTACCTCACAGCGTCGTTGGTGTCCACTTGTTTGCTGTAATATCCTAGGCCTATAGTTCTCGTAAATCCTAACATTACCCCTAGTAAACTCTTCTAAAGCTACATTCTCGCATAATTCTTAGGTTCACATAAATATTCTAACTTACCTCACAGCGTCGTTGGTGTCCACTTGATTGCTGTAATAACCTAAGCCTATAGTTCTCGTAAATCCTAACCTTACCCCTAGTAAACTCTTCTAAAGCTACATTCTCGCATAATTCTTAGGTTCACATAAATATTCTAACTTACCTCACAGCGTCGTTGGTGTCCACTTGTTTGCTGTAATAACCTAGGCCTATAGTTCTCGTAAATCCTAACCTTACCCCTAGTAAACTCTTCTAAAGCTACATTCTCGCATAATTCTTAGGTTCACATAAATATTCTAACTTACCTCACAGCGTCGTTGGTGTCCACTTGTTTGCTGTAATAACCTAGGCCTATAGTTCTCGTAAATCCTAACCTTACCCCTAGTAAACTCTTCTAAAGCTACATTCTCGCATAATTCTTAGGTTCACATAAATATTCTAACTTACCTCACAGCGTCGTTAATGTCCACTTGTTTGCTGTAATAACCTAGGCCTATAGTTCTCGTAAATCCTAACCTTAACCCTAGTAAACTCTTCTAAAGCTACATTCTCGCATAATTCTTAGGTTCACATAAATATTCTAACTTACCTCACAGCGTCGTTGGTGTCCACTTGTTTGCTGTAATAACCTAGGCCTATAGTTCTCGTAAATCCTAACCTTACCCCTAGTAAACTCTTCTAAAGCTACATTCTCGCATAATTCTTAGGTTCACATAAATATTCTAACTTACCTCACAGCGTCGTTGGTGTCCACTTGTTTGCTGTAATAACCTAGGCCTATAGTTCTCGTAAATCCTAACCTTACCCCTAGTAAACTCTTCTAAAGCTACATTCTCGCATAATTCTTAGGTTCACATAAATATTCTAACTTACCTCACAGCGTCGTTGGTGTCCACTTGTTTGCTGTAATAACCTAGGCCTATAGTTCTCGTAAATCCTAACCTTACCCCTAGTAAACTCTTCTAAAGCTACATTCTCGCATAATTCTTAGGTTCACATAAATATTCTAACTTACCTCACAGCGTCGTTGGTGTCCACTTGTTTGCTGTAATAACCTAGGCCTATAGTTCTCGTAAATCCTAACCTTACCCCTAGTAAACTCTTCTAAAGCTACATTCTCGCATAATTTTTAGGTTCACATAAATATTCTAACTTACCTCACAGCGTCGTTGGTGTCCACTTGTTTGCTGTAATAACCTAGGCCTATAGTTCTCGTAAATCCTAACCTTACCCCTAGTAAACTCTCCTAAAGCTACATTCTCGCATAATTCTTAGGTTCACATAAATATTCTAACTTACCTCACAGCGTCGTTGGTGTCCACTTGTTTGCTGTAATAACCTAGGCCTATAGTTCTCGTAAATCCTAACCTTACCCCTAGTAAACTCTTCTAAAGCTACATTCTCGCATAATTCTTGGGATCACATAAATATTCTAACTTACCTCACAGCGTCGTTGGTGTCCACTTGTTTGCTGTAATAACCTAGGCCTATAGTTCTCGTAAATCCTAACCTTACCCCTAGTAAACTCTTCTAAAGCTACATTTTCGCATAATTCTTAGGTTCACATAAATATTCTAACTTACCTCACAGCGTCGTTGGCGTCCACATGTTTGCTGTAATATCCTAGGCCTATAGTTCTCGTAAATCCTAACCTTACCCCTAGTAAACTCTTCTAAAACTACATTCTCGCATAATTCTTGGGATCACATAAATATTCTAACTTACCTCACAGCATCGTTGGTGTCCACATGTTTGCTGTAATAACCTAGGCCTATAGTTCTCGTAAATCCTAACCTTACCCCTAGTAAACTCTCCTAAAGCTACATTCTAGCATAATTCTTAGGTTCACATAAATATTCTAACTTACCTCACAGCATCGTTGGCGTCCACATGTTTGCTGTAATATCCTAGGCCTATAGATCTCGTAAATCCTAACCTTACCCCTAGTAAACTCTCCTAAAGCTACATTCTCGCATAATTCTTAGGTTCACATAAATATTCTAACTTACCTCACAGCATCGTTGGTGTCCACATGTTTGCTGTAATAACCTAGGCCTATAGTTCTCTTAAATCCTAACCTTACCTCTAGTAAACTCTCCTAAAGCTACATTCTCGCATAATTCTTAGGTTCACATAAATATTCTACATTCTCGCATAATTCTTAGGTTCACATAAATATTCTAACTTACCTCACAGCATCGTTGGTGTCCACATGTTTGCTGTAATAACCTAGGCCTATAGTTCTCGTAAATCCTAACCTTACCCCTAGTAAACTCTCCTAAAGCTACATTCTCGCATAATTCTTGGGATCACATAAATATTCTAACTTACCTCACAGCGTCGTTGGTGTCCACTTGTTTCCTGTAATATCTTGGTTTTGGCCTATAGTTCTTGCAAATCCTAACCTTACCCATAGTAAACTCTCCTAAAGCTACATTATCGCATAATTCTTAGGTTCACATAAATGTTTTAACATACCTCACAGCGTCGTTGGTGTCCACCTGTTTCCTGTAATACCTTGGTTTAGGCCTATAGTTCTCGTAAATCCTAACCTTACCCATTGTAAACTCGCCTTTTCTACCATAATCCTTGGGACCACATAAATATTCTAACCTACCTTACAGCGTCGTTGGTGTTCACTTGTTTCCTGTAATACCTTGGTTTAGGCTTTAGGTTCTGGCAAATCCTAACCTTACCCACAGTAGACTCGCCTAAAGCCACATTCTCACATAATCCTTGGGACCACATTAATGTTCTAACTTACCTTATAGCGTCGTTGGTGTCCTCTTGTTTCCTGTAATACCTTGGTTTAGGCCTATAGTTCTCCTAAATCCTAACCTTACCCATTGTAAACTCGCCTAAAGGCATATTCTCACATAATCCTTGGGACCACATAAATATTCTAAACTACCTCACAGCGTCGTTATTGTCCACTTGTTTCCTGTAATACCTTGGTTTAGGCCTACAGTTCTCGTCAATCCTAACGTTGCCCATTGTAAACTCGCCTAAAGCCACATTCTCACATAATCCTTGGGACCACATAAATATTCTAACTTACCTTACAGCGTCGTTGGTGTTCTCTTGTTTCCTGTAATACCTTGGTTTAGGCTTAACGTTCTGGAAAATCCTAACCTTACCCACGGTTGACTCGCCTAAAGCCACATTCTTACATAATCCTTGGGACCACACAAATATTCTAACTTACCTTATAGCGTCGTTGGTGTCCTCTTGTTTCCTGTAATACCTTGGTTTGGGCTTTACGTTCTGGAAAATCCTAACCTTACCCACGGTTGACTCGCCTAAAGCCACATTCTCACATAATCCTTGGGACCACATAAATATTCTAAACTACCTCACAGCGTCGTTATTGTCCACTTGTTTCCTGTAATACCTTGGTTTAGGCCTACAGTTCTCGTAAATCCTAACCTTACCCATTGTAAACTCGCCTAAAGCCACATTCTCACATAATCCTTGGGACCACATAAATATTCTAAATTACCTCACAGCGTCGTTATTGTCCACTTGTTTCCTGTAATACCTTGGTTTAGGCCGACAGTTCTCGTAAATCCTAACCTTACCCACGGTAGACTCGCCTAAAGCCACATTCTCACATAATCCTTGGGACCACATAAATATTCTAAACTACCTCACAGCGTCGTTATTGTCCACTTGTTTCCTGTAATACCTTGGTTTAGGCCTACAGTTCTCGTAAATCCTAACCTTACCCATTGTAAACTCGCCTAAAGCCACATTCTCACATAATCCTTGGGACCACATAAATATTCTAAACTACCTCACAGCGTCGTTATTGTCCACTTGTTTCCTGTAATACCTTGGTTTAGGCCTACAGTTCTCGTAAATCCTAACCTTACCCATTGTAAACTCGCCTAAAGCCACATTCTCACATAATCCTTGGGACCACATAAATATTCTAAACTACCTCACAGCGTCGTTATTGTCCACTTGTTTCCTGTAATACCTTGGTTTAGGCCTACATTTCTCGTAAATCCTAACCTTACCCATTGTAAACTCGCCTAAAGCCACATTCTCACATCCTAATCCTTGGGACCACATAAATATTCTAAACTACCTCACAGCGTCGTTATTGTCCACTTGTTTCCTGTAATACCTTGGTTTAGGCCTACAGTTCTCGTAAATCCTAACCTTACCCATTGTAAACTCGCCTAAAGCCACATTCTCACATAATCCTTGGGACCACATAAATATTCTAAATTACCTCACAGCGTCGTTATTGTCCACTTGTTTCCTGTAATACCTTGGTTTAGGCCTACAGTTCTCGTAAATCCTAACCTTACCCACGGTAGACTCGCCTAAAGCCACATTCTCACATAATCCTTGGGACCACATAAATATTCTAAACTACCTCACAGCGTCGTTATTGTCCACTTGTTTCCTGTAATACCTTGGTTTAGGCCTACAGTTCTCGTAAATCCTAACCTTACCCATTGTACACTCGCCTAAAGCCACATTCTCACATAATCCTTGGGACCACATAAATATTCTAAACTACCTCACAGCGTCGTTATTGTCCACTTGTTTCCTGTAATACCTTGGTTTAGGCCTACAGTTCTCGTAAATCCTAACCTTACCCATTGTAAACTCGCCTAAAGCCACATTCTCACATAATCCTTGGGACCACATAAATATTCTAAACTACCTCACAGCGTCGTTATTGTCCACTTGTTTCCTGTAATACCTTGGTTTAGGCCTACAGTTCTCGTAAATCCTAACCTTACCCATTGTAAACTCGCCTAAAGCCACATTCTCACATAATCCTTGGGACCACATAAATATTCTAAACTACCTCACAGCGTCGTTATTGTCCACTTGTTTCCTGTAATACCTTGGTTTAGGCCTACAGTTCTCGTAAATCCTAACCTTACCCATTGTAAGCTCGCCTAAAGTTACATTCTCACATCCTAATCCTTGGGACCACATAAATATTCTAAACTACCTCACAGCGTCGTTATTGTCCACTTGTTTCCTGTAATACCTTGGTTTAGGCCTACAGTTCTCGTAAATCCTAACCTTACCCATTGTAAACTCGCCTAAAGCCACATTCTCACATAATCGTTGGGACCACATAAATATTCTAAACTACCTCACAGCGTCGTTATTGTCCACTTGTTTCCTGTAATACCTTGGTTTAGGCCTATAGTTCTTGTAAATCCTAACCTTACCCATTGTAAACTCGCCTAAAGCCACATTCTCACATAATCCTTGGGACCACATAAATATTCTAAACTACCTCACAGCGTCGTTATTGTCCACTTGTTTCCTGTAATACCTTGGTTTAGGCCTACAGTTCTCGTAAATCCTAACCTTACCCATTGTAAACTCGCCTAAAGCCACATTCTCACATAATCCTTGGGACCACATAAATATTCTAAACTACCTCACAGCGTCGTTATTGTCCACTTGTTTCCTGTAATACCTTGGTTTAGGCCTACAGTTCTCGTAAATCCTAACCTTACCCATTGTAAACTCGCCTAAAGCCACATTCTCACATAATCCTTGGGACCACATAAATATTCTAAACTACCTCACAGCGTCGTTATTGTCCACTTGTTTCCTGTAATACCTTGGTTTAGGCCTACATTTCTCGTAAATCCTAACCTTACCCATTGTAAACTCGCCTAAAGCCACATTCTCACATCCTAATCCTTGGGACCACATAAATATTCTAAACTACCTCACAGCGTCGTTATTGTCCACTTGTTTCCTGTAATACCTTGGTTTAGGCCTACAGTTCTCGTAAATCCTAACCTTACCCATTGTAAACTCGCCTAAAGCCACATTCTCACATAATCCTTGGGACCACATAAATATTCTAAATTACCTCACAGCGTCGTTATTGTCCACTTGTTTCCTGTAATACCTTGGTTTAGGCCTACAGTTCTCGTAAATCCTAACCTTACCCACGGTAGACTCGCCTAAAGCCACATTCTCACATAATCCTTGGGACCACATAAATATTCTAAACTACCTCACAGCGTCGTTATTGTCCACTTGTTTCCTGTAATACCTTGGTTTAGGCCTACAGTTCTCGTAAATCCTAACCTTACCCATTGTAAACTCGCCTAAAGCCACATTCTCACATAATCCTTGGGACCACATAAATATTCTAAACTACCTCACAGCGTCGTTATTGTCCACTTGTTTCCTGTAATACCTTGGTTTAGGCCTACAGTTCTCGTAAATCCTAACCTTACCCATTGTAAACTCGCCTAAAGCCACATTCTCACATAATCCTTGGGACCACATAAATATTCTAAACTACCTCACAGCGTCGTTATTGTCCACTTGTTTCCTGTAATACCTTGGTTTAGGCCTACAGTTCTCGTAAATCCTAACCTTACCCATTGTAAGCTCGCCTAAATTTACATTCTCACATCCTAATCCTTGGGACCACATAAATATTCTAAACTACCTCACAGCGTCGTTATTGTCCACTTGTTTCCTGTAATACCTTGGTTTAGGCCTACAGTTCTCGTAAATCCTAACCTTACCCATTGTAAACTCGCCTAAAGCCACATTCTCACATAATCCTTGGGACCACATAAATATTCTAAACTACCTCACAGCGTCGTTATTGTCCACTTGTTTCCTGTAATACCTTGGTTTAGGCCTACAGTTCTCGTAAATCCTAACCTTACCCATTGTAAGCTCGCCTAAAGTTACATTCTCACATCCTAATCCTTGGGACCACATAAATATTCTAAACTACCTCACAGCGTCGTTATTGTCCACTTGTTTCCTGTAATACCTTGGTTTAGGCCTACAGTTCTCGTAAATCCTAACCTTACCCATTGTAAACTCGCCTAAAGCCACATTCTCACATAATCGTTGGGACCACATAAATATTCTAAACTACCTCACAGCGTCGTTATTGTCCACTTGTTTCCTGTAATACCTTGGTTTAGGCCTATAGTTCTTGTAAATCCTAACCTTACCCATTGTAAACTCGCCTAAAGCCACATTCTCACATAATCCTTGGGACCACATAAATATTCTAAACTACCTCACAGCGTCGTTATTGTCCACTTGTTTCCTGTAATACCTTGGTTTAGGCCTACAGTTCTCGTAAATCCTAACCTTACCCATTGTAAACTCGCCTAAAGCCACATTCTCACATAATCCTTGGGACCACATAAATATTCTAAACTACCTCACAGCGTCGTTATTGTCCACTTGTTTCCTGTAATACCTTGGTTTAGGCCTACAGTTCTCGTAAATCCTAACCTTACCCATTGTAAACTCGCCTAAAGCCACATTCTCACATAATCCTTGGGACCACATAAATATTCTAAACTACCTCACAGCGTCGTTATTGTCCACTTGTTTCCTGCAATACCTTGGTTTAGGCCTACATTTCTCGTAAATCCTAACCTTACCCATTGTAAACTCGCCTAAAGCCACATTCTCACATCCTAATCCTTGGGACCACATAAATATTCTAAACTACCTCACAGCGTCGTTATTGTCCACTTGTTTCCTGTAATACCTTGGTTTAGGCCTACAGTTCTCGTAAATCCTAACCTTACCCATTGTAAACTCGCCTAAAGCCACATTCTCACATAATCCTTGGGACCACATAAATATTCTAAATTACCTCACAGCGTCGTTATTGTCCACTTGTTTCCTGTAATACCTTGGTTTAGGCCTACAGTTCTCGTAAATCCTAACCTTACCCACGGTAGACTCGCCTAAAGCCACATTCTCACATAATCCTTGGGACCACATAAATATTCTAAACTACCTCACAGCGTCGTTATTGTCCACTTGTTTCCTGTAATACCTTGGTTTAGGCCTACAGTTCTCGTAAATCCTAACCTTACCCATTGTAAACTCGCCTAAAGCCACATTCTCACATAATCCTTGGGACCACATAAATATTCTAAACTACCTCACAGCGTCGTTATTGTCCACTTGTTTCCTGTAATACCTTGGTTTAGGCCTACAGTTCTCGTAAATCCTAACCTTACCCATTGTAAACTCGCCTAAAGCCACATTCTCACATAATCCTTGGGACCACATAAATATTCTAAACTACCTCACAGCGTCGTTATTGTCCACTTGTTTCCTGTAATACCTTGGTTTAGGCCTACAGTTCTCGTAAATCCTAACCTTACCCATTGTAAGCTCGCCTAAAGTTACATTCTCACATCCTAATCCTTGGGACCACATAAATATTCTAAACTACCTCACAGCGTCGTTATTGTCCACTTGTTTCCTGTAATACCTTGGTTTAGGCCTACAGTTCTCGTAAATCCTAACCTTACCCATTGTAAACTCGCCTAAAGCCACATTCTCACATAATCGTTGGGACCACATAAATATTCTAAACTACCTCACAGCGTCGTTATTGTCCACTTGTTTCCTGTAATACCTTGGTTTAGGCCTATAGTTCTTGTAAATCCTAACCTTACCCATTGTAAACTCGCCTAAAGCCACATTCTCACATAATCCTTGGGACCACATAAATATTCTAAACTACCTCACAGCGTCGTTATTGTCCACTTGTTTCCTGTAATACCTTGGTTTAGGCCTACAGTTCTCGTAAATCCTAACCTTACCCATTGTAAACTCGCCTAAAGCCACATTCTCACATAATCCTTGGGACCACATAAATATTCTAAACTACCTCACAGCGTCGTTATTGTCTACTTGTTTCCTGTAATACCTTGGTTTAGGCCTACAGTTCTCGTAAATTCTAACCTTACCTATTGTAAACTCGCCTAAAGCCACATTCTCACATAATCCTTGGGACCACATAAATATTCTAAACTACCTCACAGCGTCGTTATTGTCCACTTGTTTCCTGTAATACCTTGGTTTAGGCCTACAGTTCTCGTAAATCCTAACCTTACCTATAGTAAACTCACCTCAAGCCAAATTCTCAAAATGTTGCTGTTTCTAATTTTAGTTTTGAATCCGAACGTAACAATCGCTTTACTTATTACACTTTTGCTATTACTTGCGATCAGACGTTTGGTAACTAAAGGTTGTTAAATGGTTAACTTACATTTGGAGGAAACGTTTTCGTTAAACAACCATTTCGTCATGAACAGCAACAAGATTTCGATATTTAATGAATCTCTTTACAACAGTTTTTTTAATAGCGAAACATTTACACAGGAGACTTTCTCAATAATAACAGAAAAACATCAGATACGACGTTTTTGACATTTGGCCTTCTGGTCTTGGCTCCCAACACCCACTTAGACCTCCGTTGTACATGGCCATGCGGAGATGGAAGAAAGAAGAAAGAGGTCAATATTGCTTGGTATAGTGCTGTAATAGCGGCGTACGTTGCTATGGCTACGCGGAATTACTGGCCGGCTAGTGACGTCATTACTTCCAACCGTCACTTCTTGCAAACCGTAAATAAGGATTTGGTTCTCCTATATTCTACATTAAAAAAATTTTCGTATGCCTTTTAAAAAATCGGTCGTTTAATTAATATCTTTGTACACGACTATTGAACACTTTTTTAAAAATTGTCGCTGGTAACAGGAAAATGTTTTTAATTTTCGATATTCTTTAATTATATAACGCGTTTTACTTCTTTGAATCGTCTATTTCGCCAGAGGTAAAGTAAACTGCGTTAGACTTTTGTAACACTTGATCATAGGTATTTTGTGCTACTTAAGCGAAAGGATTTAATAAAACGAAATTGTTCATTTTTTGAAGGTTTAATCATAAAAATGATTTTACAATATATAACTGTAAAAGAGTTATATCCTATCAAATAGACATTTATTTCTAAGTAACACAAGGTTATATTATACAATAAATTCTATGTTGAAAGATTTTCCTTAAGCTAACTACTATATACACAACTATACTGTCTCCATAATAAAGGTAGCCATACTAGTTGTTTAAATGTTTTATGTGCGCTAGCATGATTGTGATGCATTTAAGATTTCTTTCTTGCTATCGTGCTTCTGTGTTCGTTTTTATCTTTTATAAACAGTTTTTCTGATGAACTACATACTAATTATGAAACAAAGGTTATATTAGTATTAAAAATTATTAAACATGTGTGTAGGTTTTAATTATATATATATATATATATATATATATATATATATATATATATATATATATATAACATATATGTTTTAGGCCTATAGCTTACATTATTGTAATTTTCATTCCTGATGATGTTGGTACTGTTTACCAACGAAAAGCTTTGAATATAAATTAATAAATGTTCTTGTATTTGAATAACCTATGTTGTTTTAAATTATTAAACAAGAAAACGTATTATATATATATATATATATATATATATATATATATATATATGTCAAATTTTTAATCATTACTAAAATACTTTTTATTCGTCCATTTAAGTTCAAATACATTTTTTAAACTTTTAATGGATGACACTCGATGTTAATACAGTTTCTTTTCAAATATTAATTTACTAATTAAATTTTATAATTAATTCATTTAAATTTTTCATGATCTAAAAACCTTTCAAATAATGGGTGAGGTATCCAATGTGGTTTTTTTCATCCCATTTAGCTTAAAATAAGGGATAACATATGGTTTCATGAAACAGCTGTTTTTATGTTAAAGGTTATGCGATGGAACACATCGTATTGGTTATGATACTTAATTTATACTATTTGTAAATATTTAGTAAAATGTAACTAAAGTACAATTTTTTTGTTGTTGTTTACTTAAGTAGGAATTGACTAAACATTTTTTTGTTTATATTACTTCTTTTTCAACTTGTAAAATAAAACTTCGAAATGAAATATAGTAATAGAAGTATTTTAGTAAACTAAATTTCCGAGGCTACATCTTTTTCCCATAATAATAAATTATTTATTCGCAAAAAAAGATGCATTTAGTCTGTAAGCGCGTAGAAGTGTCTCCTCTCCGATCGTGAGTGAGGTGCACATTATAGACTAAAACTGCATGAGATGGGCGATATTTTTATGTGTGGGTTAAAATTTTTGGATGGGCATGCGGAATAAGTTAGGCTCCAGAGGGCAGGGCCAGGGGAGTGTACAATATTTAGACTACATTTTTACTTTATATAAACGAATAAGACAATTCTAAAAAACCTCATACATAATTACAGTACAAAGTCTCATACGTTTATTTGCTGGCTGGTAAACAAGACCCTCCCCTTCCCGCCTTCACCTCTTCACCTGTACACTGTGACAAAACTATACCATGCTCGAGCACTAAGTGTAGGATATTTAATATACAGTACACTACAAATTTAAAATTATTATTTACAAGTCCCACATTAACAAGGTAACATTAGACGCTATAAACTGTACAATCATATTTGGTAACAATTCTAAACATAGACTATATACAGTATTGTTATTGGAGGGTGTAAAACTCGACTAGGAAAGTAATAAAAATTAATAACTTATATAAATTACACCAACTATCAGTTACGAAATAAATAAATGAATTTTCACTTATATAAGTAAATGAATTACCTGTGAATAGGGTTTTTTGTTAATCTGGTTCCTGATTATTTTACAACGGTGTTACAATTTAATATTACAATAGAGTTTCAATTGTTCTTCCATTATCCGGCCTTTCGTTTATCCGAGGTAGACGTTATGTGATGTTAGGCTCTAAACCGTAGGCATCAATATAACGCTATCACTTGCTTATCTTTATCTCCCTTTTGCTACGTGTTCACGGCCCCGCTGTTACTACTTGCATTGTATGGCATACACAGCGCCTTGTTTGTATGTTGGAGCCTGCAGGCCATATATACTGTACGTGTTCACTGTCCAGCTGTTACTATTTGCATTGCCTGCGTGTTCACGGATCTACAAGACTTCTATAGAATTTCGGCCACTGTTACCATGTCGTCATTATTATTAAACATAATTTCATTACATCCATTAGTTTTATAAGTCATTGATAATGTAGTAATTTTTGTTCGATATTTAGTTTGTTGAATAAACATGATTGGTATTTTTAGAGAAGGTTTGCAGTAACTGATTGTACTGTAGGCCTACGAGTGAAGAGGCTTTTGGCTCAAACCTCATGCTTGCACTTCCCCGTCTGTGGTCTCAAATACGTCCGACGGTTTTAGCCACCAACACGAACACTTCAAAACTTTTACCGATACGAGAAACAAACTATTATAGCGTTATTTTATTACATTTTACATTTAAAGATTTTAAAAATGACAAAAGATTTTTTAACACATGCTGTCATTTTGAGCCGCTTTTTCATGCCCTTTTCAATTTTTTTAAAAATTTAAACTTATGGAATATCTTGTGGTCAGTGAAATTAGAAATTAATTTTTTGTCAACTTTCCGACAAGGTGGATATTTGAAATTTGCTATATATATATATATATATATATATATATATATATATATATATACAAACAATTACATCATAAATTTACAATTTCATCATAAAATTAAGGCGTGAGGCAGCACTATATGTATTGGCTAATTCAGTTGTAATGTTCTCATGTATTTTGCGCGAATTTTCCGATAGCTATTTGGGCTTAAAGTTTTCATCGTCACCTCATTTCAATAAAAATGCACGAATCATATGAAAATAATGCATTAAAAGAATGTAACTTAAAATTATTTAAAAAAACCTTCTAAAAACATGCGTTTTGTTTGAAACTATCTGAGTAGAAGAGATCCCAGAGTGCAAGTAGTGCTTGCAGCATATAAACGCTTCCAAGAGTAACTATTTGTGGAACTAAGCACATTTGTGGGGCTAGGATATTTCCCACCGCCCCAAACTGGTCCTTGGAAGTTCGGACATGTAAAATATTTTCGTTAAATTCCTACTAAATTTGTATAGGTAGATTTTTAGGGTAGCTGAGTATGAATATTCCAAAACTATCACCTTTAATGTGTTGTTTGTAGTTCAAGTTTTGGTGTTAAATGTAAAAATTCTGTATCATTGTTTCTTGTATTATAACAAATGTTTAGGTAATTTCTTATTAAGGAAAATAAAAGTTTTTCTCAATTCAAAATTTCTTTAGACCCAGCTATAAACTTTATCACTTCTGTCCGCACTCCCTTGAGTGCCAGAACTTAATCAATCTATGATTAGCCCTATTTTATGCATTATTACGGCGATAGAAGGAAACATTTCCCCTCAGTTTGGAGTTGCAAGAAAATCTTTTACAAGATTTAAACTACATTAGAGTTTAACCATTTTTATATGTAGGCCTATTGTTTTAATGAATGGTTAATGTACTATCATTGAAAACAGATTTCTGGAAATATTTTAGCTCAGTTAGAGTCGGGAAGTGGGCGGAAAATCGGTTACAATATGAATCGGTTTAAGATAATTAAGAAATTCTGTTTTAGTTTTTCCACGCCTTAATTTCAAGATTGAAACGTCTATTTTTCGCCATGTTTTATTATTATCGACATGCATCTATATGGCAAATTCAAAGCTTAGCTTATCGGGAGGTTGGCTCGAAACCACTGTACGAGGACAGACAATATGTTTAAATTAATTAAAAACATCGTAATATAGCTTAGGATATTTCAAGTTCGTGCTACACGATAACTGAGACTTCGTGGTCACTCCTTTATATCTGGCAGCCATGCACGTACGTAACATTGCGGAAGATGGCGGCGGCAGTGGACAGGAAGTTGCAAGCTGCCGAGGACTGCGACTGGTAGGTCGGGCAGCAGGTAGGGTCAGCAGACGGGTTCGCTGTGGTCACGTGGTGTAGAAGCTCCTTCTCTACTGTGGCCTGCTGGCGCAACTGTTCCAGCCTCAGTTGGTTCTGCCTTTTCCATTTGGTCCTGCAAAGTAATGCACAACACATTATAGTCCTGATGATGACCACAAGTTAAGCTGAAGTAATAAATTAACTACTTGTGTCTTGTGCTGTTCTAGAGAATCCTAAATATAGAATATATTACGTAGACACAGTTATAGCGGATCGTTGGATGTCAGTAAACAACATGGCCATTGTCGTTGCGGATGGTTTAGTGTAAGTAAACAACATAGACATAGTAATAGCGGATCGTTGGATGTCAGCAACCAACATGGGCATTGTCGTTGCGGATGGTTTAGTGTAAGTAAACAAGATAGACATAGTAATAGCGAATTGCTGGCTATAAGTAAGCAACATTGGCATTTTCATAGTGGATGGTTTGCTGTAAGTAAACAACATAGAAATTGTCATAGTGGATGGTATGTGTAAGTAAACAACATAAACATAGTAATAGCGAATGGTTCGGTGTAACTAAACAACATAGACATAGTAATAGCGGATGGTTGGATGTAAGTAAAAATCATGGGCATTGTCGTTGCGGATGGTTGGGTGTAAGTAAAAAACATGGGCATTGTCATAGGGGATGGTTGGGTGTAAGAAAACAACATAGACATAGGTATAGCTGATGGTTGGATATAATTAAATAACATAAACAAAGGTATACCTGATGGTTGGATATAAGTAAACAACATAAACATAATTTATGCATAGCGGATGGTTGAATGTGAGCAAACTACATAGACAGAGTCTAGCAGATAGTTTTGTGTAAGTACACAATATAGACATATTCATAGCGGATGGTTAGAAGTAAGTAAACAACATATACATATTCATAGCGGATGGTTGGATGTAAGTAAACAACATAGACATTGCCATAGTGGAACATAGACATTGCCATAGTGGAACATAGACATTGCCATAGTGAAGGGTTGGATGTAAGTAAACAACATAAACATAACTTAGGTACAGCGGAGAGTTGAATGTGAGCAAATTACATATCCCTACATATTCATAGAGGATGATTGAATGTAAGTAAACAACATAGACATTGCCATAGTGGAACATAGACATTGCCATAGTGAAGGGTTGGATGTAAGTAAACAACATAGACGTATTTATAACGGATGGTTGGATGTAAGTAAACAACATAAACATAACTTAGGTACAGCGGAGAGTTGAATGTGAGCAAATTACATATACATATTCATAGAGGATGATTGGATGTAGATAAACAACATAGACACTGTCATAATGGATTGTTGGATGCAAGTAAACAACATAGACATATTTATAACGGATAGTACGTAATGTCTGTAATGAAGCTGTGCCATAAAACGGCTCACCTCCTGTTTTGGTACCAGGTTTTAACCTGCGTCTCTGAGAGGTTGAGGGCATCAGCCACGTCGCTGCGATCAGCAACGGACAAGTACTTCTGGCAACGGAACTTCCGCTCTAGGTAGGCCAACTGCGCATGCGTGAAGGCGGTCCTTCTTCTCCTGGGTTTCCTCCCTTTTGCCGGCATGTTCGATGCAGCATCATCTTGTCCGGCGGCCATGAGCTGGCTGTGGTGGTGCTGGAGCAGTAGCGGGAACGCTGTTACGGTTTGTTGGAGTCTGTCGGTCTCTTCGGTGATGTCGTCTTCAGAATCGTCTGTAACAAAAGTATTAAGTTACAATGGCTACCACTGTTTGCTGGTCTAGTAGTCACATCGCTCTGCCAAAAACACAGGCAATACTTTTCTTAAAACTGATTTCGTGTTTTGAAATTTTACTTCATTTTAGTTTATTGAATTACTTTGTAGTTAGTAAAACTTCGGTAAATTTAGATTAGCCCTGCGTTTATTTTTCCCTAATGTTAGGCTTAGCACAGTTAATTTCATCAACAACTAGGCACAAAATATACGTTGAAATCTCTTAATCTCTTGAAAAAACAGTTTTGAGTTTATCAATTTTCCAAACATATTTTTTTAACGGAAAGGAAATAAGGGCGACTTTTTATACAATCGTTTCTTTAGTGTAGCACATACAGAATCGCAACTTGGTTAAATTTGGCTTAAAGTAAGTGATAACATATTATTTCATAAAACAGCTGATTTTATGTTATAGGTTATGTGTTAGAACAGCTGTTTTAATGTAAAAGTTACTTGTAGGGGCCTATTAATTAATGTTATGTTATATTAATTGTAATTATTTATTAAAATGTACCAAAAATAATTTTTTTTGACCTAACGGAAATTCGCTTTAAAAATATATTGTTTATATTACTTTTTGTTAATGAGGACGATCATTTTCCGAAATGTGTTCACTGAACAACGTTATAATCCGAGTTAATGATGGACACATCTGTCGAAACGGGCATCTTCATTTAGGCTTAGTTTCTCTTATTTCTATGTGCTGTAGTATAAATTGGTTTTCTTTTCCTGTATAAATGTGTAGAGTCGCATAAAATGAAAAAATATTAACATTTTCAATGACATTAGCTGAAACAAATAGGATAAACAAACATTTTCTTAAAGTCAATTCCTACTTAAATAAATGAAGAAAAATGTTACCGTAGTTACCTTTTAGTAAATAATTACAGTTCATATAAATAAAGTAACATAATCTATGCGTTAAAACAGCTGTTCAACTACATAACCCCTAACATAAAATCAGCTGTTTTATAAAATCATTGGTCATCACTTATTTTAAGCAAATTGGGAAGAAATAACTATATTGCATAGATTGCCCCTTTTATAAAAAGTTATTCTCCCATATAAAAATATAATTAAATAATTAAATTTAAGTAATGAATTAATATTTGAAAAAAAACAATATTAACATCAACTACAAGTTTAAAAAAAATTTATTTGAACTTGAGAGGTTGCATAAACAGTATTTTATTAACGATTGAAAATTTGAACAATATATATATATATATATATATATATATATATATATATATATATATAAAGAGAGTGTGAACAAAAGTTGAATAAATGTCAGTTAAATTGTATAAACTGATGACATGAATGCGTACAAAAACATTGTGTGCTGAAAGCTTATATGTTTGTGGAAGAAAGAAGTTTAGTTAATGACTGAACTAGTTAGACAAGAAAAGACATTTTTGCAGGAATGCTAGAGTAACTTAAGGGTTGAAGTGTAGCCGCCGGAAGCTAGGAAATAACGACTTGTCCTTGAGTTACTACAATGAAGCGGCCCTGCTAACGTGGATTGACGTCCTTCAGGCTTTACTCGTACGTTCAGGTATGTGTTACCCTCGTCGCAACGATATTTCTGAAAGTTGCACAGTTTGCGCTAAATCGTCTGTTATATTCACAAGTCATATCTAGTAGCTTGCATTCTGAGTGCGGTTGGAATGTCAGGCTTGATCCAGCGAACCCTACTTGATAGGCTATTCTAGTGCTGCTGGTGATGTACAGGTAATATTGCCTAAGACTTAGTTCGCTTAAGTCTACCAACTGGCACACTGTGAACCAGCCGTAGAGATGTAGAGTTCTTGTGATGCTAGTTTCTCGAAGTGATTCACTGCTGCAGCAACCTCTCCTCTCACGCTCTCCATCTTGAGATCTCTGTGTAAGTCAGAGTTTCGGACGTACCATGAAGCCCTCACTACGCGTCTCAATACTTTATCTTAAGGAAGCACTCGATAACTTTCTGATTGCTGTCTTTGGTGCATCCCTAGAGTGGTAACCTTGCGGGGTTGAGTACTTGCTCCTACACCAGTGATTTATTGTAGGGTAGGAATACTGACCCATGAGTCAAACTAGTCTCCTGGTAGCAAATCTCCAGTTAATTTCGTTTCTCTACACATAGCATTAGTTCAGTTTAGAGTCCAACGTTACACCTAGGGTTTTCCCTTCTTTGCTATAAGGGACAAGTCGCTCATTTATTAAAAGGTCAGTTTTGCTCGCTGCGTTATCTGCAAATATAACATGAGCTGACTTGGTTTCGTCAAGCTTGTCTGGTCCAGTCACTGCCGCTGTCCAGGTGTGCTGTAATTTAGCTCTTACGTCTACCTCATTTTGTGCTGCTGACAAGGTACCGGTGACATTCACCATAACGGCGCTGACGTTGACAGTTGACGTTCTATAAAGAAGGTACAGCACCAGGTCGAGAACACTGCCCTGAGGCACCCTGAGACGTTGTCCTTGAAACTGGAATACTTCCTACTTTTTTGATGCGGAAAATCTGTTCGCAAAGTAGGACTTGAGTATTGGAAAAAGTGTAACTGAAATATCGCGATGAATTTTCAAGCGCAAGCCAGCATGCCAGACACGGTCAATTACCTTAGAGACGTCGAGGAAGACGCCAGAGCATTCCTCCTTCGTCTCCAAGGTCTCCTCAATAATTGTGCAAGTTTCTACAATTCAGTGCACCTGACCTATAGTAGAGTGCTTCCTCCAGCAGCAGTCTCTCAAAAGCCTTTGGTATCAATGAAAGCAAACACTCTTATATCGGACGAGAGGATATTGTATCATTCGGTGTTTTACCTGGGTTTCTAATCATTAGTATTTTGGCTACCTTCCTCTCCTCGGAACGAAATAGCCGGAAGCACCCTTTAAGTAGGAGGAAAAGCTCATGACAGCCTTATAGGAGACGCGCCCTCTAAGAGTTATCAGCTCTCCAAAAGATACGCATAGGAGTTGACATGTGGCACAGCATGTTACTAGCGAGAGTTTGCGTCTCCTAACCATCTTCTGACGTTGTTGATCGCAAAACGACGTTCATAAGTCCCGCAACCCGCGAACATTCCTCCCCCAAGGGGCCAGCTTTGGGGAAAACACAAGTTTTCCTGATCTTCGAACAACTTACACATCCAGAGGTGTTATAAGCTCCGCGCACCGAATCATTCGGTCGGTCGCACACGGACAAGGCGCTCTACATTCAAAGCGAAGAGACCAAAGCTCAATAAAGGGATGTTTTGGGGGACTGTCACAACATGGGGTCCTTCTGATTGCCAACCCTCCAGCACGAACTTCCCTCAAACTATTGTTTACTAATGAAGCCTATTACGTACAAACACGGCTACCAACATTCAAACATCGATTTCTTATTTAAGCTTTCCCTTACCCGCTAATCTGGTGCTCGCTGTGTTTGCGATTGTTTAGGGTGAAGGGTGGATTTGTTGGGTGAGACGTTTGGGTGGCTCTCTCTCTCTCTCTCTGTCTGTCTGTCTCTCTCTCTCTCTCTCACACACACACACACACACACACACACAAAACCACACTCTACAAACATCAGACACTATCAAACACTTTATATAAATAACCTAACATGTAAACACTTATTGCTCATGTATAGTAGCTACGTATAGGAGCTTAATATATATAGTAACGCGTTTCGGAAGATCTGTCCCTTTATCAATTCGGACTGTAACTGTCACGATATAAGGCATCCTTTGAAACGCCCACGGTCCATTCGACAAGAAGGAAGTGGTATTATTGGCAAGTGTTTGCATAATAATACATGCGGAACATTATAAATATGCAGAATAGAAGTACCTAGTAAGCATGTAGTAGGCTAATACTGACTTCAGACGGAAGGTTACTACAGATAGCAGCACCACTATTGCAGCGTCATCAGATCCGTCTACTAACAAGGTATTTGTATGGTAATACACCTCCTTATCTATATCCCAGCCTCCAGGGTTCCTGCATGATATGTCGCGAGATTCTTCCTGGAAGGGGTTTTCTTGCCAAGATTTTCATCCCGATCTTAGCGCGACACTTACCTTAATGTTTTCTCTCCCTATCTCCTGATTCTACATGGAAAGAGCTTATCAGTATGGCACATGAGCAATCCTTCACACGCGGTAGGGATACTATCCTTACTAACCTTATTACATTACACCCTTCTAAACTTTACTAAGGTTATACGCATGTGTGACGGAGGCAGCTCGCCAGAGGCTGAGCGGGTTTGGGGGGCCAGAACCGGGTTAAAAAAACATCCGTCTAAATGCTGTCAATATCTTCATAAACGTAAGATGTTTTTGTTTCAAGAAACGTTTTTACTGTTTGTTAATGAAATATTTGTTGTGCAACAGATGGAAACACACGGATTCACATATTTTTAGAAAATGCAGTTTTTTAAGCGAAATTTTTTTTGCATGTGTTTTTGCGATGGGGAAAAAGTTAATTCTTTTTGGTGTCGAAAAGGACTTGACGTAAGGCGAACCTATTCACTAATTCCATATCCAAACATTGCGGATCTAATGGGATCTGGTCACGCTAACAGAATCCTATAGGGCCAACCTGTTTAAATTAACTGACGAGATGTGACTTCATACAACAGTTATTCGTTACTCACGCCCCAACTTACATTTTCTACAGTTAATTAACATATTACTCCTAATTTATGTTACAATAAACCTTACTACATTGAATTAAATATAATATTAATGATTTATATATTTTTGTTCCGATTTTGGAAAGGAAATGTTCTTTAGTCTCGTCTTTGTAGTTTTTTTACTAACTAAATTTTACAATCTTGTTTTTACAAGAGTCTCAAGACTGCCAACATTCTCTTCTCGTACGTGGACTACCACTAATTGTTTTCAATTATTTACCGTGCTTAATTAATACAAAAAAACCTCTAACCCCAAACATTTTCAATCTAAGTTGTGCATTTTGCTTACAAGTAACCATCCTCAGAGGCTTGACAATAGCCAATATTGTTCGCCTCTGAGGATGGTTACTTGATAGCCGAAATGTACATCACCATAGATTAAAAATATTTGTGGTTAAATATTTTTTTTGTATTATTCATTACATGCAGACTATATGTACGGGTGTCCCGATTTTAACTGATGTACTTATATTTTACACTAAAATGTAAAAAATCTAAACCTTTTGCAAAAACTTGTAAAGTACGAGAACGGCCATTTTGGAAGAGGTGTCCAATTTTAATTTCCTATCGTGACTAACTCGGCTAAAGAAAAAGCGTAGAGTTACTCTGGGTAAAGCCTTTAGTATTTTTAAAACAGATTTTAATACAAATTAATAAATATAAATTATGTACACAGTTGCTCAGGCTGAAGGGTGTTTTTGACAGTTTATATTTAGGAGTTGTGGGTAAATACGAAGCAGCCTATGTGTGCTGTATCTCCTTCCTTCATGCAGGTAGTGCGTGGAGTATCACATATTTTATGCAGGGGTTTTATTCGAATGGTTCAGGTGCGGCAACCTGCGATGTGACTATTTCATGTAGACATGATTTGCATAGCCTTTATAGGCTAAGTGAGACTGTGGCATGTAAACAGTCAAACATGGCGAAGGTTTACGCAAACAGCAGTTTCGTCAACATTTAGTGGTTATTCTGAGATTATTGTAAATCATCTTGTGTTCAAAAATATCATAAATATATAAAGTTATAATAATAAATAATTGTGTTTTTTTAGTTATTAGGCACTTAATTTTAAAACTTGGTTAAAGTGTAAAATATATTCTGTTTGTAATAAAACTATGAGGGCGATGATATTCTTTAACGACTTATCCAAATTAGCTTGCATGTAGCTTAATCTCAATTTAATATTACATTCGTCGTCAAAGATTTGTCCTTGTAGAGCGTGGTTCAAGTTAGGAACAAATTTTGTAAATAGTTGTACAACTAACGGCTTCAGTGTTATTTCTTGAGTTTATAAAATCTGTTCTTAAAAAGTCTCAACCGCGCCTAAGGATTTGAAAATTGGGATAAAACTATAAAGCTCATCTTTATATTTGATTAGTTATAGTAAGATTCATTAAATATAAATTATTATAATTATTAACTTATAACAAATATTTAATAATAAGATTTCAACTTAATAATATACAGTAAATAAACTAACATAACCTATGCTTTAAACCAGCTGTTCTACAACATAACCTATAACATAAAATCAGCTGTTTTATAAAATCATATGTTATCACTTAATTTAGGGCCTATACTAAAACAGATGTATACAGGGGATATATAGATCTACAAATATATAGGTGTTTTATAGCGTGACGTCAACTCCAAGATTTTTCCCGTACAATTTTTCAATTTTTTTTTCAACGTGGAAAAGTAGTTTATTTATTAGGTTATAATGCACGTCAGAAGGTGTCATAATGGGCATAGACTACTTGTTACGATCAGGCATAGCTGGTATAATGTTAGGTGTTTTAGTAATATCCTAGAGGATTGGCAGCATACGTTTTGGTGTAATGCAGGAACTTACCGCAATATAACGGAATATTATTTTTTTTAATTCGTTTCTTTTAGTTTTTGTTAGTTGAGACAAAAAAAACCAAAAACCCTTTAGGCTACTTTGGTCAGGTTACAGGACTAAACTGAGGGACTGTTTGTAACTAATCCATCCCAGAAGGATTTTTAAAGTCTTTTTAATATTTTGTCACTTTACAAAATTCATTTAAATTAATATTTCTGTTACTAAATTCATCTTTATGGGTACATTACACGATCTATTGTAGGAAATCTCTCTTTCTTCCATTTATGCACTGTGTGTAGTATCGCATAATTTATGCAGGGGTTTTATTGGAATGGCTTAATTGCGACAACCATCGATTTGAGTGTTTGATTGTAAGCATGGTTCGCGCACCTTATATAGGAAACCGTGGAATGCGGCACATTTCGGTAGAGTTGCAATTCCCATAAAGAATCGGATTGATAGGCGAAGCAGGTGGATAGTAAAAGGAGAGCCTGTAAATAAATAAGTTACGATGCCTACAACGTGCCCAACTTCGTGTCGCAGTGGCCGCTTATTTCAGATAAATAAGATAAAAAAAATGTAAACACACTCACAACTGATATAATGTAGACTATAGAATGGGAAATTCATGCAACGTCTATATTTTGTAAGTTTATAGTAATATAAACGGAATATGTTCTTGAAATAAGAAATTTAAAAACACTACAGAAACAAAAAATTAACATTTTATGAAATATAAAACTAAGAATATAATTGTTGTAGTTTGAAAGTAAATTGTAGATTAAAAGTATGTTCATAGTATGTACTAAATTGTTAACATAAATTTATTTGAAGTAGAAAAAACTAAAAGTTAAGTATTAAAAAAAATACTGGTATAAAATGAAAAATCGTAAAACAAGCATTATAGTTGCTACACTAGACGGGTGCAAATTGTGACGTAGGAGGGTCTGCACTTACTTTACTCAGTATTGCAGCTTACTTGGACTAACAGGCGCTGTCGTATTTGTTCATGCCAGGGGATTAGTTTCTCTCTAACCTATTAACGCCTACAACGTACAGTTTTGTAACAATTCCGATATAAATTTCAATCTGTGATAAAACTTCAAGGCAGTATTCCTTCAAGTCGGGTTGACATTTTGTACAATGCCCACTAAAGGTTCACCTGACGATGGCCGCATTCTTGCGAAACTAGCAAAGGCATATACATAATAGAATCATAGAAAGACATCTGGTAAGTTTATTATTCCTTTACAGGAATGAGGTTTGAGAAAAAATAGTTTGCTGTTAAATCCCTGTTACTCCCGCAATGCTTACCCGGGTTTGATAAATATATGAACTAAAACCCCGTACATGTAGTCTACTTAAGTTTAATGCTAAACGAGTAAGCTGCTCTGTAATGCTACACCATGCAGCTAAACTTACACTACAATGTATGGTCCATACAATATAAAAGCACGTGCTTCTTTCATTAGGTTTTTTCCTGTTATACTGAGAAACCGATGAAATATTTGCCTAAACGTTGAGGCCAGATTCATGTTACGTATATGCTATAGCCTAATTATTAAGATTGTATCAGTATTAGTTAAGGCAGTTTAGAAGTACATGTAAGCCTTCACTTAGCATAGACACTTGTTAAAATTATAAATAAAATGTAGCCTACAACGTCCAAAACTTCAACTAGTTAAACTCGGGACCAACAATAAACTAATTTGCAGCCTAAACTTATCGCCATACTAGATCTGGTTTACAAAAAGCAGCTATTTGCGAAATCTATTTTGATTTTTAACGGCCTCGGGTTTAAATGTAAGAACGAAACGTATTGTGATAAACGAAAAATTAAGTTTCTTCAAACAATAAACAACAAACTCAAGATAAAACGTGTATTAATGAAAACGCGTTTCACACACAATTTATCCTCAAAATATGAACACAAAATAGTTTCAGTGAGTACACATTAAAAAATAGAAAATATGGTCCCTTTAGAAAACTTTAAAACTGTAAAATCCCGAGAAGCCGTTGAGGATAGTACCTTTGCCGCTGAAACGCGACTAATTTTATAAACGCGTTTGTTTCAGTTTGTTTTATTGTTTAATAGATACTGTACTACCTCATCAACAATCAATTAAAACTTCATTTAAATTAAAGGCTAAATCTTACAAAATTTTATTTACTTTAATTTAAAAATAAAGTATGGAAAAATAGAATCTTATGAAGGGAAAGTAATTGCTTATATAAAATTTCATACATTTTTATTTATTTTAAATGTTTAAACTATTTTAAAAAGGTATATTAATTACTATTTACTCAGTTAATTATTATTAAAACTGAAGTACAGCTGTTTATAGGCGTCAAGGCTGAGGGACGTTAAACTTACAGTTAAAACTGGAACGCTTACCTTCTTCCTGGATGAGGACGTCTCCCAACAGGTCCTTTATGAGGAAAGAGGTCTTACTGGGCTGCATCGCAGACGGCCGTCGGGTCGCGCTCCGTCGTCCGCACATCCACCCACGTGCTAATCGGATATCTTAGCCACAATGCGTGCTAACGGCCGCGGCGTTTAGAGCGGAATGCTGTCGTGCTTAGGGTGGCCATGTTGGATAATTACCCGTAACACTCCCCGCCAATCCCGGACCACTTAGGCAACATAATGCCAGCTATTATACTGTGCGGAACGTGTGCGCGCTGTGTATTCAGCAGCGGGCGCCCCATTGGTCCGCAGTTCATACGCCCGTTGCTCCCATTGGAGAGACGCTCTGATGTTATCTCCCATTCATGCTGCCTTTATATTCCGTTTCAAACTTACGGGCTACATTAGAAAACGACCTGAGCGTAACTTAATGCAAAATAAAAGATTGAATACGCTCCCTAATTATTCGCTAATTGGATTTTTGTTTTTATTCAGCGCCCAAGTAATCTGTTTGGGCGAATAGTTACCTGCGGGAAATTGACGGGGGTTTTGTGTACAGATGTAAATCAGTTGGAAATTTCCATCTCGCAGTTTTATTATTTATAATCTTTCCGGTTCACTTTTCTTGGTTACTCTATACAAGAATGTTGTTCTTCAATTCCTAATATTAGTTCACACTCTCCTTATATAGTCTATATCTTGCTTAAATTTTCAACTGTTAATAAAATACTTTTTATTCCTTCACACAAGTTTAAATATATTTTTAAAAAACTTGCAGTGGATGACACTTGATGTTAATACAGATTTTTCAAATATTAATTCATTAATTAAATTTTTTTAAATGACGTTTTTAGGTTGGATTCTAACTGTATGACTACATATTTGAAATCAGCAGTTGAATAAAGCCATCAACTTTTTAAAATTAATGATAATGGATAAAAATAAAGCTATATTAAATGCCTCTAGCTATAAATACTTTGCTAGCATCTCACAGAATGTTTCTTTATAAAATAAAGCACTGGTTTATATTACAACCAGGACAAAGTATCCAAGAAAAGCTTAGTAGCATAGGTGTAACTAGTAAACCTTCAAGACTATGCATTTATGTTAATCTGTAGCTAAGCGTTTATAATTTAGTAGAAGTACTTGATTAAGGAACGAGTGTTTAATACGTGTAATATTATGGTGATAACTGACTCAAGTTTACGGGTAACTTGCTGGTCAAGTGATGGGTACCACAAGACACGGCGCTGAATAGGCAATATAACGCCAGGTTTTCCGTCGAACTGGACCAAGTAATGGGAGAGACATTATAGGCCTACTGACCTTTGTATAGTGAGGCATCTCTTAGGAGGTATAGCGAAATAAGCGCCCAGCGGGAAAAGAAAATACCCGCACCTGGGTATTCCACTCTGTTCCTCTTACGGGTGTTTGAAAGTATTCAAATGTGTGATTTCCCTCACACTTTATCCAGGCTTTGGACTGGCTAAATGATAGTAATACATTTCTATCGCTCAGGCGTGTTTAAAATCAGCCTTGGGAAAGCTTCGTTAATTTTTATTATATAAATTGCAACTTTTTCTATATTTAATACATTTTAATCGTTTTTTTTATAACTGTCATCTTTTGTAATCAGCCTTAAGAATGCTTCGTCATTTTTTTTTTATATTTATGTGTTTTAAATTGTTTTTTATTTCTTTTGATTGTTTCATGTCTTAATCAAGCTTTCGTAAATAGAAGAGAGTGCGAAGACAAGCCCTTATATCACAAGTTTCTTCTTAATTCTTGATTGTTTTTTTAATGGCCTCATCTATTTTCTTATACTTGAGTTTTCTTCGCTTTCCTTCCAAGTTCAATTGAATTTTCATAAACATGCACGCTGAGTTTTCGACTTTAGTCTTTAAGTAATGGATCAGTTTTCTGATTTTGGGATGAGATCTTTGAAACATACTTCTTCCAACCTTCAACAGAGTTTTTGGTCCTATGCCGCCTATTGTAGCAATTCCATAGCTTTATATCGTTTGGCTCACTTTCCATTCAATTGTCAACGAAATAATAAAAATACTCTGTCAACTTCTCATGTTCTGGTTTTTGATAATACATATCCAACCACCCATCGATGACGTTCTCGGGCTTGAGAAATGCAAGAGTTGCACACATTGTTACGAGCTACTTCGTTTTCCTCGTAGTCCCGCGTAAGGTTCAGATCTTGAACTTTCCCCCACAAACATTTTTTTCATTTGGAAGTAACATCCTTTTAATTTACTGTCGGGAAAGCTTCTTTCAGACCCGAAATTGCTGCAGCCTCAAAATCTACATTTACTTTTCTTGGAGTTCAATCGATATTAGCTGAAAAAGCCTGACATATGTTTCTTTTTTTTGTTTGGTAACAGAGCAAAAGCCACTGGATAAACGTTTGTTTCCTCGCCCGAGCTACCGAAATTAGCGTGGATAGAGTAGACTAAATCTGTGAAATTTTTTACTAGAGCTTACGAAAGTTCCATCCATGAAAAAGTCTTCACATGATACCAATCCGTCTCTTCCTTACTTCACATTGAAAATTATAATTCTGTCACGAGATTTGTCATCCGCTAATAGAAAGCAGCTGCCATCTTTCATCGTCAGAGTCTCGTCGTCAAATATTATGTCATCACGCTTCTCTGGTTCTGACTGATTTCCTTGCGTTTTACTCCTTTGCTGTTGCAGAACCCTCTTTGTAGCAACCGGAGCTGGAATCTCTGTTACGAATTCGTAGCCTCTGTTATGAAGCTGACCTAACTCCTGATGTAGATTTTTGAGACAGCCGTATCATCTTCTCGGGCCCGCTTCTTCGCCGATTGAAGACTTTTCTTTACCTCCAAACGTGTTTCATCTGGAGCGCCACATTGATGTTCACTCGTAACCAAGACCTTGACATTTTTACTTTTCATGTCACCTCGACACTTTGTGACCTCTGCTTTGAACATCGCCAAAATATAGGTCCTCCAAATTTTGGCTTTTAAAGTTATAAGAGTAGCCGCCATAGAGGGCGCACTGCTTGCCTTTGTTTTGGTTGTAGTAAGTTCCAGGAAACAAACTGATAGCACAAACAAATATAGCACTGAACTAGCCGCACGATCTTCACACAACGAAGGTTAGTTACAGCAATAGTGGCTATAGTGACACCTACAGCGACCTGTCGATACGCCGTTGAATGGGGTGGAAATCCCTGGTGCAATGTGCTTGGGCTTAGCTAGGAGTGGTGGTAAGGTTGGTTGGACGCTTATTTCGCACACTCTGTGTTGGGCGCTTTTTTCGTACTGCTTAGAGTGCGAACAGCACGAGTGGGTTGCGATAGAGATATAGGTCGAAGTGGATGTCGCGGTCGATGTCAACAGCACGGAGTGAAGAGGCTACTGCTGTATATATTACATGAGCTAATTAACAATATATAACTTATAAGGGAGTCAAGCTCTGGCTGCTACAGTGCTGCGTTCTCTGCTGTAAGTGGACATTTTGTTCGCTATGTTAAGGGATTCGAGTGGAGACAGTGATGACATGTCTGCGAGTGCATCCAATAAGGGAGTCAAGCTCTGGCTGCTACAGTGCTGCGTTCTCTGCTGTAAGTGGACATTTTGTTCGCTATGTTAAGGGATTCGAGTAGAGATAGTGATGACATTTCTGCGAGTGCATCCAATAAGGCAGTCAAGCTCGGGCTGCTATAGTGCTGTGTTCTCTGCTGTAAGTGGACATTTTGTTCGCTATGTTAAGGGATTCGAGTAGAGATAGTGATGACATTTCTGCGAGTGCATCCAATAAGGCAGTCAAGCTCGGGCTGCTATAGTGCTGTGTTCTCTGCTGTAAGTCGACATTTTGTTCGCTATGTTAAAGGAATTCGAGTGGAGATAGTGATGACATGTCTGCGAGAGCATCCAATAAGGCAGTCAAGCTCGGGCTGCTATAGTACTGTGTTCTCTGCTGTAAGTGGACATTTTGTTCGCTATGTTAAGGGATTCGAGTAGAGATAGTGATGACATGTCTGCGAGAGCATCCAATAAGGCAGTCAAGCTCGGGCTGCTATAGTGCTGTGTTCTCTGCTGTAAGTGGACATTTTGTTCGCTATGTTAAGGGATTCGAGTAGAGATAGTGATGACATGTCTGCGAGAGCATCCAATAAGGCAGTCAAGCTCGGGCTGCTATAGTGCTGTGTTCTCTGCTGTAAGTGGACATTTTGTTCGCTATGTTAAGGGATTCGAGTAGAGATAGTGATGACATCTGTGCGAGAGCATCCAATAAGGCAGTCAAGCTCGGGCTGCTATAGTGCTGCGTTCACTGCTGTAAGTGGACATTTTGTTCGCTATGTTAAGGGATTCGAGTGGAGATAGTGATGACATGTGTGCGAGAGCATCCAATAAGGCAGTCAAGCTCGGTGTTTGTTACGGTGTTTGATTTACTTGGATGCCAACAACCATCGCGATCGCGACCCACTTGTACTGTTCGAATCTTTAGCACCCTGGGAATGCCGGGTTTTTTTCATCCCGCTATTAGCGCGACACTCACCGCACCGCTTCATTTCACTATCTCCTGATTCTCTATGGAATAAGCTTATTATCTTGGTACATAGGAAATCTATCATGCTACTAGGAGTAAGGTAGCTAACAGCGTGCGGATCTGAGACAGAGGCGGCGCGGCAGAGGATGGGTGTCAGGAGAGGCAGCTGGGGGCACAAGAAGAAAATGGAAATTCCCTTACTTTTATAGTAACTAGTCTTGGGAAAAAGAAATTATAACCAAAATTATTCTGTACTTTCTACTTCTTTGTAAAAAGGTTTTAAATTATTTTTTCTATTTATTTAAACGGTTCTTTGTACAGTAGTCCTAATATTATAATATTCACTTTAACCGGACACAAAATGAACGCATTAGAATATTTTGCCCCGACTGTTGGCAGGTTCAGTGTTACAGCGTACTTTCAGTCATACCGGTGTAGCTCGAGAAGACTTTTAGTCTTCGGCGAACGCTGTAGCAGAATTAGCGTTACCCAGTGTGCACCACGAGGAGGCCTGCTACTTTACACCCCAAAAAAGGTACTTTACACCTTCCCACCACTCCAGCTCTCAGCAAGAACACGCCTACAGACTGTCAGAGAGTCATGAACTGCCTCGCTGCACTCGTTAGCTTGGTATCTTCTGGCTGGACCGTATGGCTCCAATGGATCCCGAGCCACATTGGCAAGTGGGAAATGAGAAGGCTGACGAACTGGCAAAGCAGGGAGCCATGATGCCGCAACCCACGCAGGCTCAATCCCTGCGATCCGCCTGTAGCCACATTGATATCACCGTTTCACGCTAAACTACCGGGAAGTTAGGTAAAGTACGAAAGCGAAGGAAGGAAGTGGGCGAGTCTGGCAACTGACGGAATACCACGTAACATTGAAAGACACGTATCCGTGGCCCTTTTCCGCACTTTGGGTGCAGTCTCATATTATTTAACTTAAAATGCCTTTAGGCGCGTCTGACACTCTTTAGAATTGAGAAAAAGGATTTATTTCACGTCATAAAAACAAGATTTCCAAAGTTGAAAGCACTGTCTCGGAAATTTCCGGAAATCAAACACAATGCATCTAATGGATCTGGTATTACTAACAGCTGTTTTCCTCTTTATTTAGAGGTTATTTGAATATTATGTTGAATTCATTTTTCAACTAAATTTCTTTAGGAATATGTGTGTGTGTGTGTGAGTGTGCGCGCGCGCTCATGCGTGTGTTACAATAGAAACATTTATACACAAGTAATAAAGCATGTTAATTTTTTAAATTTTTATTCTTTAAAAGTTATTGTAGATCCTAAAATTAATTTGATTTCATGTCTGATGTTCTTATATTCCAATAAATTATTTTTTTTCTATTCAGCCCTTTAAACATTATACAACTAAAGTTTGGTAAAGAGTAGTTTGTTAAAACAAAATGTAAAGTTAGTAAAGCAGGTGGTCGTTATTCTGAAGTACCCTCCGGCAAGGACGTGGGTCGACATGAGGCAATACTGCCACTCTTGTACAGTCTGCTTTTAATGGGCTGGTGGTAAAGTTAAAACTCACAGACACAACTTAGGTCGGGAAATGCTAAATTAGGTAGAACCGATTTAAAACAGCATTTTATTGAACCGCTATTGAACCAATTCATCAAATTTTTCATCCAGAATTTAGCCTTGTTCGATGATAATTTCCCCCACCGTCCTGCCATGGGCTGCAGCAATCCTTAAAGTTGTCCTCTCATGATATATTCAAACATTAGAGTTTTTGTTGTCAGTAGAATAACTTATTTTCTATTCAACCTCCTAGACATCACCACGTTCGTCACCTTTTACGCAAAGGTACCTCTTAATATACGTAAACTTGACCTCTATTGATATGTTTAAGCATTAGAGTTTTTGCTGTCAGTAGAATCACTTAATCTCCCTTCACCCTCATTAAACTCCCTACGTTGGTCACCTTTTGTGCCCAGAGAACTCACATCTAGGATGTGTCCAAGCATTACAGTATCTGCTGTCAATAGAATTAGGAATGGTCGATATTTCTGTTCCGGTGACTTTGTCACTGATATTCGTTTGTCGCTAGTGGTACCAGTGACAAAATATTAAAAATGTCAGTTCCAGTGACAATTGGAGGAAGCAAACCGTCGTCGTCATTGGCTGGAAAGTTACTGATATTTTGCCGCAGCTGTGATTGGTTTATTTGTCGCTGTCACTGGATTTTCTCTAACCGCTCGGCTCACGGTGCCGATCATCGTGTAGTCTCGTTGACTGAAGGGGGAGGGGATTTCTCTGTTGTGGTTGGGCAAAATATCACCGTCAATGAATGTATAGTTACTGATATTTTACCGAGGCAGACATTGGTTGAATTGTCGCTGTTTACTGGTTCTAATCATTTACGTCGAGGGTGAGTGGGCGATTTGTGTCAGATTTCAGGATAGTGTTGTGCGCCGTAGACCCTGTACTTAATTATTAATTCTGTATGAGTTTTTTTTTAATAAAATTATTCCGAAAAATAAAAAAAGCCATGTGTAGAATCACTTCCCCCCTGTTGATGGTGAATTTGCGAAGTGTGATATTTGTCAGGCAAAATTATCGTATAAAAACAACAGTAATTTGAAGAAATACATGGTGAGAAAACACCAGTTAGAGAGGTTGCAACCAACAACAAATCTTTACCGTCCACATCAAATTTAGAGGTAAAAACATTATATTGATTTATTATGCATAATCAAATACCGAATTCTGATAATCTTCTATTATAACCTAGACTGTTACAGTAAGTTATGTTAGGTTTAAATGATAAACTACTAATTTGTTTTGAAATAACTCAGAAACGTGCAAAATATTTTATGAAATAATAAAATAAACTGTAAATGAACTGGAGGTGATTGTTATAGGTACACACACTTTTGTATGCCTATTTTAGTAATTTTATTTTTTCAAGTATTGAACATTAACAAGGTAACTGCTGGGCCCAATATTGGCGTTTTTCCCAAGAATTGCCAAAATATTTTAAGCCTATTTTTAAATAGTGTATACGTTATTTTTGTTCTCCTGTCCTAAGTACGAAAATTCCATTTTTATATCATAATGTATCAACACACACACACACACACACACACACACACACACACACACACACACACACACACACACACACATACTCAAACACACACACACACAAACACACAAACACACAAACACACACTCACACACATACACACACAAACACACACATACACACACACACACACACACACACACACACACACAAATACACACACACACACACACACACACACACACACACACACACACAAATACACACACACACACACACACACACACACACACACACACACACACACACACACACACACACACACACACACACACACACACACACACACACACACACACACACACACACACACACACACACACACACACACACACACACACACACACACACACACACATACACACACACACACAAACACTCGCATACACACACACACACGCACACACTCACACACACTCTCTTATTACACGTAAACCTGTCCTCTATTGATATAGTCAAGCCTTAGAGTTTCTGCTGTCAATAGAATCAGTTATTACCGAAATTAGGGGTGTTGATCAAAATGCTAGGAAAAACATTAAAATGTCACCAAAAGCAATTTCAATTCATTTTTCTGTCATTAGTCAGGCTTTTGCTTCTTTGGAGGATTTCTCCTTGAGTTTTACTTTCATAATTACACCTCTGACCTTAGTCATGTAGAAGGAAGCGTTTGTTGGGGTCATATATAAAAAACAAAAGATTATAATGCTTAAAATAGATTTGAGCTGCCTTGAAAAGTGTGGTTGGGTTTCTTTTATTCTCATTCTAAAGAAAGTTACAAAAGCATTTGCAACGGATATGAAACAAATTTAGCGGACCGGCTGTACTGTAAACAAAAAGGAAACGAACGCCGGGAGTTGAAAACACTTGTCGGTCCGTGAAGTCGCGGGTAACGGGGTTGCAGCTATTACTGCAGAGCAAAGGTTTATAACGACATGGCTGTAAAATTATAATGAGGGATGTTTACAGAGATACAGTGCTCTCGACATGGCAGGATAAATGTTAACAGAAACGGATATAATCAACTGTGAAATCGCTACGGCTCACGGCTGAAAGAACCGGACCAATCAGAATGGAGCTTTCCTTTCTCGTAGTGCGCTTCTCAAATTAGTGGGTTGCGACGAGCGAAGCGTGTAGAGCTGAATGCGCGTCATTAAAACCCGTACCACCAGCGTATTCGGTCAAATCTCTTTCCCCTCCCACTTCCTTTAAAGCCTGCTACCATACTTGCTTACGTAAATGGAGATTTATTATAAATTATACGACCTGACAGAGCCTCGGCAATCGATTAGCTTGTTACATCCATATACACTGTGATAATATTTGACAAAGTTTTATGCCCTGGATAAGAAACAAGTAATATTAACGAAACACGGTAGCACATAGTGTTTAATTGAACAAATTTACTTTTAAACCCCATTTTGGCATCGTTTGCTAAAAGCTCTTGCAACAGGGCTTTGTTTAATGGTTTTTTTGTCTAGAGTAGCTGTTAATCTTATTTTAAGGTCAATGTCTAAAGCAAAGGTTTCGTCAATAAAAAAATGCAACATCCTTAATAAAAATACAGGGTGGCGCATATAACAGCAGCCCCGTAAATAAAATCCAACACAATTGAAATGAAATGTGAATATTCAAGATTTGTTTTGGACTTTTGAAACAATGTACAAATAACAATTATCCATATATATTCGTAAACCGAATTTTGAGAGAAAAATTGTGGGAGCTTGGAGGGTCGTACAGATCTGGGAGATGGCTAACATTAAAGGTATTGACACGAAAGAGCGGGGGAAATATAGCTTTTTCTCAATTTACAACATTTA
Organism: Prosapia bicincta; assembly: GCA_036971475.1. Classification (NCBI taxonomy): domain Eukaryota; kingdom Metazoa; phylum Arthropoda; class Insecta; order Hemiptera; family Cercopidae; genus Prosapia; species Prosapia bicincta. The sequence continues at coordinate 330,967,947 of JBAIZL010000001.1, read as the reverse complement.
TGGGGTTCTGAGGAACTTTAAGTTATCAAAAATCTCCACAAGAAATACATTGCAATGAATAACAGCTGAGTAGAATTTTCAAATATCTCAGCTGAGAAACAGCTGTACAAATATTATTTTAAAAACAGCTGAGTACAAATATTTTAACAGTATTAAAAATTAATTAGACATATGAACTTGGGATGAGGTTTAGTTAATGGAGTACGTCTTATCGTGCTAGATATGTTTGACAAGTGTATTAAATTAGAAATAAACACTGGTTCTGGAAAAGGACACATCATATTTTTATCAATAATTAAATTAATATTAACAGATCCTAACGTGTCATTTCAAACGAAAAGTAACCAATTTCTTTTAGGACTTATATTTTCAATAGCTATAAGTAAAGCTTTAATAGATCAAACCTGTTTTTACACATGCTCAACTTTATGTTGCAATAAGTCGAAAAAATCCCAAGATGGGAAAAATACATATTGAAAATACGATTGGAGAAAATAATTAAATTGTAAACACATTCTCAAAAAATATCGTTAATGAGGAAATTTTGGTATGAAAAATTTGAATTATATTAAATTAATTTGTATTTAAAAATAAAATTAGCATACAAAAGTTTAAAATTTGCTTCAATTTAAATAAGGGTATTTTCCCCTACAAGCCCCTAGTTATTATTCAATAGTTTAATATTGTTACGTTGTTACATATGTTGAAAGGGATAATCTTCATTTAGCTTGTTCACCTAAGGTAGCGCGGCGAAGCATATTCTGAAATACAGCCACAGGAGCTGCAATGGTGCCGTATGACGCTCGGGATCGAGATCTTCAAGTCTTCGGTGGTTTTTGGATTCCTTGCGTATACTTTATTCTTTAAATACCCCCTTAAGTAATAATCACAAGGAGACAAATCTTCAGGCGGCGAAAGAAAATTCGTTCCACTGAAACGGCACACCAAACACCGATTTTCATAACATGTAGTGGTTATTCATGAAAGGGATGCGGGATTATGTCAGATCAAACTCTTCCATTTTGGGCGTTAATATAACCAAACACATGAAACCATGAGGAGGCTTGCAGGTCCCCGCTCAATGCACTGTAGGTTCTTCCACTTCGAAGTGTCAATTTCTGGATTCCCCATTCCCATGAGCTTGACCAACTGAGTGGCCTCCCTTTTTGGTGGTGGTACTAGCACCGTCACTTTCACTCTCTTGATCAGTTCATCAGGCAGGACTAGCCTTGCCTGAGTCCCGTCCTCGAGCTTAACTGACGGTACCACTTCTCAGTCATATTGCCGATTCCTCCTCAGTACAAATAAATGCTGCCAGCCTCTGTTAAACCCTTCCGCTTCCTGGACCGGGTGTTTTTAAAGAGGGGGCGGTGGTTCTCTGCCCTCCACCTCCGCCATCTTTGCTTCCTCACGGTAGGCAAGCCAGAGTGCTTTCCTCCTCTGTGCTCCACTCATTCTTCCTGTTGCCTTTGCAACTGGTTTTCCATCTGTCTCTACGGGGGCCGAAGCCACATTCATTGGGACAGATTTGTCGGTAGGTTCTAAGCCCTGACCAGTTAAATTTGTTTCATTTTTGTCTGCCATTTGTATTCCCACGAGCAGCTAGGGAAATAAATGTTCTCCGCCGCAGAGTCCCTATTACGGTGGTAAGGCGACTTAAGTTCTCAGGGGAAGCGCCAGGTGCCCCTGAGGCTCCGTTAAAGACCCTCCTTACCCTGAGGGCTACGAATCTACATCGGCACGCATCGCATAACACCTTCAGATCGGGGGTGTATGTACCCCTCCAGACCACTAACCTGGATGGGGGTGCTTCTTGGTTGCCGCCCGCAAGAGAAGGGCAAGGCGAGAGCCGGGCAGATAACAACCCTTCAAGTGCTAGGACTGGCCCCTTTTTTGAGCCGCCTTCATGCACTCACACATTTGCCTGGACTTCTCGTTTATAGGGGGCCACATACGTACAACTCTGCTCCACTCGTCCCCCACGCGCGGATTAAGCCTCTCCACTATGTCAAGGTCATGCAGCCTATGGAGAGGCTCCGATTATGTTAGGAGAGGCCACTTTATAACGTACTCACAAAGGTCCGGTCAGGTTAGGGGAGTGCATTTTACATCACACCCACTAAGTGTCTGGTTATGTTAGGACAGTCCACTTTACAACGCACCCACATAAAGTTCGGTCAGGTTAAGAGAGCCCATTACAAAGTGTCCGGTTAGGTTAGGAGAGCCTACTGTACAACAAACCCACAAAGTATCTCCGGCTATGTTGGGGGAGCACAAATTACCACACACCTAAAACGTCTCCGATTATGTTAGGAGAGGCCACTTTACAACGCACCCACAAAAAGTCCGGTATGTTAGGGAAGTCCACTTTACAACACACCTACAAAGTGTCCGATTAGGTTAGGAGAGCCTACCTTACAACAAACTTTTAAAGTGTCCGAGTACGTTAGGGAAGTCCACTTTACAACGCACCCACAAAGAGTCCGGTTATGTTAAGGGAGCCTACCTTACAACAAACTTTTAAAGTGTCCGAGTACGTTAGGGAAGTCCACTTTACAACGCACCCACAAAGACTCTTTGCCTATGTTAGAGGAGCCCAATTTACAACACACCTAAAACGTCTCCGATTATGTTAGGAGAGGCCACTTTACAACGCAACCACAAAAAGTCCGGTATGTTAGGGAAGTCCACTTTACAACACACCTACAAAGTGTCCGATTAGGTTAGGAGAGCCTACCTTACAACAAACTTTTAAAGTGTCCGAGTACGTTAGGGAAGTCCACTTTACAACGCACCCACAAAGAGTCCGGTTATGTTAAGGGAGCCTACCTTACAACAAACTTTCAAAGTGTCCGAGTACGTTAGGGAAGTCCACTTTACAACGCACCCACAAAGAGTCCGGTTATGTTAAGGGAGCCTACCTTACAACAAACTTTCAAAGTGTCCGAGTATGTTAGGGAAGTCCACTTTACAACGGACCCACAAAGAGTCCGGTATGTTAGGAGAGCCTACCTTACAACAAACTTTCAAAGTGTCCGAGTATGTTAGGGAAGTCCACTTTACAACGGACCCACAAAGAGTCCGGTATGTTAGGAGAGCCTTTACAACAAACTTTCAAAGTGTCGGGCTATGTTAGGGGAGTCCAATTTACATCACACCCACAAATTCTCTTTGCCTATGTTAGAGGTGCCCAATTTACCACACACCTAAAACGTCTCCGACTATGTTAGCAGAGGCCACTTTACAACATACCCACAAAGTGTCCGGTTATGTTAGGGGAGTCCACTTTACAACATATCCACAAAGTGTCCGGTTATGTTAGGGGAGTCCACTTTACAACATACCCACAAAGTGTCCGGTTATGTTAGGGGAGTCCACTTTACAACATACCCACAAAGTGTCCGGTTATGTTAGGGGAGTCCACTTTACAACGCACCCACAAAGAGTCCGGTTATGTTAGGGGAGCCTACCTTACAACAAACTTTCAAAGTGTCGGGCTATGTTAGGGGAGTCCAATTTACATCACACCCACAAATTCTCTTTGCCTATGTTAGAGGAGCCCAATTTACCACACACCTAAAACGTCTCCGACTATGTTAGCTGAGGCCACTTTACAACATACCCACAAAGAGTCCGGTTAGGTTAGGGGAGTCCACTTTACAACGCACCCACAAAAAGTCCGGTTAGGTTACGGGATTCCACTTTACAACGCACCCACAAAGAGTCCAGTTAGGTTAGGGGAGTCCACTTTACAACGCACCCACAAAGAGTCCGGTTAGGTTAGGGGAGTCCACTTTATAACGCACCCACAAAGAGTCCGGTTAGGTTAGGGGAGTCCACTTTACAACGCACCCACAAAGAGTCCAGTTAGGTTAGGGGAGTCCACTTTACAACGCACCCACAAAGAGTCCGGTTAGGTTAGGGGAGTCCACTTTACAACGCACCCACAAAGAGTCCGGTTAGGTTAGGGGAGTCCACTTTACAACGCACCCACAAAGAGTCCAGTTAGGTTAGGGGATTCCACTTTACAACGCACCCACAAAGAGTCCGGTTAGGTTAGGGGAGTCCACTTTACAACGCACCCACAAAAAGTCCGGTTAGGTTACGGGATTCCACTTTACAACGCACCCACAAAGAGTCCAGTTAGGTTAGGGGAGTCCACTTTACAACGCACCCACAAAGAGTCCGGTTAGGTTAGGGGAGTCCACTTTACAACGCACCCACAAAGAGTCCGGTTAGGTTAGGGGAGTCCACTTTACAACGCACCCACAAAGAGTCCAGTTAGGTTAGGGGAGTCCACTTTACAACGCACCCACAAAGAGTCCGGTTAGGTTAGGGGAGTCCACTTTACAACGCACCCACAAAGAGTCCGGTTAGGTTAGGGGAGTCCACTTTACAACGCACCCACAAAGAGTCCAGTTAGGTTAGGGGATTCCACTTTACTACGCACCCACAAAGAGTCCGGTTAGGTTAGGGGAGTCCACTTTACAACGCACCCACAAAAAGTCCGGTTAGGTTACGGGATTCCACTTTACAACGCACCCACAAAGAGTCCAGTTAGGTTAGGGGAGTCCACTTTACAACGCACCCACAAAGAGTCCGGTTAGGTTAGGGGAGTCCACTTTACAACGCACCCACAAAGAGTCCGGTTAGGTTAGGGGAGTCCACTTTACAACGCACCCACAAAGAGTCCAGTTAGGTTAGGGGAGTCCACTTTACAACGCACCCACAAAGAGTCCGGTTAGGTTAGGGGAGTCCACTTTACAACGCACCCACAAAGAGTCCGGTTAGGTTAGGGGAGTCCACTTTACAACGCACCCACAAAGAGTCCAGTTAGGTTAGGGGATTCCACTTTACTACGCACCCACAAAGAGTCCGGTTAGGTTAGGGGAGTCCACTTTACAACGCACCCACAAAAAGTCCGGTTAGGTTACGGGATTCCACTTTACAACGCACCCACAAAGAGTCCAGTTAGGTTAGGGGAGTCCACTTTACAACGCACCCACAAAGAGTCCGGTTAGGTTAGGGGAGTCCACTTTACAACGCACCCACAAAGAGTCCGGTTAGGTTAGGGGAGTCCACTTTACAACGCACCCACAAAGAGTCCAGTTAGGTTAGGGGAGTCCACTTTACAACGCACCCACAAAGAGTCCGGTTAGGTTAGGGGAGTCCACTTTACAACGCACCCACAAAGAGTCCGGTTAGGTTAGGGGAGTCCACTTTACAACGCACCCACAAAGAGTCCAGTTAGGTTAGGGGATTCCACTTTACAACGCACCCACAAAGAGTCCGGTTAGGTTAGGGGAGTCCACTTTACAACGCACCCACAAAGAGTCCGGTTAGGTTACGGGATTCCACTTTACAACGCACCCACAAAGAGTCCGGTTAGGTTAGGGGAGTCCACTTTACAACGCACCCACAAAGAGTCCGGTTAGGTTAGGGGAGTCCACTTTACAACGCACCCACAAAGAGTCCAGTTAGGTTACGGGATTCCACTTTACAACGCACCCACAAAGAGTCCGGTTAGGTTAGGGGAGTCCACTTTACAACGCACCCACAAAGAGTCCGGTTAGGTTAGAGGAGTCCACTTTACAACGCACCCACAAAGAGTCCGGTTAGGTTACGGGATTCCACTTTACAACGCACCCACAAAGAGTCCGGTTAGGTTAGGGGAGTCCACTTCACAACAAACTCACTATAAATTGTATTTATTTAATAAAACATAACTAAAATAGAATTTGTCTTTGTTGGTCTAAGTAAGAATTTACTTTAAAACATTTTTTTTAATCATCACTTGCTTTTATTAAAATTGTGTTTGAATATATGGAATAAACATTTTCCTTTCTAACGAGCATAATATTTTATGATAAATTACCAAGTTTCAATCCTTGTAAACCGTAACAAGTATAACGCTGTAAAACTAAGGGGAACGTAATTCCCCCTAGCGTTACTACTGGCAAGTGAATGGGTTTAGCGTAAGGTTTTGTGAATGATACACCAGACAACCGAAGGCTATACGATACAGACCCGTGCAGTGCCGGAGTACCCTGCAATCACGCGACCACAGTTAGCCGCCCTTGGGTGTAAAATCACCCACGCGCCATCTGGCTGTAGCCTGCTTCAGGGTTGAAGGGAATCGTAGGTGCTGATCCCTCAGTCTCTACTGGCTGCGCCACGGATCCTGCACACATAGTATACATAAAAGATATTGAATCTACTGTTTTTAACTTGCGTTTAATCTGAACTGTAGAAAATTTAAAAGTAAATTTAATATTGAGGGTGAAATTCCCCTTAGATTTCCAATTCCCTTAGAATTCCATACCCTCTTCCAAAAGGATTTCCTACTTCACTGATAGTGGTATAAAAAGTTTTAAACAATCACAGTAAAATCACACAAGTACGGAATAAAATATTTACGAACTTGCTTATTAATATGAAGTGATCACTCTATAGACCTACTAGATAACTAACACACAAATGCATTAGTTATTCATAGTTTTGAAATTCGTTTTAATTGAAGCTCTAGCGGGGCAGCATTTGGTATTGATAAAGCTCAAGAGGGTGGAGGGGAGGGGTAACGTTGAAGAGGGGCTTTGTCTAAGTGTAGTGGGCTGCATGAATGTTGGCAGCCTTAATTACAGGCTATCGCTGGTCACGAGAGGGCTTGTTGTAATTGTTATTTTATTTTCGATCTAATTTACCCCATTTTAAGGGATGAGCGTTTCAGATCAGCGTCTGTTTGCTCGCCACGTGGCCTTGCCAATCCGCACACAATGGGGCTAATTTAGAGAGAAAAAATTGTACTAGTTATCTATTTACGTGGTAGTCATGAGTCGTCGACGGAAGTGTGATTTCTAATGAGGTTACTGAACTTTGTAAGTGCCTAAAGTGCTCGGCATCGGCTGGATACGGCCCTGCAAGAGATCGCTAAAACATTTTTACTAAATAGATTCTAAGGAATTAACTTATATATACCCAAGCTATCAACAAATCAGTATACCGTTAATGTATTAAGAGATAATATTTTCTTTAAACATACACTTCGACGTAACGCCAAGATACAATACAGTGCGTGGCGTAAACTATGAGTAACAAAAACTGCTGTTTTATGAAGCCATACGTTACCGCGTAATTTAATCAAATATAACGTGTTAAATAGTAGATTGAGTTTTAAACATAACCTTCAAATAACCTCTAAGCGAAGAATAAAAAGGCTGTTAGCGTTGGCCCACCTCAATGATTGGCTTTCGGATATCATTAGAAAGAATTGGTCTTTTATGCTTTTGTATATTACTGATAAGTGGATGTTGTTACGTGGTTTCGTTTGAATTCCAAAGTGTTGACGTCACACCATAAGAAGTTACACTGCGAAATACGAATAAGTTTCACTACTAAATGACTTTACCCTTTACGTCAGCGATTCTCAACCTTATTTCAGTTGCGTACACCCTTACCAAATTACTGTCATAGATTTTACCCCTGAATTTGATTCTAGTCTAAACAAGTGTTGAATAGCAATAAACACAATTTGAAATAGCCCCTAACATGGATACTATATTTTGTGATTAAATTTTTGCATTTCATTACGATTTTAACAGGAAAAACGTCAGAACTAAAAACTTTTAAAAATTTAATTCGTCCATTAGTTTTGTTATTTATATAACTAAGTTTGTGAGAACCCGAAAACACTTTAGGCTTAGTTACGTTTTTACTTTCACAATGGGAACTCTGTCCTTGTTTTACTGCACAGTACTTTGAAGTTCGGCTCGAAAGAAGCCAAGTACAATCTAATATCTGGGGCTGTATCCACCTTGTTTTTTTCTTTGTTTTTGATAAACGCACTTTCCACCAATATAGAGGATGGAAAAGCAACAAAACCCTCAGTGACATCTCAGACACATGTACGTATTCACTGTTAGGTCCAATCGAACGTTTATGAGAAGTTTTATGCTTGGACCAAAGCCTTCTGCGAGTTGTGATCAAGGCAACGACGTCCGCCTACTGACCGACTGGAAATACCCGCTTGCACTCTCCCGCTTTCCAAATACTTTTCTAATTTTAATTGGAATTAATTAATTGTTCAGCACATAATAATAAGCGAATGATACTTTGAAGTATTACATCGTTTTTTTTTTTTTTTTTTGATTGAATGAGCACCAAAATGGTATTCCAAAATGGGGGTCTCAAGCGCTCCTTTGCAATGTTACTCTTTAGGCCCCATTCACAATACGTTAATTTGGTTAGATCAGAGGTTCTCAACCTTATTTCAGTTGCGTACCCCCTTACCAAATTGTTGTCATAAATTGTACCCCTGAATTATATTCTAGTCTAATCAAATTTGGAGTAAGAACAAAGATCATTTGAAATAGGCCCTAACTTTGGTACTATACGAGTATTTTGTGATTACGTTATATCACTGGATTACAATTTTAACAGGAAATTTCTCAGAACTAGAAGCTTTTTAAATTAAACTCGTCCATTAGTTTTGTTATTGATATAACAAAGTTTATGAAATAAGCAAAACACTTTAGACCTACTTATGTTTTTATTTCCATATTAATGGGATCCCTGTCCTTGTTTTGCTGCACTGTTACTTGAAGTTCGACTCGAAAGAAGGCAAGTACAGTCTCATATCTGGGGCTCCATCCACCTCGTTTTTCTTTGTTTTTGATAAACGCTCTTTCCACCAATACATAGGGTGGGAAATGCAACAAATACCTCAGTGCCATGTCAGATAGATGTTCGTATTCACTGTTAAGGCCAACACAACATTTATGAGAGGTTTTTGTCTTGAAAGATGATTTCAAGTAAACGTTGCAATCAGACTTTTTGTGTGCAGTATCTAACTGTGGTGATTGAAAATTCTCTTCAGAAAAAGTATTTTCAACCCACTGGATACCTTCATCGAACTTTGGAAAGTATCTTACAAATAGCGATTCTAATCCCTTCAAGTGATCAGATATTTGTTGTTTGATATCACTAGAAAGTTGGAACTCATTCTCTTTCAAAAAGTCGTGGAAAGCCTCAGATACTTCTATCTGGCCCTGAAGAACGCAAGACCTCAAAAAGTCAATCTTTCTCATCATAGATCCTATCTTTTCTGATACTCTGTAGATCGACATTGAACCTATCGGGAGGACCAGATTAACCTTATTGATTTGTTGAAAAATGTCAGATATGTAAGCTAAACATTGCAGCCAATCGTTGTCATGTAACATGTATGACAGGTGGAAAGGGATACCAGGAAAGAACGGGTATACAGGTGATAAGGTGGGAGACACAACTAAACTTCAAACCTGAGCTCAAATAATTCGTTAACCGCCGTTACACAAGCCCCATTGTGGAACCCCCAGGGGTTCACGTATCCCATGTGTAGAACCGCTGTACTAAGTGATAAAATTTCTGAGCGGACGCGTTTTCAATTTTTATGCTTTCTAAAAACAAACGGGACTGTTTGCTCTTCTGGCGTTATTGTGTATCTGTGCGTTGTGTTATCCATAGTCATAGATTGTTCCTTTGTATCTGTGTGACAAGTACTAAATAATGGATTTTGTAGTAGGCTTTGTGAAAGTTTTTTCCTCATTGGCGATTTTCCGGTTTTTTTGTTATAACGAAATAGTTATATTGCCTAATGGTCAAACACTGTAATAGGGTCTACTAATTATTTTATTAGTAATGTTCAAGTTTGTATTTATATTAAAATACTTGACTAAAATCAGCTGTTTAGTCAAGTGTTACATTTTTACAGATGCTTACATACAAGGCGTTGTGACACCATAATATAACTATCGAAAATCAATGGTATAGTTTCTATCTCAAACTGAACTAGTGGGAATAGCGCTGCCTGACAGATATCAGTAAAGCAGTGGTTTTAGTACAAATATTTCAATTATAAAAACGGCCACTACAGCACGATAACAAGGTTTATATAGGTTTTCCGTTAACTAGGTTGTTATAAAAATGCTGGTATTGTAGATCTGCTGGCAAGAGTGAAGCTATGCCTATATTGGGCTCGCTCTTGACCTCTTCAGTATGTCCGATGGCGCAGTAAACTCGGCAAATAAACGAGACTCTCGAACCTTAAGGATTCTCGACTCCGCGGATAACGAGCGCAAAGAGTGAATTAACCTCTAGACTTTTGGACAAGGCCAACTCAATTACTGTCAAACGCGCCAATGCCTGCCGAATAGTGCAAACAATTTATCTGTTAGGTTATGTTTGATTTATTACAAGTAGCATTTCTCTAGCTCGTCAAAGACGCGGCTTTTTAAAACGAATTTCTTTTCTCTTTTACTCGCATTGGAAAAGAGGAAATGTAGCGCTGTAGCCTATTTAATATTAAAAAAATTAAGATGTCCGTATTTATACTATTAAATAGAAAATATTAAACTAAAAATTAGTACCTTTTATTAGTTCACAATTTTCTTCTATATATCTTGTACACATTTTCAAACATTAATAAAATACGTTTTTATTCGTCCAGTCGCGTTCAAATACATATTTTTTAACCTGCAGTGAATGACAATTGATGTTAACGTAGTTTTTTTTCAAATATTTATTCAATTTGAAAATTTGGCGTTCTAGGTCGGATTGGAACTGAGTATATTCATGTTTAGTCTAGCGCGTTGACACTAAGCCAACTTTCCCATAGCTAGAAGTGAACTTCTCAGAGGACTATATGAACTTTTCTTTCGCTCCATCTGGTTGTCGTCGGAACCTCCATTGTACAACATTAAATTGTTGCCATGGTTACCACACAATATTATAAATAATGCTCTTCATTTAAAAATGAATGAAAAGAATGAAATAAACAAACTGGATTAATGGTGTCGCACCTTATTTCACAAACGGACAACGCGAAAGGAAACTACAACACAATGCAAGCGACAAAAAAAAGAAAGGGTATATAACAAACAAAAATAATCGTTCAACATCATACATAGAAAGAAAAATTAAAAATTGCAAGGAAATTCGGTTTCTATTTTGCCACTTAATATTGTTATTCTGACATATGATATACATATTTATATTAGTTGTAATTATAAATTGAAAAGAAACAAAAATTAAAATTTTTTTGTTGACTTGAGTAGAAATTGGCCTTAATATATATATATATATATATAATACTTGTTAACATGATATAAATATGGTTAAATAAATAACATTTTTAAGTAAATAATCTTTGCTTGGGTAAATGTTTCGTTAGTGGGCGTATCAATGTAATATAACCGTAAAGTTTTGCAAACCTATATTAGAAACGTTTGCCTTATACTCCTAACTTATTCTCATAAGTAAACTAAATAAACTTTCCTTCAAAAAGCAAGACTTAACGTAATTTTAAAAAGAGCGAAAGAGGCGAACAACATTGGCTGCGAGTTCTCCTTTCGTAATGAAAACGGATTGAGATCTGTAAACAGAACCAATTCAGCAAAACTGTTTTGGTCTAACTAAATAGAACTAAAGTTGTTTTACGACTGTAAACGAAATACAAATCGTTTTAATTTTTTACATTACGTTAGGCCTACATTGTCCATCGCTATGAGCTTTGCCTCTGCTAGGTGTGGGGCCATTTCGCTGTGTACAGGAAAGTTTACTATAATTTCATTTAAAACAGAATATATATATATATATATATATATATGCTGATGCGTATTCCTTCACTGATGGAAAAATATGATGAGTAGTTATTATCTGGAGTACATCGTTCATTCTGCAGTGCATAAAATCGCAGTTCCGACCTTTCACTAGAATCTTATCTAGCATTGACGAGGTGGACCCCAAAACTCACTCACTCGCTCTTCCACTGTTGTGGTGTTCACCTCGTCAATGCTAAATGAGATTCTGGCAAAAGGTCGGAACTGCGATTTTATGCACTGCAGAATGAACGGGTGTACTCCAAATAATAACTATTCATCATATATATATATATATATATATATATATATATATATATATATATATATATATATATATATATATATATGTATATATATACATACATATATATATATATATATATATATATATATATATATATATATATATGTATATATATACATACATATATATATATATATATATATATATATATATATATATATATATATATATATATATATAGCCTATATATATATAACAACATAGGTTATTCAAATACAAGAATATTTATTAATTTATATCCAAAGCTTTTCGTTGTAAACAGTACCAACATCATCAGGAATGAAAATTACAATAATGCAAGCTATAGGCCTATAGCTTACATTATTGTAATTTTCATTCCTGATGATGTTGGTACTGTTTACCAACGAAAAGCTTTGGATATAAATTAATAAATATTCTTGTATTTGAATAACCTATGTTGTTTTAAATTATTAAACAAGAAAACGTATTTTATATTTATATATATATATATATATATATATATATATATATATATATATATATATATATATATATATATATATAAATAGGCCTGTACATACTTATATTAATTGTAATTATAAAATAAATAGAAATTATAAATAAATAGATAGTTGATTTTACCAACAAGTTACAATTGACAGTAAGATTCGAATGGAAATGGTGGGGTGACTGTCAAAGCGTTCGAACTGACAACACAGCATCCCTACCCTGCCACAAACCCATTCCTATTCTACTTTAAATCAAAGCATAGTGAGTTACATCACTAATGCTCTAAAAGGGGATTGCCAAATTTAGGGATAAGAAGTTGCCATTCCTGCTCTAAACCATCACTACACGGCATCTTGGTTTTTTTTTATTTACGTTGGTTTATATTTAACTAATTATTTATAAAAAGTGTTTTAATGATTAAAAAAATAATAAAGAATAATGTTTTAAAAGAAAACTTATTTACAATTACAATCCAAGATATTGCACTATTAAGTGGTTTTACAGAGTTCTCAATAGTCAGAGAATAGTCATTTAAATGTATGAAGTGAAGTTTCATGATGTTAAGCAATGTGGAAACGCCAAAAGTCAGATTCAAGCAGTCATTTTGTGTTGGCTGCTCACTTGAGTTTGCATTGTAAATATATTCATGAATATAGCAGGCAGTGGCGTAGGGGAACAATAATATAACAATCACGCTTCAATTACAGTTGCCTTCTCAATTTCCTTGCCATTTGCGGAGCTCTTGATTTTTAATTCCTGGCATTAGATGCCTCGCAGCGCCTCTAGCCACTTGATCCTTTACAATATGCACTCGCACGCCCCTGTAGTCCGTTTCGCCAATTAGCATGGCAACTTGGAATCTAAATATACACAGAACTGTGTCACTTTAAACCTTCACGTGTTTATTAACAAGGCTTCAAATTATGCAATTTAACTCTACAACTATAATTAATATTCTTTATATCAGCTCAGATTCTTCTTATATATATATATATATATATATATATATATATATATATATATATATATATATCAATTAAATGCCTGAATTTTTGAATATTTTTGTTATTAAAATTAGTTCAACTTTACATGAATTTTAAGATATTCTTTTTGATTTTTATTGGACTATCGGTACCGTATAAATGTCTATAGGCGTAATATGTACCATTTCTTAGTAGGATAAACTCACCCACAACTTATGATTTCATTACACAGAAGAATTCCTTTTTATTTAGAGGTTATGTTTAACTATTGTCGTATAAAATTACTTTGGTAGAGCAGCAGATACGTCTTAATTAATTAATGCTACATAAAAATACAACCTGAATGTAGAATTTCAAAAATTATAAGTATGGTAAATTTTAAAGTTTAATAATAGAAATTAATAATGAGAACTACAAATTTATTTATTAATAAATAACACCTCTTTACTACAAATAAACTTTATTATTTAGCTACACCCTATTGGGTAGAATGTAAAGGTTTCATCGAATCTGTTACATATTCTATGAAGATTATTTACATTCGAAATGTACGGGAGATTTAACTTAATAACAAATAATATAAATTTATACAGAAAAACTAGGCAATTCCTGCTAAGCTCGACAAAGAAAAGTTGTATTTTAGTTACTTTTTATTAAATAATTCCAATTAATATAAATAAAGTAACATTACCTATGCGTTAAACAGCTTTTCTACCACATCACCTATAACATTATGTGAGTTGTTTTATGAAATCATATGTTCTCACTTATTTTAGGCCAAATGGGACGAAATAACTATATTGCATACCTTGTCCCTTTTTCTCCCATATAAAACGCAAGTTAAATAATTAAATTTAATTACTAAACACTTTTAAATGTTTTAAACTTGCCTATAGTAGCACTTACTTTGCTTGTTGAGGACGGCCGTTTCGGGAGATGTGCCCCTTTGTCAACTCAGACCGTAACGCGGTCTGAGACTTGAGTTACGGTCTGAGATGAAAAAGGGACACATCTCCCGAAACGGCCGTCCTCAACAAGCAAAGTAAGTGCTACTATAGGCAAGTTTAAAACATTAAAAGTGTTTAGTGATTACTAGTTGCTCACGCGAAGATGAATCAACAAATGTTAAATTTAAGTAATGAAATAATATTTTTTTAAACTGTAGGCCTATAACATCAAGTGTCTACACTGCAAGTTTAATAAAAATGTATTTTAACTTGAATGGATAAATGAAAAGGATTTTACTAATGATTGAAAATTTGAACAAGATATATATATATATATATTATAACATAAGTTATTTAAAATATAACTTTCTTTTAGGTTATATATTTAATTAACTTAACACTCTTTTGTCTCATCTTCAGGTTTCTAATTAATTAACACCAATATCAATTTTAACACAACTTGCATTTATTCTTGATACTTTATTAACACACATTATACCCATTGTTCTTAATACTATGTAGTGACAAGATTGATTCCTTAATTAATATTACAATTACAAAAAAAGACAAAGACTCTTGAGGCTTGAAGTTACTATAATAAAGTTTAAAATGACAGTGTTAATTTCTCTTTCTCTGGGGTCGTTATTATGGATCTTTTTTATAAATTAGAACGTGGTGAAAAAAAGCTAGATTATTATTTTATACTAAAGATTTTAAAATTGTTCCGAATTTACTGTTTTTAAAGTTTTGTTGGCTAAATTTAATGGAAAAAATAAAAAAGTACTTATTGTTTGACGATTCCTTGGATCTTGACCATTGATACTGCTTCGCTCCACTTTCACATAACTCACCTAATTTTCCTAATTCTTTATTAATTTATTTACGTCGCACTTTTAACTTTTAAATTATACAAATACAAAAATTACTTGTCCCTTAATTTTACTAACAAAATTTAACCGTAATTCACATTACTGACACTTGGTCCTCCCTTATACATCTGCCCTCTTCTGAAGTTCTTCCTAGACTCCCCGATCACTTCCTTTTTTTAACTCCGCGTCATCTCTCCCCTCACGTATTTTCAGTTAATTTAGCTATTCTCATAACCATCTACAAAGACCTTGCCGCAACGGTACATTATTATAACACAGGTAACTTGGAAAGTCCTATCTTAAAATAGTTGAACCCTTCTTTTGTTAAAGATTCCCCAGCCCCTTTATGACTACACTCGGTATAGAACAATGGTTAACCAGGTCCGAATATTGTAGGAACTATCTTTCTTGCTTTGGCTTAATATTTCTTCCGACTAATTTTCTTTTTGGATATAAGCTGAATTTATTTTTTAGCCTCAAACGTTATGTTATAATATATATATATATATATATATATTAAATATGGTGATATGTTTTCTTGTAATATAGTTAATAAATTAAAAATATTTCATAAACAAGAATACTTTTAATGAATATATTTATTCTTAAATATAATATTCATTTATATTTATTATAAATATATATATATATATATATATTAATATATATTCATTAATATTTATTTATTCTTAATAAATATATTCATTAAAAGTATTCTTGTTTATGAAATATTTTTAATTTATTATATATATATATATATATAAAGAACATAAGTCAAAATACAAATACAAGAATTATAATTGAATTTACAATTCAATTGAATTAATTGTGAATTCAATTATAATTCTTGTATTTGTATTTTGACTTATGTTCTTTATTAATACACAAGAATACATATTACGATATATATATATATATATATATATATATATATATATATATATATATATAGGAGCATAGGAGCGTGTGAATTCATAAAAGGAATTTTAAAATTTTTTATAGTTAAGAGCTATTATTTATTCATAAAACAGATGGCGCATAGTTGCTTGAAATTGTTAGTAATTTATTTGATTGATATATGATTGTATTATGGTTTGTAGATAGATTGTGTTAATAAACTGAAGTTCGAAATTTATCAAATGACATTTATTCAACGAAGATATATTTTCGTTCAAATCAAAAAATTTTAAACGTTTCTGAAACAAGACCAAGCCCTTTTGTAAGAAATAGATTTAGGAATATCGCCATAGGGCATAGAGGTTTGTTCTTTCCAATTTAACACTATTTTTTAATGTAAACTATTTATGCAATCTTTACTGAAAATGTCTAGAAACATATGAAAATCAAGGAAAATTAGTCAAAAGTCAGTAGGATCAGGGAAAAGATTCGATAAAAATTAACATTTTCTGGAGCAATGTATGTATTACTTACTCACGTAAAAACTACGGGACCCATTGAGCTGAAATTTTGTATTTATTTCCCGTTCCCACGTGTTCGAAAAAAATTATACCGGGCGACGAAGAAAGTCATCAGAGATACGAAACTTGCTCATGGCCCAAAAGTTTACAGTTTTGGAAAAATGTTATTTCCCCCCCCCCCTCAAATGTGGTGCTAATAGTGCTGGTAAAAATGACATTTCCCACCCACAATACAATACACCCACCTACATATAAAATGAATCTAAAAAATTCCCTGAATCTATATTGACAATTATTGTTTGTCATTGCCACGGAAGAATAATTTTATATACCTATGAAGTATCCAGTCAGGATAGATTTGGTTGTAATTTTATTGTACACATTTAGGGTTAGAATAGAGATCACGTGACAAAGTATTACTCCGCAGAAGTATACGTTTAATTAGATAATGCTTTATAAAATTACAACCAAATATCCTGATTGAACACTTTACAGGTATATTATAACATAGGTAGCCTATATAGTATTGTATAAAATTACAACCAAATCTATCGTAACTGGATACTTTATAGGTAGGCCTATATTTAAATATATGTATACGTAGTACAGCGCCCGTTGTTAAGCAGACGTACTTGTTACTCCACAGTAAATTTTTTACCCTAATTTAATTTGATAAAAATTTTATTTCCCTGAGCGAGAGTTTTCATTATATTTTCGTATCCCTGATGACTTTCTGCGTCGCCCTGTATCATTTTTACTCTATCGGGGGAAAGAGAAATAAATACATGAAATTTTACACGGTCATTCTTAGGGTCCCTGGTTTTCTCATAGGCTTATTTTTATTTAGAAATTCCGTTAGGGCACCGCCCTACTGACCTTGGAAACTCCTTTAGTGGTAGGCTTATAAGCTATAGTTTGATATATTTATTGGGATTTAATTTCAGTAAATTAAATTCAACCCAAATACAAATACATATGAAATCAATACAAATATCCGCCAACGCCATACGAAGGGCGGGTACTCTGCTAGTAACTGTATTAACCAACTGTGGCGTAATGTTTAATTTAAATCAATAAAACCTCTATACTTGAAATAATTTTTTCGTTTATTTAATACCTTGTGTACAATTGAAATGTACATAAGATATTAAATAAATGAAAAAGTAATTTGTGGTACGGAGATTTTATTTATCTAACACATGGGTGGAGCTAGGGTGGTAAGGACCCCGACTTTCTGGACAGGTGAATTATTTTTTTATAATAAAAAACTGACAATTAACTCATTAAAATACTACAAAAATAATACTAGTGCTGACAAGAAATATTCTCGTCAGTAACAGTTGCTATTTTGATCATGTGTGAGTTATTTTCTAAGTATAAATGTAAGTTGAAAGAAAATTATTAACCTTATTACAATCTTACAAGTCGTAATGTTCAAGATGAAATTGTAGGAATTGTTTTAGACGAAGTTTGGTTAACGTTATGATTCTCATAGAAACAAACTCAGGTTTGTTGTTGTTGTTGTCGTGGACAAGTGCAATAGAAACAATAGAAAAAACAGAAAAAAAGTGTTCAGAGAAAGGTAGAGAGAGCACAGTTACACGGGTCCAAAGGCGTGAAGCACTGCACTGGCCACATCTCAGCTTTTTCCGTATAAAGGGTCTCCCTAGAACAGTTTAAGTCGATTTTAAATAGTGCTGCAATGATGGACGGGCAGTTGAAGAGATGATCGGGATCAAGCTGTATCCCTGGGCAGTGCCTACATTCAGGGTATGTTCTTGATCCATCAGGCAAGATTTTCATGTCTTTGAGGTGCATGGTCCTGTCTGGCAATTGTTTTTGTTATTTCCCTGTCGAAGTTAAGCTCGGGAAGTGATGATTTTCTTCGGTTGTTATGGCAGAACTTCTGTTTTGCAACGGCATTTACGTCGGAAGAAGTTGTAATCACGGGGACTGGTTCGATGGTCCTCGCTTCCTTGGCCAGAGAATCGGCCTCTTCGTTCCCTTTGATGTCGACGTGTGCCGGGATCCATTGAAGCGTACAAAGCTTCTTCTTTTCCTCAATTAAGAACAGGAGGTTATTGATCTTTTGGGCGAGGTTTGTATTTCCTTTTTGGAGAGCCTGAAGAGCAGATCTGCAGTCCGTGAAGATTACTATGCCATCAGAGGGGTTGAGTGTTGTCCAAAGTCAGGTAAATACTCAGAGCTTCTTTGATTGCGATGAGTTCGCTTGTGAAGTTGGAGGCGATTTTGCCTGCTGCAATTTTGTGTCTGGAAGTTGAGCCATCAGGGTAGGTTATAAAGATTCCGGATCCACCTCTATCGCAGTCAGGATTCGAAGAGCCGTCGGTGTAAGCAGCGACCAAATGTGGTTTTAAAATCTTGGCAATAATTTCCATTCCTTTCCTCTTGATTGTTTCTTGAGGCTCTTTTTTGGAGCAGGGTTCGAGGAGATTCAAGTTTATATTCACAAAGGAGGGTGGTTTGACCGGGAACCTGGGTTCTTGAAAGATGTCAAGGCTCGTGTGCTTTAGGTTGATGTCCTGTCTGATGTTTTTGTCGTACTGGAGAGTAGAAGATCTTTTTAGCCTGGTTTTTTCCGACCAGTTCCGAAAGGTGACTTTTGAGATATGTTGTTCGTGATTGCTCCTGATTTTGTTTGTGAATTTCACTGTAGCGAATTTTCTCCGATTTTCCAATGGGGTTAGTCCACATTCAGTTTCAGCTTTCAAAAACTCAGGTTTATTCTGCACTTATGACATTGCAATATTCGAAAAAAATTTATATTTTGTAAAGGTTTAGGCCTAAGTCTAAAAGTTCCCGACTTGCGTTCCATGAGAGACATACCGTCGAATACCATATTTCTAACGTAGTAATAAAAAAAGTAGTTTAACATGTACCTTATAAAGTACGTTTTTGGCTCAATGTCGACAAGCTTTTAAATGTTCTCTATTTTTGGAGTGAGTACCCCCGGACCCCATTTGGTTTCCCCAGGGCAATATTGTGCCCCCCCCCCCAGAAGATAACTTGTAACTCTGTCCATGATCTAACGTAAGATAATTTGTTCACGAACGAAGAGGCCTCTATCACAGCACACCCAATGTTGGTTGCATCGCCGCTCGGAACAAGGACGCTGTGTTTCACTTAATGCATGAACTGTTTACCTCGAACATTTGTAACTGTATTGTAATGTAGTATAAACAGATGCATCTTTTGTATACGGAACCTAATGCTATAGTTTTGCTTGTGTTCACGTATTGTGGTTAAATGTTAATTAATTCAACAGCTATCTGTGCGTCGACGCCAGGTTTCGCAATATTTTCTGTAACCCTAGCACTTTTTGCATCCCCACTTGGTGATATACTTTTGTGTTTATGCCATATCGTTACATGCATGGAGACAGGTGATAGCTCCCTAAATTAATAAATTTCTTGAGCACTGTAGACTAATTTTTAAATAAATAAAACCCACTAACCACAATACAAAAATCTTTATTTTACTAAAATTTCTTCTTCTACAAATTTCGATTACATGGTAATCATCTTCAGAATACGAATTTTGTATTGTGGTTAGTGGGTTTTATTTATTTAGTTACGTAAACGTTGGCATGGTGCCTTAACAATTTTACTTTTACAGTTTTCTTAGCCTATTTTTATTTATATTTCTTGAGCTCTTATTAAATGTAGCTCTAATTTACCGCACTTTGTATCACCCCAGTTAATAGAAGCACTCCATACAGCATTTGGAGGTACGTTGTTTTTCAAGAAAAATGCATGTTTTGATCTCAGTTTTGAAATTCTTAGTTTTCTGGTATTATTTCATTTCTTTAATTAATTTTACTTAAAATCAATAATAATTATCGAATATTTTACGTTTTATAATTTTTTAAATTATTTTATTTGTGTTGACGATCATAATTATGTTTCAAATTTCATGATTTGTAACTATGATATTCTCCATTAGGCAAACAGGTCGCAGCTTCAAAGAAAGAGTCTAGGAACACAAACAGAACACCAACTCAGCATTTTTCAATCACATAAAGAAACAGGACACATATACACAGACATTTACCAAAACCTAGAAATCCTACACATCAACAAGAAAGGACCACATCTCAACACACTAGAACAATATGAAATTTACAAACACACAAAATACAAACATATTAAACGGACAAACACAATACAAATCACACATACTCTTAGATATTACCGAAAACTTGTTTTTTAAAACCGTCACCGCTTAACCTAACAACTCCAAGCAGAAGATACTGATGAAGATTACCACGGAGCGATCGAAAACTTTCTGTCTCAGTAAGTTTTTACAAATTTACAAAATTTAAAATTCGGATAGTCATAAATAACGTAAAAGTGATTAATTCAGTTTCACCGAAAGTAATGGGCTATTAAGTAATGGGAAAAATTCAAGAGAACTATGAAATACTCGTATTTGGTTTGTAGTAAGAAGTATTAATTGATTCCACTATTTAAAAGGTTCTCACCTATTTGGAAGTAAGAGTTATTAGTAGGCTTATTTATACATTTGCTGAAAGTATAAATTTTATAAGCAACCTGGGTGATTTTAAAATTTAGTGCAAGTCTTGTGTCACATAATTTTCCCTTGAAAGATAACATAGGGGTACGTTTTTCCTGGCGAAAATCCAACTGTGGTTATCATCGCCAATCAAAATCTAAAACATAACGCATTATTTTAAATAAAACAAACATTACAAAACAAAAAAGAACATAGGGGTACGATAGGGACTGTACAAAGTAAGAGCTATATTTATTGTAAATTTAAAAATCCTTTATTTTAGAGAACAGATATCTAGATTATTCAATATAACTTACAGAAACAAGTCAGTTATTTTTTTGGCCCATTTAAATGGTTTGTTTCACCATCTTATACTGTTTCTATGGAATTCTGAGAATAAAAAACCTATTTACACAAGAATTGAAATAAATGATTTAGCTCAAGTGTTTAAGGAAACTTTTTTTTACCCTGGTCTGGGCCCCCAAAACCCACCCAGCCCTCGTGGCAGCCAACCTCTAGCGAGCTACCTCCGGCTCACATGTGCATGCGGTTAGTATCCCTACCGCCAGTGAAGGAAACGGGATTGATTGCCCATGTACCAAGCTCATAAGATCTTTCCATGGATAATCAGGAGATAGTGAAATGAAACAGTACTGTAAGTGTCGCGCTAAGAGTGGGATGAAATAACCTGGACAGAAAGAAATCCTGCTAGGAAAAATCCCGCGACAGATCATGCAGGAACCCTGGGGTTTGGATCACCTTATGCTAAGAGATAAGGAGGGGTATTACCTTACAAATACCTTGTTAGTGAGTCTATGGCAGGAATGGCATCACCTCTTCTTCTGCTGCCAACTGAAAATGCATGCAATCAAATTAGTACTTCCGTTGGGCTAAGCTACGACCCTGGAGATGTGCCCCTTCGTCACCTGGAACACAACTGTGAAGCAGAATTTATTAGTATATATATATTTCTTTTTTTTATTATGGATAGAGCTAGGTGGTCAATAAGGACAGCGGTCGTTTGTAGCCTGTTTGTAGAACCTTGTTGCTAAGTTTTGCTAAGTCAGTGTAAAGCAGTGTACATCTAAATACCTTCGTGATTATTCGCATAACCTTGTTTTGGAATAACTCGAGTCTGCGTGTGTGAATTGCTAGACGGGTGAAGCGTACGGTACGGAATATGCTGCACAACACAGATTTTAGCGAATTAAAAGTCTGATTGTGCTGCAATCTGTTGTAGAAAACTCCAACTATGATTTTTAGATATTTACAGTACAATACTAATCATAAAAAAAACAATAATTTGAAAGCATTTTATGAAATATACAAAAATTATTTATGGCACTAACAATAATTTGAAAGCATTTTATGAAGTATACAAAAATTATTTATGGCACTTATAGTAGTACCGAATCAAGTGATAACGTTTTGTGTGTTGAAAAAAAATATGAAAATTATTCAGTAATTAACAGAAAAAATGTTTGAATTTATGTTATTACATAAAATTTATTATTTTAATCTAATACCTAACCCCAAATATATATATATATATATATATATATATATATATATATATATATCGTACACACTCAGAGCCACACGCAATTGGGTTCATATCATGTGTACACTAATAATTAAGTCCCAAATAAACCTTTCCATTAGAAGCTTTCTTTTCTTTCTTTAATGCTATATACACATATTGGTATACTTGGTATAGTAAATACATATATAATCCTTAGCTTGCAAATATATTAGACATTTTACAAATCAATCATGATATCATTATTTAAAATGCCTAGAACAGAAAAACAAACCAAAATGACAGAATTCAAAAAATCTAGTTTAAATATTAAGCTCAAAATAATATCCTTCATGCTAAATTAACATGCAAGTTAGATCTCTCAATAGTACCATTATTTTATTAGTAACTAAAATAAATATTTTATTGAGGAAACACATACCTTTATTTGAGAAATGTGTATAATACATACTAATATTTACTGTACTTAATAACAAAATAATGTGGGTAACAAAAACATATTTATTAGATGTTGAGTGAACACAATTTTTTTAACCAATTCAATTCAAATCAGTTTTTTTTTTAATATATGACAGGCCCAAAACGGTTTTCGTTTCAAAAACTGTATTAAAAATACATAACTTATTATTATTGTTGTAGGTGTTGAAATATATGAGATTTATCAAAATTTAAATAAATTTATATATTTATTACCTGATTAAAGCCACTTATTAAACAAATAGTCTACTATAGTAAAGACACAATAATCTACATGTTAAATGACTGTTCTATAACACAACCTATAACACAAAATCAGCCGTTATGAAATCGTATGTTTCATTTAATTCATTCGAGTCTCCTGTCGGAAATATATGCTCTGAGGTATGCCTTTCAGAAATAGCATGGCGTGAAAGCAATGACTTAATCTCATGTGTTGTTCACCGCGAGTATAAAAGTTATCACTTCAATAATTAATTTTCTGTAGTATATAAGAAGTGAGTGGTAAGTATTGCCTCAAGTGTATGTTAATGGTATGTTTTTTTTTCAGTAACAATACCCATCACTTAAAGAAACAGCAAACTTCCTTTGGAAGCCAAGAGGTACAAGTAATGTTCCTGATCATGTTATGATATATATACAAAAATTTGTTTATACTTAGATCCTCAAATCTAATCTAGAGGTTTTTTAATATCAGTAAGTCACATTAACACTAATTATAGGCTTATCAGATAATGGTTCCTTATTATGAGTTGGAGGAAAACTTTGATTGCTGTTGTCTCAAAAGTCACTTGTACCCTTCGCTTCAAGGCTCCTCAAATAGTGTGTGTAATTTGTATTAGATTTGTTACATTATAGAAAACCTGCTTCGAAATAGCTGTCACCTAGACATTGGAGAAGACTTCTTAGTCCAATAGAAGAGACTTTGTATATTTTCATAAATTTACTAAAGTTATAAGTTAGTTTGTTACATGTTAGTTTTTTAAATTCAAAGGTTCACCAATTACATACAACTATTCTTTGAGCTTAGCTTGTGACGTTATGTTAAAAGAAATAAAAAACATACACAAAACTCACAAATTAATCATTTATTAACTCATACGCGTTTCAATGACAAAGTCATCATCATCAGTGAGTGTTGCTACTACAAACTCTAACTTACAACTTAGAGTAAGTTAGTTTGTAATAGCAACACTCACTCATGATGATGACTTCGTCATTGAAACGCATATGAGTAAATAAATGATTAATTTGAGAGTCTCGTGTATGTCTTTTATTTGTTTTATTTCACCAATTGTCATAAAAAAAAAATCCACTAATAATATTTGATTTTATCTTCGAATTGAGCTACTAGTTTTGTACTTGAACACATCTCCTGAAACTCGTGGTCAGATTAGTTATGTTCAAAGTTTAAGTCAAAATCCACTAGTTTTCTGAAACATACATTGGATATTGTGATTTAAAAGTAGAAAACAGCTTGTAAAATATCGCTTTTCTAAGATCTATAGAACTGATTTACTTATAAAGTTAAATATAGGTTCAAATGATTCACCAATTTACTTCAGATTCTAGAAATAATAGAACTGAAATCCAATCACCTCTGTACAGACTAGATAACATTTTATCAAGGTCTGGAAAGAATTCAGTGACATTTTGCATACCATCTGATTTTAACCATCGAATATCTTGATTAGCTTTGAGCATAATTATTATTTCAAAAATGCCTGTGAAGTAATATTAGGCCTAATAAGAATAGATAAATGTGTGAGTGCTAAATGTTTATCAATAGCTGAACACCTAGTTGACAAATCACATGATAAATTTTATAAAGCAAAAGTTAAAAATAAAACATTAGTTTTTACTACATATTTGCTTAGAACAGTAGCCTTAAAAGGGGTCAATATTCTGTTAACTAATCCTTTCAGAACATTTACAAAAGTAACATTAATAATTATAAATAAATTTACTCGAATATCGCAATACTTATAACGGTACTTTTTATAAACATAATGGTTATTTAAGTAACATTTTCAGGATTACCTAACTTAATTAACATACTCACCTCTGAAGATGATTTTCATACTACTTAAGTGTAAATTATGTTTATAATTTTACTGCATAATGTAATTTGGTTTTAAGGTATAGGCCTAATATGAGTGATTAATTGTCATTACTATCTCGCTTTAGAATTAGTTTATTTAGCCTTACATTGGAGCAAACTTTCAAAAATTATAAATTTCTAATTTGAATTATTATTTGTGTTTTTTCTTAATTATGTTTTACTATATTGCAGGGTCATGTAATTTTTATACAAATATTGGTATGAAGTTATTTTTAAAAATATTTGTGTAAAACACAATTACTTAATAATTTTTTTCCTTTGTAAAAGATTATCTCATATAATTTTTATAAATTTAAGTATTAATTTCAGGCTTTAAAAATCTTAAAAAATGCTACAAATTAAAAAAAATAAACTTTCAAATTGTACGCCAAAATGTATCAAATCTATATTGGTCTATCTAAGTCTATGAAATCTTGATCTGTATTAGTCTGTTGTTAAGAATGTGCGAATAACAAACAAAATGTTGACGGTGTCTACGATCCATAATCATTTAAACCTATAAAAAATTATATTTACAGATTTTTGTTATACAATCGTCTCGGAACAAATCGTCATACTGTAACTATGATATAAAAAAAATTAAAGACATACTTTTACTTTTCCTAGAATAGAGAAAAAATATTTTATCCTACTATGAAAAATAATGTAGTATATAAATTTAAATCATAGTTCTGTGAAAAATATTAGGCATATATATATATATATATATATATATATATAAGTATATACACACTTTAATTTACTCAAGTAGGGATCTTAGTCGGTATATTTATAAGTTTATCTTCGAAAGCCTTTCAATTAAAGTGCTCTCCCTTTTGAGCTTTAGAAGACTTGGCAAATATATATACCAATTTTATTGTTTATATATATTAAAGTGATAAGTGAATACAAAAAAACAGAACTATTAAACAAGAAAACGTACCACCATATATATATATATATATATATATATATATATATATATATATATATATATATATATATAATTGTAAGTTATGTTATTATATCATTTTTACAAGATGATATTATCAGTTTACTATTATTTGAATTACTATTATTTTTTATATGGATATTTCAACTATATTTTTTAAAATAAAGTATCACGGATAAATAAAACATATCTGGGATAGTGAAACGTGAGTTTTGGATATCAGGTTATTCAGAACCTCCAATGGTTTATTATGTCAAAATTAGTAAATGATTTAAAATTTTCAGTTTTGTGAGGATGAAGCCGCTATTTAAGATTCATATTTTAACATTCAATTCTTGTTATCTGTTAAATTTAGTGTATCTCGTTTGTACATATCTTTTATGTAAAAGATGTAAAAATTAAAAAGATTTATTTTACCGCTATTTTACAGATTTTACTGTATTCCGCCCGTGTTTAAAGGATTTATCAAACATGGCTGACAAATCGTGAAGATTGGAAACGGTCTAGCTTGGACTAATGAGTTTTACTGAATTTAGGTGAAATAATTTCTTCTTAGTTTAAAAGTATAAATATAAATAGTTTATTTTATATTTCGTAAGTGGCAATAAATTAATGGAAATAGTAAAAGTTTCTTTAGATATTTTTAATCGGTTGATCTATATTTTGGATCCAGTGTTTATATAAATGCTTTGCTTTGTCATGATGTTTATATTAAAAGTATTTGTGCAAAATAATTTATAATATGCCGGTATCCATAATATTTATTGCTTGGTGTTTTGTTGTAGATACGATCCAATCTGAAAAGATTGAAAACCCTTTTTGGGGTTCCTTAACAAGCTAGCCAAAATGTCTGGATCAAATAGGAAAAGAGTAAGTTCATAGGCTATCAATACCAACTTTTTGTAAGCAAGTGAATAAATTAGTATTAATATTGCATTTTTTATTCATTATACTCGGTAGAAAAACCTGAAATAGGGTTATTTTAATATTTTGTTTAGGAGTTAGCTGTCAGCCATAAAAAAGGTAAAATATTACATCTAAAAATAAATATTGAGGAATATGCCAAAAAGTAACATATTTATCATGCATGCAGGGTTTTCCATAAAGTAGTTGAATGATTTTGATCTTATACAAAGATTTTCAAGCATTAGGCAATTGTGAGTTTTAGCGGCCACCTGAAATATATATATTGAAGATTATTCAAAACTACAAAATAGGACAATATGCACAAGAATTTTTTAAAATTTGATTCGTAAAGTTATTTGTTTTCAATTTGAAATTTGGTAAAAAATTCAGCATGGAGCAATAAGTTGTGCATCAGCCGCGGAGTGGTACAGTGATGTCACAACTGTAAGTGTTTTAGCAATCTAAACTTTATGAATCAGAAACATGTCTTGATGCTATTGTAGCTGTTATTTTTGTTATTGCCAGGGAAGGTGAATTTATATAGCTATATTGAAAAATACTTATGAAGTCAATATAGATTTGGTTCTAATTTTATACATTTAACCATTTAGGTATTGTATAAATTACAACCAAATCTACCCTGACAACACTTTTTAGGTATATTTTAATATAGGTATATAGTAATGTATAAATTTAAAACCAAATCTATTCTAACTGGAGACTTTATAAGTATATTTAAATATATGTATTCAAAA
Source organism: Prosapia bicincta (assembly GCA_036971475.1). NCBI lineage: Eukaryota > Metazoa > Arthropoda > Insecta > Hemiptera > Cercopidae > Prosapia > Prosapia bicincta. The sequence continues at coordinate 330,940,055 of JBAIZL010000001.1, read as the reverse complement.
ACCATAAAAATTTAACTAGGATGTTGTTTCTCAAATATCTATACTCATTAGGAATGCGTGTCATCACTGTATCACTTTGCAACTGATGCACAACTCAATGCTCCACACTGAACTTTTTACCCAACTTCAGATTGAATAAAATAACTTTCCAAATAACATTTTTGTGCATATCGTCCTATTTTGTGGTTTTGAACAATTTTCAATGTATATCTCAGTGGCTGCTAAAACTGACAATTACCAACCATTAAAATATTTTTAGTAATTACTTGGTTTTAGGAGTCTCAATAAAATGTGTAAAATACACATTTATACACATTTTCTCAATAAAATTACTGAAAAAGATGTCCCGAAGCTATATTGATAAGAATTTTTTTATTTTTGACACGGAAGGTTATTTTTGTATCGAATTTAAGTGGAACTAGTTTTTTGGGCCCACAGTACCAACGGAGCATTGTGTATTACGTAAACAACATTACTATATTGTTATAAAATATCCACTTAAGATAACTTTGTTGGAATTTTATACATTACTATATACCTATGAAATATCCACTCAATTTGGTTGTAAAACATGTAACCAAGCAAATCTATGCATGTAAGCTTAGAATGGAGATCACGTGACTCTACCTGACAAAATGTTTTTTCCCCAGGAACAGTTGTCTAGATAGTTCCCAAATTTAAATAATTACCATATTTTTATAGAATGGTGTTGTTTTGGAGAATACAGGTTTAAAGAATATACTTTAAGAATAACAATTTTGAAATTTACATATAGATGATTCACTTTATAGGATTATAAAATATTACCTTTAGAAATCCATACAATAAGATGGAAGTAGGAAATTTTATAATATAATTGGTAATATATCAAGTATTTGGGCCTATATTTTCATGAAACATGTAAAAAGGCTATTTTCATTGAAATTATTATTTTGTTTGCCTAGAAACATTATTTTGTCTTAAATTAAAGTTGGCTAAAATTTTCAGCGTGGATGTAGAAGTGATACAAATGTTTCGTTACATCACAGTGGTGCGCATTAGCTTGTATGCATCGGCCGCGGTTCGTCACGCAACCTTATGTGTGTAGATATTTAAGAAACAACATTTTGGCTTAATTTCTATACATATACTTAAATATACTTATTTAGGATAGATTCGGTTTTAAATTTATACATTACTGTATACCTATATTAAAATATACCTAAAAAGTGTTCAGTCAGGTTAAATTTGGTTTTAATTTTATACATTAACTAAATGGTTATATTTATACAATTAGAACCAAATCTATCCTGACTGGATACTTCATATTTTATACTTTTATTTTGTTAAATTCATTAAAATTATGCCAAAACGTAATGCTATACATTATCCAAGTGTAACGGTTAGTACCTTTGTGATGTCGTGTATCCCTCCTCGAGGCAGACAACCTATTCACAACTTCTACATCCGCGCTGAAAATTTTACCCAACTTTAATTTAAGAAAAAAAGGTTTCTAGGCACACAAAAAAATAATGTCAATGAAAATAACGTTTTTACATGTTTCGGAATGTTTCATGCAAATATAGGCCCGGAAAAGGAATTTAACAATTACCCAAAACTGATATGTCTTGAATTAATGTCCCTGATTAAAAATAGTTTTTTTGAATTGTTTTAAAATTTTATTTTCTGCAAATACAGTTCATTACAGGTAATTCATACCATTGGAAGTAATTGTTTTTTAGTCTGAAGAATTTTTATCATATAGCAAAGTGAAAATGATTTGTTATATTTTAACCCGAGTTGAATTTTGTAGTTTCTGCTATTGTGTGAATACTGATGTTGAGTATTTTATGTTACGTAGGTTTTATTCAATTTATACAAAATGTAAACATAAAATAATATCGGCGTTCATTTGTTTTAGTACTGCTGATAACAAAAAGTTGATCAATTGTGTTGAAAGATTAATTTTGCAATCCTATTGTTTTAAAAAGAAATGACTCATATGCGATAACTAAAAATTAACCTATTTTAAATGATCAATTGTTTAATTATGCTTTTTTACTTCCAATTCTCGATTCATTTAGGTTATATAGGCCTACATGATATTCTCAAATAATGAATTTAATTAACATTCTGGTCATATGGTAGAGCCTTTTAAAAGTTCCACTTAACGTAATAGGCTAAACAAAGTGTTAACCTTGATTTATGAATAGGCACATCTGAAAGCATGAGAAACATATTGGATAAAAGTAATGATTTATTTAATATTACAAATTATTAATCACAAAATTATACAAAATCATAAATATTATGTGTGTTTAGTATTGGTTTAATATTTTGCTATAGACAAGAAACGTTGATGATATACTTGTAATATAACAACCTACCATTCACAACGAACACATCATAATACTAAACAAATTAAATACATACAATTCACCTTCGAAACAGAAACAAACAGAACAATCAACTACCTTGATATTACATTAAACATAAACAATAATATAAGACAAACTACAGTACACAGAAAACCAACTTTCAACAACACCACAATACACTACAAACCTAACCACCGCTGGGCACACAAAATCAACACTTACAGTAACTTGATAAATAAAGCAATAAAATACTCACAAGATAAGCAAAAATTAAATGAAGAATTAGATAACATTACAAAAATAGCAATAGAAAATGGATATATCAATCCCCTTATAAAAAAATATATATAATAAATTTACAAAAAAACCTAACCTTAACACAACACTACAACCTGAACATAAAAATAAAAAAATCTACCTGAAATATAAATATACCAATAACAAAATAGAAAAAATAACAAATATATACCACAAAGAATACTACAAACAACATACAAACCAAACAATAAAATATCTTGATAACACAAACCATAAAACAAATACAGAAAAACATAACCTTTCAGAAATTTTCAAAATTACATGCAACGACTGCAACGCATTTAACATAGGAAAAACAACTAGATCATTTAAAATAAGATTTGAAGAACATTACAGAGCATTCAGAAATGAAAATACAAAAGCATCAAATGTTGCAGCACACCTAATATCACATAAACATGAAATTACAAATTACAAAAATAACCTAACCATACTTGAAATAAATAATAACCCAATAGAACTAAACTTACTAGAAAAATACCACATTTATAAAAATATACACAACAATTTAATGAACCTACAGACAACATATACAGACGACGTACTATTGAAAAACATACACGCGGCTCAAGAAGAAATATGTATGACGTCAACAAATACCAACATCGCGGACCGAACATCCACACCAGAAAAATAGAGAAAATTAATTCAGTGATTCGACAATGGTCAAGTGACCAAAAGGTGGCTCATCATGTAAGGTAAAATTATTGCACTTAGTGGTAGAAAAAATTATTTACAAGTAATAATAATAACTTCATAAAGTTGGGGCAACGGAAAAATAATGGACAACGTGAAATATCACGATATATATATATATATATATATATATATATATATATATATATATATACATATACAGTAGAACCCCTCAAATACGAACCCCTGTGAAATCCGAACATGATTTGATGGAAACCAAATTTTAAAAAAGTATCTAAAACTTAATGAAGTATGTACTGAAAGTTTGCTACTAACAGGAAGGACGGACTAGTCTAACAGGACTGTTTAATTGACATTGTAAAAACATGATATAATACGAAGGCCTAATCTGTACTACTGTGTCACTTCATTAACATAGAATTTATTGGCAGTAAAATAAAAAAGACATACACTAAACTATATCTATCACTTAAAAAGAAAAGACTCAAACACTTAACTATATTTTTCACTTAAAATCAGTAATTTTCATCTGGCGAAGAGACCTTCCTGAGGATGGGATGTTGAGCCACCGTCGCATTAGTATAACATCATTGGGTGTTGCAGGTGTATGTTGTTCTACGCAATGTCGAGACCGGCGGCAGCATCAGCATGTGTAATATCATTCTCAGAGGCATCATTTTCCTTGCTATCAGTATTTGCTACACTGTCATTGTGTTGATCCTGGATCATAGATACCATGACTTGCTCGGTATATTCTTCATTGTTATCTACTGCTGTCCACTTTTCCTGGCAACTTTCATCAGCATCTTCACATCCTGGTACTCTTTATTGAGAGCTGAAATACCTCAGTTCCATCATCCTGTATTTTAATTGGTGTTTCCACAAATTGGAGGCTAGGCCAGAGCTTCTTCCAAGATTTCTGCAGTAAAGTGTTACTGATATTATTCCAGAAATCAGCTACCCCAGCAAATTACATCATATATTGTAATCGTCTTAAGTTTTTCTGGAATAGAAAGAGAACAATCTTCTTCAATTAATGTTTGTAGAAACTTTTTTCTGTAGCTCAGTTTTATGTTCTGCAGCACACTTTGATCCATAGGCTGAAGCAACAATGTCACATTAGGTGGGAAAATAATTGCTTTTGTGTCTTTACATACCAACTACATGTCTAAAAGATATGCAGGTGCATTGTCTATCAAAAGTAGAGCTTTTGGTGGCAGTCCATTTTTTTCATTAAATTTTGTTACTGAAGGAGCAAATTCATTTTTGAACCACTCCTTGAAAATATTATCAGTCATCCACGCCTTATACTGATTTCTGTAAGGAGGGAGAGGATTCAAATTCATATTTTTTTGGTAGCTTATTTGTTCCCGTGGTGTTACTGTAAGTTAAAACTGTGAGACGCTGTTTGTTCGTTTTAAAGCTGGGTGCAGAAGATTCCTGTTTAGAAGCAAGACTTTTAATGAGAAGGGCTTTAAAATTCAATCCAGGCTCGTCCGCATTATATACTTTCTGGGGTGAGTAATTTTCAGACAAAAACAAATCTGTGAATTTGTCTATATATTCTTTTGCAGCAAGATTATATCAGATGATGACTTCCACCTGCTTACCGTTATTTGTCTAATTCCGTGCCTTCTCTTCCATCTATTGCTAGCAGTAAATCCAAATCACCGATGATTAATTTGTTTGACTGTAATCCCTTTTCTTTTATTGATGGGCCACTAGTAAGAACTCCTTTCTGTCTCTCTTGTGTATACCATAAAAATACAACCTCGTCAAATTTTACAGAAACATTAGAGTTATGGCGTTTCAAAGACTTTTTACTTGTAGCACTTGAAAACTTTAATTTTTGATTTAGAAATATGTAATGAATGCTCTAATATTGTTTGTTAATAAAAAAACGCAATTCTGTCAAAAACAAAATACACAGCATATTCGAACAGGCTATAGCCCCAATTAGTTCAGATTTGAAGGGTTCTACTGTATATAATTTCGTAAGCTGAATTTTGAGAGAAAAATTGTGGGAGCTTGGAAGGTTGTACAGAGCTGGGAGATGCCTCAAATTAAATATATTGACACAAAGGAGCTGGGAAAAATATAGATTTTTCTCAATTTACAACATTCATAGGGTTTTGAGGAACTTAAAGGTACCGAAAATCTCCATAAGAAATACATTGCAATGAAAAACAGCTGAGTATGATATTCAAATATTTCAGCTTAGAAACAGCTGTACAAATATTATATTAAGTACAGCTGAGTACAAATATATAAACAGTATTAAAGGTTAGACATATAAACTTGTGACAGTTAGACATTAAATCAGGTGTAGTTAATGGAGTATGTCTTATAGTACTACATAGGTTTGACAAGTTTATTAAATTAGAAATAATCACTGCTTCTGGAAAAGGAAACATATTTTTAGCAATAATTAAATTAATATCAACAGATCCTAACATGCTATTTCAAACGATTGGTCGAAAAAATCAAATTGAAAACTCATTCACAAAAGATATAGTTTATGAGGAAATTTTGTTGGAAAAATTTTTAACTATATAAAATTGAAGTATTAAATAATAAAAACATTTAAAATTTGTTTCAATATGAATAGGGGCATTTGCCTCTAATATATATAAATATATATATATATATATATATATATATATATATATATATATATATATATATATATATATATTCTTGATATTTTACGTTATCCATTGTTTTTCCGTTGCACTGACTTTATGAAGTTAATATATTACTATTGTAAGTAATTTTATCCACCATTAAGTGCTATATATATATATATATATATATATATATATATATATATATATATATATATATACACACACACAAAATATGTTTTCTTGTTTAATAATCAAAAACAACTAAGGTTATTTAAATACAAGAATTATTTATATTCAAAGGTTTTTGTTGATAAACAGCATCTGATGATGATGGTACTGTTTATCAACGAAAAGCTTTGAATATAAATAAATAATTCTTGTATTTGAATAACCTTAGTTGTTTTTGATGTGGGAGTGTATTTACGCTGTTGGAAGTGGATTTATAAACTAGTTCTGTGTCTTATAACATACCTTTGTACACATTAGGATTATAATTTATTTAAATAGCAGGTAAAAACACAAGTCCTTTAACTTTTAGGGACAAGACTTGAAAGATGTGGAAAGCCCTGTGGTACCAGATTCTACTACAAAGGATCGAAGTTTTTGTAGTGGAGATGAAGTTCTAGTTCAACGTAAGGATGGCAATTTCTATCTGGGTACCGTTGTGCAGGCAAGTAATATTATTTTTACTTTCAGTATTATTCTTCATTTACATAAGTAAATCAGGGTACATTTTTTTTCTGATACTAGGAATGGCTAAAGTGATATTTGTTGATGTTATTAACCATTTCAGTGTCATGCCCGTTTACAAGTCATGCTTATAAATTTCTAGGCTGTTATTGTCTAATTTCTAAGTGTTTGAGAAAAGCCATTTTAAAAAAACATTTCAACCATTTTCCAAATTATTATTATTTTTTTTTTTTGACAGTAAACTACATAACAAAATAGTAACAATTTTCCTATATGAAGGAAGTACAAAAAATAAATGCTTTATTCTTTAAACAAATAAAAAAAACTAATAATTGGGTCTGAACAATAGTTTTGGCTGTGGAGTATTTTTTTTTTTTTTTATGTTATCTTAATTGTCAGTTGTGTTTTAAAGAGGCCAACAACATTTAAACCAAATTCATGTATAATACATCACTTTACAGGAAAATAGAACATTATAACATAATAAGAACAAGATGCTCAAGAAGTAACGGGTTCACTGCAAGAAATAATATTTAATTGCTATACTCACATTTGTTGATGAAAACTAATAAAGTGGGATACAATATTTACTTAATGATTAGTTTAAAAGTAAATGTTTCACCCGTGCAAATTTGTTTTTATGCAAGACTTGTATGTCTGTATATGTAAGTGTATTTGTAGATGCTCACATATTATTTACAATATAATATAGTAATAATAATATTTAATTAAATATTATTATAAATGTTTGAAAAATACATTCAACGGCGATAAACAGTTGTAGATGTATAAACATTAGATATTACCTAACACCGAAACAGTTTGTATAGTTAAAAACCTGTCAAATAATTGCTTCATCTTATTTGATGAAGAGGGTGGAGGGTAAAATACAAAATCAGCAGTTGTAGTTTGAAACATTGAGAGTCCGGTAAACTAAGAATCAATTTTAAAAAAAATAACATTCTTATAAAATATAGTTAATTCTAGATAATGTACTGGGGTCAATTCTGGTACTCTGTACATATTTTATATTGTCAATTATGTCACTCAAAGGGTTAAAGTTATTATGTTTTAGTTCATTGATAATATACAGGATGCGGTAGAAAAGTAATGAGACTGGCCGCCGCGCTGCGCCCCAGTCGCTCGCAGTGCGGTCTCCGCCAGCAGACATGATGGTGGGGGATCTGAGCTAACAATAGAACCGGTTCGGAGTCGCGTCGTAGCTCTGGCGCAGTGAGGGTCGCCTTTCGCGTATACGTTGTTTGCGTGCCCGTGACACTTGGGAAAATGCTGAAGATGGATCGCTCGATAGAACAGCGGTGTGCAATCAAATTTTGCTTTCGCTTGGGTAAAACTGGTTCGGAAACTTTTGCTATGATTACAGAGGCCTACAAAGAGGATACCCTATCAAGAGCTCAAGTGTTCAGGTGGTTTAATGAATTTAAAAACGAGAGGGAATCCGTTGAAGACCTGGAACGATCTGGACGCCCTTCAACGAGTCGTGTGGATGAAACGGTGGCCAAAGTCAAGTCCTGGACTCCGACCGTCGTTTAAGTCTCAAAATGATCGCCGATGAGGTCTTCGTGAATAAATTTACGGTCCACCTAATTGCTACACATGATTTGAAGATGAGGAAAGTTTGCGCAAAATTGGTTCCCCGAGTGCTCACCGCCGAACAGAAGCAACGACAAGTGAATGTTTGCCGTGAGGTGTTGAATGAATTGGAAGGTATTCCGAAAGTAATAAGATGCCTGAAGGGTCATCGTTTTGATGATATTCCGGATATCCAACGTGCTGTCACGAAGGCACTAACAGGGATAACTCCAGCGGACTACAGTGGGGCCTATGAAGCTTGGCAAACGCGCTGGCAATGATGTGTCGATGCCCAAGGCGACTACTTCGAAGAATATTAACGTTTTGTACAAATCGGATCAATAAAATTGTTTTTTCTAGATTGAGTCTCATTACTTATCTACCGCACCCTGTATTATGTGTGTACTTGTGTTTGAGTGTGTGCAGTAAAAGTGCTGTATCAGGACTATGAGTTGCAGAGTACTGATCAATCAAAGCTAATCAAACAAGTCCCAAAGTCGATTTGTAAAGAAGTCTCTCTTATGCAACAAACACTAATTTTGCAAACAATTCTCCTGTGACACTTTATAGGGGAGCTTCACACAAAGTAATGAGAAGAATATCTTTATGGTAACAAAACATGGGGACAGTGGTTTTTCAGCTTAGATCAAGTTTTTTAAATTTTTTATTCGTTGGTCAAGGGAGAATGCCTACATTCAATTGATTGCTTTTTCATATTCAGTGATGTAGTAGACATTTTTAATAATGTATTGTTTTTTTTTTCACTTAGACATAGGACTCTTTAGAGTTTATACTTAGTTTTAACTTGTGTGTTAGTAATTTCATAACCTAACTTAAATGATCCAACCTATCATTAAAATTTCAAGTTTGAAAGGATGTTCAAGTAATAATTAGAACCTATAGTTATAATTTATTTTAAAAAAGTCATCTAATATCAAAGGATTTGTAAGTAAGAGTTTTGTGGGATTTATTACTCTTTATTAGAATTGTATAAAAATTATATAGGAAATCTTATAATTCAGTTTTATTTTAAGAGTGCTATAATTTAAATTTGTTTTGCCTCTATGTTTGTCGTAGGTTGAGCTAATTAGAGAACAATGTCTAGTGAAATTTGGGGATAATACGGATCAGTGGTCAGGTTTTAAAAACTTGACGAAACTAAATGTTCGGTTTGATGTTATGTGTGTCATCTGCAAAAAAACACAATCCAAGAAGGACAATGAAATTACAGTGTGTGATCGTTGTGCAAGAGGTTATCATCAACTATGTCATCAGGTAAATATTAAAGTCCTTATTAAAACATTATAAACAATATTTATAAGTGCTTTATATAATCAGTACTGCTTCAATCAAACAAATAATTTAAAAAATTTAATACAAACTTTTTTGTTTAAGCCTGCAATAACAACTGGTATTGGTTGTTGGGAATGTAGACGTTGTCAGGAAAGACCTTTGAAACCACTACGAGCTATTAGAAAAGCAGCACCTGTCCCACCTCCTGCGCCACCCATTCAAAATGTTACTCCTACGCCTCCAGTAGAGGTGCAGCCTAAGCCTAAGAATAAACTGCCTTATGATGTAAGTGTATATTTATGGTCATATATGTATTATTAATTACTTTTAATATATTTCTGTAATTCTTGGTTATAACCTCCTAATCTATAAATAATTCTTTAACACATATATTTTTAAAATTCCTTTTATTAGCTCACATTCTCCAGATATATATCTTGTACAAATTTTCAATTGTTAATAAAATAGGTTTTTATTCATCCAATCAAGTTCAGATACATTCATTTAAACGTATAGTAGATGACAAATGATGTTAATATAGTTGTTCAAATATTTATTCAATAATTAAATTATAAAATTTGTGACATCCAGCTTGATTGGAACTGAGAATCTTCATGTTCAAAGTCTAGCGCACCTTGGCACTGGACCAAATTTCCAATACCTAGAAATATATTTTTCAAAGATTTATATGAATTTTTTTCCTCCATTTGGTTGTTGAAACCTTCATCATACAACTTTAAACTGTTGCCATGTTTACCACACATATCATAAATAGTGCTCTAGGATAACTAAAGTGAAATTTTTCTTTGTTAACCTCTGTATGAATTTACTTAATTTTTTTTAATTGTTTACAAAAGGAATGCTCTTCACTAATTCTATTTTTTTAATATTGTTTACAAAAGGAATGCTCTTTATTATTTCTAAATCATTTCTCCTTAGTTGTTTATTTTATTTGTACTTGTTTTAATAGATCATATGGTTATTTAAGTTTATTGTAAAACTTAAAGCTAGTGATTTTCTCACTGTTCAAGTTTCCATCTCTTAAATTACAACTTCGTTTAATAATAGAAGTAGTTTAAAAATACCTTTTGAGTTTGAATTTATCTGAAGTCAATCTGTTTTCAAAGTGCTATGTGAAAATCTTATATGGCCTATTACTGTTCAATTTTTTTTCTTATTACTTTTACTCTTTATTTATATATATATGTTGGATACAAATTTCTTGTTAAAAAATTATATCCAAATTTTATGTTGTGGAAACATCAAATTAAATGACAATCAGCCTTCCTGAAAATATATGAGGAAAAAAGTAAATTGTTCAACTGCCCCTACAACAACTACTAAGGAAAAGTATAATGAATATAGAAGAAGTGTTTGTAGAGAAAATAGGAATTTACTCAGACAAAATTGTACCCATAAAAACTAGGGTGGGTTAACATAATGGATTTATTGCATTGCTTACTGAATACATTTGCTGTACCATGTTTTTAAGCTAAATTGCATTATACATCGAGTAGAATTCTATGCTTGATATATTCTCCAAGGGTGTAGGACCAAAGAGGTTTAAATATTTACCTTTGCTTAAAAAACTGGAACTGCTCTCTTGCTTCATAAACATGTGCAACACGTATCATAAAAAAGTATTTGAAATTTATTGGTCTTAATGTTGCTAAATGTGTATACTAATATTGTTAGTAACATGACATATCTACATTCCTTGTGAGAATACTGTTTTTAAGCCCTTTTGAATATATACTCAGACAAAACCAGTTATTTGGTTATATACTTGTATTATAACTTCTTATTTTATTCTTGTGTCATTATGTAAAATGTGGTCAGAAAAATATTGTTATAATATATTGAAATTAGTAGTCAAGTATTTGTGATTTAATAAAAGCTAAGTTGAATAGATCCTTTGGCAGTGAAACTCTTGTTACAATTATATTAGTGTTGGCTATTTCACAAGGAACTCCCCACAAGAAGTGTTATATAAGTTGCAACCCCTCAAGAAACCTTGAACAATAAAGGTCTGTAAGTTCTTGTTCCCCACAAAAGCTTGACTTCAAGTAAAAGTACACACACTGTTTGGCGATCCAGACACTATATGATGTTGAAACTAGGAAGTGCTCTGAAGTGGTAAAAAATTGTTGTATGTAAATTAATGCCTAAGGAAGTTTCCAAAAAATAAATAAAACATGTTTCCTGATGTTAAAACATGTAGATGAACTAGTTTTAGCTATAAAACCATAGGTGGTGTTGTGGGGCTTTCCTACATTTCACTCTGTTTGTAGACGAAATTCCTCACAAGTGGCCTTCTACAAACACACACACTTCCACAGACAGAATGTATGTACCCTCTTAAACTTTCTGTGTTGGAAAGGACCTCACTTTAGTTGTTCTTCCTCCTCTTGCTATATTATACTCTTGTAACTTTTTGTTGTTACCTTATATTTTTGAGTAAAATATACTTCGCCTGTCTGTATACTTTGTTTCTAGGATGGCCACAAAAACACTTCCATTGTTTGGATTTATCTTCTTTGACTCTTCTTATCATGTGGTAGGATAAGAACAATTAAAATGAAAAATTATTGACCCTAGGACTTTAGTTGCATTGAGAACAATTCATAAAGGCATCTATAACTGAACGCCCTTTGATTGGCTATATTTTGTAATCTGAAGTTGTTTTTTTAAATTGAAAACTTACTAGCTATTTGGAAAATGTAATTTCATTTTAATATATAATTACTTAATACAAAATTCTGTTCTTCAAAATGATTCCGGCATATTAATGTTATGTTCTTTAGAAACTTTTAAGTATAAAATTACTTATTTGCATTGTCTATAGTGATAGAGAAACTTTGAATCTGATTTATGTAAATGGTTTATATGTCAATTCAACTCAAATAAACTAGTTAAATCATCTCTTGTCTTGTGCTGATCATTACACACACACACACACACACACACACACACACACACACACACACACACACCTATACGTGTTTGTGGACACTTGGCTGGACGCAAATACTACACGCCTCTTGTGGGTACTCTTAGATCTAGTGAAGTAATCAACGTGAAATTTTGGATGTAGTTGTTAAATATTGTTATTAGCAAATGCACAACTTCTTCGTTCATGTAATTTGAAATTTACATTCACGTGAAATAGATTCATTCCGAGGACGCAGTCTCGGCGTGCACACTCTCTTGTGCATGGTTTGTTGTGAGGGTTTTACCTGACTATTATCGAACAGAGTCATCATTTTCGTAAGTGCTTAACCCATCGTTGTTTACGTCCTTGACCATAAGAAGTCAAGATAATGTCTAGTAAGCCCGATAACATGTTGGGCTAGATTAGTTCCATCTGCAAGACTTATAGATGAGGCCAAAGTAGGTTACATTTGTGTGATCAATTTAAACGGGTAGGCGTATGACATTAAATGCTTTTAGTTTCTGACACAATAAAGTTACGCATTATATACCATTAAATATATTTTTTCTTTACTTCTAAACACAAAGAGCTATAAAATTGTATTGAAATTATTTTTATAAAAATGAAAACAATTACTATTTTTATCCGTTAAACCAGCATCCACGTAGAAAATAATATAGATTATTTTGTAGCAGAAATATCTAAAATCCTAAATGTAAATGAAAGGCGTGTTAACATTAGCTGAACTTAATTTAGTATTTTATTAAAATAATAATATCTGAACTTATATACTAGTCAATTGAGGAAAGTGTGACAATAAACGTTCTTGATTTAATGTTATTTCTTGAAGTTTACTTGGATATACAATATTTTTATCTTTTCTATCTGGCGCTAACACAAATAAATGCCACATACAGCTGTTAATGTGAGAAGCATGGATTTTCAAAATTATGTCCAAATAATTTTATTTTGATGAATTAGGTACCAAAATTTGGAATGAATTCGTTGAAATGTCTTAGGATAGGATAAAATAGAAAACCTTATTGTATACTACTTCGGTACTTTAAAAATACGCGTTGAAAAAAATTATGTCGTCGGGAAGAAGTTTTGCTAAAAAACAGCGCCATTTTATAGGTTAATATTTTTCTGCTAAGATTAGTTAGTTTAGGGATCACATTTGGGTACAGAATGTACTCAACATTTTACCAAAGTTGTATGGCGATCGGATCAATGGTTTAGTAACGCATAAGGTTCATACATACAAACATAAAAACATTTAAAAAAAACACAAAAAAATGTATATATATATATATATATATATATATATATATATATATATATATATATATATATATACACTGTATATAGAAGAAAAAGACCGATACGTTTATTGGGTTAATATTTTTTTCCTGAATCTAATTGGCTTGCGGGTTTCACGTCGCCCCTGTTCCCCCTTGGATACCACCCCCTGATATTTACTACGCTAAAAACCTTTCCAGGAATTTACTTAACACTTTCCCAAAGTTTCATGGCAATCGGATCAGAGGTTTAGTAACGCATTAGGCTCATGCATACATACACTCATACATACATTTATATAAATATAGAGATTATTTAAGTAACGGTAGTATGGATACACAAGTAAAAATTAGACTTTTGAAAGGCTGTACAATGAACCATAATAAGCCTCTGGGGCGAGGCACTATGGATGGATCTCCACCAAACGTTAAGGGAAAAATCCTGGAAATATGTTAAACAATTCTTCCAAATGTCATTAGCTCCTGTTCAGCTGTAGAGCCGTCCTTAAGATAAATACATACATACGTCGGTTTTTGAACCATCCTAAGCCTCTGGGTCGAGATTTTGTGGATGGGTCTGCACCAAACCTCATACGAACCATTCTGGAAATATGTGAAACAATCTCTCCATTTTTTTAATAACCTCTGTTCAGCGGATTATGCGTCCATAACATACTTACATACACACATACAAACATAAGTCGGTTTTAAACCATCCTACGGCTCTAGAGTGGACCACTAAATCTACATCAAATTCACACAAGCAATGTTAGGAATATTTTAAGCAATCCCTTCAAATTTCATTAACTTCTGTTCAGTGGTTTAGACGTCCATAAGATACATACTCACATACATACATCGGTTTTTGAACAGTCCTAAGAGCCGCCGCACACGGGTCGACGCTGGAAGTCGTCGACTCGTGAAAAATCACGTTCGGCTCTCCCCTCACTCAACCTCCTACGTCGGGGCATTGGGGTCCGCAGACAGGGCGTTTTGTGGTCGTCAAAAACCGAGCAGTTCCTCGTCCCCTGAGTTCCTCGTCTCGTGCGATCGGTAGTGCACGGGATTTATGGAGAGAATCGCGCGATTCTACGTCATGGAGGTAATTATAATGTCATTTTCTTCCTTCTTTTTTTGTGCTTTATTAATTTTTACCGATTTTTGTAATTATCGGTAAATGTTATGTTCGTTGATTGTAGTACTCGAGTACTTCGATGCAAACCGGCACCAACGGATACCAACTGAAGTCGACCAATGTGCGGATGGCAGACACCCGAGCCGCAGAATCGCACAAGACGAGAGTCAATAATCCACCAGTGTGCGGAGGCTCTAAGCCTCTGGGGCGAAACCCTGTGGATGGATCTGCACCATACTTCACACGAATCATTCTGGGAATATTTAAATAATCCCTCAATATTTCAGTAACTTTATGTTAGTGGTTTAGGCGTGCATAAGATACATACATAATTACACACATACATTTTTTTTTTGAACAATCCTAAGCGGCTCTGGATAGATCTACACCATATTTCATAGGAACCATCCTGTGTGTATGTTAAACAATATCTGGAATTTTCAATAACTTCAATAAAGATTCAGTGGTTTGAAATATAATTATTTAGATGATTGATTTGCTTTTCTTATTGCAAAACTTTCGGGAGCAGCAACGTGCGCTCGGTAATGGTATATATATATATATATATATATATGAAGTTAATATATTACTATTGTAAGTAATTTTATCCACCATTAAGTGCAATAATTTTACCTTGAGTGATTACCTTGAATAATCACTCAAGGTAAAATTATTGCACTTAATGGTGGATAAAATTACTTACAATAGTAATATATTAACTTCATAAAGTCAGTGCAACAGAAAAACAATGGATAACGCTAAATATCAAGAATATATATATATATATATATATATATATATATATATATATATATATATATATATATATGTGTGTGTGTATATATATATATATATATATATATCACTTCCACTATATGTACTTAAAGAATAATCTTACTTGGTATTCATGCGAGTTAACTTTCAAAGATTGATAGAAGATTGACAATGAAGATACTATCAATCTTTAAAAGTCAACTCGAATAAATACTAAGAAAGACATATATATATATATATATATATATATATATATATATATATATATATATATATATATATATATAACTTTGAAGCACTGTTTTCTTGTATTCACTTATCACTTTCACTATATGTACTTAGACAAGAAACTTACTTGTTATTTATTCGAGTTGACTTTCAAAGATTGATAGTATCTTCATTGTCAATCTTCTATCAATCTTTGAAAGTTAACTCGCATGATTAAGTACATAGAGTGAAAGTGATATATATATATATATATCATCTAAATAATTATATTTCACTTACTGCAATGGTAGAGGATAGACAACGTTTTTCTTCATTTCATTAGGCGTATAAACATATAAATTTCAGGTGTCCCGACACGTGAGAACACAACATATAATCTATCCATGGTAAAAGCTCGAATGTTCCAAATTTAGTCCAACAAGGGTCAATGATTGTTCTTGTGTCTTGTTTATCGATATCGCACATGAAAGTCGCAAAGGAAATTGTAGTTGTTTGTAATCAGTAGGCAAATCTGTTGAAATCATCGGTACTCATGGGATTAAGACCATCTCTCCTTTGAACTTGCCACCTCTGATTTCTGCTAGGATTGTGTTGGGTGTCAGTTTTTTTTTCTTATACTGGCTACGTTGGACAGCTATGGTGGAATGAAATTTCGCAGGAATAATATCGGCGATCCTACGTTTATCATCAATAAGTGTGATAGCAGTAATTTTACATAGAATTTAGCAATATCAAAGAGTTAAAAATAATAATTATTGTATTTTTATTTTTACATAGTGTTTGTAATTTATTAAATTAATTTAAGTGACGTTAGTATAGATATACATTTTAACATAAGAATTATTGAAGGCTGTACACTGAACCATCCTGTGGATGGATTTACACCAAACCTCACACAAACCATCCTGAGAGTATGTTAAACAATCCTTCCAAATTTCATTAACTACTGCTCAGCAGTTTAAGCGTTCATAAGATATTACATACACACATATATACATACATCACTTATGAAAAATCCCAAGCTTGTGGGGCAGACCCTGTTGATGGATCTACACCAAAATTCACACGCACCATTCTAAGAGTATGTTAAATAAACCCTTTAAATTTCATCAACTTCTGTACAGGGGTTTAGTCGTTCATAAGATATATCCATATGTGCATCAGATTTTGAATCATTCTAAGCCTCTAGGGCAGAGCCCTGAGGATGGATCTACACCAAAATGCACATGACCCATCCTACGAATATGTTAAATAATCCCTTTAAATTTCATCACCTTCTGTATAGGGGTTTAGGCGTTCTTAAGATATATCCATATATACATCAGTTTTTGAACCCTCCTAAGCCTCTAGGGCAGAGACCTGTGGATGGATCTACACCAAAATGCACATGACCCATCCTACGAATATGTTAAATAATCCCTTTAAATTTCGGTAACTTCAGTTCAGCGGTTTAGGCGTCAATAGCATACATATAAAACACATACTTATATACAACGGTTTTTGAACCCCCCTAGGCCTCTGGGGCGGAGCACTGAAGATGGATCTACAACAAACTCAACATGAACAATCCTGGTAATATGTTAAACAATTAAATTAAACGAATAACGCAGAAGTAAATCTTCGGTGTCATTTTGATAGTGCAATAATACATCTTGTTTTTCAAGAATAGGATGGGAGTATGGAGAGTTTTCCATAATCTAAAGTTGCAATACTATTGTACTCTGGGGTTAGTATGTTGCAATATCCAATAGAAACGAATAGTATATTGTTACAATATCGTATCTTTGCATTCATGTTACCATTTAATGTGCCCAGCATATGTCTACTAAGTGTTAATTTCTATGCTTACATTAAAGAGATAAATAGACAAAAATATAGGAAATCAGAGGTTGAAGTAAATGACAGAAACAAATAATGTTTTCATCTATATATAAATATTTCAACATTGGGAGAAATTGGTTATATTCAAAAGTCATAGAAAATATATATAACTATTTTCCTTTACTTGAGAGAAAAGTACATTATATCGAACAAAACTATTGGTGTTGTTTTATTATAAATACAACCTTTCCAAATCTTTCGGAGGGTTATTCAATACCCACTGCCCTTAGTGATTCACGTTTAACCTACGAATCGAAAGAAAGAGACGAAAATGCTTGAGTGCAGGAAGCTAGATCTGCGTCATGCGCAATGAGAATACTTTTAATATAGTGATCATCGCCCGTAGATTATATTGTGGACACTTTTATACCAACATTGGGCTGTGGGGCCACAAAATGCCGTGATCAGGTTGAGGCTTTCACCTTGGAGAGGTTTAGACTTTAGTTTATTTAAAACAATTTGCTTGATATGGTATCATAAACAATATTGTATGATATTGTATGAACCTTACGTTCAATGTAAAATTAATTGATACTAACTATAAAAAATTGTGTTAATTGATGAAAAATCAGTTAATAAAACAAATACACAAATAAAAAAATTGAAAACCCTAAAAAACAGTCAAAACCTTTTGCATCTTCTTTTACACTAACAATAAGATCGACATCGCTAGTTTTTACCAGTAATCTGTATACATAGTAAAACAAGGAGCTTTTTTATGGCGATTTTTTTAACTGCTTCTTCAGTCACTTCCTCATTTTTATTTGTAGCTATTAAAAAAAATGGAACATAATTAATAAAAAATGAAAACCAGGAGAAAGATTTAATACAATAATAAGAGAAAATGTTTGAAATTGACTTATATCCTCTTTGACTAATATATACTCCATCGCACATTTGACGCTGTAAATTTCCGATTTCTCACAAGCTGATTTCTTGGCCTTTTTTTGATGAGCAAGTTTAAGAGCAATGCTAAAGAGACAAAGAAATTTCTTCCTCAGGTTTGGACCCTGTATGTCGACGATGTATTTGGATCTTAATTGATTCTTTCCCTTGATAAATTTACCACAGAAGTACACGTGCGGAATAGTATTGCCTGTATATTGATGATACAAAAAATACTAATGTAAAATAGATAACTCTCGTGAGTAAGGAGTTTGGAGTTCTGTAGATTAGAAAATATTTATTGTTTGAGTTTTAAATGTATTATTTGGTTTGTTTTATAGTTGTACGATACGAAGCCTACACACAATTTATATTGACGTGGCTTTATGAAATTTGTTAGTAGTAGCCTATCACTGATGAAAACGTCGTCGAAACTAGTCGATATGTTTTACTAAACTAGTGTGTATGAAGATTTAGAGTGAAATAAGTTCTCACTCTAGAGCTAAGCTCTAATTAACCTAATTTTAGGACACATATAATTAAAAATAAATTAATGTTATTAATTCAACATTTATGTTGTATGTAACACATATGTTGTCAAAATATGTGTAGGTCTACTGATAGACCATAGCTACTGGGCACCTTGCGAGTATGTGTTGCCTTTTGAGCATATCATCACAAACAGAAACCAAATTTTTAGTTCTATTGTGATACCGCCGTCGGTTGTGATCATTATCTTATTTTCAAATCTATACATTTTACTCGTTTTGACCTTTCTTTCTCAGAAGAAATTACCTAAATTTTATAAGATTTACACATTAACATATAGTGATAGATAAACAATTTGTATAAAACATATTTTTCTATAAAGAGGAAGACTGTTTCGGGAAATGCGTTTCTTTGTCATCTCAAACCGTACAAACGTCTTGTGTTTATTAAACCATAAGATGGAAGTAGGGATAAGTTTACATATATATTAATAATGTAAAATGGATGGTTAGTATGTTACAATATACAATATTCAGTTATCGTATATTTTTACAATATTTTAACATTGCATATTGTTTACACATGTATAAATATATGTACACATATATGGTCACTAAAATCTAATACATACACGTTTAGTCTAAAACATTTACTGCAATAAATTAATACTTAATGTTTATTTGTATACACTAAACATATAAATAAACAAATATAGTAGCAGCTCAACATTAATATAGAAGCAAATCCTTTCCAAGATAGGTTTGCAGATATACATGTATATGTAAGTGATAAGACATGATCTGCAGAATTGCTGTGTCTGTCTTGCCTTTATCTTGGAACCACTAGGCAACGTTTGTTTACACATGTCTATCTGATATGACAAGATAACTGTCACACTCCGACATTCCTTCTTTGGTCAGGAGTACAAGCTATATACTGGTATTAAGGAAAAATGAGACTTAAACGTGAATTTTGAAGTTATTTGCCCGACAGGTATCCGGCTTCTGTTAGATAAGAATTTAGCAGTCGAGAAGTAGCCTACATTTTGTACAATTTATATGTTTACGATTATGTTGAATTTATTGTAAGATGTTTTCCATCCAGAAATTATTAATAAAAGTTTTTAGCATTCACAAATGTTTTCTTTTAACTAATATTAAACAATTATATCTTGGAATTTTCTATTTTTTTTCGTAATTTATTATTTCACTACAGATATTTACTTCCTGTTACTCTCAAATGCTATTTCTAATCGGGAATTAAAAAATCTTTAATACTTATAATTACATCTAAAATTTCCAGTTTTATCATTTTTAGCAACCGTAAATTTCTTCTTACAATTCTCTGTAGAATTGAAATTCTATTTCTCCCATCAATTACGATTTATTAAAAAAACCAAAACTTTTAAATTAAAAAGGAACGAAATTGTGTAGCTCGTGTACAATGAATAATTATTTTGCAATAGTAAAGTTTAGTTTACTTTAAACATTATCAAATAAAAGCAAATAAAGCACATATACTAGATTTACAAATTAATCATTTATTTACTCAAACGAGTTACAATGACAAAGTCATCATCATCAGTGAGTGTTGCTACTACAAACTCTAATTTACAACTTGTAATATCTTACTGTTATTAAAAAATCAAACTAATTCTTTAATTTATTTCCGTGTTTGGGTCAGCGCTCTTAACGTCTCTTTATAACGTTTTTAGTTCCGAATAATGACATCTCCTTCAATATATACACGAAGCCAGGCTACATTTATTTCTCACTACAATTTAGTTTATTTCCCAAAATGTGTGTCACGTTTCGGAATTTGTGGCCGTTGACATTCAGACCTTTGTTCGTACGTTTCAAGTAGCCCGGCATAAATAATAGATAAAGGATTGTGTACATGAATATTCTTAATCACGTTTTAAATTTTTTTTAAAACACACATATTTGGGATTACATTGTGAATAAAACCACAAATTTATTTATAAATAGATTAATCATGTTCCATACAGTAAAATATGTTTTCAAGTTTATGAAGTTTTGTTTCTAAACAGATGTTTATTATTTCCAGTAATGGAAAGAAAAGAACCAAGTTATATCACCTTTCAAAACATTTCAGTTAGCCTTAATGCAAAAATATATGTGCAAAGTAATATAAAAACAAAATTTTGTCTGAAAAATATAGGCCTAATTATAACTTGCATGCAATGATTACAAATCAACCCTAAAATTGTAAACTATAATTACAAAAAATTCAAAAATAATATAATAATGATATACTACGTGGTAAAAATGTTTGTATCTGGCTAAGACAATTATCTTTAACATAAAAAATGTAACTAAATAGAAGATATTAAGCCCAAATAATTAAATATATTCAGAAAAGTGTTCAGTGATATATAATAAATATATGTTAAAACAATTATTCTGGTATTTGTGATTTTATAAAGAATAAACTGAATAGACTCTTTGGCAATACGATTTGTGGCTTTATAACAACTAATTAGTGTAAAGATATTAGCGTCGGCTATGTGTCTGAAGTCGTCACAAGACACTCTCCACAAGAAGTGTGTCATACAAAAAATCCCCTAAACGTACCACGAACAAGAAGTGTGTGTAAATTCCAGTTCCTCATAAAAGCTCGCCCACAAGTAAAAGTACACACTGTACACACTTTTTGGCGACACTAGCGCTCTGTGGTGCTAAAACTAGAAAGCGTTCAGAGGTGTGCGAAAAACAGTCGTATGCAAAATAATGACGTTGTGGGGTCGGCTTCAAAAATTAAAATAAACATGTTTTCTGATGATAAGACATATAGATAAACTAATTTCAGCTATTAAAACCATAGGTGGCGTTTTGGGGACTCCCCACAAAAATTGGCGACCCCACAATGCGCTCGCTTTGCAGACGAAACTCCCGACAAGTGCCCACTCACAAACACACACACACACACACACACACACACACACACACACACACACACACACACACACACACACACAAAAATATATATATATATATATATATATATATATATATATATATATATATATATATAGTTTTGGTTGGTAAAGATTATTTAGATTTTTTGGACTAGGAGACTGACAGACTTACCTTGGTAAGAGTCCACACTGTAGTCTTGAAATAGAAACACATAAAAGCACTTAAACAATGATATATTTCAACCACACAGTGGTCTTTGTCAATCGAAGAGAAAACACAAAAAGAAATATGAGAGAATGAAATAAAATAAAATAAAATAAATATAAGTTGTCTTGTAGTGACAACTTATATTTATTTTATTTCATTCTCTCATATTTCTTTTTGTGTTTTCTCTTCGATTGACAAAGACCACTGTGTGGTTGAAATATATCATTGTTTAAGTGCTTTTATGTGTTTCTATTTCAAGACTACAGTGTGGACTCTTACCAAGGTAAGTCTGTCAGTCTCCTAGTCCAAAAAATCTATATATATATATATATATATATATATATATATATATATATATATATATATATATATATATTATTTGAAAATTTAAGAAAACAAATGAAAATTTATGTATTTATTGGAATTTTAAAAAAAAATTGCCAAATAATTGAAAACTATAAAATGTATGAATAAAAATATGTATGCATTTTTTTAAAATTACAAAACAAATTATTCATAAAACAAAATTAACAAATTATTTAATTTTAATATTTATATTTATTCCATATAACCTACTATCATGTACAAAATTAATCTGTTTCTTTTTAAAAAATCAATAAATATGTTTTAATATGTACTGAATTTTATTTTGTGCTGACAAAGATATCCAGTAAGTTATTACATTTATTTATATTATAATTATTTGATTTTAGCTTAACAGTCTAGTATGGGATATTCCACATAGAGTAAATAGTGAACATAAATATTGCTACTGTGGTTCAGCTGGTGAATGGTTTATAAAAATGTTACAATGTGGTCGGTGTCGTCAGTGGTTTCATGAGAAGTGCTTACGGTGTTTACAATATCCTTTGCACCTTGGAGATAGGTGAGTAACATTATATTTATAATAAGGCAAGTTGTAACACAATTGGTTTATATTTAAAGACAGTCAGTTGAAGATGAACTAGTAAAATATAACTTTTTAAACAATTTACTTATGTTAAATCTCAAGTTATTGGAAGGAGTTGTTTAGAATTTATCTTTCAAGTTATTAGAAAACAATTCTTTAGATTATTTCTGTAAAATTTGGCTTCTTTATATTTCTTTGTAAAATATAATTTCTGTTTTATGAAGAACAGCGTTGTATACACTAATGTTTTATAATAATAGGTTTAAACTCACAAAACATTCTACATTCAAATTCACTGGACCTATGTAAGCTATAATAATGTGTATGCCCTGAAATATTCACTTCGGTGTAAAGTGTAACACCAGGTTCTGATTTGAATGCTAATGATTTTGAAACTGTTAATTGACCTAATGACAGACTCAAATGGAAAGAATTTAAAGTGCTTCTTAGATGTCCAAATTCTCCTGTTTTGATAATCATTGATTAGATCATTCAGGGGGTTCCAAATTAGCCATGCTCGCTGAGAGTGCTTACTATTCACTGTTGGGATACTTGCTTTACACCACATATAGTACTCACAACATTCAAGAGACTACAACATATATTTTTAGGGAGGTAGCTGGATAGACCTTCGTATATAGCAGGCAGTGATGGGAAGTGTTATTCGAAAATCACAGTTCGGCCTGTTGCGTAGCGAGATGAAATAGCAGGTTCTTGTCTAAAATTTACGTGCAAACCCAAACTGTTCACAATCGTCACACATAGATAGGCAGGTGAACTAATGTCGTTGATCTTAACTTACTCTTAGTGTATGTGGGGAGGGGTGGCTCAGGTCATGTTATTTAGGACATATTTACTGTGATTGTGATTCTCAGTTTCTCTTTCTCACTCACTGTGATTGACTGTGACGGCGACCCGTGGTGTTGTGAGTGTGATCGTGATTGCTAAAGAAAGTTCTGAAAAAGTTTAGTTTGCAGTAGTTCATAATTCATTTATAATTTTTTTTTTTCATTTAAGTAGATTATATTTTTAGATGTTTTTTTAGTAATGTACTATATTACATAGTATTAATATTGAATTTTGCACATGTGCCCATGCGCACACACACACAGACATAAAACTATTAATTAATATGAAACAATCGTATTGACATGGTCATTACCTATCCTCAATAACTAATAGCGACTGACAATCACTGTTAGTCACATCACTTATAGCAAGTAGACAGCACTCTCCACATCATTACTTTCAGTATTAGAGATTTGTTGTGTTCCTACTATAATTTTAATTTTATTCCACCATTCATAATCCTACAAAAATAGAAATAAGTGCATGTCCATCTTTATGACACTTGTAGCAGTCCTAATTCAGTTATCTACGATTTATAACCCATAATCTTTTCTTTAATGACAAACTAGGAGCTTTATTTCATTTTCCTTCAACCCTATATAAATTCACAGTCTTTCATACATAGGTAATTCATACCAAATATGAATGATCAAAATTGTAAGGTCATTCATTACCATATAACTAAAAAGATCTAGACAGATTTTGGAGTTAAAATTTTCAAAATTAAACAAGGTTTTTTTGTTTCATTGGTCTGATGAGGACGGCGCGAAGTCGTAGTACACAGATTGTTCTATAGCCGACCCGGTGTGGAATTAGTGTGCAACTTATAATATGGCAAAGTTATTTATGCTGGGGGAAACTACCATTGTTATGAGATGAATTTCTACACCTAATATTACATAAATGTAACAATATACATTGCTTTAAAATAAAAGTCAAATGAAAAATACATTTTTATAAGTAATCTGGCATAAATTTAATTGTTTGGCGTGTGGAAAATATTTCTTAAAAAAATAGTAACCAAATTCTCAGGAGGGGGCAATTGCCCCTCCTCTGAAGCCGCCCTAAGAGGCTGATTCTAAAATACAGGATAAGGCTAGTGCAGATATCATTTTTCCAGTGTGTATCAAAATACTAAAATCTGAGTTGTAACATGTATTTATATAATGTATAATTTTATTTGTTTACTTCATTTAATAATGTTGCTATTTTATTACAGGTTTTATGTTTTTGTGTGTTCATTATGTAATGGAGGAAAGGAATTTGTCCGTCGTTTTGAAATGAAATGGGTAGACTTAGTACATCTCGCCATTTTTAATCTGACTGTTTATAACGCTAAGAAATACCATGAGGTTGATACTGATATTGTACAGTATATTAACTCAAACTGGGTAACATTTCAGCTTCCACCAAAGGTAAGAAATCTGGTTTAAATGGTAATTATTTTTGTATTATCCTGTAAAGTATACAGTATTCTTCCAGGCTAAAACCTCTCTCTGCTTCACATCTTCAACATATTTTCCTCTTTTAGTTAATTTTTAAGTAATGGTTTAAATTTTTGTGGTGGAAAGTCACTGCTTTGTGGTAGCAGTTCTTTATTCACTGCTTTAAAATGTTGACACTACTATAATCACCACCTATTAAATTGTTTGTTTTTGTTATGTTATATGGTGGAGTTTTAAAACTAAAATCTAAATCTTAGTAAAGATTGTATTTAAAATGTTTGATACTCTAAATTATTTTAAAGTAAGACAATTGTTATTCATTAAGTTACAGGAATTAACTCTTTAAATGATATCATTCGTATTTACTGAGAAATTCACTCAATGCATTATTCTAATGACAATTTCTGCTACCTTTTTTGCTTTGAATAATCCTGAATATATTGAATTTTTCACAATAATCAAGAGATCCTGAGTAAATTTTACTTTTTAGTTGAGAGCAAGGGAGATACTGAAAATATAAAAATAGCATATTTTTAAAACATTGCACTTAGTACAGAGAAAAGATGACACACATAATTAAAGTTGATTGTTGCAATCATATCAATTTCCCTGATTAAATTAACTAATTATTTAAAGGACTGAGTGAAAACTATTAGCTTACTAAACTCCCAAAACTAGCTCCTGGAATAATACCATTTTTATAATGTCGTGGACATTTTTCTGTCAAACAAAAACCTTAATAATTAGTAGTGTGAAGCTTGTTTTTTAATATAGTGCATTTGCTTTTCCAAAAGTAGCAACACCAGTTGAATAGTACTAATAAACATTAAACATTACTAAACAACAATGTCGGGCATAGTGGCCCGGCGGTTTTTTGTTCAGTCTACTGGGTGGTTAGGCTATTGGCCTGACATAACAGCTAAAGTGCTAATTAGAAATTTTCTAATTACAATTTTGCAAACATTCAACAAAATTACCAGGTTCTAATTTTATTTTATTTTTACAGATACACAGTACCAATGTTGAAGAAAGAAGAAACATAATTATGTCTGTTCTTACTAACAATAGAAATAGGTAATTCTGCATTGCAAAATATGTTTGTAGTTATTTTAGACCATAACAGCTCAAGGTCTATTCATATTTCAAGTACTTAAGATTGCTTTTATATATTCTTAGAAAGGTATTTTCTAAACAATAAGGAGTAAAATTTAGTACAAACAAAAATTTTGTTCGTCAATTAATAACTTGTTCTTCAAAGGGTTAGGGAATTGTTAGCATTAATTAAAATCTGAACAAATATTTATAAAAAATAAATATAAATATTAAAAATATTCAAAAGAAATCTATGCAATCTTGAATAATCATAATTTACACCAAATGATAAATTAGTTACATTTTTTTGAAAACATTGTTATATTAAAAAAATTGTAATTTTAACCGGTGTATGTTGAACAATTAAAATTTGATAACTATATAATTTTAGGTTTAAATGCGGTAGAGAAATCAAGAAAAGGGCTACGATATGGGGTTTGCACATACGAATACCTCCTCTAGCACCAGTTTTTGTTTTACCTCCAACAGTTCCACTGGCCGATACTGCACTAAAGGAAAAATGGTCAGGCAACAAACGTCTCAAGTTCTTACCTCCTTCATTAAGGTATTTAATATAACATAATACTATTCATTTGAATTTGGTAGTAAAAATAATAAATATTATATTATAATAAATGTATAAGTCCATAGTGCCTTCTAAGTGATATCTTTAGTCTTTTATAGACCAGAACACCATTTTTTTAACCCTTTGAGGGCCAACCAGATTTTTGTATACTCTAATATTGACACAGGGCTTCTGAGTAGTTAGTGCTAAAATTGCAGTCAAGTACTATGTGTATTTGTAGACATTCAGAAGAAAAATCATATCTTTACTTCTATAAGAGACATTGTTGTACTTTTGGTGTCAAAATGTTTAACTACGAGGTGTGATCAAAAAATATGGTGAAAGAATTTTTATACCGGCAACTGCTGACGCTACATCCATATGATGTAATTTGCTTAGTAGTGTGATGTGTTGAGACAGGCAGTGACAAGCTTCAACACTGGAGCTTGTCAGTCGACTGCCAGAGCCGCTAGAGTAAGCTCATTTTTATCATGTCTGTTGCACATCATGGATTTCGAACAACGCATTAACATTGTTTCATTTTAAGTTGCAAAAGAATGCCAAAGAAACTCACGAAATGTTAAAATCTGTGTATGCCGATAATTAGGCAACTCTTAATGACTGTGTACAAATTGTATGACCGGTTTAAAAACGGAAATGAGTCAGTTAAAGACAAGCGAAGTTCAGTATGTCCATCAACCTCAAAAACAGAATACAATGTGCAAAAGATAGAAATAATGGTTCGTTCAAACAGGTGAATGACTCTTCGATAGCTATCGGAAGATCTTAACATCTTGTACAGTCCCGCTTAAAGCATTGTAACCAATTTGCAAATGAGACGAGTGAGTGCAAAATTTGTGCCTAGACTTTTGAGTGGTGAACAGAAGGAAAATCGGATGTCACTCTGCATAGAGTTGAAGGATTGTCTTCAAGCAGATCTGGACTTAATGGGCAAAATTGTAACTGGAGATGAAAGTTGGGTCTGTGAATATGATCCTGAGACCATAATACAGAGTTCCCAATGGAAAACCAGTGCATCTCCTCACCTTAAAATGCCACATCAGTCAAAATCGAACATCTAGGTTATGCTGATTGTTATTTTATATAGTGATGGAGTAGTGCGATCAGAGTTCGTTCCAGAGAACAACTGTGAACTCTGAATTTTATAAGGGCATACTGCAACATTTGCAAAACGACATACAAAGAAAGATACCAGAATAATGGGCAAATGCCTTTCATCTTCATCATGACAATGCGCTAGGTCATACCTCGCTTCTCATTTGCGTGTTATTGGCCAAAAAAAAATGTTCCTTTCTATTCACATCCACCACACTCAACCGATTTAGCATCATGCGACTTCTGGCTCTTTCCAAAAATTAAAACTTTGCTTAGAGGAAAATGTTTTGACACCATTCTTGACAGTAAAAGGGCCATGACCGAGTAGCTAAACGCCCTTCCGAAAAAAGCCTTCCAATAATGTTTCCCGTCACTGATTCAACGCTGGGATAAGTGCATTGCCAGCCATGGACAGTACTTTGAAAGGAAAAATTGAATTCGATGTAAGTTTATTATTTTTTTAAATAAAAAATTATTCACTATATTTTTTGATCACATCTCTTATATATTTTTTTTCATTCATATTTTTTTTTTTAATATTTTTAATCATAACACATTTGTTAAGTGTAAGCATACGATATATTTTATATTTTTTTTTCAAGTAAAGTTTTTTTCTGAAAAATCTAAAAATGTATTAGATGTGGTAAACATTTGTATTTCATTTCTCCACCTTATTTAGAACACAGAAAAAAAATGTTCACACAATTTAGGTGAAAAATAAACAAAATATAGGGCTGTATAAAAATATGTGCTATGTAAAATACTACATAAAAATATGCTAAAAAAATCTACAATAACCATTTAAGCTCCACCAAAACGAACCTGTTGTGTTAGTGTTTATTTGTATTTATGTATGTATATATTTATATTAATTAACTTTAAACCCTTCTATTGTTTGCAGACACCCTCCAGGTCTTGCTCATTTTACATTTATAATATTGAATTTATCTATCTTTTACTAATTATCAGGAAAATGTTTTTTTTTTAATTTAAGTTTTTGATTGTATCTTTATAGAAAGATATTTTTAAACAGATTATATTTTTATTTTAATCTCTCAGAATTGTTTTTTAAAGTTATTTTGATGTAAAAAATTCTGGACACAATATTTCTGAAACATAAAAGTTTAACATCTATATTTGTGATTTAAATTTTCATTTCGGTTTATTTTTTCTGACAGGGGTAAGTGTGAATTAATTGGTCATCTTAATGGGTCATTACCACCAGGCCCTGGTCCATATCTTGAACCGCCTCCTGGAATTAGAATACTTCATATTGATACTAGGCCACTTTTATTTCCAAAAGGGATGTCACCCACCGGCCATAAGGTGCGTAAATTGGATCTTTTTCAGATTGTCTAGTAAAATATGAGTTGTGTAGATAAAATTTGAAATCATATTGGTTTCAACTTTATTTTAAAAGGTTTTAACAAATCTTTTTGCTTAGGTTTGCATCAAGAGTTCATTCCCCTGCTTTCCTGAATCACGAGCTCAAATTCAACGACGAATACGTGCACAAGGTTTAGAAAATCAAAGGATACGGAACTTCCGAGCTCGCAAAGCTCGAAAACTACTAAAAAATGCAATAGCAACTGTAAGTGTTTATTTGATTAAATCAATTTAAAATATGTAAATATTTTCCTCTTTCAAATTGTTAAAATATGGGTACATTCTTCAAAATGTTATTTGAGTCAAATATGACAATTAATTTAACTGTTAATTTATATCTTTCCATATAGATATCCAAGAATAAGTTTCGTTCGGTCATTTTTGTGGTTAAATCTTATTTCTTAGGTGCCTTATATTTCCTGGTGTTTTAGATCTGTCCTTTTTTTAATGGTTTTGTTGATTTGTTCATGGAAAGGGTAACATTTCCTTAAAGACATAGTTATAGCATCCATAGAGTTAGGTGTTTGGGTTTTTGAAGAAACTTTACAGTACATGGTGACAATTTGAAATTCAAAATATTTGCCATAGTTGGTAGTGTTTGGGTGGGAACTTAAACTATGTACCATTTCATGTTATATATTATCATAGCTTGTCTTAACCCTAGATTAGTTATTGTATAAATTTTGTCACACTATTACTTATGTATCGTAAATTTGATTACTTCAATTTCTTTTTTTTATTTGCCAAAATAATGTTTTTAATTAATGTGTTAGTCATTATAATATCCCAGACTTCTGTTGCTCTTGGAAAAAAAATATTACAATAGCTACGAATCCTACTATTAGAAAAATACAGAATGTAACAAACGAATGAGTTGTAGAATAGGTTTTTAATATAATTAAAGAATTTTTTAAAAAATGTTTGGAAAACAATTTTTAAAAAAGTCACATGATCACTTATGTATCGTCAAAATGAGGACGCAAGCTTTGTTTCACTTAGACGCATACGAAATTTAGCAGCAAAACTGCACATCTGACATCGGCTGTTATAGGTAAGAAGGTTCTGATAAGATGGACAAACCGCTCATTTGTCAGATACATGACATTCTTGAAATGGTGCGTCATCATTTTGACGAGGTATAAGTGATCTAGAGTTAATTCTTACTGTTCTAACTATTGATCAGGAATATTTAAGAAATTAAAGGATATTGTACAAGACTTAATGTTTCTGGCCACTGAGTCTCCACTTTCATGGGATTCCAAGAGCATTATAAATCAAGTTCATGCCTCTCTTAATAACAGATATAAAAGGATATCTACATAAGCGACATCTAACTTCAATATCTGCATTAGGAATTATATAATGTAGATTTTTTTTCAATTCTCCATCTTTTGTTGGATTGTCATTATTACTGTGAAGGACTTACAAGAGTGGAAAATCTTTATCTCTCCTTTCCAAAAATGTAGAGCTACAATTTATTTATCTTTTTGGTTCTAATTTGTGTCAATTGGGATTTCTTAACATTAATATATTAGATTAAATATAGTTTTGACTTAGCTGTTGAAACAAGAACTGAAATCGGGTAGCAATTCAGGAACTACTCGTCAACAGATATATATGTACGGCATGTAAAAAAAGTACAGTTCCCTTAAAAAAAGTTTAGTTTTTTTGAACAAGTCATAGTTTAGTGCCTATGTTAATTTTGCATCATTCTGCTGGTTAAAATGAGGTTTAATGTCTAAATTAGCTTCCAGATATTTTGGAAGACTTAATTTATTAAATATTCAGTTTTGATTACTATACCTGTACCTTCTATGAAAAAATAAAATAATTTGACTTCATTTTCCTATCTACGTCTGTAAAAGCCATTTTAACACTTTAGCTGCCGGCGACAATATCAGCGTTTTCACGGAGAATTGCCAAAATATTTTTAAAGTTTTTTAAAAAATATTGTGTACTTATTTTTTGTTACCCTAACATATCTACATATGACATAAGTTATTATGGGAAAATAACTTTCCTATCATAATATATATAAAAACAAGGCCAACATAGTTTTTTTATAGAGTAAATGGGGCCAGTTGGCCCGACATCATTTTTGTGGTAATTATATTTTATTAACTGTGCAACCACTGTCTTAATATTTTTTGTATACAATAAACAACAAAACCACAATTTCATATTTAGGTTACCCACGTAATACCCTGACTGGCGAGAAAGTTTTTTGGCGCTTATCACTAGGACATGTAAACGTGGCACATGTGATAGATTTGTGAGTTTATAAATATTTTGTATATAGAACGGAAGTGTAAACATATTCTCCCTCTGATAAGTAATGCTTCAGATGTGATAAATACTATACTAGATTCATAACAAGTAAAAGTTTTAGAAGTTAATAATTTACTTTTTAAGGAATTTACATTATAATTTATTTCTTAGTAAGGATGAGTTTAAGTGTGCCAATGTTTGTACTTGACTTCAAACCAAATCCGTTTTATTAAGATTTATTTTACAACTATATACTTAGTTAAGATATCTGACTTTTTTTTAGGTTTTATAAAATTATTGATAGCAATAATAAAAATCAATATATGTCATTAAAAAATACGTATTTTATTATTAAAACCTATAAAGATGAACTTCTTTTAATGTACCAATTTTTTTGGTTGGAATAATCAACTCAACTTCACTAAAATTGTTAACAAATAAGTGTGTTAGGCCGTAACTCTCAACAAATAGCTTCTAGGATAACACTATGTTTATAATGTCGTCAGCATTTATCAAAGAAAAACCATCATAATTATATCTGTAATTAGTGTGAAGCTTGTTGTTTAATACTGTGCATTCATTTTTCCAAAGGTAGCAACACCGGTTGAGTAGTACTAATAATCATATAACATTACTAGAAAACAATGTCAGTCCTAGTGGCCCGATGGTATGCGGTTCAGCCTACTGGGCCAGTTGGCAGCTAAAGTGTTATCTCAAGTTAACAAATCAGCTTTTGCTAATAATATGAAACTATTATCCTTTTCATATGGCAATATCTCTATAGCATGCAATTTACAAGGTGGTTTTGAATACAATGATGTGTTGTGTTCAAATAAAGTAGGAGAGTAAATGGCTTTAGGGATGACTTTTATTTAAGTGCATCTTGTGTCTCTGTTAGATTCAGAGAGCAATTAATTGAATTTAACAGAATTTTCTTCCTCCCAAAAAGTTACATTGGTCTGTAAGGCTTTACACGGAAATTGTTATAAAGGCTGATATTCTGTATTGTGGACAGCTTGATATTTTGTTTAGTTTTCTTCTTAAACTATTTTACAAGTCTATTTAAGTCATGATACGCTTGATAAATTGCAAAACCTGTGAGGAGGTGAGGTTTTAGGTTTTATTTTCAAAAGCATCTTCATTTTATTTTGAAAGGTAAAATTAATACAGTGTTATTGTTAACAGGCAATCTGACTAAATACTATGAGTTGCTAATATTTCAACATCTAGTTTGTTGTTCTTGTTTTTCTTTTTTAAATTTTCTGAACCATACCGTAAAAGCTATTTTGAGTGTTATTATTTTATATGACACGCTCTAGTCTTTTCATTGAGATTGCTTATAATTCTAATTACAGTAAACTCCCTGTGGAATAGTGTGGCCCGGCAACGCCGGATAACCGAATACCCCGGATAATCCGTTATGAACAAAGAATACGCAAAACTATCGCTAATCGATTATTATACCATAAGTTACACAAATAATAACCCCGATTAATGCAATTCACAAATAATCTTCAGAGGACAAAATAAATGCAGAAAATAATTTAAAATGTTGATGTATTTGACGGATTATAACATGTACATTTATATGTCTAACTATTTACAATATGTACATAAGTATATGTCAAAAGTAAGTATGTTTGTACATATGTAATTTCCTTTACACATAATACTTTCACTTTTTAACAAAAAGATCTGTCACTTTCGTCTTTTTTTGTGAGCATTGATTTAGCTTTAATGTGCGATCTAAGTTTCTTGAGAACCATTTTGTCCCACAGTGAAGAGTCGTCTTGCTCCTCTACGTACTGAATAAGGCAATTGACAGACCTCAACGCAGTGTAATGGCTGATCTTAGCCTCCTCATCTTCTATATCGTCATCTTCACTCTCTTCCAAGACCTTGCCTATCAGATAAATAAATGATCTTACACAGATATATGAACATTTATAAATCACAAATTGAAAAAAATAATTATGAATGAAGACTTACCTAATGCCGAATCGATGATTTGATCATCAGTGAAATGTTCAAAACCGGGTTCATTTGCATCACGGTTTATCCATTCAACGATGTTTTCTTCATCTACACTTTCGCCTCCAGGAACAGAGTTTGCTAAATTAGCCAATTCATCTACCTTAGCAGTTTCTTCAACCACAGCAGCTTCTTGCAAAGGATCAATCACACTTGGTCTAAAATTTTCCCCCTAGACTTTACCAGTGTGGATTGTTTAACTCCCTCCCAAGCGGTGTTTACATCATAAATGCTGTCGAGAATTGCGTACGTCTTCCAAAAGCTCTGAAGGTCACTCCCCCCTTCAATCCTCCTCTGCAGTAAATTGGTCCTATACTTTTTCTTCATGGCAGCAATTACGCCCTGGTCCATCGGCTGGATAAGCGATGTGGCATTGGGAGGTAAGAACCTGACAAAAAAATTACCATCTTCTGATTTTAAAACTGTTGTTCCTGGGTGTGGCGGGGCGTTGTCTAAAAGTAATAGAGCTTTCAGTGGTAAGTTATGTGACCGGAGATGCCCTTTAACTTGCGGAATGAATTTCTTTTCAAACCACTCAGTAAATATTTTTTTGTCCATCCAAGCCTTTTTTTTTGGTTGAAGTAGTCCACCGGGAGGTTTTCTGTTCGCGTTCCTTTAAAAGATCTGGGTTTTTTTTACTTCCCGATTACGAGTTTTAATTTATGTGTTCCGGTAGTGTTGCTATACGGCATTATTGTAATCCTCTCTTTACTGGACTTATGGCCTGGAGCTTGCCTTTCATTTTGAAATGCTAGTGTTTGTGTCGGCAAACATTTCCAAAAAAGGTCCGACTCATCTGCATTTTAAACGTGTTCAAATTATATCTCTTGTTGGAGAAACTAAAAATTCAGTTTTAAATTCTTCGGCTGCCTGTTTGTCGCCACTTAATTTTTCTCCGTGGAGTCCAATTTCTCGTATACCATGGCCCTGCTTAAATCATGTCAGCCATCCTGACGATGCATTAAACTTGCCCTCTAAACCAAGCATCTCATAAAATTGTTTGGCTTTTGCAGCAACGATTGGCCCTGAAATTGGAGTACCCTCACTTCTCACTTGGCTCACCTACGATGCGAGTGCCGAATCAAGGTCCTCGTATGTGCTGGATTTCATTGTTTTTCTTTTCCTCAATGATTAGGAACTATGAGAGGCGGCTGCAAACTCCATTAATTTACACTTCTGTTTCGCAATATCACGAACAGTTTGTTGTCCTATTGCAAACTTTGAGCTTAAATATTTTACGGAGGCACCATTTTCTACTTCTTTTATCAATTCTAATTTTTCTGGAATTGATAGCACTACTTTTTTCCTTTTTTCACTCATTATTGAATTTTGAACGTAAATTACACTCACACGCAAACAATAAGTGCACAGGGAAAACAATACTACAACACGGAAGAGCACTTCACATCTGACCCGTAACTAATGAGGTGTAGAACTAGCTAGAGTCGCGGAAGGAGGGGAGGTTACACCTATCCCTCCAAGGGAGGGTCAACCCCACCCACCCCTTGTTTACCTGATCTATTAATAGCCACCTTGCTCGCCCCTTTTATTTCGCTGGCCCGCATCAGGATGCTTCCTTTCAATGTAAAAATTAGTACGTACATATTTACATATCTATTCCCTTCATCTTAACTTCTGTTAAGCCTTATATGTATTTACGTCGTAATTCACCGTTTGGAAATTTAAACATATGAATCTGAGTGGAATGAAAATTTAATATTTGTAAAACAATGGCAGACCCCGGATAATCCGCAAACCAGTTACTCCGCCCATGGATAATCGGGAGTTTGCTGTATTTTATAATGTTAAATGAACTTTTAATAAACTTTAAGATGTTTACAATGGAATTTCAATTTGAAATTTATGAGACTACTCTAAATCACATTTTTTTTTTTTTTTTGGTAAAATTGATACAGTTTATTTGTGAGTCAGTTTATATGATGCAATTCAAGAAGAGGTTTGGCTATTCTTGTTTTACAAATATGTTTAGTTTTTAGTCTTGATGACTGGTGTTGTGTTTTTCCTTTAGAATCTAATTTGTTTTTTTTTTCTATTCCAACACAAATTAGAATTCTATTAAGTTGTTTCTTCATTATTATTTTCCTATAGCTCAATACTCAGTTTTCTTAGAACAGATATTTTTGGCCGGTAATATTATCCTTTGCAACAAGAGACATTTTAGATGCATGAATAAAAAGCTCCTTTTTATGTATTCAGCCAATTTTTTATCTCAAGTTTACAAGCCCTGACTTGTTCCAGCCAGCTTTCCAAAATTTCCACAATTTTTACTTTGAGTAGGACTATATAAAGATAGATGAACCATGGTAATTGGAAAATTATTGCTTATAAGTATTATTTATTATAAGTTGCTGACTAGTGAACAATAACATATTAAGATTTGATCCATTGCCATTGACATCTGTCCTTGAAGGAAGTAGAAGTTGGTTTTGGTATTTAGACAAAAGTCATGTAATTTGTGAACTTTTCAAGTCTCAAGTTGACTCTCATTTAAGGCTTTTGACTTGAAATCTATAATAATCCTGGTTTCAGGGAGGGTATTGGTTAGTCTATTCAGTATTGATGTTTGTATAGTAAACACCTACAGTTGCAAAGTTGGGCAATGGCAGAAAAAGTAGTGACTCAAATTTAGTAGTGGGGGGGGGGCTCTAATTTTAGGTAACTCAACGTACTTAGTAATAGAAAGAAAGACAGCACGCAAGCAATCCTTTTATCTGTCAGATGTGGATTTAGCTTTTTGTCTTTTAAGTTATCTTGAAAAAAAATTTCTAAAAGCCTTTAGTCTTTCTAGATTCTATTTACCTACAAGACATTTCCTTCACATACTTTTTACCATGTACCTGGTCTTCTGCATGTAACAACCTATTGGGTATTGTCTCTAGTACAATTTGTTTCACTATCCGTAGAAGAAGGGGTCTAGTGCCCCAGTAAGGTGGGTTTTCTGACCAGTTATCTACAAGCTGAGCTTTTGCCCACACACATATGCATCTTCCTCTTTTAAGCAAGTCAAATATTGTTTTATCAGGTTTTGAGTCATCAGGACCATGTTTTCTCATACCTCTAGTAAGAAACCAACTAATTTCATGAATCCAACTTAAATTGATGACTTCCACATGCAGGTGATCATAGTCAGCCCAAACACATGGGGGGGGGCTTTGTGTTATGATCCTGCAACACTAGTATGTAAGAGTTCAAAGTCCTTAATGTAAGACTAAGACTAGACATCAACTTGTTGCTAGGGTGTTGTTATACCGGAGCTTATGGGTTTAAATATGCGCTCAAAGTGCTTAGTGGCTTGGCCTAAAGGTCAAGCCCTAGATTTGGGGCTTGAGATTAGTCAAGAGACAAACCACAACCCTGCTTTACTACAGTCACTTTTTAAGAGCCTCATTAAGCTACAGAAAATATTTTTATTCAACTCTCATCACTCAATAAAAGGTTATGAACTTTCTTTTACAGACTCACACAAAGGTATGGATTGGTACATAGTTGTCAAATAAATGTATGTCTTTCACTTTGATTGAAATTGTTGTAAGATTCATAAACTATAACCAGAGAGTTTTTTTTAATAATTTTTGTTAAAAGTAATTTTACATATTTATTGTTATAGTGAATACAATAGGATTTGTAACAAATTTAAAATAAATTGTTTTGTATTTTGTTGTAAGTTTCACATTTTTATATTTAAAAGCAACTTAAGAATTGATAGATTTGCATGCTTATACATAATTATTAACAAAATTATTTTATTAATGTTTTAAGAGCCAAAAGATAAGTCAGGAATTACCTCCAACTCCTCCTTCATCAGTGTCAGCACCAGACACACCGCAACCAGTATCTGCAACTACAATGCCCCTAGTCTCTGTAACTTCAACCCCAGTGGACACCAGTGGTGACGATACTTCGTCAAGCCGCACACTAGATAGTTTCATACCTCCACCCAAAGATTTTGAAGGTAAAAATAATCCTTTCAGTAGTGTGTCGGAACTCCTGGGAAATTCACTTCCTGCTGTGTCTCCGATCACGTTGCCTTTACCCCTTACTCCAGTCATTAGCCAACCTGTATTGCGTCCAACCAAGAGAAGACTTAGTGAAAAGGACATCAGGATCAATAGAAATGGTGAAGTCAAACGAAGGAGAATTCGACGCCAGTGTACAGTTAGTAAAAATGCTGAAATAGTTGTTCCTAGTGCTAGTTGGAATAGTGCTAAATCCTTAAGGAGTATGTATAATCCAACCTCATCTAATAATTCACTAGATTTTTCGCTCAATAATAGAAGACTGCGTAAAACAAAACAAAAACCTAGTTTAAACCTAAATATCACTCCTACTTCCTCTCCTATTAAACAAACTCCTACTATTTCATTGGATGATTTAAAAACTTCAGTAAATATTTATTTTGGTGCGGCTAATAGGATTGCTTCAGGTGATAAATTTAAAATTAGGGGTAAACGAATTTCCCCTCAAGGACGGACTCAGTATTTAATAGAATGGGAAAGCACAACGACATAATATTAGACAGGGTTTAGAAATTAAGATTACCAATTTATTTTCTCAATTAATTAGATAAATTTAACATATGTGTTATTTAGATACTTTTTTGGTATGTATTGGTTATCAAGACATTACTATTATCGGGAAGAGGAATTGTACGTAGTGGTGTAAAAAGTCCTCATGAACATTGATGAAAAATAAAACTTGGTGCTGGTGTCTCGGAAGCTAAATATTCTGAAAAAAGACTATTTAAACCTTATTTTAGAACACAAAAACTATAAACTAGAAATGTTTTTTTATAAAACTGAGCATTATGTAATACTGTGTTACAAAATATTTGCTTAGGATAGATTTTGTTATACAAAATTTCCTAATGCACACTCTTTAGTAAAGTAACCTCTTAACATTATGGTACAAAGAAGGGGATAGGTCATCGCTCACTCCTTGTAACAACAGTTATCTTACGCTGGGAAAGTATATTCTATTTACAAACAAATCTTGTTACTTTATAGATATATTTTAAAGTGGTATAACAAAGTACTCTATTCAATACAGATACCATGGGATGTGCTATATGTAATGTTGAGGGTTTATGTGTATTCTTCCCAAAATTTTATTTCTTTAACATAAGCTCAGTTTTATTATTTTCTCTCTAATTCTTATTACTTTCTCTGTGATATCTTGATAACCAATAAATAACCCTTTTTCAGTACAGTCCAAATCTAATCAAATGTATAAAACAAAGTAATTGCCTTTGAACATTTATTTTTAATTATATTTATTAAAAACAATATAGTAAAAGTTAATGTATTTAAGAAAATAGGACAGATATTTCCACAAGATGTCGAAAATTTCGTACAAATCTATTTTTGTATTTTTTTATATGATATACAATATAAATTTACCAAGTAAAACATGAAAGAACCTTGGCCATACTTCAAGTACATAATTTCTCCTTTGTAAATAATCTGTGGTTTTAACATTTATTAGCTGTGCTATTCATTCCTAGCTTGTGGTTTATTTTAATATTAATAAAATATTGAATCTGAGACTGTGGCTTACTGAATGTTTGTTATTTTGCTCTAGGAAACTTACAAGCAAATACTGAATTTCAATGTATATCACAAAATTGCAATTTTGTTTAACTTTATTTTTTCTTGGTTTGTTGTAGAAATTTGTAAATTTTAATGTAATGTTCTGCTACCAAATCACTTTATCTAAAAAAAAACACAAGTAAGGTAACTTTAAATTTGTACTAATCCAGCCATCATTTGAAGTGCTGGAATATTTTTTTGGATAAATGAAACGCTTTTTGCAAAATTTAAAAAAAATCTACTGAATTGTATTAGCATTTTGGATACTAAGAATTACACATCATCATATATACAAAAATCATATAATTGTGAAGATATGAAATTAAGTAATAAATATGTGAAATTGTACCACTGTGTTCAAAAAATACCTGGAATTTTCGTTTTTTGAAAAAAATTTATTCATCTACATCGATATTGTCCCCTTCAAAGTAGTCCCCACTAGATATTATACACTTATGCCAGCGCTTTTTCCAATTCTCAAAACACTTCTGGAACTCGATGTTTCGCATAATTTTGAGCTCTTTCAGCGATGCACTTTTAATGTCATCTATGCTTGTGAAACGATGATCCTTTAAGGTTTTTTTTATTTTTGGAAAAAGTCGCAAGGGGCCATGTCGAGCGAATATGGAGGTTGGGGCATTATTACAGTGTTATTTGTCGCTAAAGCATCACAAACAATCAACGATGTGTGAGCCGGTGCACTATCGTAATGCAAAAGCCATGAATTGTTTTGCCACAAATCCGGACATTTTCTTCGCACTGCTTCACGTAAACGGCGTTGAACTTGTAGATAGTACACTTTATTGACCATTTGACTTTGCGGCAAGAATTCGTGATGCATTAAAATCAAAGAATGCAGTAAGCATAACCTTGACGTTCGACCGCACTTGCCGAGCCTTTTTCGGTCTTGGAGCCAGAATGCTTCCACTGGGACGATTGAGTCTTCGTTTTGACATCATATCCGTAAACCCATGTTTCGTTGCCTGTTATAATACGTTTCAGTATTCATCTAGTGATTCCTGAGCAACTTTCATTCGCTGCTGTTTCTGTTCAAAATTCAACAAATTTTGCTGCCACGCTTTTCATACCCAAAATGTTTGCAAAAATGTCATGGCATGAGCCAATCGATATGCCAACATCATCAGCGACTTCTCTGATTCTCTGTGATTCGGCGATCATTCATAACCATTGTTTCCACTTTTTCCACGTTTTCATCGGTTGTTGAAGTGCTGGGGCGTTTGTCAACGTCAT
This sequence comes from Prosapia bicincta, assembly GCA_036971475.1. Lineage (NCBI taxonomy): Eukaryota > Metazoa > Arthropoda > Insecta > Hemiptera > Cercopidae > Prosapia > Prosapia bicincta. The sequence goes on along the minus strand of JBAIZL010000001.1, from coordinate 330,899,233 downwards.
CGCGGCCACTCGTAAATACTTGTTTTTTTTTCATAGCCGACTCACCATAGGCCTTTGTTAACATTTCGCACACTTTGTTACACTTTATTTCATTTTTCACGCAAAGTTTAATACAAATTCTTTGATCTATTTTTTTCTCAATTTTCTTTTTTTAAATCGAAAATCGCCAAGCTCATGAAAACGCATCTAACCTTAGCGACTGCCACAGATAAAGTAAACAATGAATGCAGCTGAAAAGTGTGTCATACTTCAGGGGCGTGTTACCAACACAATAAAAAAAAATTTTGACAATCGGACTTTCCAAACTCGTGAAATTTAAACATTCCGGGTATTTTTTTAACACACCTCGTATTTTGTATCAAACATTTATAATTGTATTAACATTTAGATAATACAATAGTTTTAAAACATTAGGCTCTTGTAGTCTTGTATCAGTTTATACAAATAATTCTTGTATAGTAAAATTTGAAAAATTATAGAGCCAGGATCATTTCTGGTAGCTGTAAAAACTTCCAGAATATTAACATTTTCTTCACTGCTCAGCAAATAACTTTTATACTTTTTTATTTAACATTTGATGGTGGTTATTCGATTTTGTGTCATCGATTTCAGTTTTATTTGATTTTTTTAAACTTTAAATGTGATTCACTAAAATTAGGTAACTGTTATTGCCTTTAGATGATTAATCAATATGTTATCATTGAAGAATAAAAACAATTATATGACATTTTGGGCGTAAGAATATACTATTGTTATCAGATGTAAATATGAGTGAACATATTGTACAAGGTTTTAAAAGTTGAGAAATATGAAAATTTAGGATCATGAATAAATCTCTTCTCTAGAGCCTGCGTGGTAATAGCACTAGGTATTAGATTCCCACAAATCATTGTCATAGATCATCACTACTATTGGAAATTTAAAGAAAGAATCTTTCTGAAAGTATTGTAAGTAATGTTTTACTTAAATTATCACAATCCTCAGACTATAGTTCCTACACTGAGCTGATTCATAATAAAACAATCAATTGTAATAATTGAAAGATTCCATTCTATGGTAACATAATGTAACTCTCAGATCGACTGAGCCCGTAACATTTATTGGATTGGAAGCTGTAATACAACATCTCAAGAAGACTGGTACATACCTGGAGGTCTGTAGTTGTGGGCTTTTCTTCAACAAGTTAATCTCGGGAACATTTAGCTGCCAAGTAAAAACTCTAGGGAGATCATTTCCCACCTGATATACAGTGCTTGTATAACAAACAATACAAAAACTGATGACCCAGTGAATGAATGACCTCAAAGGGTTAACTTTTCATAGAAAAAAGAAAAATTTTATAAGAAGGTTTAATATTTTAGAGTTTTTTAAAAGCAAAATAAAACTTTTTGATTATTTTTTTTCTATTCTTTCCAAAAAAGTGTATACTTTTTTAACTGCAGATGACATTTTTGTTCCGTAAAGTATATTGTAGTATGTTTTGTAATTATAATTTTGTAGCATCTAATGTTAATAGTTTAACCTTTAAATACATTTATACTGCATGTTTTTTCTACTACAAACTAAACCGTCCATTAGTGCGTCAAGCAGACCCAATCAGGGAATTTAATCAGAATTTCTATACAATCGGAAAACTGAACTAACCCCGCTTTACCAGACACTCCTCATGCTGCTGTGCATATAATGTTTGAGCTCTTCCGGTTCTTGGAAATGTTCGAGACATTATCAGCATTTTTGGTGCATGAGCATGCATGAGAAAATGCAGAAACAAAAGGTTACTTACAAAACCCACAAATATAACTCAGGTAACTTCCAAAACTCAATATTTTCATCTGAATAGTTAATGCTTTATATCGAAACGTCTATGTTAGTTTTATTCCTCAGATATTGACCGAATATTAGAAATTTCAAAATTATATTTAGTTTTAGTTTATACAAGTATTTGTGTAATTCTACATCAAGCCAAGGACTCTGTATGTTATAGAATTACATCATATATTCCTTTGTTATTTATGGTTTGTCTTTCATAAATAGAAAATTATTAGTTCTTATTATTATCCTGACACTAATAATCATTATCATTGTATTTGTCTTGTAATTGTGTATTTGTATTCTGTTATTTGTTTGCAACAAAAAAGTTGTTTAAAATTTGTTGTGTGGTTTTTTGGGTTAGGAAAGCAGTAAAATGCTGAAAAACAGTGAGTATTAATTAACTTCAAAACAAGATAACGAGTTTCTTTGCGCATTTTACTGACTTATTCTTATTTTGTTATATATATTAAGTTAGATTTCATTTGGAATGTGTATTTTAATGATCTACTATGACAGGTGCATAGTATATTGTAATTACGTAAGTTGAAGTTATATTATTTTAAAAGCTTAAAGTCAATGTAAAGTTGTCAGGGCTTGCAAGTACTTTCCCTTAGTATGATTGTTTTATGTTGAAGGGCTTCCATGCTGTCAGATTGCTTCTCGTGTATAGAAAGTTCATTATTTATTAAAATCTGTTTCAAACTATTATCACTGAGAAAATCGTGAGCAGGTACAATAGGTTAAAAAAATGCCTATATAAAATTCCTGTGTAATATCAAGGAAATGTATTCCATAAACTTAGCTTGAGTCTTGTAAAAGTACATGATCTCCCAATTAATTAATTTGGAAGTAATTTTGTTTAATGGCCTCAGGTTGTTCTCGCTGCTTGTATTTCTATTTATAAAATCTTAGATACTATGTTGTTTGACAAGAAACTGTACAATAAAAATATAAATTACCTTGAAAAAATATATTTCAGGAATTACTATTGTAATTTACTGTTATTTATGCAGTATTAGATTTACACGGTATATAAGAATTTTAAGAAATGATGAATTCATTATAATGGCTCTTTCAATCGTGAAATCAACCATAGATTTAGAAGTTGTTTGTAAAATGGTAATTTCAGCACTTGTTAAAAAGTAGGAGTCAAAGCTAAGAAAAAACATTTTATTTTTAAAACAAGTGTATGTCACATAATTTATAGACATGATCAAAACTTAATGCCATATTTAGAAGTATTTTTAAGCAAAAAAACATACATAACTAATCATGGTTAAATTATTTGATTTCATGAATCCTTCACTCCATTATTTTCAAGATAATCAAAATATTTTATAACCCAATCTAACTTCTAAGTTTAGTTCATTTTTGAGTTTTCTGATGAACCTCAGGCTAGGGTTGTAAACCCAATATCCCCCAAACCTCATTTTGACTTTATATTTGGGCCCTTATACCTCTGCTCTGAAATGTAAAATTTTACTTCAGTAGAAATGCCCTTAGCAGTTTCTTTTCTTGTTCTAGATCTGCTTTTTTATTCTTATTTTCGATATACAGAATGTCAATAATTCAGACATCGCTAATGTAGATTTGATTCTAAACGGGGAAAAAGTCTGGAAATAATGTTTAAAAAAGGGTCAACGCTAACATAAAATTCTCTGAAATTGCATGATGTTTAATGAAAGTGGGGACATCAAAGGGATAACCCTACATAGAAATCCATCTTTGTATACACAAATTTATAATCAGTGACTCAATCTGGCACTGCAAAGGTGCACACTAGCCTTTGCTAAAAATACCTCAGCAATAGGTTTGCCAACTAAGCAAAATATCCTTCGAAGTTAAAATATGTGATAATGATATTTCAACATGATCTTAGTGTGGATTTAAGAAATTTTGTTATCAAATATCTTTCACCTCAACCATAAGTTATACTCGTGTCTCTGCACATCGAGTCAGGCTCGTGTACTATCTCAGTGGCGTAATCTTTTACTCCATATCTCTAACCATTGTAATGAATTTAATACAATTTTGACATGTTATTTCTATAATCCTTACAATTCAATAATCTGTAGAACATATGGTCCCAATTAATGGAGGTTATAGGCATTCTACTGAAGCTTAATTGTTTATATTATTATATTCTCCATTTCTCACCAGAACAATAGTTCAGTGCTCAACACTTTTAAACCCATCATCTTGATGTTATAGAATTACAACAAAACAGATCACTCATTCAGTATATAATTAAGTAATTGTATTGGGGATGTGTAAATACAATACATTAAAAACCTAAATAGGAGCACATTTGTTCATGGTACATGTTAGAACATAATGTCAATTGCTTTTCTTGTTGGATATAAAGAAATTTATCTTGTCTCCAAATGTTCTCATTTGGAACACAATTTCAAAATAAATTGTATTTGTAGCCTGAATACTTCAAAACTTCTATAAAGTTGGTACTCTTGACTTTTAACTAATATGGTTTTAACAAGTATCTGATATGGTTCAAACACATTGTTTTGAAAATTCTTTATTTTATTGCTCAATTCTGTATAGACAATACTCATTGTTGATTTACACATCGATCATAATAACAAACCGTGTTTGTATTTATATTGGTGCCAAAAGAATAAATAGCAAGCTTAATAAAATTGAATTAGTTTAATAATTTTAAAAATTGTTTCTATTATTGTTCTCCATAATCAATAACAATTGCATCATTATTCCATTGTGTTACTTAAACATTAGCAATTTTCCCTTGGTTACTTATAAAAATTTTTCATTTTTATAAATTATACATGAAAACTAACTTATACCATTAGAAACAAAACTTGTATTCCTTTTAATAGAGGAAAAGAAGCTTATCAAATAGTGGTAGGTTAACCCATTGCGGATTAAATGATTCATCTTCCAAGCGACCCAGCAGGCACTAAGCCATTTCTAACTTAGTTGCCACGGCAACTGAATTGTGTTGAATACCAACTTTAATGTTTTAAGTATTATTATAAATAATAGTATTATAAAGTATTAATTACCTTATTTATTAAATCAGGTAATTATTACCTTTTAATAATTTTAAAAAATAAAGTATGAATATATTTGATTATTTGTAATCATTATTACAAAAAAAGTATTTAATAAAATATTTAAAATAATGAGTTGGTAAAATAAATAAATTAATTAAAAGAAAATATTACTTAGTTGTCTGATGCTTAGTGGTTGGTTGTAAGCTCCCCTCACATACACAATTGTTCACTTTACATTTGTAAAAAACTAAAATAATTTTAAAAAAACATTTTTATGCTAATTACATTAGAAAAACTAAATTTACACAATCACAAAAATTTGTCATTGCACGCTATCAAGTAGTATGTGATCCAACTTGGATGATCACGACACATAACTAAGATGTGACTGAATGATAAAGACTGAACTTGATCTAAATGGCAGCCTATAAATTGTTTATAAGAAACCATTAGGATGGCACTAAAAACATTATGTTATTTATCCTGTCATTCCAAAAACAGTTGCCGGGTCATGAGGTATTAACAAGGGTCAAGCAGGCCAAACATTCAATGACTGACTGTCGATGCCGCATAAGTTGAAGGCAGCAATCCGCAATGGATTAATGACTGGTTCATGTAGTATAACGAAGTTTTTTACATCTAGCTCTTTGATGCAGTCTGATTAATACTAGTGTTTTGATTGTATCTATTAATTTCTTTATTAGTATATTTTAAAACAGTTTGTTAATTATAACTGTATATAATTTATAACTTTGTGTTTATTAAATACTTTTCATGGATTTGGAGAGCCTTAAAGATTTTAGCAAATTTATAATAATTATATGTACAAATACAGAAGATGTATGTGAATCTAGGAGTAAATCGTTTTAAAACTATTTATGCCATTATTTTCTATTAATTTAGAGACTGTTTTTAATTATACATGTAATTGTAGAATTTTATAAGATAAAATCACCAATCACTGCCAGTAACGCTTACACCCCATTGTACCTTGAATTTGTGTACACTCAGGTTGGCAGGTGAGGTGCCAACTAAAATATACTGTTGGTGTAAATTTTAAAATATTGCCTTAATTTTAGAGGTCAAAACCATGTTGTAGGAAGGCATATATAATTACCAGTCCTGGAAACCTTCGCATATAGGCTAGTGATTAAAGTTTTGTTTGAGTTGTATTAAAGTATCCTCACTTTAATACAACTCAAACAAAACTTCATTCATTCTAAGCTATCATCCAACCTGTGAATAATAGAACAGGAAAAGGCCTTCTATTAAACACCAGCTTAACCCTGTATGTTCTCTTTTTTATCCTGATAACCATGTGACCAGGCTATCATATCTGTTTTAACAGTTTTATTTTGCAAACAGTTTCCATTTATATAATTTTTTTTTCTACGATGCACTTCGTTTTAGGACACCAAAAATATATTATCCATAAAGCTGGTTTTCATCTTATTTGTTCAAATTTTGGAATTATGAATAATGAACATATAAAAAATTTTAATCCAGTTTGTGCTTTCTATAGAAAAAGTTCACTATGTTCATAAAACCTGAGTGGTTTTTTTAACAGGACCTCTTTATGCTGTGAATTTCTTTAATATCCAACATATTGTTCACTTGTAATTTGTCATTTCATTACTGTATTTTTAACTGCTCTAAACAAAATATTTAGCCAAGAGAATATTTTATTGTTTTTTGTTCTGAAGATTTTCTCATTTTATGTTTTTGATTCTTTTATAGCCAAAGGTTGACTTACAAATTTTGTTCTTGTTTTTTTTTACAAATATAATATGTATAATTATTGTAACAAATACATTAATTTTAGTTTTTTAAAAGTTGAAAAAGAAAAATTCTTTTATTAATAATCACGAATCTGTGTTTGAAGTGGTTCCCAAAGAGGTTCCTTTTGAAATGGTTTCTTGTTGAAAAAGAAAAGATATCTTAGCCCTAACTTAATTGCTCCAGTAACATCTTGAAGTGCCTTTTCCCCTATTGAACCTATTTCCATGAGAATCTCCCCCTATTACACGTTGGTCTTTCAAAGGACTCCATTCAAACCTGAGCGGAATATTACTCTTCATATCCTAGACCAAGGGTTTTTAATTGTTTACTCAACTTGACTCAACTATTGTTAGGCCTTTTTAAGTTTGTCATAAACGATAATTTTCTAAATTTTGCTGTTTTCCTAAAATTATAAAACAATCTAATATCACCTTAGATTTAATAAAAGTTTCATTATTTTTGTCTGAGGTTTTTGTATTGTCACTATTTTCACTAAATCTTCTTAAAAAAAGACAATATCATTTTCAAGGCCTGGTAATTATATATAATTATAGGCATGTCAGGAATTGTAAAACTTTCTGGGTTCATACAACTTTTATCAATTAAATCATTCACTACTTATTAATGTGTTTTCAGTTAGCTTTAATTACCTTAAAACTCTTGCAATTGTTTGCATTGAGTTATATTTTTAGCTGTAGTGAAGGTATAATTTATACAGATGTAATTAGATTTTAAAATTAATGTTTGTAAAGGATGGCCTATGATTATATCAAATATTGTGAAGCCATATAAACATGTGGCTTGGCCGCATACAGAAAATGTGTTTTGGTCAGTAGTAAATGTATTGTAAAGTAAATCACTTTTCTAAAGATGTATAGTTTGTAAATTTGTATAAAGTTCATATTCGTAAATTCTTACAATAATTATGTATAATGAATTATTTATCATTTCTGTATGTAGAGTATGTTGTTACCCTGCAGCTTGAGATGTGCGAGAACAAGCTTTTCAAGCTGAGTAGTATTTTCTTGAATTCACAATCTAATGCCTCTTATTTAATTTGATCTGATCGTAACTGCTAGTCACCGCAGCTTTGAACGCTCTGTTAATGCATATCATTTTTCTGTATTTACATTTTTAATATAACTGATTGATTACTATAAAATATGATATTATTTAAATGGGAAAATTAATATATAATTGGTTCAAGTACTCGCACATCTTTTTTAATGATATATTTAACCATAAAATATAGAAAAACAATTTTCACAAGCATTAAATCAAAACCATAATATTCTTTATGTATGTTTTTAAAAAATTGTGTATAAAGTAATAGTATGGAACAATTGTATTATTTTAATGGTAGAATGATTGTTTATGCTGTTGGAAACAGGCAGTAATGCTGAGTCATTTAAAATTTGAGAAGTTATGTTTAATACATTGACTTATTAGAATTTAACAATATATTATCATTAGGCTTTGATATATACTGCTTTTTTTCAAAAAAGTCAAGGCACATTTTAACTTAGAATTTTTTTTTATAAAGCCTGAGTTCATGATACTTGGAGTTTTAGTGGTCGCAAAGAACTGTACATATTAAGTGTCAATAGTTTTAGGTTCACAGTTTAGGCAGTAAAAATTGTTTGATTATATATTGTAAATAAAGACTTTGCTACAAATGTGTTCCTGTTTTGAAAAGCGTTGTGCCAACAAATTGAAAGTGCAATGAAAGTTAAATTTAAAAAGGAAAGCTCTGGCATTAATTTAAATGATGAAATTATTTATTTTAATCATAGCCACCAGCATTTTTGAATTTTCACCAGGTTTGGCTACTATATCTTTGTGTCCTGATAAATCCCTTACATATTCTCCCTAGGCAATAATATGAAGAAAACTTATTTATATATTCTCTTTAGGCAGTAATACTAAAGTAACGCTCCCAAGAGAAGTTTCTAAAAGGCTAACCTGTATGAGTTGAAGGCAGGGATCTCCCAGAAAAATCTGGTAATTTCTTTCTTCAGAAGTGGCGAATTAAAAGAAGCAAGGCCAATGAAGGTTGTCTTCAAGCCTGCTCTTGGTCTAACAACACACCTCTCAGGCTTGTTGAATCTTCAACTATAGATATAAAGTGTTGTAATACAAGATATGTTGGGAGAGAAAATTACAAGGTTTAGATAAATTCTTCATTCGTTTCTTTGTATGGTTTTAAAATCTTGTGTGTCGTGCAAAGAATCTGCGTTAGTGGTCTTATGAAGCAGTCGTCGCATTTTGCAACAAATATAAACATTTCTGACATCGAAATGGTTTCTTTAAAACATATAAAGCTTTGTTATAAAATTCTCTTTTGCCTTAAAGCTCAAAAAAATATTCAATATTATAAATAATTATTGCATAACTGAGTGAAAACTTTTAACTTATTTGCTGACACATTTTGAAACAATCGTTTCCTAATGATCACTTCCTAAAATGTTTTGCATTACTAGTGACTTTAATTCAATATGTCGAAAAAACTATAAATTAAAGAAATTATACATTTTATGGTGTAGTATTCTTAAAAATGTTCATTGAAGACAGATAGAAACTCATTTCTTACGCAGGTTGTATTTTTATTGTTTTGTTAGTCAGCTGATTAATATTTCACACTCTGAAATTTAATGGCTAGAAAATATTTTTAAACATGTAAAACTAAAATCTGTTGTGCGCCTACTTACATCCCATGTTTGGCAACAATTACTTAATTACAAATATAATTTGTGTAGAACAAAAAATATTTCTTCTGAAATATAATTCTCATATATGGAATTAACTTGTTGAATTGTAATGCCTAAATTAAGTATTATTCTATATAACGCTTCTGTAAGTAACTTTTAAAAGCAGAGAAAATACTCGGGAAAATATGACAGTTTTTATTTCCTCATGAATTTTTAAACTTTGTTTGTCATGAGTTATTTTACATTATAATTAAAATATATGTCACCATGATTTACCAAATCTTTTTTTTTTTAGTTGCATATTAGGAGTCAGATATAGTAAGGTTATAAATCTAAATATGCAACTTATGATTGCTACGCTTTCATATGGGAAGTGCAGGCTCCCACTGAATATCCTAAAATTGTGTGGGAGATGTATATACTAAATTTAACATGTGGGAATTAGATAATATGTTTATCATTAAATACTCGTACAGTGTTGGGTGTTGTGACTATTAAATGTTGTTTGTGTACTTTTTTTTAACATAAGCATTCAATAATGTCAGTGTAATTGCCTGTTTCATAAATCTCATAAAACCATTTATTTGAAGAGTGTTCCATGCTATTGTTTTATAATCAGTTACTTAAGGCCTCAAAAAGCAATAAAACTGGTGATTTTTGCTTTTTCTGTTTTTCTCCGTGATTACTTTGTTGAGGTGTTCAACATAAAGTGGAAGTCAAATCATAAGACTGAATTCAATTATAGAAGATGACTTGATTTTACCATAAACACATGATAAGACTGTCTTGCATTTTGTTTTTCATATTAAAAACAAAAGTTTGTTAATAGTCTCGTGCTTTTAGTTGTTATGTATTTAGTCATTTAGGCATTGTATTTTTAGATTATTAATGAGAAAGCGTTTTTGTAAAAAAAATCTTTGCATGTAGAGAGAAATCTCTGCATCTAGTTTGGTTTGTAGGAAATGTATAACCAAATATTAATTTCAGTTTTTTTGTAAAAATTTATAAAATTCCTTTTGAATGTAGGGTAAACCATTTCTCTCGTGTTTAAACTAGCAATTCCTTAAAATCATAACACAATTCAGGGATATCTTTTATCTCAGAAATGGTTGTTACCAACAAAATATTAATATTAATAGTTTCACTATTTAAGTGAATAATTCAGTAAACAATAACTCAGTAGTTCGTTTTGTGATTCACTGTCTTGATTGCTTTATAAACAACCAAAGATTAAAAACTGTGCTAATTGCTATTGCACAAAAAATATTTTTAAATATTCCTATAAAATTTACTACATTTCAATTGTTTAGTAAGTTTTGTAATTTAAGAATTGAAAACTTGTACATTAATTAGTCTTTGAATAAATATAGTTGGAGATGAGGTCAAAGACTTTGTCACCAAAATGATACTTAAAAAGGTTCATTGCCAATTAACTCTTTGTAAAAGGGTTGGATTCAAACATTTGTATTGTTATTATAGAATTCTTACAATTTTTAAAGATCTTGTCATGGTTATAACACAGAATGTTTGTTTTAGTCCTGTATTTAACCCATTTCTTCCCAATAGGACAACATCTATACTTTATGTGATTTTTCCTTATTTAATCTACATTTCTACTGTAGAAATAATAAAATATAACCTGAAAATGAATCTGATACTTTTGGTTTTTGAGTAATGACCTGTTGCGTTCGCTCAACGTTGGGAGTTCCTTGCATCTCCCAGCGTTACGTTAACGCAACGTTGGGAAATGGCGTGTGCTGAAAAAAACACGACAATCATTACATGAATCGATTTATTGAAACGCAATGTGCACATAGTTTTACTTTTTAGAATTTATTTGAATCTGAATTCAACATGTATAAACACTTGTCATTTCTTGCATGTGTAGACTGTTTGACTGTGGCACGCTTTATATCTCCGTCTTGCATTACTTTTGTTTCGGTCTACGATGTGGTCCGTTTTGTCTTCGTACGTAAAGTAATTTTGCTACAATGACCTAATAACAGATTTTTGCTGCCCTTGTCAGGTTCTTCAATATTTGCTGATCGAAGTAAAGAGATAACGAGTTGCTATCTAAACTCTATCTGACTGAGTTTATTTCCGGTTGATAAAATATAAAATTTCCATGCATTTACTACAGCACAATCAATTCCATTTACAAATAAGTTCCACCACCATTTTTTACCTCTTATTCTAATTCTGTAATTGGCAATAGCATTATCATGAGAATCCACTCCGCCCATTCCTTTATTATAATCGTTGATAACATTCGGCTGCTTTACAAAGTCCTGTTTCCTTTCTTTTCGATTGTAGCGTTTTACATTTAGGGATTGTTCAACCTATCCGTATTTTGTTTGACTGTAACAACTGAATTATCCCGCCATCGAACAACAAAAATATTCTTCTTTTTATCAAAGGCAAACTCATAACTTCCTTTCGGAACTTTTAGAAATTTGTTCACTCCCGGAATATTGGGCTACATATTTTCCCCTATTGTTCCTGATACTAAGAAATTCATCTTTGTCAGTTTACTTACTAAAGTGTAAGTACTGAAAAAAACTGTTTAAACAATTATGTGATTCTCTGGATTTTCAACTATTCTCAACAAATTATAAACGACCTTCTCTCCTAAACCATAGCCGTTTTTTATTCACCAACTTTTCCCCGATATGGCTCAAAACTATACATAACCATCAACAGAATAAGGGCGAACGTTTGAAAATTTATCGGATTTATCTAGTTTATTGTTGTCTGATAAATGAATGTATTTTTTGATTTCATCAAATTTATTTCTAGACATTGTATCTTGTACAATTGGTACACCTTTATCAAGATCTTTACTCCAATACATTTTTTATTCAGGTAGCGAATGATACCTGTGTTTTAAGAACTGCAATCAATTCTTCTGCTGTTTTACAACATCTTCATTTAAAACTCATAGTGGATCTACTGGTCAATTGCTTTCAACACGGTCGATATATCTCAACTGCCGACAAACTCCCAACGTTGCGTCGACGCAACACATGCGAACTTTGTTGAATAAAGGGGAAGTGGAGAGCTGTGGTTCAAGGAACATGACAGCAGTAAAGTAAACATGATAAGAAAGGCTGACAGCAAAACAATTTGGTCCAAGAATTGACAGATGTTTAATTATTACACCGAAAATGTTGATTTTCTCAACAGTTATTTTATCGTAATTCAAGTCCTTATTGACAAAGATATATTATTAAAAACGAAATAACTATTGCATGATAGAAAATACTCTATTTTTAGAATAGATAACACACTTCAAATTGAAAATTACTCACTATATGGAGGAGTTGTGTGCAATATAATATACTGTTGCGTTTACGCAACGTTGGGAAGAAATGGGTTAAGTCTAAATTCATAAACGAAAACAAATAACACTAGCCCAACAAGGTCTATTGATAAGTTGAATTATGTATTACAAGAAAAAGATCTTTAATAATATATATTATAAGCTAGAAACGCTATGACAGAATTAAATTGAAAAGCTAAAAATTTTTATTTAAAAAATTCATGTGTTGGACCTTTTATTAAAATAGTTTTGATCTTATAATTTTATTTCTTTTTGATTGTTTTCTTTTTTTGCTTTTACAATGTTTAAACTGTGTTGGGTTCATATATTTATAATGTATGTCCTTCAAAAAGGACAAATGTTAATGAATGTTGTATTTACTTTCAGCGTTACTGAAATAAATTATTTCAAGTAAATACAAATCTCTGCATTGGTATATATTATTAGTTTAATTGAGGCAAATTCGTGCTGTAATCTAAAGTCATTTCAAAGGTAATATGCCCTGCCCTACATTATCACACCTTACTTTTGTAATATTTTGTGTTTCTGTTTTATCTTCTTCAGTTCTATATTGTAAAATTCTTGTGAAAAAGTTTGTAAAAATAATTTGCAAATGTATGGTAATAAAAAACAGTATTGGTTTTCCATAATATGTAAAATATCTTTGGTAAATAAATATTAAAACTTATGTAAATTTATAACCACATCTGTAAATTTGCTTATTTACTGTATTATTTGTAACTAGGTCAGTCATTGTCTTTGAAATTTTACCATTTTGTAAATACTTATCTGTTTCTTGATTAGCTGTAAAGTATATACTGAATTTTCATCCTTTAGGTTTTGTAAATAAATAGGTACAAATTGTATTGTCAAGATTGTAAATTACTGTGGAAAACTGTACAAAAATTGAGTTTAAGAAATTCAAAATTTACATAGTAAATTATTTATAAATATATTATTTTTGTCTAACATTTGCACCAGGGTTCACTGCCATTTGTTATAAAAACTGTAGATAGCTGAAGGAATTTGCCAATAATTGTGTTTTTTGTTTCTATTTCTTTGTAACTGGATTTGAAATATATGTTAAATTTATATAATGAGATTAAATTTTTGTTTATTGTGTGAAACGTATTTAGATGTTCCTGACTATTCAATGTTTAAAGCTAAGACGGTATTGTGTAACAACTAGGAAAAACTTTTTTTAAGCAGTTTCTTTCTACGAATAATAGTAGAGTAATTCTTGTGCACAAACTTTAGACTTGTGTTTTCATGAAGTTAAAATTTCCTTTCCCTTCTCTTTTCTGTCATGCTTTAGCATGATAGTTTTACATTTAGACTTTATTGTTTTGTAATTGTATTAACAATTTTAAATTAAAAATGTTACATACAGTAATTGTGGATAATAAAGAATGCTTCCAGTTTTGTGTTGTACATCTTGAGGTTTTTCTATAATTACACTTTTGGTATTAACAATAACACCACTAGATACTGATATTTTTCAGCAGATGCGTTTCGCACTAGATCAGTGCATTGAACAATGCACTGAGCTAATGTGAAACACATCTGCTGAAAAATATCAGTAAGTAGTGATTTTTTGCCAACTTGATACCAAAAGTGTACTTAATAAAAAAATGAAATAATTGCTTACAATCAAAATTATTTTGTACAATATACAATAGCCTACAGGTTGAGTTTAAAGGAAAATGTTTTTATTGGTTTTTTAGCAAATGTTTTAAATAAATATAAAATTTATTAACTGTTATTTTATCAATTTAATCGATAAAAAATTCGTCTGTGACACAGCATTGAACAATGCCATAGCATCGGTCAGTACTAAGTGCAAAACATGACTGCTGTGAAATATCTGTAGGATATGGCTTTACTAAGCAAATTTAGATAAATATTATTATCAAGGTTATGCTATATGAAGCTTTCTATAGCATGTTATCATATTACACCTGAGTGATGTTGATAATTAAGGACGTTATTCAAAGAGAGGTTTCTTCTTGCGAGATGTATAATCATTTATTAATAATTACTTCTTATTACGAGCTTCCAAGGTTGGCCTCGATGGCTCGAATCATTTATTAATAAGAGTAAGGAATTTATCGTTGCAGATATTTGCTTTCAGTAAGTTATTTTTGTAAAGTGTAGATTTGAGTTGATTTATGTTTAATGTTGACCAAATCAGAAACCGGCAACAAATGATGTTAAAAAAAATAATAAATAATTTTAACTAATGAAAAGTAAAGCCATGTATGATGTGAGGGTTTCAAGTATAAGTTTAAAGTAGGACTGCTTTGGTTGGTGTCTCACATACTTCAACTTTTGGCTAACCACATATGCTACTTAGGAAAATTATTTTACGTTCATATCTGTGAGTAAAGTACTTTAAACAATTCAAAGTCTTATCAGCTGTGAAGTGCATAGGGATTGTTTTGTTAATCCAAATGCCATGAAAATAGCTAATTCAAATCCAGGTATGTAAGAGTTATATAAAAACATTATGAACAATTAGGAGAGTAAGAAATTGGATTCAAGCATTTAAAGATTGGTGTTCTGAATCTTTATTGGTATGGAAAGTTTGAGGAAACATATGCTTTACAGTTTTGTTATAAGTTTTACCGCTGATTTCAGAAATGTTCTGGTACATATGAAGTGGCAAACCGCCGCCATTCTGACTCCTTAGATTTTATTGCAGTCGAAAATAAAAGGCATGGAAAGCTGAGTAGAAAGATTATTTTCTTTCATGACTAAACCCTTACATGCACCAACATAATTTTCAATTGTCTGTTGAATTTTGAAAAAAACTAATGTCCCTATAATGATG
This sequence comes from Prosapia bicincta, assembly GCA_036971475.1. Classification (NCBI taxonomy): domain Eukaryota; kingdom Metazoa; phylum Arthropoda; class Insecta; order Hemiptera; family Cercopidae; genus Prosapia; species Prosapia bicincta. Next base: position 330,883,756 of record JBAIZL010000001.1, on the reverse strand, counting down.
TCTGTTCATAGCCCTTAACAAATGTAGCTATTCAACTCGCTAATATGGAACACTGAGCACAGTGCTGCTTCTCCCCTATTTAAAACATAAGTCCTTATAACATATTGGAAGATCATCTCTCCATGTACCTGAATCGTTTTTTCAGTAGGTAAAAGGCGAGTAAATGTGATATTCTCCATCAGAATACTAATATATTTTTGTGACTCATTTTGTTGATAGTGTAGCCAAACAAAGATACAGTAAAGTTTCGATATTTCGAACTTGCGTTAAATTCGAGCCTATTTTATTTACTTGAAAGAAAATGAGTCAGGATTCCAAGAAATGTTAATATCAATATGGTATGCGAAGGAAATGAGTCGGGCTTTCAAAAAATGTTTACATTAATACCGTATGAGTCGGGCTTCCAAGAAAAGTTCATATGAAGTTCAAAAACGTATATAGTGCATTTTTAACTATAGTATTAGGGTTCATTTAAACTCCTATTTTTTCTAATGCACAGCAACCTTACTTTTAATGCTGCACGCATTTCCTTGTAATCCGAGGGGTCTCAGTCCCATCTACCTCAAATTATCGCGACTCTACTGTATATAGATTTTATCAAATATCATAAATGAATGATAAAATAAATTTTAAGACTAGAGTGGCTCTAAAAACTAAAGTGACTGATGTATTGAGTTATCCATCAAGCAGTTATGACCTTATTAAGGGGTCACACAGTGCTTTCTTTTAAAATAACTTGTATTTCACATTGGTTAGATATTTTGTTTGTGGTTGAATAGATGATTTTTTTTTTTTTTTTAAGTTTATAAAGGCATAGGTTTTTCAGTTTTCACTATACCACAAAAAAACTCCACAGTTCTGAAAATCCTCAAATTTATCATGAAATTCATTTACGTGCTAAAAAGATTTGTTTTTAGGTTGTAAAATTTCCTGAGAAAGATTTAGTATTCATAAATATGAACCTCTCATAGGTATGTGTCAAGTGCTTATTATATACAAACAGTTTTGTAATTAAATGTATTAAGTTTTTACTTCATGGAGCGTGCATTTAGCACCAAAGTAATGTAAACTTAGCTATGTCTCTCGTACACAAGTTAGCCAACTTCTAGTATCCAGGACTCGACAGAACTTGCCGAAAGTACAATCCGAATAAAGTCGATGCCTCTTTAGCTTCAATTCTCTCCGGGCACTGAAAGAGAATATGCAAAAGGGTCTCCTCTTACTTTTAACATACCAGGCATAAAGGTGACTCGCCCATTCCAAAACGATACAGATATGACGGGGTAACAATATGCCCTGGTCTATATGAGGCAAAGCTTGAGATGGACTAGTGTACATTTTTGTAGGTGGTAACGTCATTTGGTGGTAAAATTGACGATCAGTTGTCTCATTGCTCTACTGTTCCAACCATTATTTCTTAGGCTTACACAAAACCGGGCCAAACAGGCACTCCGAGCAAGCCTTCTGAGTGGAACAGAATTCAAGTTAACAGCCGTTTTAACAACTTCGTTAGCCTTCTCACTCCCCGAAGTCCACAATTGTCAGGTACCCACTGGAACCAGATCTCTGTATAGGTTGTGAGCTGTGGAAATTTCTCAACTACTTGTGGTTATTTTTAACGCAGTAAAATATTTTTTGACACATTGAAAGAGCTATATTAGAGACGTGTACTTTAATTTAAATCTCCAGAATATTATATCTTTATTTTTACATTAGCTTCAAATCTTTAGCTGCATGATTATCCAGTACTTATTATCAAATAAAACTTTTTTGGACCTTGGAAGGTTGTATACAAGTTACTTCAACTTTCCAAAAACCCTTGGTACAGCAACTCTGCTAAAACCTTTCCTTCTACTTTTAGCATCTACAATGACTTGAGCTTGTCGTTTTAGAAACCCCCTTGTTGGTACTTCGTCTTCATCCTCAGGCTCGCTAGTTTTGTCAGGATGTACTTCTGGAATCTGAGGAAATATCCATTTTGCTTCATCTACTTGATTCTTTAACTGAAATTCAAAGAAATTTTAAATTATGTTACTCTATAACATGTATAACCTAACTTCTATTTTATATTTAAATATAATTGCAAATAACAAATGTTTAAAAATCTGCATGTTTAAATATCAAAGTCACCCTCAGTGACATAAGTAACACCTCCATCTCTGTATTATAATGAGATGTGCCCCTATTCGCCTACTCCATTTACTTCCTCACCTATTGAAATTTATTTCTACACACCCTACGTCATTGAATTTGGTGAGGAGGAAAGGTTTTTTTGTATTGACATTATTATCTTATAAAAATTTCTGGGTAGATTTTTATTTTAGCTTTAACAAAGTGAGTCTGTCTTAGAAATGTTTTGCTGAAATCCATTAAATAGCATCTGAAGAATGGTAAAAAGATTACCACAATGATAAAAAGTTTAAATGTTTTTTTCTAATTATAATTATGTCCTAAAATTAAAGTTCAGGTTTAATAGTTATTTTTGTACTCAAAATTTGATAAAGTAGGTTTTTTTAGAACATGAAAATTGTTCTATCGCATTTATGATTAATTCAGCAGTTATGTTTTGATCCAACTGTTCAAAGTAATGAATGGCATGGAACTGGCAGCATATTTAATAAAATCTATTTTTCACATTACTTTCTAATATTGTTCACAGATGCCGGCTTGAGACCCTTAATCTGTCTTCCAGGGGTATTATCTAAGCCACTGCTACTCTACAAAAAAAGTTTGCTAAATTATAATTTGAAATACATATTACCTTTTCCATTCCACAGGGCACTTGTAAATGTTCTACATGGTCATCAACAGACTGAAGAAGTTTCTCAACTCCCCTTTGTTCAATTTTCAAAATGTCTTCTATATCTTCTAGGCTTTCTGTTAGTGGTGGTATTTCATCAACAACCAAGTCCTACATGTTGTGCACAAAACATTTCCATATTTTTATTTTAATTGCTTGTTTCAAACATCTTAAAACATGTGTACAGTTAATGTATTTATACCTAACTACAAGTAAAAGCAATTAATCTCGTAAACTGATCAAAATGTGAAACTATTTCCAGTTCAAGAAATTTTCCCTGAGCACCAAAAAGGAAAATGTCAAAGCCATTAAGGTAAAGGAAATATATTTGTAGAGTGCATATTAGGTGATAGGTTTTAAGTAGAGAGTTGAGTGTGGGATTACATTGAGGAAGTTTCTAGGTTGCTAGAGTGGATGGGAAGCGTATTTCTAAAAAAGATCTGTAGTATTGCATTTTGCAACTTACAATTTTTTTTATTTAACTATATAATGAAATATACATGATAAATATTTAAATAAATCAACAGAATGGCCCATTCAAATGGTACCAGATTTGTATTCTTTATATACAGAATAATTTATATTCAATCTTTTAAATCTGAATGTAGCAAATAAACTGTTTGGTTTTTGTTAGAGTGTGTTTATTTTTTTGTTTCATAATAATTAGATGCAAAATGGTAATTTGGTCTATACATTATATGTTTAAATAAAATTGATAAATTTTCTTTGTAAAATTATTGATATGTGGTCTATGTTTGGGTCTAAAATCCTTTATATTTTCATGTTGAATATTGTTTTGATTTCTTTAAAAGTTAGATCTTTATTATTTGATTTTTTAGTTAAATATTGAAGTTGTAACACATTTGTGTTATTATATATGTGTATATAGATTCTTTAAAGTAAAATAAAGCTATTCTTTTAAGCCAGTTTAATATCACCTGAAAATATCAGTCAACACAAAGCCACTTAGGCTACCAAAACCGGTTATAACCTAAATAAAGGTTATAAAAGGAAATTCTTTTATCTCTAATAGTCCTATTTTTTTGTAATTGAAATAGTGCATATAAAAATCAATACTGATGACAAATTCATAACTAGACCTACTGTTGAAAACTATAAAACTCAATAAAAATCTATTGTAGTATATATATCAAACTCAGTATGTATATTTGAATATACTCACAGATTTTATTATCCATGACAATTAGAAAAACCTTTATATTTTAATTTAAAAATCAATGACTATTTAAAATTTTAGTATATACATTTTTTTTTCAAAAAATTTACTTTACATTATAACTTTTGTAACTCATTAATTAAGTTATGTTTAATTGTTTCTCTATGAACAGAACCAGAATTTAAACAAAGATATTTTTTTCAATTGTTTATAAAAGAAGTTTCTTGATGTAATCATCTTGAATTCACTGATTAGACTAATTTTACACTACTTAACTAAGTGAAAACGTAATTTCGTGAAAAACGACGCATTTCAAAACGATCGTTCCTTTTTCGAAGCTAACCTTCTACGTAAAATTTGTTTATAAAATATAGCTAGGATACTTATTGCAGCAGAAATTCACAACCTACCTTTAAATCATGACACATTGAGTGTACCCTATTCTTTATCTGTAAAAGTTGTTTATTGATGTTCACTGTTTCCAATTCTATTTTTTGTTTTCTGTCTATTTCTGCATCAATAGCCATTTTTAATTTTTCAACCTCCTCTTCATTTCTGAAAATTTTAAAGTTTTTTTAAAGAACTTTGAAAACAAATTTTAAACATATTTGTGAATATATCTTCTAACGTGTTTTAATAATTCACAAAGTTAGGTGTTTATGAAATTAAGACCAAAGGTTTCTTTACAATGTTTGTAATTAATTACGTTTCAATCATACAAGGGTTAAAAACCCAACTATCCTCTTCAAGCATTAAAATAAATTAGATGTTCAAAACACAAATTCATTCCATAAGAATGGAAGTGTTTATATTGTCTACGCTTTGTAATGAATTGAAAATAGTGTTTTGTCAAATGCCTCCTAACCTTAGAAACTTTAAACTGTTTTTAAAACAAAATGACAAACTTACTGTTCTTTATCCTTGACTTGAGCAAATTTAAATGCTTCCAGTTCGGCAAGCATCATGTCTCTGCGTACTTCTAACTGTTTCTTTTCTTGTTCAGTTGAATCTTTTAAATAAGTCAAACGGGTTTTTGTTTCAATTTGTGAAAGAAATCTTTGAAGTACTTCTGGCACAGTTTTTACACCTAAAATAAAAATGGAAACAAACAGAATACGGTAATATATTTTTAAAATAATGATTATAATAATAATTGCCGTTAAAATATCCACTTACTTTTTTTTGTATAAGGGGGTGTTTCGGAAGATGTGACTCATAACTGATATGAAGATTGAATTAATGGAGAGGATTTGGAGGATACATGACTTATATGAGAATTGTAATCTGTGGATATAATTTGAAGATGTGTCACAATATTTTCTGCCAAAAGACAAGATTAATGTGAAAATATAATAAAAATTTGGTCAAAGAATTTGGAAATATTATTATTTAATAAATTGTTTTCAGTTAAATCAGACAATAAGCATTTTAATATGTGTCTGAAAATTATTAATGAAAATATTTTACAAAAATAATTGAAAATGTATAGTTTAATGTTTGATATTGTAGTTGTAGCAAGAACAAAATTTCTCACACCTCAGCAAGTACATTTAGAATTTTTTCTATTTGATTGCGAGCCATCTTTTGGAAGTGTGCTACCTTTCTATTGTCAAACATAGTACTCAGTTTAAACTCATTGTCATTTAAACTTGGCTCAGTGCTTGATTGTAATCTAATGGCACCAAAGTCGGCTTCCAAAAAAAAAATAATGATTCTTGTTAGCATACAATTTATTATTTTAAGTTAATTGTATTGAAAAGGCGGTTTTTGTTTAACTTTATAAATAATTAGATTTTATTTAAATATTGCATTAGCAGTACATGCTTATTTACATTTTTTTTATTCCATAATAAATGAGTCTCGATGATTCAACAGTTAAATCCTGTAATGTTTATACTATGTGATGTTTAGATCATGCAATGTTTATATTATGTGATTTTCAGATCATGCAGGTATATTTAAGATACCTGTTGCGTCTTTCAACTTTGCAAATGCTTTTTCTAAAGTTTCAATTATCTGAGTTGTTTCGTCAACACCTGGTTGCGAAAAATCTGTTGACGACATCGATTCTTGATGCACAGATCTCCCAGATGGAAAAATTCTTCTTTCGAGGCGTTCAAGCTCAATTTTACGTTCTTCTACTCTGTATCTGAAATACCAGTTATTTACGTTTTTTATGAAAAGTGTTAACGATGTTATATAGATACTTACCATGCAATATTGTATTATCAACAATTGCGTTCTGAAAAATCTAAATTGCTTTTGACTAGTTGTGAAGTTTTTAAAATAAGAAATAAGTTATTTAATGTATAACTCATTCAGCGACACTACTGACAGCAACAGTAAAGCTACGACAGCACACTCACTGAATGTGGTCACTAACATCTAATCTCATATTATTTTATTTAAAGCTTGTATGTTCTTCTTTTTAAAATAAAGGCGGAACCTAATAAATAATTAAAAAGTAATTTAGAACATGTACTTCCGGAGTGCACTGGCATTAATGCAAAGAGGGACTGAAAGGAAACTGTCCATAAGCTGTGATGTATCTTGGATATGGACCAATTACATTTAACAATGGAACCAAATACTAAACGGTTTTCATAAATATTATTGAGGATTATATTAAAGAATACAAACACAATAACTATTAAGTATGATAGAATATGTTTGTAAAAAAATGTATATAATTTTAATTAAAACCAATTGTTTGCATTAACACACTAATTTTCTTCTTTGTTTATCAAATTAATCAGTTGAAGGAAATGTTCTTTATTTATTTGAAATGCTTAACAAGTTTATTTTGGTTAAATTGAACAATTGAAATAAAATGGCTTTGATGTCATTTTAATAAATGAATATAATGAAGATTTTCTACAATTTTAAAATATTATTTTCCACTTTTAAAACATTTTGTTTTTGTTTTAGTTTTACATTTATAAAAAAATGTAATTTTCATTACCATACTATGAAATTAACTCATGAGAGCAACTTCAAACGACAGTTGAAATATTCAAATAAATTTACATGTGAATAAATAAGAAATGAAAAGATTTTTGAACGAATTCGATATAATGCTATTGTCTTACCGTAGCTCTTGCAACTGCCTGCCTCTGGATTTGTCAGCATTAAGAACCATAACTTCTTGTCGCAGGAGAGTACCTTTAGTGCTGTCGCGTAAACCCAAAGCCTCTGAGTTGATTTTCTACAATTATAACTTCTCAATACATTTCGGTATTGCTAGCTTTTAGAATAATAGTAAAAATATAAACCCTATTTAAATAAACTATATTACTATAATTAATTAAATTTTTTGAGCACTGTGGACTAGTTTTAACCAAATAAATAAAAACCCACTAACGACAATATAAAAAACTTGTATTTTACTACAGTTACTGTATGTACATTTCTGAAGATGATTACCTTGTTATTGAAATGTACATAAAGTGATTCTAATAAAATAAAAGTTTTTTATATTGTCCTTATTGGGTTTTTATTTATTTGGTTAAAACTAGTCCAAAGTGCTCAAAAATATAATAATTCACTCATTCTGTAGCCATTTTACTCTGAAATTATTGCTATAATTATATTTGTTATATAAAAATAACAATTATTAGATTTTAGGGGAAATATCGTTTTAACTTAGAAAAATTTAACTATTAAACTAAAAATATTAATATTTAAAGAAGATATTTTTCTATTGGGTTTTAATTCGATGTTTTTTTTAAAACTTTTATTAAAGAAGTTATATACTTTCAATAATCAATCAATTTTATATAAAAATTCAACACACCATAGCTTGATTACACAGGCAATGATAACATATTTCCATGCACTGGATAACAACCTCAGTTATATCCTGTAATATTATTCCACCTATAATTTGTTGTTGTAAAAATACGTTTATACATTTAGGGATGAGCCAATTCCGATTCCAGGAATCGTCCATACTTGACTCTCCATTGATTAAAGTGCCGATTCTGATCCTTGGTTTTTTTTTCAACTGTTAAAATACATGTGGTGTAATTTTTTGGGAAAATAGTTAATTATCAACTATCTCTTATTTATTTATTTGGTGCTATAATTTAATTAAAAGATTAAACCAAATGTTAATTTGAGATGAAGGAAATATTATTATTTATGATGCAACAACAAGACGGTAGGAAGCATTTCTGGTTGGTTTGTTACCTCTCTTCTCGCTATGCTGTCTCACTCTCATTCATGCGTGTTCGTCCTACCTTTCTCTTAGCCTCTCTCTCTCTTTCTCCCCGTTTCTGGTCCGCCACCGCTTCATAGAGAAATAATAGTTCCAATTTCTTCAGTTATAAACTGAATTTGTTATTACTGATGTTATATTGTGAATGTGCAATGGAGTTCCCATTTGTAATTTTAAACAAATCATTGCTTTTTCCGATATGTTTGTCATGCTTTCAGAACTTTCTAATTATAAATTAAGATTGAACATTTTGTGTTACATTAAAACGGAACTCTTAAAAAAAGATTCACGAAATAAACAACTTATTAACTAAATTCATTATTAGATAATATCATTTAGGCATATGTAACTTAAAACAATCGACCTAAGAATCAAAAGAAAAATTTTAGAATCGGATCGAATGTTTTAAGAATCGGCTCATCCTTATTTTGTTTAAGTGTACTCTCTTGTAACTACTGCATAAAAAGGATTAATGAAATATATACATGACGACTTGTAGTTTTGTACTGTAGTTCTTCAGGTTTTTTTAAACGACTACTTTTGGTATCACTTGGGTCTTGTCCGTTACTGGCAGTATTAAACAACGCACTGATCTAGTGTGAAACGTTTATGCTGAAAAATATCAGTAAGTAGTGGTTTTTTTTGCCAAGTGAGGTCTTGTCCGTGACTCAGCATTGAACAATGCACTGATCTAGTGTGAAATGTGTTTGATGAAAAATATCAGTAAGTAGTGGCTTTTTTTGCCAAGTGAGGTCTTGTCCGTGACTCACAGCATTTAACAATGCACTGATCTAGTGTGAAATGTGTTTGATGAAAAATATCAGTAAGAAGTGTTTTTTTGCCAAATGATACCAAAAGTAGTTATACATTACATTTTCAGTATTTGTTATTTTTTTCAATTGTGAAAATTAAGAAATATTACAACAGAAATTAACTAATTGAACAACAAATTAAAAGGAAACATGATATACTATATGAAGTTCTAGAAATATTACAACAGAAATTAACTAATTGAACAACAAATTAAAAGCAAACATGATATACTATATGAAGTTCTAGATGGTTTAGGCGCTGTATAAATGTTTAATTAAATAACGATATCTCGTAATCATATGATTTCAGTTTGGATTGACTTTTTAATGCTTTGAAAATGTTGAACTATTTTCCACCAAAAATGTTTAACTAAAAATATTATTCCTTGTTTTGAATTTAATATATTTGTAATAAATTATATCAAGAAAACTATACCAATTTGCTTATCGCAAAGGTGGTACTGCAAGGAAGAAAGCAACCACCAAGGCAAAAATCAATATTATTTGTTTCCATCTTCACTTAAGTTAGAAGTTTTCCACTAAAAACACTTGAACATATATCAGTATGTTACAGTTGCTTATAGTAGCACTTAATTTTTTGATTATTAAGGATGGCCATGTCAGGAGATTTGTCCCATTGTCAACACAGACCGTAACTGACCTCTTGGTTATTTTAGGTTAGAGTGGGAGTGGGGTAGGATAGGGTTATTAGGTGTATTTTTAAAGAGTATTGGGGGTTATAATGTCAAAAAGTGTTCTCTCTCATAAGTTTTCTAATCTTAGGTATTTTGATAGGCATACTCTGCTCAAAGCATTCATTTAATTTTTTCCCTGAATGTTAAAAAAGCTTTAAACTATTTCTGCTTTCAATTATAACTTATCACATTAAAAATAACCTGTAAATTTGTACCTGTAAATATTTAATTTCCGCTTCTTGTTTGACAATACTTTCTTCCAACTTAATCAGTGTACTCTCAAATAAAACACTATCAGCCAATAGGCTGCTTCTAATGGTCTTGTATTTCTTGCGCATGTGGTTAGTTTCCATCGAGTTCATTTCTATACGGTGGATTTGATTTTCCAGTGTAGATATTCTCTGTAACACTTCAGCAAAATTACTTTTCACGTCATTTTTTATAGCCACTGATTTATTGATATTTCTCAGGGCGAACGTTTCATACTAAACAGTGGTTAAATCTATGATTTAGAATATAAATGGGACATATTTCAGCTTAGGTCAGGTTTGTTTTTCAAAGCACTAAACATTTAACTGGACTAGTGTGAAACACATTTGCTGAGAAATATCAGTGAGCCAGGGGTTTATTTAAATTATGAAACAAGTAATATAACCAAAAACTTTAAGTCTACTTAGGTCAATAAAAAAAATTTTATTCTGGTTACTTTTTGTTAAATAATTACAATTAATATAAATAAAAAAGGATAACCTATGCGTTAAAACACCTGTTCTACCTTGTAAGCTATAACAGCTGTCTTATAAAATTATATCTTATCACTTATTTTAAGTAAAATGGGACCAAATATCAATATTGCGTGTCCTACCCCTTTTGTGATAAATTTTTCTCCCATTTAAAACTAATATTGATTCATTAAATTCAATAAATAAATTAAAATATGAAAAAACGCTATATGAAAATTAACATCAAGTGTCATCCCCTATAACTTTAAAAAAATATATTTAAACTAGAGTGGGTGAATAACATATTTAAACTAGAATAAGACAGAAAGTTTATGGTAAATTTATTGAGTAAAATACAAAAATTTGTTTATTATGTACACAATATAAATACATTTTATATACACAAAATAAACAAATTTTAGTACACAATATAAACACATTTTATATATACAAAATAAACAAATTTTAGTTCACAATATAAACACATTTTAAGCTATATCCTAATATGTCAATTGTCTGTTGGCATTGGATGAGCATTGGAAACACATTTTATATAAACAAAATTAACACTTTAAAAATGCTCTCTCTTGAAGATTCTAACTGAAATTTTGTTTCGGAAGTCTTCTGCGTTTCATTTCTCGGCTAAAAAAATTTAGTTTGGGCAAACAATGCTTATTTTATTTCATAGGAGTTAACCGTATACTGCTAAATGCTAAATAACTAACCTTACTAACTATAGCTTCATTCTTAGAACGCAACAATTTTGGGAGTGTTTAACACTAACAGTGTTTGCTGCAACTGACGAGGAAAATGCACACAAAAATAAAACAATTGAGAAGGAAAACCCACATAAAAATAAAAACAAACCTGAATATATGAGTCAGCAAAAATACTTGCTTTAGATTAGCTGTTGTTAGTTGTTGTAGGGTCTCCTCCACCGCTGCCAGTTGTAGACTGACGTGCCGCACTTAACATCCGAGGCCAAGATGCCCTGGGATCAGTTTAAGACCGGTGCCAGCCTCAGATTGAACTGTTCCGTTGAGCCAAGGTCATCACTTATTGTTTAAAAATTAGGATTACTAAACAAGGATAGAGTTCTACAAGGATAACATAGAAACTCTAGGAGGCACTGGGGCGGAATTCCAAATTTTTCCAAGGTTGAAACCAGTGTCAATCGATTTCCGGTGGACGAAAACTTCAAAAAAATTCCTTGGGCTAAACAAAAGTTTGTCTAGGGCTGTGTTTATTTTAGAGTAATAATTAATGATTGAAAATTTGAACAAGATATATATAAGGAGAGAGTGAACTAATAGAAGGAATTGAATAGCCATATAAATAGCACCTCAATATTAAGTACAAACTTAGAAGGTTTAAAGTTACTTTGATAAAAAATTTAATTGAATATATGATTAGTGTTACTGACCTTAGCTTCTGGATCCAACTTTTTCTTGATGTTCTCAGAGGTTGTGTTAATCAATAACTCTTGATACTCATCGGCCAGTTGCTTCATTTTCATTTGTTGCTGCAATACATTTTTTCATATTTATTTACATTATTTTCTTCTGTTATTATGTATAATATATAATGCCTATGTTTTAAGAATAGAAAGAATCCAGTTTTTCAAAAGAGACAGAATAATAATCTTATATCATAAAATTTAATATGAATTTGTTCGATCTTTCACTTAAGATATTACTTTATATATTCAAATGTACATTGTTATGTAAAAACCTGCCCATAGCAGCAATTGGTAAACACAAAAAAAGAGCGGCTGTTTTTGGCAATTTGTTTCACTGACATCTCCGACCATAACTGAGCTCTTCCATATTTAAGGATACAGTGGTAGTGGAGAAACAATATTTAATGATATATAAATAATGTTCACAAAATATGAGTATGAATTATAGTATATTTGAAGGTTGAGTATCTGTGTTTACGGTAAAATTTGGTACACTGATGGGTCAAAGATTGTGTGCTTGGGCTGTTACATGACCAATCTTTGGTGGGGGTATTTGGGAGTTTATCACAGGCCCCAGGAATCTAAGGTGGTTTAAACATCAGGAACTCAGCAGGTGGTACTTAGTTACTATAAGGATGTAGGTATACACTAAGTGAATCCTGTGGCAGAAATAGGTAAAAAGTACAAAGTGAACAGCTAACTGCTCGACACCCTAAAGTCCCTCTAAGATCCTATTATATTATATGTTTGTTGCGTTAAAAACGTTTTGTGTGAATAAGTTTTTCTCAAGTTTACTTAAATTTGGTGTGTCATTAATTTGTTTGATAAATATGTTAAAAAGTAATTAAGTTGAAAAAACTAGTAAAAAGTGAAAGTCATTAAAGATAGAAAGAAAATCCTGTCGGATATCAATTAAAATGATTACTAAAACACTTGAAAATATTTTACAACTTGCCTATAGTAGCACTTATATTTGTTGAGAATGGCCGTTTCGGGAGATGTGTTCCATTGTCAACTGAGACCGGAGATGGGACACATCTCCCGAAACGGCCATTCTCAACAAATATAAGTGCTACTATAGGCAAGTAGCTAAAGTAGCTAACCCTCTACTGGCGGCATTTTTGGTGTTTACAAATGGCATGACAGGGATGGATTTATGACAGTGGAGGGGGTAAGGTGTCGGCGTCTTGTATGATGTATTGGAAAAGGCTATTGGCTTCGAAGTGTATGTGATCATTTAATATATTTTCCCTGTCTGTTGCGTAGTGTTTGTAGATTTCATATTTTTCTAAGGTTGTTAGTTTTTTACTCTGTTTTAATGTGTGTAGAACATTTAAATATAAGCAAGTGCTACTATAGGCAAGTTGTAAAATATTTACAAGTGTTTTAGTGAAAACTAGTAGCTCACGTGAAGATGGATTCAACAAATATAATATGATTAGTTATAAATTATTATAGAAGTGTTATAAAAATTCACTAATAAATATATACTGATAAATATTACTACTCATAACATTCTTCTATCTCTTAAAGTTGTAAAAATCAATACATTACAAATATTTCAGCTTAAAACTACCTACACAGGACTGAGTATATAACTTGTTAAGAAAATGAAGAACAGGCATTGAATTAAAAGGATGAAATTGACATGAATTGTGAAATTTGATTTACATATACTACACAGCATAGGTTGCTTTATGTATGCATTTAGTTGTTCCTTGAATATGCCCTTCACTATTTTTTTTTTGTCCTACATAATATTTATGTCAATCATCACATTTTATTTTATAAATTTCACTTTTATTCCACAATCAAATTATCTTTATTGCAAATTTTACTAAATTTATAATATTTTTGTTTCTTTTATATGCTGTTCTTATATTATTATCTTTAAATATTTTACTTGTTTCATTCCATTGCTTATAAAAATAAAGGTTACCCATGTGTGTGTGTTATTGTTATCAGTATTATTATTAATTTTCTGTTTTATTATAACATTTAATTTATCTAGTTTTCCTTTAATATCCATTTTCATTAACAATTTGATAAATGATGTTTTTTCTGTTATCTTTATTCAATGGAGTTTTATTCATTTTAGCATTGTGGTTAAACTGCTAAAATAACAGCTGATAAATAGAGTAAAAATGCATTTATAAATTAATTATAAATCAGTTGTTAGAAAATTGTTAAAAAAGTTGTTAGAAAATAGGAAAATAATTCACAAAAACCAAGTAACTTGCAAGCATTTTAAATGCAACATCTAGTGTCAGTTCCAACCTTAGAGTAAAGTAGCTTGCAGTTAGTTTCTAAATTTCATCACTTAAAGTAAACAACTGGTAATTGATGCATTAATCTATATATCTTAGAGTTACCAGTTTGGTCTGATGCCTTATAAGGTCTAGTTTTTTCTGCTTGTCTATCACTTTATAGTCAAAATGCTGGATAGCTTCTTCACTTCGTTTATTCTGTAAGGCTATCATGTCTCTGCGATCTCTCGTAGTTTTTCTTAACACTGCTTCATTACACTAAACATTACAATATCATGTACTGTAATGTAAACTTAAATTACTCTTAAATACAAGTGAATAAAAATAATTTTTGTTTTTAGAAACAAGCATTTAAATTATATTTGTTATAATAAGACAAAATTCATGATAAAATGACATAATATTTACAAAACCTATAAAACTTTTTTTTTTTATTTTGCATATATAAAACTTTACACATTGTATAACCTGAATTCGAAATATTCATTGAATTTTTTTTAATACTTTAAGAATATTAATTACTTTTTTATATGGTTTTTGTATGCCATTTTAATGTTAATATTTAATGAACATTTTTAAAATCTTTATCTGCTACAATTATTGTTGTGTGTGATTATTTTATTTAACTATGAACTGAAAAATATTTGTAACCTATCCAAACTATTGTGAGGTTTATAGTTTAGGTACAATTTGTTTAAAATGTAGAAGATTGGATACTACTAATAAGTTATCCACAAATATTTGCAAATTTATTGTCATATATAAAATGATAATTTGAAAAAAGATTTTTTAAAAAATAAAATAGAAGTTTTCATACTAAAGGGATTAAAGTATTATTCATTATTTCATTAAAGTTGCTTGTTACAATCATCATGAATTCACTGTTCAAAGTATAATTAAATAATACTTAACTAAGTGAATACAAAAGACATTTAGTAGAGACCTTGCTTCGTAAAAGGAGTGATTGTTTCGAAACACGTCAGCAAGTAAGCTCTTACGTATTCACTTGGTTAAGTATTATTTAATTATAGATTATCTCATTGTTTTTATATTGTAAGTAAGTACTAGACCTGAAACCACAAACTTTCTTTTTGCACTAGTTCCGTGCATTGTTTAATACCATTAAATCGTAAATCAATTTGAAACGTACATGTTCTTAAAGTACAATAAGTCTGTGGTTTTAAGTTGTTTCTAAATCATAAAAATACCACATTATTAGCCTCCTTAAAAGTTAACAAAAAATAATCAGTTTACATTTTTATTAACATGTGTAAATATAAAGTGACATTAGGTGGTATATTTACTAAGTGAAGCAATGTGCATAGCAAGAACGGTTCCAAGATAGACTTTCAGGGGGGGGCATAATAGTAGGGAAACATGGGCTGGTTTGGGACAGAAAATTTTCAAAAATAAACAGAGGCAATTCCCAACAATTTGAAAAACTCCTCACCTACACTAATAAAATACACCCAAAACTCCACTTCACATCAGAAACTGTTGAAACCAACCGATCCCTAAACTTCTTCAACCTAACCATAACACAAAACACAGCTTCAACATTTACAGGAAACCCATAATGACAGACACACTTATCCACAACACCTCAAACCACACTATCCAACACAAACACTCTGCCTTCAGATCCATGCTCGATAGACTTAAAGAAGTCTCAATGACCACAGAATACATAAACAAAGAGCTAGACACAATTAAATATTTATCATATGGATACAACACCACAATAATAGACAAACCTTGGTACAAAATACAAAAAAACACTGAAATGAACACTACAGACAGGGATAACAAATATATCACATTACCATACATAAACAAAACAACAAACAAAATAGCCCCCAAATTTCAAAAAATAGATTACAATATACAAAACTAATAACAAGTTACAATACAAAATACAACACAACACCAACAACAAAGATAAACTACAAGCACCAGGTGTATACAAACTGAACTGCGACGAATGTAACAAATTATACATTGGAAAAAGAGTTGAGCAACACAAACAAACACCAACTCAACATTTTACAATCACATAAAAGAAACAGGACACAAATACACAGACATTTACCATAACCTAAAAATCCTACACATCAACAAAAAAGGTCCACATCTCAACACACTAGAACAATAGGAAATTTACAGACACACAAAAACACAAAGTACAAACATATTAAACGAACAAACACAATACAAATCACACATACTCTTTGATACTGTCGAAAACCTGCCTTTAAAACCGTCACCACTTGACCCGACATCTCCAAGCAGGAGACATTGATGAAGATTGCCACATAGCGATTAAACAAATGTTTTAACAAATTTACACAATTTAAAGTTCGGATAGTCATAAACTATTGTTTAAGTGATTAATAAGATTCACCGAACGTAATGGACGTTGAAACTCGTTCTTGAAATTCAAGAATTCAAAAATAAAGGCCTGGAAATTAAATTTTAAGCTAATCTTGTACTTAAAAATCACAGGAAATTTTATGCTGGGTGAACTACCAATAATATCAGATGAATTGCTACACCTAACATTACATAGATGTAAAAACAATATACATTGATTTAAAATAAAAATCAATTGAAAAATACATTTTTATAAGGAATCTTGAATATGACCTTTCTTATTTATGTTATATGGAGTGATAAAGTGGAAAAGTAAGTAAACAAATTAGAACAGCTGAATATTTGTATTTTTATACAATATCAAGTGTATAGTGGTAGTAAAAATATTGACAAAGACCCCAATGCCACAAAAATAATTAAAATAACCAATATTACAAGCTACCTAAGATTAAACCCTTTTAAGTCAGTCTTAAAGAAAAAAACGCCAAATGTACACGCGTTAAAATCTATTTCTGTATGTCTATTTAGATAAAAAAACTAACCAAAATACTAAAAATTATTAGACACATAATCATGGATGAGTTAATCTGTATTATATCTCAATAAACATGTCAACAGAAGCTAGCTTCCTCTGTCACTTCTCCCCTGTTACCCTCTGGTCCTGGTACATGGTAGATACACAAGCAGTCTGCCAACACAAGCTCCCATGGGTAAGTCTTTGTTTTGTGTATAGTATTTGTCGTTGTATCTGAAGTATTTCTGAGACGGGATTGTTTCTGTTAGTGTCATTATTCCTTTGATTGTGTTGTTTGGTGTGTTGTTTTTTATTAAAATTTGTTTAGGTATTTTTTTTGTTTCTTTGACTGGTATGTTTGTGTATAGGTTGGTGATATCGTATGATGTTAGTGTAGAGTTGTGGGGTATGTATGTATCTTTTATTTTTTGTGTAAGATCTATGGTGTTTTTTACGCTGGTGAGGCTATTAAATGTGATATTTTTTCTTATTATTTTGTCAAGGAGTTTCACAATTTTGTGTGAGGGTGCTAATGTGTTATTTAGTAGTGGGCATATTGGTATATCTGTTTTGTGTATTTTAGGTAAGGTGTTGAGTGTCAGTGCTTGAGGTTTAATTTGTGCAAGATATCGTTTTTGTTGTTTGTTTATTATGTATGTGCATTTGTTTATGTTATTTTTTATTTGTGTGTGGGGTCTGTAGGTGTTTCTGTGATGTCATTGCTTTTAAAGTATGATAGTAATTTTTTGTGTAATTCTGTTTGTAGAGTCTTGTCAGTAATTCACAGCATTGAATAATGGGCTGACTTAGCGCGAAACGCGTCTGCTGAATAAATCAGTAAATAGTGTTTTTTTCCAAGTTAATACGAAATTGTAATTTATACAAAAACCTCAAGATGTACAATACAAAAACTGCAAGAAAAATAACAAACCAATTTAAGTGCTAAAATTACTGACACTTTTCATCAAGGCTTTGTGAAACAGTATTTGTTTAGTAATGTGACAAAAAACATAGTTACTAAAAATATGTTACATTCCAACTTAATAATTAACAACTGGCTGATTAAAATGTTAACAAAATCTATATGTAAAAATATGTTAAAGAATTAACTAGTAAAAGACAAAGAAATGAGCTGAGAAAGAGAGAAGTTATTTAAGACTGAGAGCTAGCTTTTTATTCCCTGTCAAAAATCATGATTTTATAAATTATCCTGAAAGAGATAAAATTGGGAGATACAGTCTGTACTTAAAACGTACCCTGCTGAGAAATTTTTAAAAGTTAATTCCAAGTTGATATCTGAGTCATAAAAATGTCATAAACTATATAAACCTTTAAAGTAGATAGTAATGTAATAAGATTTAATTTTAAATAACGAATGTAAATACAGTAATGTAAAAATAACAAACCAATATAAAATTAGTGCTAAAATTCTTTACAAAAAATATATGTATCGAGATATAAGGGATGCTACCCTTGGAGGTTTTCCCAGCTGAACGTGTAACTGCTTTATAGTTTTCTTTAAAGAACGTATCTTTTCTACATTTTTTTTCTTCTCTGCATCACATTCTTCATAATAAGCTTTTCTCTGGCCCTCTGAAACAAATATATTTATACGAAATTATTTTTAACAGCCATCTGTATACATGATGTGAGAAAATAGAAAACAATTTTTTTTTAATGGCAGTAAAACTTTAAATTTTAAAATAACTTTTGTCCCATTCCTTTATTATTTATACATCTAACACTCTTAGATGTGAGTGGGTCATTATAATAATCAACAAGAAATTTCACCTTGGAAATGTTTTGAGATTCCAGGGGGGATTAAGAGCCAATTCACACCCTAAGGCATTATTTTGAAATGGAAATTAATTTTAACACCATGCTAAAGTTCGTAATTAAACACAAATTGACAATGCAAGTCACTTTAATTTCATCTTAATTCAAATACATTCCCAATTTAAAGAGACCTCAACGAGCATTAATTGTCTGTATATGTATAGAGTGGTAACTATATAAGAAATGAAGAAATAACAAGGTGTTAAAAGCAAATTTTCATTTTATTGATTTCACAGAGACGTAATGTGTCTACAATAATTCTTTTGAAAGTTTGTTAAAAACTTCAGCCTTTATTACAATTTGTGGATAGATATAAGCTGTAGCTAGATCATTTAGGCATCCTTTGGAAGTTTTGTTTCTCATATATGTGGCCATTGCCAAACAAAGTTACACATATTAAAGTCTTTAATGGAGATTGTATGCACACATTAATTAACAGTTATAGTTTGTAATAATATTCCTTGTGAGTTAAAAATTATGAATTTTTAAAACTTATTCGTTTTAAATACTATTTTTAGAGCATAAAAGTTTTTATTTTAAATGCAACAAAGTTTTCTATTGAAAACAGCTGTTGCATGAAATCGTATGTCACCACTTGCTTTATTGTATATACCTATTTATAGCTAAATGTCACCAAAAAAATGATAACATGAGAGAAAATGATGAAAGAAAATTTATCTCACTTCATATAAAAATTGTGAAACACAGTTAACGAGGTTTTCACCTGATCAATACAAGTAAGAAATAATCAAATACAACCGCCAAGAGAATATATTGATATGATAGATATTTCATTATATTTAAGTTGCATGTAGTTTTAAACGGTAAATTAAGATAAAAAGGAACGCTATATCTTTCAAAGGAAAAGCTTTAATCTAAATGTCTTGCAGAAACTTAAAATTGTGACTAATGAAATCCTAACTTCGGCAAAATAATGTCGATTGCACTTAATAATCATCACTAGTACAATCATTGTCTAATACAGTCAGAAAGATTATGTCATATAAGTTTATGGAAGTAATTTAGGTTACAAAAACATGCAATTTTGCGGTTCTACATCTTGAGCCTTTTTCTTAAGTAATATTTATTTTTTAATTACACTTGACAAAAAACACTTCGTACTAATGTGTTTTGCACTAGATTAGTGTGTTGTTCACCTTCATTGAACAATGCACTAATTTAGTTTAAAATATATCTGCTGAAAAATATAAGTAGTGGTTTTTGGTCAAAATAAGTTTTTTACCAATGAATAAGTAAATAATAGGTTAAAAATATTAACTAAATATTTTGTAAGATTTGTCTAAACCGCACAAAAATCAACTAGTTAGAAAAAGTTTTAGTTTGAAAACGATATAGTTTTTCTTTGTATAGGTAAAGATAAAAGATAATTTCGCAAAAGGATTAAAAGCCATTTTACTAAAACCTTTTGCTATCATACAAAATTGGTTCTAACCCTTCCTTGCTAAGAGCTAATATCTTTTTTTTCAAACTGAATATCATGTTTTGGAATCTGGAAAAACTGACTGAACTATTAAAAGCGTATTAATGATAATGGAAATAAAAGATTTAGAAGTAAATTGGTCTTCTAAGTTCAAAAATTAATATACACTATTTTATTAATTGCTCTCGGAGCTGATTTCAATTAACAATGTTAGATTATGGATGGTTTTGTGACATTGTATGATATTATTTCAGATAATTTTATAGAAATTATTTTAAACAATTAATAATTAAACAAAATGTTTGATTGATAGGAAGATTTATTAAAAATCTAGTATTCTATTGCTTAGACTAAATGAGGATTAGGAAGTAACCTGTAATTGCTAATTAAATTACTAAACACTTTTAAATGTTTTAAACTTGTCTGTAGTAGCAGTGTTTAGTGATTACTCATGTGAAGATGGAATCAACAAATGTTAATTAAATTGCTTTTGAATTAATTTTGAAAAAAATTAAAGCAATTTTCTATAAAATTGTTATGTAGCCAAACTATTTTACAAATTTATATTATTTTATTTAAACAATTTTATAGTGTGTATAAGACACTAAATTTATCATCATAAAATTGTTTTTTGAGGCTTACCAGATAACTGAATTTTCTTTTTTATTTCAAATATTTGCCGGTTAAATTGAGCAAGAGCAGAGTCACTGTTTTCGGTTTCAGTGGTTTTTGGCATCTTTTAGAGCAAAGTTGAAAAGTTATAGTTAACAAAAGACAACTAACTGTATTTCTATGATAGCATCTGTTACTATGACAACTAAAACATCGAACAGATGGCAGCAGTGTAGAATATTTTGAATGCCAATTTGAAAGATAGCTACTTGTGGTCTCATTTTGTCACCTTATGGCAATAATATTCCATTAGTGGTTTTGTTTGTATTTGTTTTATTACTTTAAAAAAATAGTCAAACATTTAATTTACTATAATTTGATTCCATCTTCCCTTGAGCTATTAGTGTTTGGTTTAATTTACTTGTTAAAAATTTAGTTTGCATTTGTGTTTAATTGCTAGCAATAGCTTTAATGAGCTAGAAAATATATATTGAATAAATAGTATTTAAAAATAAATTAATTTAAAAAAATATATAAAAAGTTTATGAGTTTCAACAGAATTGAGAGCATGCAGTTTGTTATAGTAATATAAAATAGACTTCCACAAAACTTAACCACAAAATTGTGGATGTTATAAATTTTTATTAAAATATATTTTTAAAATAACATTTATACATTTATTATTATAATAAGGTGTTAAAGCATAATTTTATTTTTAAATTTCACGTCAAGGCATAATTTTTTAAATGCATGTAAGATAATTTTAGTTTTGAAATATGCTAATTAGTAAGAGACAATGCATATTCATGAAACAAAAGTAAATGTTTCTTGATAAATTTCCCTGTAACATATTTCCGTTCCTAAAATTAGTACAGTACCATAGAAAAGTGCAATAATTATTTTAACGATTATGTCGGTCATGTGTACAGTAAATAAAGTGGGGTTTTGCCACAAAATTCTATTTACTCTTAGTATTAAAAAAACCATTGTGGGTAGTTTTAGTATAGAATGCGAATGAACTTCTGCCATTGGCTCTCGTACTGGTCACAGAGTATATCCGAGTCCACATTCCTGAAAAGTAGTGCCACTGGTTTAAGAAACATAAATTTGTAAAAGTAATTTAACTCAGTTATCAACATACTTTTCAAATTCAATATTTTATTTTAGGTATATAACATACGTTTGAACGAGTTCTTTTATAAGTTTTAAAAGTTACAAAGTAGATGAAACTTTCCCACAGTACGGTTGCGCACGAATACAGGACCGGGATCTATTTTCTTAGTGGCTGGAGGACAAAAGCTGCTCATAGTTGGGTCGGTTCGGTTCGCGACCGTTAGACAATATGATAGTGTGTGGTGTATAGTGTTTTGCGATTACTAATAATTTGTATTGGATGAATTTAGTGAGGTGTAGTGATTGTGATTAGTGTTTTAAAGGACTAAATGTGATTCAGTGAGATTTGGATTGAAGTCGCTTCCAACAATGAGGCGGCGTTTGGATTATTTTGCCTTACTTTTACTTGGTTTGTTGTTGTTCCTAGAGCTCCCCGTCGCTGTAACAGGTAGGTGAAGCTACGGCCACAACCACTTGTAGACATTTGGATAAATTATCTTCTTTCTGCATTAACAATTTTATTTCAGCCCTTAGATTACTTGAAACGATGAAATAAAACCTTGATTTCTACAGTAAACTGTTGGGAACAAGTACATTACGAGTAAACTAAATTATTAATTAGTACCTAAGTAAAATAGCAAGTGGTTTTTAATTTTATTACTTTGATGGTAAAGTTAAAATAATAAACATTCTGAAAAAAGGGCAGTTTAAAAGTAGGTTTTAAGCAGTAAATAAGTGTAGTGTTTGTATGCAGGTTTTAGCAACAGTTGAGTTAAATCCCTAACCCAGGTAGCTAACCTTGCTTACAACCCCTGTTGTACAAAAGCAACTTTCTACTGTTATTTAAATTAGATTTTAGGCATATGGTTGTAAATATTTAAAAGTTTTGAATTAAGTATAATTTAAAAAAAAATTCGTTTGTTTAATTCTTATAAAATCTAGTCATTTCTTTATTATTTTAAAAACACAAAGGAGTTCTCATTTTGTTACAACAGTAAAATGTATTTCTGTTGTGAACAACAACTGTAAACAGTTTTTTCTTTCCTAATCTGTTTCTTAACATTCTTTTAGTGGGTTATTTTTTAAATTAATTTTGTCAACTATTAAATTATAGCTGCCAGCAAAAAATATGTCAATGAGAATCGTGCAGTTTTAGAGATTTGAAATTTAAAACAATTAATATGGTTTAGAGAAAAAAATTTGTTTCCATCTCCAAATTATTCTGTCCAGTATTCAAAATCTCTCACTTAATTGGGTGAACAAATTTTGTATGAATAAATCAGTTTACCTAGAGAGAAACTTTGTATAACAACAAGTTAAAAACATGGGTTATGTTTTTTTCTGTGGAATATCTACTTGAAATTCCTAATTAATACTTTTTTCTATGGTAAATTTTAATAAAATGCTTGATAAACAATGTATAGTGCATACAAAAGGTTTTTTATGTTACAAATTTTCAAATTCCCATCAAACTGAAACAGTAATTGATAACTTTCTTTAACAATTTATCTAGCATTTCATTAGTAGTATTAAACTAATAAATTTCACACAAAAGAAGCTAATATTTCCTATATACTCAGATATTGTGTTACTGAGGATAAGCAAGTATATTGGATTATGCTTGCCTAGCAAATAATAATTTCTTGGACTGTATTCAACCTTTCAATGCCAGTACTATTTTGCTTACATATGATATCTTATCAAATGATGCTATTGTTGAATAGTTTGTACAATTCCTTTATAGTCTTGGATTGTTAAATCATTTAAACAAGTGTAGACCATTTGTCTATTGTTATTGGAAATAAAAATTTAAAATGTGTGAGATTGTTGATAGAGCTGAAAACCTAATATCTAGTTTTAGTGTTTGATAAATAAAACAGTATTTTCGTTTAATATAAATTTTTAAAAGTTAAATAAAAGATAAAAAATAAGTTACAAAAGAAATGTCATTCCTAAAAAAGTGGACAAAATTTAAAATACTTACTGAATCCATGTTTGATTTGCAAAAGAACCTTATAAATTACTTTGTTGATTTTGGTGCTTGGCCATATTTTAAAATAAATACTTTATATAGCTTGGCTAGGAATAAAATTTGTTTAAAGCAATGAACTGAACTGATTTTTTAATTTGAGTTTATATTGCGCCACCTGGATATTTCCAGAAAGACTCAACTGTCCAATTAAATCTAAAGTAGACAAAACATTGTTTTATGTTGTAATTATTAAAAATTTTTGTCCTAAATGAGTTTTGACATTATTGTTGTAATTAACTTCTTTTAACACTTTAATTGGATTGAGCTGAGTAAATTGTTATATTTTTACCATGATAAATTCTTACTATCTTAGGGCCAAATAAAATGAATAGACAAGAATTATTGTCCTAATTTTCAGTTGAATTAGCAAATATAAAAAGAGTATTTTAAATGATTAGCAGCACGTATCTTCCTACAAATGTATTATGATAAATTCTCAATTTAAAAATTTCCCATTTACTTTTTATTTTGTAATGATCAGAACGACATTCCGCATATAGGAAACATAAAAGTAGAATTTTTATTAAAGCAAACAATTTGTGCTATAATTTAATAACTACATGAGATCTACTAGAGGCCCCTACCTACAAAAATAAATTCTTACAAAAGGCTAAGATACAACACTGTAACTTCTGATGATGCTAACTGAGTTAGTGAAATCCGTAATTCATTGTAACTGTTTTATTTTTGTTGCTAAGGTTCTCTATTGTTATATTGTAATTTATGCATCACAGTTCTATATTTATTTATGAGCTATGTAAGTTAATAGCATACTGTGGCCAAACCAAAAGAAAAGGTTTTATATCTTTGCTGTAAAGTGATAAATTTAAATCCAGTTTTTTAGTCACTATATAATAATAATGTAATGGTATTTAAGCCCATCATTTATTTAAATATTTTCAACATGTTATAGGTACACAGAAAAATCTATTTGAAAATTTTCATATGAATGTTTGAGACGTAATTGAGTTTTGAGTGTTACATTATTATTAAATTTATTAATAAGTGTTTATTGACGGTGAGAGATAAAAGTACAACAGACATTAACAGAAAATGATTATAAAAATTTTGTGTTTTGTTATTCGCAAGTTTACAATTTAGCTCAAAAGGAATATTTCAGAATTACTTGGATTTCATTCTATAATTGTTTGATAAGGCAGATTTTGTACATTTAAAAATACTATTTTACAGTGAGCTTGGCTTATATTGGGTTCGTAGGTTTAAGAAAGGATTATGGTAGGATGGATGTGGTAATAATTATACATAGAATTAAAGTAATGGAAAGTACTTGATCTGGAATATGACCCAAATATAGACCTACTATGTCACACCAAGGTATGAGGAGGATAATGGCTTTAAATTTCAGATTGAGAATGGATCCTGTGTTTCTGGGAGAAGGGAAGTGTTCCCCACTATTCATCAAAAGAATATTTGCAAGGGAAGGAGTACCTTATAGGATTGTATGACTGGGATACTAGGGGGGATGTTGTACTCCTAGGTGTAGGGGGTCTGAATAAATATTTATGCTGAAAATTTAAAATAGTAATATTTGAGCTGGCTTGTAAGTTAAGCGACACAGAGTAAGAATTACATGTGAACTTACAATTATAAACGCTTTATTTTCACTCTCGTTTCAGTGATTTATGCCATCATCAGTATTACTACATAATCACAACTACAACTAAGCAGTTTAGGTTTTCAGAGAGTTTAGTTATATGTTTGAGTACATTTTTCTGCCATTCCTAACTTTTCAATATTCTCTTCTGTTGATGTGTTTCGGATTAGCTCCATTTTCAAAACTTCAATAGTACTGTTGAAAAACAATAGAAGTACTATTGAAGTTTTCAAAATGGAGTTAATCCGAAACGCGTCAACAGAAGAGAATATTGAAAAGTTAGGAATGTCAGAAAAATGTACTCAAACATATAGAAATATTCCTAACAGAAATGAAGATGAGTATATTAATAACTTGTGTTTAGTTATAGTTATGATTGTGTAGTAGTATGATTGAGGCAAGTCACTGAAACAAATGGGAAAATAAAGCGTTTATAAATGTGAGTTGTGTACAGTTATATAATATTCAAAAAAAGTTTCATACCATACTCCAAACATTTATTATTTCTATGTAAAGAAACATTAATATTTGTGGAATAGCAGTTTGTTACAATTAGTTATTGTAGTAATTGTCTCTCCTTTCAAAATTGACATTTAAAAAAAAATTGATCTTTATGGGAACATCACATTTACTTGGGTTGTCACTTATTTTTTATTTACTGTCACCTTTGATTGAATACTTTTATTTTTACTTATCACATTTACGTAAGTTTAAAGAACCAAAATTAAAACAATGTTTTCACAAAAAAATACAATTTTTGATGTTAGTGAATGTCCAGTAAGTACATTGTCATACATGGCATTGCATTGGCTCAGTTATGGGCTGAATTTATTATAGGATACTTCTTGCAAAATGGTCTTTCTCATTAAAACATTGAATGCTACTATATTCTGGTGTTGCATTTTAATGAACGCCCAAGTTTTTTAATTGTAAATTAGAAGTTTAAATAAAAATAGATAATGTTAAATTTAATTACATAGATAAGTTAAATTACTTGCTTTGTCTGGAGTATTTTATGCTCAGACACTGAAAATTGAGATATTGATTTGTAAACTTTACAACTTTTCCCTTGAAGTAGACCGATGAAACTAAACCGATTAATATTACAATGGAAAGGAAATTAAAATGTGTAAAATACTTATTACGTAATTTCATGGCTGATGTGATCTGCTAATTATCACTTATTTCATTTGTCCTCAAATATTTTGTCCTCATTTGAAGAAAAAGTAAGTGTACTTAAACAAGAATCTCACTTGATATATATATTTGTCAAGAATTCTTCTAAATCTTGAAAATGAGCGCACTGTAATTCATAAATTCTCGAAAGTCCACTTACAAATATAGCTAGTGAGATTCTTGTTTGTACATTAAAGTGCAAGTGATATATATTCACTATATGTATCTAAACAAGATTACTTGGTATTTATGCGAGTTAACTTTCAAAGATTGGTTCTATCTCAGTGATGCCCGATGATGGAGATACGACCAATCTTTGAAAGTTAACTCGCATAAATACCAAGTAAGATCTTGTTTAAATACTTATAGTGAAAGTGATAAGTGAATACAAGAAAACAGTGTTGCAAAGATATATATATATATATATATATATATATATATATATATATATAATACGTTTTCTTGTTTAATAATTTAAAACAGATTGGTTATTCAAATACAAGAATATTAATTAATAAATATTCTTGTATTTGAATAACCAATGTTGGTTTAATATATATATATATATATATATATATATATATATATATATATATATATATAGATTTTTTGGACTAGGAGACTGACAGACTTACCTTGGTAAGAGTCCACACTGTAGTCTTGAAATAGAAACACATAAAAGCACTTAAACAATGATATATTTCAACCACACAGTGGTCTTTGTCAATCGAAGAGAAAACACAAAAAGAAATATGAGAGAATGAAATAAAATAAATACAAGTTGTATTTATTTTATTTTATTTCATTCTCTCATATTTCTTTTTGTGTTTTCTCTTCGATTGACAAAGACCACTGTGTGGTTGAAATATATCATTGTTTAAGTGCTTTTATGTGTTTCTATTTCAAGACTACAGTGTGGACTCTTACCAAGGTAAGTCTGTCAGTCTCCTAGTTCAAAAAATCTAAATAATCCTTACCAACCAAAACTAACCTAAATAAATAAATATATATATATATATATATATATATATATATATATATATATTTATTTATTTATTTATTTATTGATATTTTACGTTTTCCATTATTTTTCCGTTGCACTGACTTTATGAAGTTAATATATTACTATTGTAAATACTTTTATCCACCACTATGTGCAATAATTTTACCTTGCATGATAAGGCACCTTTCGGTCACTTGACCATTGTCGAATCACATTCGACAATGGTCAAGTGACCGAAAGGTGCCTCATCACACAAGGTAAAATTATTTCACTGGATAAAAGTATTTACAATAGTAATATATTAACTTCATATATATATATATATTTGTGTATGGAAGAGTATTTACATATAAATATTTTATGAAAATGCTTGTTCAGCAAGTAATAATAACAGATGTTTTTTATGTACCAATAGATCAAAATGGTTAATGGTAGTTATTTATTAACACTTGTCCTTATGGTAGCCTACTTTCCCAAGCTTTCATAGTTGTGAACGTATCTCAAGCCAAATGGAATCGATAAGAAATGGATTTTTACTTAATCTGCACTGTAAATAGAAACATGTCATTGTTACAGCAATTAATTTGCCATTAAAAGTGTAAATAGTTAGAAGGGAAGTGCTTCTGAATCAGGCATAGCCATTGAGTGGACAAGGTTTGGCGGATGTGCAAACGGCATGGAGGTATGGATGTTTCCACAGAATAAACACAGAGCAGTTAATTGGGTGTATAGGCGGTGGCACCATTACATGCTTTACAAAGCGCATCTCATCTCGTGTGTTAGCCACCCAGTAAATCGTTGTATTTAATTGTACCGTATTGTTTTAACGCTTGTCAGCTGATTACATTCCTGAAACAGGTGGTTTTGCAGCTCGCCGCCAGACCTGTAACGACAGTAAAAACTTGTAATATATCTGTTAACCCTTGAAAATGTTTCTACTGATTATTTTCGTGTTTACATATATTACTTAAAAATACATTCTAAACAACAAAAATGTTATTTTGAATATCAAAAGCTATGATAAGTGGTTAAAGCTTCTATAAATTATCGAACTACAATCATAAGCTAACCTTACAAATACAATTTTTAATAATTGCAACCGCAATATCTACCACATTACTGTGTAGCTATATTAAATATAAAATTACAAATTATCTGGTTAGGTTAGGTTTCGTTATAATAAAATATCAACAATGATCAAAATTTGAAAAATGTATCTTACTCTAAAGTATATAAATTGGTCACGGGCCTTTCAGTATAACGTAACACCGAGAAAAATAGAAGCCACTTGTGCAAGTCAGTAATCGGTTAGTTTAATTAGTTAACTGAATTTGTGTACATTAAAAGGCGGTTGAGAAATGAGTCAATTAACTTTTACTTCCTATCTTCAGGAAATTTCTAACCACACAATAAAAACGGAGCTTGCTTGTAACATCTTCACACGTTAGCTGTCGAAACGTTGATTTGATTGAAATGTTGGCCTAATTGATTCATACATGTCAACTGTATTTTTTCTAAATATCAAACCCTATGAGTTTATAAGCAAACATGATTGACGTATTTCGTCCTAAGCAGATACTTTGTTATACTGGGTTTATAGTGATGTAGCATTACAGATCTTGAATAATTAGGCCTACTTAATAAAAGTGAGGTTATGTTCGCATTACTATAATTAACGTTTTAGAGTCTGTTTAGGCTTTGTGATTTTTAAAATATTATATCTCTTCTGAATATATTCTTGAGGAACATTTGTAAAACCGCAAATAATGTGTGGGTTGATACAGAGTCTCGAGTAAGTTAACATCTTCCCCTATTACATCTATCTAAAGGGTAAACCCATAGGCCTACATTTGATAGCGTCTCGGAAGATTATGCGGCCATCGCCAAACGAGTTTACGGACTTTGTTTACGCATGTTTAGTAACAGATCTCAGTTTTGTAAGGAAATTGTCATGAAGGTATAATGTTTGAATATCCTTGTGAGAGAGAACATATAGGGAATTTGTCACAAAAGTGGTATATTGGAAGTATATTTTTAAACGCGTAAAATAAAATAGAAATATACTTTCCAGTACATTTTTCTGCCTTTTCTAACCTTAAAATATTATCTTTGTTGATGCGTTTCGGGATAACCCATTCTCAAAACTTAAATAGTACTTCTAAAATAGTAGAGGGTAATGTTAGAAAATGTACTCAAATGTGTTCAAATATTCTTGACAGAAGTGAAATTGAGTATATTAAGAATGAAATAAAAACTCTAATTCTTCGGGAGGAGGGGGTACGGCCAAACCCTCTCGTGGAGCTTGTCATAACGAATGTAATTATTGTTTTGAAGTTATTGTAAATATACAGTACATGACACACAGATTGGAAGATAAATTAATGTGTTAACAATTTGTTTAACAAACCGGGACACGTGTAAATTCGATGTAACATTAACAGTAAAGTCAACAGATAAGCTGAGTAGGGCGAGTGTTTGATTGTTAATTCTTTTTGGCTTTCGTAAAATGGTTTTAAATAAATAAATAACTGCTCACGAATTCACAAAACAATATCAGACCCTATGCGTCACTTCTTTAATTGCAGTTGTGAATTTGTAAGGGTGTCACTGATGATGATGACATAAGCTATTGCAACGCTAATGATACAAACGTATATTGTTTTGTGAGTTCGAGTGCAGTTATTTAGTTATATATAACCTCAACTCACAAGCCAGCTCAATTATTGCTTGTAAATGGTTTGTTAATGTCCTTCGTGATAGCTTTGTTTTTGGCTGGAGACAAATTGATTGTTGCATTTCGGAAATACACTGTAATGTTTCAATGGCATTTAAGGACCAGTGATAAAGGCAAGTAATATATATATATATATATATATATATATATATATACATATATATATATATATATATATATATATATATATATATATATATACATATATATATATATATATATATATATATATATATATATATATATATAAAAGTCCTTAAATAAACACCTTTGATAAACACCGTCTAGTCATTCTAAAATTACCTAAAAGAAACATGTCTCAAATACACAGACATTTACCATAAGCTAGAAATCTTCCACAAAAAAGGACCACAGCTCAACACACTAGAACAATATGAAATTTACAAAAATACAAAATACAAACACATTAAACGAACAAACCCAATACAAATCACACATCCTCTTTGATACTATCGAAAACCTGCCTTTAAAACCGTCACCGCTTAACCTAACAACTCCAAGCGGAAAATTTAGACACTGAGTAAGATCGTCAAGGAGCGATCGAAAACGTTCTGTCTCAGTAAGTTTTTACAAATCTACAAAATTAAAGATAGGATGGTCATAAACTAATGTAAAAGTGATTAATTAAATATGAGTGTTTTATTAAATGGGTAGAATCAGGGATGCCAACCTCTCGAAAGGACCTAAACACAAGCTCCCCATGAATCATTTGCTGCTCCTTTATAGATAAATAGGTCTCCCCTATTCAATATTTAGATTTTATCGCTTAACCATTTAAAAAAAAACAATAATAGAAAGCGAAATTTCTAAACCTGTTTTTTATTATACTATTAGATTTAGGAGTCAGTTAGGAGAACAATTATTTAATAATTGTTTACATAACATTAAATAATATGTATTCGTTTGAGAATAGAATTACTTTGAAAAAATGATTTTAAAATTCTATAAGAATGTTGAAAATATCATATTTTACTATAATTATTAGGATAATAATGGTATAGCAGCAGCACTCTAGTTGAACAATATTTTTTTATTACCATTGAGAAAGTTTCGGTTGGAAAGCAACCATCCTCTGGGACAAGAAAACCAAATCCTCTTCCCCTGAAGAGTGCTTCGCGCACTCGAAATGACTACACATTATTATTGTGTACAGAACGCGTTTGTGATTTTTATTATAAACCACAAATTTCTGCTATTTCGGCACAGGCGGTTACAAAGTAGTGACGAAAATGTAATAAAAGCCCCTCCCCACAATGTACACCCGCTTGGCACTCTGAGCAGT
Organism: Prosapia bicincta; assembly: GCA_036971475.1. Classification (NCBI taxonomy): domain Eukaryota; kingdom Metazoa; phylum Arthropoda; class Insecta; order Hemiptera; family Cercopidae; genus Prosapia; species Prosapia bicincta. Next base: position 330,851,859 of record JBAIZL010000001.1, on the reverse strand, counting down.
GTGTACGTGCTAATTCGATTGTAGAATTGTTTCCTGTGTAGTTTTTCAATTCCTTATTAGTTCACACTCTCCTTACATATATCTTGTACAAATTTTCAACCATTAATAAAATACTCTTTATTCATCCACTCGAGTTCAAATACATTTTCTTAAACTTGTAGTGGATGACACTTGAATCATCAATTAAATTTAATGATTTAAATTTAGTAAGTGAGAAAACATTTCACAAAAAGGGCAAGGTATACAATATAGTTTTTTCGTCCCTTTTGGCTTAAAATAAGTGATAACATATGATTTCACAATACAGCTGATTTTATGTTAGTGGTTATGTAGTAGAACAGCTGTTTTAAGTTTTGTTATGTTCCTTTACCTATATTAATTGTAATTATTTAATTAAAAGTAAAGAAAGTAATTGTTTCTTTCTTGACCTAAGTAGGAATTGACTTTGGGTGGCCAGACTGACACCCGAAGCCACCAGACTCTGACGTCAGGCTCAAGACGTCCCGGGGATTAGAATTCCATAAATTTGTCCCAACACCGCGCCGTGCAATGACTCTGGGACAAAAGCACTTTCTATTTCCACAAATTGTTTTTAGAACTAATGTTGGGAACCAACAAACACAATGGCAGTTGCATAAGCCTCCGCCGCCATGTTTCCTGATCCATTTGAAGCGAGTTCTTGCTCACGCCCTGCCAGAAGCCGCCGGGATGTGGACTGTTTCCGTTTCAGCGAGAGGGTTGATTAAATACCGAGCCTGTTTTACTTACCAGACGAGAATGTTAAGAGGAAGCATGTAGTCCGACTAAAGTAGCTAAGGGCGGGTGTACATCTCTTTCTTCAGCTAAACCCACCCTATGACACTGATAGAGAAAGGGTTTGTTCCTAGCACGCGACCCTACACATTCACAACACTTAAGTATAGGTAAACATTTTATAAGCTGGGACTTGCCTCATAATTAGAAATTATGTATTCGCCATCTAAAAAACATCAGGCGCTGTCGTCATCCTATCCCTTAGCCTTAGACAATCCTATTGGTACACTTCCGTGAACGCCCTATTTTCATTTTTTGGTATTTTCACTAAACATTACAAATATTAATAAGTAACAAAATAATGAGTTAACCCTATGAGCCAGCTGAAGTCCAAGGGCCAAAATGATCTGTGAGCACCTTCGCCCTCCTCTTGTCCTGGCCCGTAGCTTCCAAGTGCCAGCTTATAAAGTTTTATGCCCCTCGTTGGCGGTGATGGTCTTGCTGCTGATCTCCATAAAACTACAATAGGTTTATGTGTAATGGGAAATACTAATGGGTGTTAGCTTAATGTTACTGATGCATTGTGGGAGAGGACGGCATCGCGTCTGGCCTGGAAAGCGCGGTAAGTCCCTGTTGGGCGCCTGGAGGGCCAGACACGCTGTAGTGGTCCCATACCTCGCTTGGGAGGAGTGAGATACCGGGCCCGCGACCATTCAGCTCTTAGTTGCCAATAATGGTACCATGTGATCATGTACGCAGCACGCAGGGGTTGTGTATCCAGGTATATAAGTTGAGGAAAGGTTTCTTGAGGTTAGTGGTTTCACATGCTAGGGTAGACTCTCCGCCTCCTTGTCTAAATTATGTATTTTCGGGTAAAATCACGTTTCTGTAGATTCTTCTTACTCTTTCATCTTTCAATATAGGCCTACACATCAGTACACTAATGCATTGTGAAAGGTAGCCTTTTCGCAATTGCGCCTTATAGTAAATTCTATACGCCTTTTGTATATTCAGACAGGGTTTTAGGACTTTAAAGTTACTATAATTACAAGACACGTAACTAAGTGAATACGTAATTGCTTACTTGCTGAGGCGTTTTAAAACAATCGTTCCTTTTACGAAGCAAAACCTCTACTTACTTGTAGAGGGTTAGCTTCGTAAAAGGAACGATTGTTTCGAAACGCGTCAGCAAGTAAGCCCTAAAGTATTCGCTTAGTTAAGTATCTTTTAATTATAGTTTAATCAATAAATTCAAGATGATTACAACAAGCAACTTTAAAGTTACCTATATTCACAATGCTTTCCTCTATCCTTAAGCCATAGCAGCCATTCCGCTGAAGTTTCATCAGAAAGAACTCATTTCGCTTATCTTCCCTTGTACCGAACTGTGTTAAGTACTTTAAGGAAAACCATGAACGGTATAAAAGTTGTTGCGCGGTAACAGATACTTCCCGTACCGCGCGCAGGCTTTCCTTGCAACACAGATTGAGAAGGAGCATCTGTGGCCAAGCATCGTTGTCACCCCGTCATGTTTTTGCAAGACGCAGCGCAATAAAACATACCCAGCTTCCTTATCCATGAAACCAGTTGCGAACCAATTAAAACGTCTGTTGGAGGGAAAGTCGAGTTCCCGCGCTTTCTTTCCCAAGCTTTTAATAACTAATTACTATTTAAGTAAAGTATCGACATCATCCACATTGCTCCATAATTAGCGCAACTGTGTTAACCTGAGCTGGAACCATAACATAATCGCCTTTCCCAGCAGTAGGAACGGTTTGGGAATATTACATCGCAGCGCTGGTGTTACCAGGCCTGCCCACGCGATGCCATACCCTTAGTAGGCCTAATCTTACATTACTCGCCTCTTTCCCACCCCACGGAGGTTATACTTACCGGCTGATCGCGCTAAAACTCATTCATGACGTATACTGATTTATTTAAATACTTGTGAGGGAATAATCATCCGATGACAGTTAGCTTTTATTATGTAGTTGCTTTTCTCACGCGCTAAACCATATCTAGGCACATCTAATGAGTAGATGTGGTTCTTTATTGTTATTCCAAGTTGTATGAAGGTTTACTTCCAGTCGTTCCCCCACGCAGGCGAGGTGTCATTTCTCTGGGTGCCTGGTCACTGCGGAATATTCGGAAACACTAAAGCAGATGAAGGTGTAAAATTAGCTACAAGTATGGTGCCATCGACACAAAGTTTGATGGCATCAGAATTTGTATGCAATGTTAAAAATACACTATTCTCTGTTTGGAATGAAGAATGGCAAAATGTAAATAGAAACAAGCTGAGGGACATCAAAACTACCGTCCGACCATGGAGGACATCTGTTCGTTCGAATCGTAGGGAGGAAGTGGTGGTCACTCGACTTCGCATCGGCCACTCTTTGTTAACGTATGGATGGTTGATGCGACATGAGGATCCACCACTATGTCCGTTTTGTAGAAGTACCATCACAATCAAGCACATTCTGTGATGAGTTGAGTGATTAGTATGTACGTTACTATCTTCGAGGTAGTTTAAAGGTGGTTTTAAGGGAGATGTTACGGCTATCGACTGTGTCATCGCTTTCTTACGCCATTTCAATCTATATAACAATATATAAAATCTTGATAATTTAAATTTTAACTTATTTAGATAATTAAAACTAGTTTCAAGCATTTATTTTATTTTGTTTTTTATAGTTATTCGTCTTATCCAAATTTATTTTTTATAATTATTATTTATTATTATTATTATTATTTAAATAACATTTTAGTTAGGCGATGATGACCATAATTGGTTTATCGCCTGGAAAAACAAATTCAGTCGTTCCATAATACTACAGGAGCAGTTAGCAATGCGTCATTGTACACAGTACCTCAGCCCTCAAGCAGCTGTGCAGGAATGTAAATATCGATTGATAAGAGCAGCAGTAACGTGAAGTATCGATAAGAGAAGCGTGCTTGCTTTGTTGCGTGTTTGCACAAATATTCCGCTATCTGGCGGAACGTAACGGCTCTGGTATTCGAATCGCACAATATTATGTGTTATTCCACTTTGGCGTCCGGCGCAATACACGAGACCAATGCAGATTCTCGCTTACACTTGGATCTTCAGTGTACAAATTTCATGTGATAGTAAATGTACTCTCGGAACGTACTGGAGGCTACTATGTCACTGAGAGGGTATTTTGCTCCACAAAGAATATTTACACTTGGCCTACCATACTTTACAATTAACGCACTTAAAGTGACCAAACTACTGAGTGTGTTTGTTGAGTTGTGAATATTGTTTAAGCTAGGGGGGATAAACCCCTTGGTAGAGGGTATATGGAGAGGTCGGATTACCGTTAGGGCTAAGTGGTCTGCTGCCTTCAATGGGTCCTGGGACTGAAATAAATATATTGTTATTCAATTTTCCTTCAACAGTAAATATTTCTATCTTCAAGTGGGCCTTTCTTCCTTGGTAAGTGTAGCCCTTGGGCACAGCGTCATGTGTGCGGGGTCTCTTACATACTCTCTATTGGAGCCCTAAAGCTATACTTACATGATTTCGTATCGGACGGGGGGATAGGTCTTCTCGGGTTCTCCGATTTAATGCGTCATACGTAGCTGCTGTTACACTGTAAACATTACGCACATGCCTCAGGTGAGCAAAAGTGTATCAAGCTGGATCTATATCTTGATTCATTTTATGTAACAAATTTCTGTTTCTCTTAATACATCCCACATAGCTGCTGTTACTCTGCAAACATTAGGCACATGCCTCAGATGAGCAAAAGTGTATCAAGCTGGATCTATATCTTGATTCATTTTATGTAAGAAATTTCTGTTTCTTTTAATACATCCCACATAGCTGCTGTTACTCTGCAAACATTAGGCACATGCCTCAGGTGAGCAAAAGTGTATCAAGCTGGATCTATATCTTGATTCATTTTATGTAACAAATTTCTGTTTCTCTTAATACATCCCACATAGCTGCTGTTACTCTGCAAACATTAGGCACATGCCTCAGATGAGCAAAAGTGTATCAAGCTGGATCTATATCTTGATTCATTTTATGTAAGAAATTTCTGTTTCTTTTAATACATCCCACATAGCTGCTGTTACTCTGCAAACATTAGGCACATGCCTCAGGTGAGCAAAAGTGTATCAAGCTGGATCTATATCTTGATTCATTTTATGTAACAAATTTCTGTTTCTTTTAATACATCCCACATAGCTGCTGTTACTCTGCAAACATTAGGCACATGCCTCAGGTGAGCAAAAGTGTATCAAGCTGGATATATACCCTGATTCATTTTATGTAAGAAATTTCTGTTTCTTTTAATACATCCCATATAGCTGCTGTTACTCTGCAAACATTACGCATATGCCTCAGGTGAGCAAAAGTGTATCAAGCTGGATATATACCCTGATTCATTTTATGTAAGAAATTTCTGTTTCTTTTAATACATCCCATATAGCTGCTGTTACTCTGCAAACATTACGCACATGCCTCAGGTGAGCAAAAGTGTATCAAGCTGGATCTATATCTTGATTCATTTTATGTAACAAATTTCTGTTTCTCTTAATACATCCCACATAGCTGCTGTTACTCTGCAAACATTAGGCACATGCCTCAGATGAGCAAAAGTGTATCAAGCTGGATCTATATCTTGATTCATTTTATGTAACAAATTTCTGTTTCTTTTAATACATCCCACATAGCTGCTGTTACTCTGCAAACATTAGGCACATGCCTCAGGTGAGCAAAAGTGTATCAAGCTGGATCTATATCTTGATTCATTTTATGTAACAAATTTCTGTTTCTTTTAATACATCCCACATAGCTGCTGTTACTCTGCAAACATTAGGCACATGCCTCAGGTGAGCAAAAGTGTATCAAGCTGGATATATACCCTGATTCATTTTATGTAAGAAATTTCTGTTTCTTTTAATACATCCCATATAGCTGCTGTTACTCTGCAAACATTACGCATATGCCTCAGGTGAGCAAAAGTGTATCAAGCTGGATATATACCCTGATTCATTTTATGTAAGAAATTTCTGTTTCTTTTAATACATCCCATATAGCTGCTGTTACTCTGCAAACATTACGCACATGCCTCAGGTGAGCAAAAGTGTATCAAGCTGGATATATACCCTGATTCATTTTATGTAAGAAATTTCTGTTTCTTTTAATACATCCCATATAGCTGCTGTTACTCTGCAAACATTAGGCACATGCCTCAGGTGAGCAAAAGTGTATCAAGCTGGATCTATACTTTGATTCATTTTATGTAAGAAATTTCTGTTTCTTTTAATACATCCCACATAGCTGCTGTTACTCTGCAAACATTCAGCACATGCCTCAGGTGAGCACAAGTGTATCAAGCTGGATCTATACCTTGATTCATTTTATGTAAGAAATTTCTGTTTCTTTTAATACATCCCACATAGCTGCTGTTACTCTGCAAACATTAGGCACATGCCTCAGGTGAGCAAAAGTGTATCAAGCTGGATATATACCCTGATTCATTTTATGTAAGAAATTTCTGTTTCTTTTAATACATCCCATATAGCTGCTGTTACTCTGCAAACATTACACACATGCCTCAGGTGAGCAAAAGTGTATCAAGCTGGATATATACCCTGATTCATTTTATGTAACAAATTTCTGTTTCTTTTAATACATCCCATATAGCTGCTGTTACTCTGCAAACATTAGGCACATGCCTCAGGTGAGCAAAAGTGTATCAAGCTGGATCTATACCCTGATTCATTTTATGTAAGAAATTTCTGTTTCTTTTAATACATCCCATATAGCTGCTGTTACTCTGCAAACATTACGCACATGCCTCAGGTGAGCAAAAGTGTATCAAGCTGGATCTATACCCTGATTCATTTTATGTAAGAAATTTCTCTTTCTTTTAATACATCCCACATAGCTGCAGTTACACTGCAAACATTCAGCACATGCCTCAGGTGAGCAATAGTGTATCAAGCTGGATATATACCTTGATTCATTTTATGTAAGAAATTTCTGTTTCTTTTAATACATCCCATATAGCTGCTGTTACTCTGCAAACATTACGCACATGCCTCAGGTGAGCAAAAGTGTATCAAGCTGGATCTATACCCTGATTCATTTTATGTAAGAAATTTCTCTTTCTTTTAATACATCCCACATAGCTGCTGTTACTCTGCAAACATTACGCCCATGCCTCAGGTGAGCAATAGTGTATCAAGCTGGATATATACCCTGATTCATTTTATGTAAGAAATTTCTGTTTCTTTTAATACATCCCACATAGCTGCAGTTACACTGCAAACATTCAGCACATGCCTCAGGTGAGCAAAAGTGTATCAAGCTGGATCTATACCCTGATTCATTTTATGTAAGAAATTTCTCTTTCTTTTAATACATCCCACATAGCTGCTGTTACTCTGCAAACATTACGCACATGCCTCAGGTGAGCAAAAGTGTATCAAGCTGGATCTATACCTTGATTCATTTTATGTAACAAATCTCTGTTTCTTTTAATACATCCCACATAGCTGCTGTTACTCTGCAAACATTACGCACATGCCTCAGGTGAGCAAAAGTGTATCAAGCTGGATCTATACCCTGACTCATTTTATGTAAGAAATTTCTCTTTCTTTTAATACATCCCACATAGCTGCAGTTACACTGCAAACATTCAGCACATGCCTCAGGTGAGCAATAGTGTATCAAGCTGGATATATACCTTGATTCATTTTATGTAAGAAATTTCTGTTTCTTTTAATACATCCCATATAGCTGCTGTTACTCTGCAAACATTACGCACATGCCTCAGGTGAGCAAAAGTGTATCAAGCTGGATCTATACCCTGATTCATTTTATGTAAAAAATTTCTCTTTCTTTTAATACATCCCACATAGCTGCTGTTACTCTGCAAACATTACGCCCATGCCTCAGGTGAGCAAAAGTGTATCAAGCTGGATATATACCCTGATTCATTTTATGTAAGAAATTTCTGTTTCTTTTAATACATCCCACATAGCTGCAGTTACACTGCAAACATTCAGCACATGCCTCAGGTGAGCAAAAGTGTATCAAGCTGGATCTATACCCTGATTCATTTTATGTAAGAAATTTCTGTTTCTTTTAATACATCCCATATAGCTGCTGTTACTCTGCAAACATTACGCACATGCCTCAGGTGAGCAAAAGTGTATCAAGCTGGATCTATACCCTGATTCATTTTATGTAAGAAATTTCTCTTTCTTTTAATACATCCCACATAGCTGCAGTTACACTGCAAACATTCAGCACATGCCTCAGGTGAGCAAAAGTGTATCAAGCTGGATATATACCCTGATTCATTTTATGTAAGAAATTTCTGTTTCTTTTAATACATCCCACATAGCTGCAGTTACACTGCAAACATTCAGCACATGCCTCAGGTGAGCAAAAGTGTATCAAGCTGGATATATACCCTGATTCATTTTATGTAAGAAATTTCTGTTTCTTTTAATACATCCCACATAGCTGCAGTTACACTGCAAACATTCAGCACATGCCTCAGGTGAGAAAAAGTGTATCAAGCTGGATATATACCCTGATTCATTTTATGTAAGAAATTTCTGTTTCTTTTAATACATCCCACATAGCTGCTGTTACTCTGCAAACATTACGCACATGCCTCAAGTGAGCAAAAGTGTATCAAGCTGGATCTATACCCTGATTCATTTTATGTAAGAAATTTCTCTTTCTTTTAATACATCCCACATAGCTGCTGTTACTCTGCAAACATTACGCACATGCCTCAGGTGAGCAAAAGTGTATCAAGCTGGATCTATACCTTGATTCATTTTATGTAACAAATCTCTGTTTCTTTTAATACATCCCACATAGCTGCTGTTACTCTGCAAACATTACGCACATGCCTCAGGTGAGCAAAAGTGTATCAAGCTGGATCTATACCTTGATTCATTTTATGTAAGAAATTTCTCTTTCTTTTAATACATCCCACATAGCTGCTGTTACTCTGCAAACATTCGGCACATGCCTCAGGTGAGCAATAGTGTATCAAGCTGGATCTATACCTTGATTCATTTTATATAACAAAACTCTGTTTTTTTTTTTAATACATCCCACATAGTTGCTGTTACTCTGCAAACATTACGCACATGCCTCAGGTGAGCAAAAGTGTATCAAGCTGGATCTATACCTTGATTCATTTTATATAACAAATCTGTTTTTTTTTTAATACATCCCACATAGCTGCTGTTACTCTGCAAACATTAGGCACATGCCTCAGGTGAGCAAAAGTGTATCAAGCTGGATCTATACCTTGATTCATTTTATATAACAAATCTGTTTTTTTTTTTTTAATACATCCCACATAGCTGCTGTTACTCTGCAAACATTACGCACATGCCTCAGGTGAGCAAAAGTGTATCAAGCTGGATCTATACCTTGATTCATTTTATATAACAAATCTGTTTTTTTTTTCAATACATCCCACATAGCTGCTGTTACTCTGCAAACATTACGCACATGGCTCAGGTGAGCAGAAGTGTATTAAGCTGGATCTATACCCTGATTCATTTTATGTAAGAAATTTCTGTTTCTTTTAATACATCCCACATAGCTGCTGTTACTCTGCAAACATTACGCACATGGCTCAGGTGAGCAGAAGTGTATTAAGCTGGATCTATACCTTGATTAATTTAGTCATTATTTATATCCATTTTGTTTAACAAATTGGTTACGTTCAATACAACAAAGCTACAGAAGTATTAGTTTGCTTAGGCTAAAACAGAAAGGAAATTTCCCTTTTAATCTGTTCTCCTATGTTCTGTGGTTTGTTTCGGTTCTGTTGACAAAAGAAAGTAGACTGGGCTTTAGGACTGTGAGTCCTGAATCTTTTGGAACTGTATTGATGTGTTTTTTTAAAATTTTCGATTTCAATACTTACACACAGATGAAAAACAATTTTAGACAGAAAATTATAAATTAATGTCCTCAATTAGGTATATCGATGACCTTGGAAACGTCAACAGATATTTTGCTTTAAAAAGAATTACCGTAACAAAATGGAGACATTTTAAAAATGAATATAAAATTATTTGAAACCAAAACGTTTATACATGTTTCATTAATTTTAAAATATATTTGAATATGACCTTTATCATAATGTTTGGTTGTAGTATAATAACTTAATGTAGTTATACCTTTAGACGACGTGCATACGGCATATGCGCTGTAACCTTGTTAATTGCTTATTTGATTAATATCTTTTGCTGTTGTATCAAGGGAACTGGTAATGTTAGCATTACTACTGTGCTCAGGGAAATATATTTCCGCCTTTATCCTTATTTTTATTTAATACAAATATTAGTAATGCTTTAAAATAGTGAAATTATCGGGAAGAAATCTTGTAACTGGCCAAGAAAACCTGTGGTCGACTCGTTAACCAGTTTAAATTTGTCAAAAATGTATCCAACCAGACTATCATTGAGGTATAGATCTAACCTGCTACACTTGTGTTACGTACGCAACCGATGTGCAGTTGTTTAAACGTGAATGCCATATACACGTTCTTAATGTAATTTAATACTTAACAGCGCTTGACCTTTGTCCACATTCTATTCTTGCTATACTAAACTTGCTTTAAGAAAACACTTGGAACGATTTATTTGCGGAACGCTATTGTGATAAAAGTTGCAATTTACGGTTCTTGCTTCGAAGTTGTTACCCGCAGACAAAAGGGCTGAAGGGACAGGCCAAGATTCCACGCGACCAGACTGAGATTGTATGGACGCAACAATACATCGGAACTCAACAAGTTGCTCCCAATACTTGTAACCATGACAACGTCGCCAGCTGCTCTCCTAAGCTGCACTCTCATTGGTCGATACAGACAGCTGCACATTCATTGCGTCATGCCTCATTCTTCTCCATTGATGCTTCTTAACACATCGATCTCTCCGAGATGCCGTATGGGTTTGATTTCGTTTGAAAATTATCACATGGTTCCATTTGCGGGCGTTATTTCAATCTTAATTTTAGGATCGAAGATGAAATAAATATCGACCCGTTCTCGATTAGTTAGGTAAACATTTTTTGTGGATTTCTTTATTTTAAGAAAAATCAAATCGCAAATATTTGTTTTCTATCGAGCAGAAATTGTATAAATTACGAACATTTCGAACATTCCTTTCCGTTGTTCTCGCAAATGTTCAGTTTGGTTTACAACTCTTGTGGTTCGTGGGGAATATAAGCAACGCTATTTACTATTTAGTAACATCAGTCCGTGGAATTACTGTATGTATAAGGTTTGGAAATAATTGCGAGAAGAGTAATCACTAATTAAATAGAAGTAATGAACAACAAATTTAAAGTCGATTCCTACTTAGATCAACAAACAAAAATTTAATTTAAGCTACTCTTCATTACATAATTACAATTGATATTTATATTAACTGTACTTACACACACACACACACACACACACACACACATATATATATATATATATATATATAATATTAAGTTTGTTGGTATAAACTTAATAACTATTTTAGATAAAATAAATGAGATAAATAAAAATATTAATTTTACTTATGAAATGGAGAAAAATAATAAGATCAACTTTCTAGATATAGCAATTATAAGACATAATAATGAATTTGAATTTAACATATATCGTAAACCGACACAAATTAACCTAATTATACCTAATAATTCAAACCATCCGTATAATAAAAAAATGGCTGCATTATACAATTTATTATATCGATTACATACCTATGAATAATGAAAACAAAATAAGAGAAAAATACATTATCTATCAAATTGCAATTGAGAATGGCTATAAATAGAAAACTGTTGATAAACTTAACTATAATATTTTAAAGAAACAAAATAATAATCTAATTTACAAAAATAATGATGAAAATGCCATATGGACTTCATTTACATTTTTTGGTAATGAAATAAAAAATATCACAAAATTGTTTAAAGGTAGCAACATAAAATTCGCATATAATACTAATAATAAATTAATAAATATAATGAATAATAATAATATTATTAATATGCATGCAAAAAACGGTGTATAAGTTAGAATGTGATTATTGTAATAAAGTTTATATAGGACAACCTAAGAAAAGACTTAAGGATAGATATAAAGAGCATTTTAATGCATATAAAAAGCCAGAAATTTATAAATCAAATTTTGCTAGTCATTGTATTAATAATAATCACATATTTCCTAATATAGATAATATGATACTTGTAAAAGAAATTAACAAAGGCCTGAGAATGAATATTTATGAAGCTTTAGAAATACATAAATATAATACTAATAATGAGTTGATAAATGAACAAATACAAGTAAAATCTAAATTTGATAATATATTCAGTGTTTGTAATGTTAGGGCAGCAAAATAAAACTTTAACAACATTGTAATTGATTTGGCATAACTATTTATTTGGTCTAATTTGCACATATGTTCATTTTAATTGTTTAATATTCCTGATGATGTTGGTACTGTTAGCCAACGAAAAGCTTTGAATTGTAAATTCAATTATAATTCTTGTATTTGTATTTTGACTTAGTTCTTTATTAATTCACAAGAATACATATTGATATATATATATATATATATATATATATATATATATATATATATATATATGTAATTTATATCATGTATAATTTCTTTATTTATAAAGTAACATAACCTATGCGTTGAAACAACTGTTCTACTACATAACCTATAACAGAAAATCAGCTATTTTATGAAATCATGTTATCATTTTTTTAATGCCAAATGGGACTAAATAACTATATTGCATACCTTGTCCCTTTTGTGAAAATTTTTTCTCCCACATAAAACTAAAATGAATTCATTGAATTTATTGATGAATCTATTAATAAATACACAAAAACCTCTTAACCACAAACTTTCTTTAATTTACCCTAATGTACATTTCAGTTACAAAGTAACCATCCTCAGAGGGATAACATACAAAGACTGATTAACGCTAGAAAAATACCTTATTTATAATCTACAGAACTAGTTCCTCCCACAGGGGGTGGGAGGAACTAGTTCTGTAGATTATAAATAAGGTATTTTTCTAGCGTTAATCAGTCTTTGTATGTTATCCCTCTGAGGATGGTTACTTTGTAACTGAAATGTACATTAGGGTAAATTAAAGAAAGTTTGTGGTTAAGAGGTTTTTGTGTATTTATTATTAAATTCAACCACAGTATATTCCTAATAAATAGTGATGAATCTATGTTTGAGAAAATTATATTTGAACTTGAGTGGACGAATAAAAAGGATTTGACTAACTACTGAAAAGTTGAACAATATATAGCCTATATAAGGAGAGTGTGAACTAATAGAAGGAACTTAATAACGTTTAACTTATATTTACTACGGCGTTTAGTCATGACGATTCGCGACTCACTGAATGTACCTACTCTACATAACGTTAAGGACGAAGAAAGGGCGCAACAATAAAATAGATTAGAATAGAGGGAGATTATGAAGTTTAGTTACTGTAGCTTCCTTGTGTTGTAGTTACTTGAACATTCTAACGAGAATGCATAAGGAAACCCACGCTCTGAGTTGGTAGGTAAACTCTGTCAGCTGTTTCCATCACTTAGAGGTGATTTGGAGGTTATGTGTAATCATAAAAATGCATTTTGCCGATTAATCAGGAATGTTGTTGATTAGTTTACGCGATGGTAAATGATAACACAAGTCAGCTGTTTTTATTTTGAGTAGGTTATGTTACTTTCTGATGTAGCTCCCTATGCGTTACAATAATTACTATTAAACTGAGTTTTTGATGGGTTAAACGTACTCGAGACCTATTTATTCAGTGTTATCGGAAGTTAGATTTCTTTCGACCGAGTCACAACCGCCGCTTTCTGTAAAACTTGTTCTCTTCGTCTTGCATTTAAAGTGACTCAGAACTCTGACTTGCAGGAGAGAAACATTAAATAGGCGCCCTTTAGCGCTATCTGGAATGTTCTACAGCGCAAGTGAGAGTAGGGATGCAGTTGGTTAACAAGGAGACACCCGTAGCCCAGAAGTAGACGATAACCCAGGAGCTTCGGGCTCGGCCCATCCTCTGAGTACTGAATATTGCTAAAAGAGCGATGTAGGTCAGTAAAGAGGACTGGTTTCTCCAAGATAAGCCACCATTAATGTTATCCTTCCCGATAAGTACCGTGGTTTAGCTAGAGGTCTCCGATATCACACAACTACTCTTGATCAACTCGTTTCCTCCAAGCAAAAAAATAATATTAAAAAAGTTTCTCTTCCCGAACAGAAAATTATCCCCGACCACTTGATCAAGTACGAGTTGTTTAAAACATTAAAAAAGTCAAAACGGTCTTTTTTTGTTTATTGCCTTTTTTAGTAACTGAAAAACCGGTTGCCAGTAGTTTCTTTTGTCACTGAGCAAACGGTTTTCTGTGAAGCACTGTGAACCGGTGTTGGCGGTTTCGTCCATTTAACGCGATCGTTGCCCTTTGAGTTTAAAGTAAAGACAGTGTTAACAATATATTTTGTTTCCACGTAATGAGATCTATGTACGAAACACAAAACCCTCGCTGCGGTCAACCAGTTTCTTCGCGCGGAGTGGGAAGCCTGCTGCAGCTGAGGTTGGCCCGCAAATGGTTGCTAGCCTTGGACACGATATTCCTGGGTATCTTATTGCGATTCAGAGCCACCAACATTACAACGTGAAATAGTTTACTGTAACAGTTGAATTTATAATCGCAAATTTGTTGTACCCGTATACAAAGTTGTGCCGGGGCGTGGTTTAGTGGATAGAACGATTGTCTAGCCTGAAGATTTTGGGTTCGATTATTCAGTAGCGCCAAAGAATTTCTTTGTGCGATTTCAGTCCCCAGGTTGATTCAGTCTCTAGGAGAACTCTACGATTATATAAGGGAGGGGGTTTGGGCTGTAGTGCTGGCTACATTACCTCCCTTGGATATCGCATGATCCTGTCTCTTTCTTACACTACGCCATATGGTATGGTCTTTTTTCACCACCCATTCGTTAATGTTTTCCACCTCGGATCTCCGTCGTATGTCTGCGCTTCTTGGTGTTGTTTCTGTTATGGAGTTGGTGTTCTGTTTGTGTTCCTCGACTCTTTGTTTAAAGCTGCGACCTGTTTGCCCAATTGTAGAATTTATTGCATTTTTTGCAGTTTAGTTTCTATACGCCTGGTGTCTTTTGCTGGGAGTTGTTAGGTTAAGCGGTGACGGTTTTAAAGGCAGGTTTTTTTCGATAGTATCAAAGTGTAGGCTATGTGTGACATGGATTGGGATTGTTCGTTTAATATGTTTGTACTTGGTTCTAGTTTGTTGAGATGTGGTTCTTTTTTGTTGATGTGTAAGATTTCTAGGTTATGGTAAATATCTGTGTATTTGTGTCCTGTTTCTTTTATATGATTGTAAAATGCTGTTTGTTTTCTGCTTTTGTTCCTCGACTCTTTGTTTGAAGCTGTGACCTGTTTGCCCAATGTAGAATTTGTTGTAGTTTAATTTGTATACGCCTAGTGCTTGTAGTTTATCTTTGTTGTTGGTGTCGTGTTGTACTTTGTATTGTAAATTGTTATTAGTTTTGTATGCTATTTTGTATCTTGACTTTTGAAATTTGTGGGCTATTTTATTTGATGTTCTGTTTATGTATGATATTGTGACGTACAGTATTTGTTTTCCCTTCCTGTAGTGTTAATTTTAGTGTTTTCTTGTATATTGTGCCATAGTTTGTGTATTATTGTGGTGTTGTATCAATTTGGGTATGGTAAATATTTAGTTGTGTCTAGTTCTTTGTTTATGTTTTCTGTGGTTATTGGGACTTCTTTAAGTCTATGAAGCATGGATCTGAAGGCAGCGTGTTTGTGTTGGATAGGGTGGTTTGAGGTGTTGTGGATAAGTGTGTCTGTCGTTTTGAGGAGTTCCTGTACAACATTTGAAGCTACTTAGAGGCACACGTAATCTTCTAAAGAAAATATAAATTATTCATTGTTTTTATGTGACGGATTGTAACGGAATATACTCAACCAAATCGTAGAATTTTAATTATTGAATAAACATATTATAATAATATAATTAATTATTGAATAAACAATAATTGTAAAGTAATTAGTGTTGAAACACCACTTAAGTACAATCATAGCTAACACTCAGCTTTATTGGAAAAACCCACAAAATCCAGATAAATCCACTATATCAGCGTAAATATACAGCCTATGTTGAAATACGTAATCCATGCTGCAATAAGCGAAGTTTTGAATGTATATTCTCTTTGTAGACGCAGTTTCCTTGTACGGTTCAGTTAAGGGGTCAATTCTATTGCAGGAATTCTATCTCTAAAATACAGTTCATAAGTCAGTGCCGTGTCATGCCAAGTGTTGTCTATAGAGGCCTTTATATTGCGATCTGTTGGCCCATTTAATCTCTCGCTTTCTTTATAATTTCTTTTGTAATTCTTTCCTCTCCTCTCTCGCCACTCCTGCTCATTCTTCCATCCCGCTCCATCGGAGGTATCTGGTAACTAGAACTTTTACCCCTACCAGGTCTGCTCAAAGCGAATCCAGTTCCTGGGATCGTTATATCCCTTCCTTGGTTCCACCTCATTCCATCTATAGTCAGTGCCGTGTCATGCATAGTGGGCTTGCCAAGTGTTGTCTATAGAGGCCGTTATATTGCGATCTGTTGGCCCATTTAATCTCTCGCTTTCTTTATAATTTCTTTTGTAATTCTTTCCTCTCCTCTCTCGCCACTCCTGCTCATTCTTCCATCCCGCTCCATCGGAGGTATCTGGTAACTAGAACTTTTACCCCTACCAGGTCTGCTCCAAGCGAATCCAGTTCCTGGGTTCGTTATATCCCTTCCTTGGTTCCATCTATAGTCAGTGCCAAGTGTCATGCATAGAGCTTGCCACGCGTTGTATATAGAGGCCTTTATATTGCGATCTGTTGGCCCATTTAATTTCTCGCTTTCTTTATAATTTCTTTTGTAATTCTTTCCTCTCCTCTCTCGCCACTCCTGCTCATTCTGCCCTCCCGCTCCATTGGGTAGAACTTTTACCCCTACCAGGTATGCTCCAGGCAAGCGGCTACCCAAGCGAATCCAGTTCCTGGGATAGTTACAACCCTTCCTTGGTCCTACCTCATTCCAATTACTCTCCCTTAACCTTACAAGAGTATGTAACTTGTAGACAGGCCGACAAGGGACATCCTCCAACTAGGGTTTCTACGGTAGTTTGTACCTCTCTTATATACCACCTGTAGGCTAGATCTTGTGATATAACTGAATATTGTATGTTTGAAAAAGTTTAAAACTTCCAACTATCGCGAAAGCCATCAATTTTATTTAGTACACATTAAAAGTGGCTGAGAGGGGCAGCTGATACCAGGATAAGGGGGGATGCCAGAGTTACAACCTGTCACAAAGTTTCCGAGACACTTTGAAACTGGGAGAAATGGCCGCTGCACCGACGGGGAGGTGCATGTGTAGTCTAACTTCCGGAAGCATTGGAGATACTTATATCTGTACAAAGGTATGAACTGTACGGAGTTATGAGTCTGTAAGGAGCATTGAATCCGTAAGGTGTTATGAGTCTGTAAGGAGCCATGAATCTGTAAGGAGCATTGAATCCGTAAGGTGATATGAGTCTGTAAGGAGCTATGAATCTGTAAGGAGCATTGAATCCGTAAGGTGTTATGAGTCTGTAAGGAGCCATGAATCTGTAAGGAGCATTGAATCCGTAAGGTGTTATGAGTCTGTAAGGAGCCATAATTCTGTAAGGAGCATTGAATCCGTAAGGTGTTATGAGTCTGTAAGGAGTATTGAATCCGTAAGGAGTTATGAGTCTGTAAGGAGCCATGAATCTGTAAGGAGCATTGAATCCGTAAGGTGTTATGAGTCTGTAAGGAGCTATGAATCTGTAAGGTGTTATGAGTCTGTAAGGAGCATTGAATCCGTAAGGTGTTATGAGTCTGTAAGGAGCCATGAATCTGTAAGGAGCATTGAATCCGTAAGGAGTTATGAGTCTGTAAGGAGCTATGAATCTGTAAGGTGTTATGAGTCTGTAAGGAGCATTGAATCCGTAAGGTGTTATGAGTCTGTAAGGAGCCATGAATCTGTAAGGAGTATTGAATCCGTAAGGAGTTATGAGTCTGTAAGGAGCTATGAATCCGTAAGGTGTTATGAGTCTGTAAGGAGCTATGAATCCGTAAGGAGTTATGAGTCTGTAAGGAGCTATGAATCCGTAAGGAGTTATGAGTCTGTAAGGCGCATTGAATCCGTAAGGTGTTATGAGTCTGTAAGGAGCCATGAATCTGTAAGGAGCATTGAATCCGTAAGGTGTTATGAGTCTGTAAGGAGCCATGAATCTGTAAGGAGCATTGAATCCATAAGGAGTTATGAGTCTGTAAGGAGCTATGAATCTGTAAGAAGCTATGAATTTGTAAGGAGCTATGAATGTGCGCGGAGTTAAGAATTTGTAGGGAGGTTTGAATCTGTAAGAAGTTATGAGTCCGTATGGACCTATGAATCTGTAAGGTGTTATGAGTCTGTAAGGAGCATTGGATCCGTAAGGTGTTATGAGTCTGTAAGGAGCCATGAATCTGTAAGGAGCATTGAAGCCGTAAGGAGTTATAAATCCGTAAGGAGTTATGAGTCTGTAAGGAGCTATGAATCTGTAAGGTGTTATGAGTCTGTAAGGAGCATTGAATCCGTAAGGTGTTATGAGTCTGTAAGGAGCTATGAATTTGTAAGGAGCTATGAATGTGCGCGGTGTTAAGAATTTGTAGGGAGGTTTGAATCTGTAAGGAGTTATGAGTGTAAGGAGCATTGAATCCGTAAGGAGTTATGAGTCTGTAAGGAGCTATGAATCCGTAAGGTGTTATGAGTCTGTAAGGCGCATTGAATCTGTAAGGAGCATTGAAGCCGTAAGGAGTTATAAATCCGTAAGGAGTTATGAGTCTGTAAGGAGCTATGAATCTGTAAGGTGTTATGAGTCTGTAAGGAGCATTGAATCCGTAAGGTGTTATGAGTCTGTAAGGAGCTATGAATCCGTAAGGAGTTATGAGTGTAAGGGGCATTGAATCCGTAAGGAGTTATGAGTCTGTAAGGAGCTATGAATCCGTAAGGAGTTATGAGTCTGTAAGGCGCATTGAATCCGTAAGGTGTTATGAGTCTGTAAGGAGCCATGAATCTGTAAGGAGCATTGAATCCGTAAGGAGTTATAAATCCGTAAGGAGTTATGAGTCTGTAAGGAGCATTGAATCCATAAGGAGTTATGAGTCTGTAAGGAGCTATGAATCTGTAAGAAGCTATGAATTTGTAAGGAGCTATGAATGTGCGCGGAGTTAAGAATTTGTAGGGAGGTTTGAATCTGTAAGGAGTTATGAGTCCGTATGGACCTATGAATCTGTAAGGAGCATTGAATCTGTAAGGTGTTATGAGTCTGTAAGGAGCCATGAATCTGTAAGGAGCATTGAATCCGTAAGGTGTTATGAGTCTGTAAGGAGCCATGAATCTGTAAGGAGCATTGAATCCGTAAGGAGTTATAAATCCGTAAGGAGTTATGAGTCTGTAAGGAGCTATGAATGTGCGCGGTGTTAAGAATTTGTAGGGAGGTTTGAATCTGTAAGGAGTTATGAGTCCGTATGAAGCTATGAATCTGTAAGGAGCATTGAATCTGTAAGGAGTTATGAATCCGTAAGGGGTTATGCGTCTGTAAGGAGCTATGAATCCGTGAGGATTTATGAGTCTGTAAGGAGCTATGAATCTGTAAGAAGGTATCAATTTGTAAGGAGCTATGCATCCGTAAGGAGCATTGAATCCATAAGGAGCTAGGAATCCGTAAGGAGTTACGAGTCCGTCAGGAGTTATGGATCTGTAAGGAGTTGTGGATCTGTGTGGAGCTAAGAATCGGTAAGGTGCTATGGATCGGTGTGGAGCTAAGAATCTGTAAGGAGTTATGGATCTGTGCGGAGCTAAGAATCTGTAAGGTGCTATGGATCGGTGTGGAGCTAAGAATCTGTAAGGAGTTATGGATCTGTGCGGAGCTAAGAATCTGTAAGGAGCTATGAATTTGCGCTGATTAAAGAATTTGTAAGGAGCTATTTATCTGTATGGAGCTAAGATTCTGTAAGGAGCTATGGATCTGTAAGGCGCTATGGATCTGTGTGGAGCTAAGAATCTGTAAGGAGTTATGGATCTGTGTGGAGCTAAGAATCTGTAAGGTGCTATGGATCGGTGTGGAGCTAAGAATCTGTAAGGAGTTATGGATCTGTGCGGAGCTAAGAATCTGTAAGGAGCTATGAATGTGCGCGGAGTTAAGAATTTGTAAGGAGCTATGGATCTGTGTGGAGCTAAGAATCTGTAAGGAGCTATGAATTTGCGCTGAGTTAAGAATTTGTAAGGAGCTATGGATCTGTGTGGAGCTAAGAATCTGTAAGGAGCTATGAATTTGCGCTGAGTTAAGAATTTGTAAGGAGGTATGGATCTGTATGGAGCTAAGATTCTGTAAGGAGCTATGGATCTGTGTGGAGCTAAGAATCTGTAAGGCGCTATGGATCTGTGTGGAGCTAAGAATCTGTAAGGAGTTATGAATGTGCGCGAGGAGTTAAGAATTTGTAGGGGAGTTTGAATCTGTAAGGAGTTATGAATTTGTAAGGACCTAAAAAACAATTTTTAGTTTTTTAGTAAGTAAATTCTTTCAAAAATGTTTTCTAAAAATAATTTTTTAAACAAATAACGTATACTGGTGTATATGGGATGGTCTGTTGCGTTAATTTTCACACAGAAAATAGTTTTGTAATTCAGCTTTTGTAGCCCAGCAGCTAAATATTGTTTAATTTCATTCAGACTAAACTGCATTTTGACTTTCCCCCAAAGGCTCGAGGACTTCGGTGAGGCTAAACCGACATCGCCAGTTCAAGCAAAGCACGCTAACATTCTATGTCTCTAGGCTAAAGTGGATACTAAAGCAATGTAATCAAAAACCAACATTGAGTGTGTAAACACAGATTAGAGCAGTCTAGAGTCCGCGTCTCTTTAAACTGAAGTCTTTTCTCGGAGATTTAGAGTTCTTTGTATAAAGAACGTGAAACCAGGTTTGTAGGAAACTTTATAAAGTATAAATAGCAATTACTTCGTCCGATAGGGATGTAGGGATATAGGGGTTTGTTTGTTTATATATACACACACGGATTACATCCCTTCATTCTGCAGTGCATAAAATCGCATTTCCGACTCATCTAGCATTGACGGGGTGAACACAACCATAGCTGAAGAGCAAAATCGTGCGTACGCGCGCGCGCGCGCGCGCGCGCGCGTGTGTGTGTGTGTGTGTGTGTGTTTGTGTATGATTTATATAGTATATTATCCAAATTATGTATTCCTTACCAGATTAGAAAACTTTAAAAACATATTTTACTTAGGTAAGAGGTATTAAGTTGCTAAGTTCAGTGCATACAGGTTACAGTATATTTGTCCTAAAACCTCTCTGTATGGCGTAGTCCCACTCACACCTGTCTAGTTGCCATGCACGGGACCGCATGGACGTGTCGAATGGAATGCGGCGGCCATCTTGAATCTCGGAGGAAGCACTGTGTCCAGACATATTACTGCAACGTTGTACGTACTAATTTGTCCGAATTGGGTCTCCCTTAATTTATGAATGAAAATGCCTTTTGTTTTTATCGAACAATACTATTTTCTGTTTAGCTTTTGTTGTTATTTAGCACATCTCTGCAAGTTTGTCTCATAAAGATAGTCTTTTTACTTTTTATTAAATCCCTTCTATTAAACTAATTTTAAAAATACTTAACTAAGTGAATGCATAGTTGCTTACTTGCCGAGGCGTTTCAAAACATTCGTTCCTTTTACGAAGCTAACCCTCTGCTCCTAGTAATAACTAAGTGAATGCGTAGTTGCTTACTTGCCGAGGCGTTTCAAAACATTCGTTCCTTTTACGAAGCTAACCCTCTGCTCCTAGTAAAAAAAACTCTACTCAGCTTCGTAAAAGGAACGAATGTTTTGAAACGCGTCAGCAAGTAAGCAATAACGTATTCACTTAGTTAAGTATTTTTAAAATTAGTTTAATCAGTGAATTCAAGATGCTTACATCAAGCAATTTCCTTCTATTAGTTCACACTCTCCTAATATATGTTTTGTACAAATTTTCAATCGTTAATAAAATAAATGTTTAATCATCCAATCAAGTTCAAATACATTGTTTTAGCATATAGTGGATAATATTTGATGTTAATACAGTTTTTTAAAATATTTATTCAATAACTTAACAATAAAATGGGGGGGGGGGTGTTTCAGATTCGGACTGACTATGTTCGAAGTCTAGCGCTTTGTGGTACTGAGCAAACTTTACGTAGTTAGAGCTGAACTTTTCAAAGATCTATATGAAAAACCTCCATTGCATAACCTTAAATTTGTACCATGGTTACCACACAATATACTAAATAATGCTCTAGTGTTGAAAAGAATATAATAAACAAACAAACAAACTTAATTAACGTTATCGAACATTACTTTACAAACAAACAAATGTAAAAAGAAAGCGAAAAGAAATTACAGCACAGTGCAAGCGACATAAAAAGTAAACGTATAAATAGTAACAAACAAAAATAATAGTCCAATCCCATACATAGAAAGGGAAATGGATAATTGCAAGGAAATTCGCTTCCTATTTTGCAACTTAATTTTGTTATTCTGACTATATATATATATATATATATATATATATATATATATATATATATATATATATATAAATTGTAATTATAAAATAAAAAGAACTAAAATAAAAAAATCATTATTGAAATAAGTAGGAATTGATTTTTTATATTACTGGTTTCTACTGTTGTCGTGGGGCCTCGAGATGGAATATTCAGGCCTATAACTTGCTGTATGTTGTCAGCAATCGTTAATCTGCACTTACCTTTTGTCAGACATCGTTAATCTGCGCTTACCTTTTGTCAGCCATCGTTAATCTGCGCTTATCTTTTGTCAGCAATCGTTAATCTGCACTTACCTTTTGTCAGCAATCGTTAATCTGCGCTTACCTTTTGTCAGCAATCGTTAATCTGCGCTTACCTTTTGTCAGCAATCGTTAATCTGCGCTTACCTTTTGTCAGCAATCGTTAATCTGCGCTTACCTTTTGTCAGCCATCGTTAATCTGCGCTTACTTTTTGTCAGCAATCGTTAATCTGCGCTTACCTTTTGTCAGCCATCGTTAATCTGCGCTTACCTTTTGTCAGCCATCGTTAATCTGCGCTTACCTTTTGTCAGCAATCGTTAATCTGCACTTACCTTTTGTCAGCAATCGTTAATCTGCGTTTACCTTTTGTCAGCCATCGTTAATCTGCGCTTACCTTTTGTCAGCAATCGTTAATCTGCACTTACCTTTTGTCAGCAATCGTTAATCTGCGCTTACCTTTTGTCAGCCATCGTTAATCTGCGCTTACTTTTTGTCAGCAATCGTTAATCTGCGCTTACCTTTTGTCAGCCATCGTTAATCTGCGCTTACCTTTTGTCAGCAACCGTTAATCTGCATTTACCTGAGGACAACCAATATGAACTGTTTAATATTGTACCAGTAATTATTAAAATAATTACTCTATTTAAATAACTTTTTTAAAAAGAACTAAAAACTTCAAATTAGTTCTTGTAATATCTATACCGTTTCATACACACATACAGATTTATATGTCCATAGAATACCCCGTCTCGGGGTAAGTTGAGGCAAGCCAGGTAACTGGGGGATTAGGACCGGCCTGAACGATGAATAGGCGGGGACGGCCTGTCGGGTACATCCGATTAGTGACGCGTCGCAGATTACTCCACTCAGAAACGTTAATCTAATAAATACGAATTATATGAGAAAAACGTTGATACTGTTTTCATAATTATTATTAAACAAACGATTGCGTGTTTGTCTCATGTTAATCGACCGATTGTAAGTGTGATTACCGACTACGCTTCGTTAATTAAAATTTGTAATAAGCTTAAGCTATAACGATTCAAGCCGACCTATTAACATGAGACAAACACGCAATCGTTTGTTTAATAGTAATTAAGAAAACCGTATTAACGTTTTTCTCATATAATGGGTATTTATTAAATAGACGCGTTTAAGTGAGTAATCGGCGATGCGTCACTAATGGAGTGTAGGCCTACTCGAAGGACCGTCCTCGCCTATTCATCGTCCGATGAGTTCCTAATCCCCCAGCTACCTGGTTTGCTTCATCTTACCCAAGACAGGGTATAGTATGCTTTATAGATTCACATGCATATATAGATTCATATGTCCGTAGAAGTCAATATCATTTACAGATTCATATGCTAATACGGATTTATATGAACATAAAAATTGCCACGAATCTCAGATTCATATTTCGATAGAAATTCGTATGCTCTACAAATTCATTCGCACATAGAGATTGTCCTTATATTTTCATATTAGGAGAACTTCAACAGATATAAAAATGCTTATAAAATTCAAAACAAAAATACATATGTTCGTATCTGACTCATGAACATAGGAATCCATAGGGGGTATGGGTCTAGGAGAAATTATTGTTTCTAGTTATTTTTAAAAACATGTTCTTTAAATTTTTTTGTATTTAAATAATTATTTTGTGCTTTTAAGTCATGTGTGATTATATTCTTAATTAAAAAGGTCGGTATAACCAGGTACCAATAATACATTAATCCTTGGGTCTCATTGGCTCCCCGTCGAACTCCTCTTTACGCATTCCATCTCTGCATCTCCGCAAGTGTCGGCATAACATATCTTAGGCCAACAACAAACAATACATTAATCCTTGGGTCTCATTGGCTCCCCGTCGAACTCCTCTTTACGCATTCCATCTCTGCATCTCCGCAAGTGTCGGCATAACATATGTTAGGCTACCAACAAACAATACATTAATCCTTGGGTCTCATTGGCTCCCCGTCGAACTCCTCTTTACGCATTCCATCTCTGCATCTCCGCAAGTGTCGGCATAACATATGTTAGGCTACCAACAAACAATACATTAATCCTTGGGTCTCATTGGCTCCCCGTCGAACTCCTCTTTACGCATTACATCTCTGCATCTCCGCAAGTGTCGGCATAACATATGTTAGGCTACCAACAAACAATACATTAATCCTTGGGTCTCATTGGCTCCCCGTCGAACTCCTCTTTACGCATTACATCTCTGCATCTCCGCAAGTGTCGGCATAACACATCTTAGGCTACCAACAAACAGTACATTAATCCTTGGGTCTCGTTGGCTCCCTGTCGAACTCCTCTTTACGCATTACATCTCCGCATCTCCGCAAGTGTCGGCATAACACATCTTAGGCTACCAACAAACAGTACATTAATCCTTGGGTCTCATTGGCTCTCCGTCGAACTCCTCTTTACGCATACCATCTTTGCATCTCCGCAAGTGTCACCGTAACACATCTTAGGCTAACAACGCATTCGACCTGTTATCTCAACATTATAACAAGAGCGAGTCTATAAAAACGTTTTCCCTCATGGTTTTCCTCCTCCACGAGAGAGATAAAGAAGCAGGCAAAATATGCTTCGATTGTATCAGACATTATGTTTACGCGCTACAAGTTTAACGGCCGGATACAACATTATCTTGAATAACCTTGGAAAGCAACTATCAATCGTCAGCATTTGTTAACGTAGATTAATGGGAAAATGAAGTCTGTAATTTGTTTGCATATTTTACGTGTTCATTTTCTCACTGCTTTATATACACTCGGAACCTTTTTGCATCAGTGGGTAAAACGGTCCGTCACATGCAAGGGTTGTGATCAAGATCAAAGTAAAGATGTAGGATTCTCTAGGGGAACGTTTTGTAGTCACATAATGCCTAGCCCTTACACCAAGGCCGGGGTCTCCAACCTCTAAGGCCGGGGTCGCCACAATCCGGCCCGCGGAAAGCTATTATAATAAAAATAAAAATTAATATATACAAAGTAATATATTTCCTTTTAAGTATTTTTACTATTAAATATGAGTACAGTACTCGTTTCGCACTTGCCACTTCTTTTCTCTATAAGTGTAAAACTAGCTGTAAACAAGTAAAAAGCTAAGTAAGAAAATCTCAAAAACCAGCACTGAGTTCTTAATTAGAAAGAAACGTCGTGGGTCTATGGAGGGGAGGTATTTAGAATTTCTGCCTTGAAATATTGCCGGCTCGCCTTTCCTCCTAAAGTTTTCGATGTGGCTCTTGAGTAAAAAGGGTTGGCGACCGCTGCAAAAGGTATAGAAAGGACAAGACAAGACGGGAACACTCCCGGGTGGATAGCGCCGCTTAACCTGCTGTAGGGAATGACCTTAGTGCAAAAATGTATTGTTAAGTTAATTAGAACTTAGCTAGTAAGAACACTTCTTACCGGTAAATATTGAAATAGTTCACTCAAAATCTAAATACACACTAGTTTAATAATACAGACAGACTAGTTTCAACAACGATGTGCCTTCATCAGTGATTGGCTACTACTGATTGGCTAATAGACGACGTCGTCGTCGAAACTAGTCTGTGTATTATTAATCTAGTGGGTAGTGAGATTTTGAGTATACATTGCCGTTAAAAATTTAATAATTTTAAAAAAATTAATTATAAAAAATGACCATAATTTTGTAAACATCCATCTTTCCAGCGGTTATTTGTTCGGAGTGACTGACAGAGAAAGCAGTATCAGCGAATCTTTATGGCCCTGCTTAGTTCTATCTAGGGTGGGTGCTTAGTTCTATCCGGGGGGGGGGGGTGCTTAGTTCTATCCGGGGGGGGGGCTTAGTTCTATCCAGGGAGGGTGCTTAGTTCTATCCAGGGGGGGGGGGGGTGCTTAGTTCTATCCAGGGGGGCTTAGTTCTATCCAGGGGGGGCTTAGTTCTATCCAGGGGGGTGCTTAGTTCTATCCAGGGGGGTGCTTAGTTCTAGCCGGGGGTGCTTAGTTCTATCCAGGGGGGCTTAGTTCTATCCAGGGGGGGTGCTTAGTTCTATCCAGGGGGGGTGCTTAGTTCTATCCAGGTGGGGGTGCTTAGTTCTATCCACTTAATCTCGATAAAGAGTATTATCCCAGTCTGGGGAGTTTTGGTTCTCATCTAATCTGTATTTACAATATTTTTATGTTATTCGTAGACGACAATAGTGATCCTATTTAAGGACTAAACCAACATATCTCTACACACACACACACACACACACACACACACACACACACATATATATATATATATATATATATATATATATATATATATATATATATGTTGATTATACGTAAAGTATCGTACTCCTCATAGTTGAATTGCTTCAGGTGGTGGGGGGAAGGGGTTGTCTGAGTGACCTAGGAGCTCAGACAGGATGTAGTTAAAGTAGAAGAGATGATAATCAGTTGATCAGCTTGATTACTTTGTTATCGTCACCTACAACTTGTATGGCCTATGTAATTATTTTACAGTGGAATTTTGTATTTCGGCGCAACGTCGTAACATGACATCATTTAGAAATTCTAACAAGAATGCATTACACTTCCTCCTCGACATTTCTTTACACGAGAGCGAACACTTTTATCCATACCGAATAGCCCCGAAGATTTCCGTAAGACAAACATGTGGTAGGTTAACTCTAACACGTGTTTTTCTGTTCACTTGGTGGTTATTTAAAGGTTACGTTGCAATCATTTTTAAATGCAAATAAATATATTTATTTAGAAACATCGCATATTTGATAAAATAATTCGATAACGTATGACTTCATACAAGTTTTTATCGCTCATAGGTTATGTTACTTTCTCTGTTGTACGTTAATAGTAGGTGATATTATATTACTTTCTGACGCGTTAACGGTAAATGTAAGTATTATACTGGCTTAATACTTATTCAAGCTATATTTATAAAGGTAACTTACTTGGATCCATCTTACTTTAAGTTGAACTTCCTTCTCGCTTTCATCACAGTTTTATTGCTGCTGTTAACAGTCTACAAGACACTGCAACTGGCCCCACCACAGATCGGAAAAACTTGTGTAAATTAACGTTTCCACTGGATACAACCACAATCGCTATGATTTTAAGATGTATTGGTAAAAAGGCTTATCTGAAAACCTTAAAGTATAAGTAACTACTATTCTTACAATAACCAGTAAAGGATAATGTATGCCCTGTTCGTTGACATATATATTCCCGCTATACATATTTCCGATTATCCAACCTGTAGTCCGGATAACCGGATAATCGTTATCTTCATGAATATCTTTGCTCTGTACCGTCGGCGCTAGCGTGAACCGATTCAGAATGCATTATTTCCCAAGACGCAGAAGTGGTAAAACGAGTCGAGTCGAAGCTTCGCCCACATCTGCATCGGAATCGCGATTGGCTAATAAATCGTGCGGCCGTTTATTTTATGGTCGGGATATATATCTTCGGGGAACTTGTTAAATCCTAATAAAATAGAAAGTTACTCCTATCTTACAACTTGCGATACATTTACACGAGTTCACGGCACCTATCCGGCGTCCTATGCTTTCCTCATGTGTGTATATATATATATATAATGGGTGGCGTAGGAGCGCGCGCGTACGGTCACTGTGCTTTACGGTTGCAGTGCGGTGTTTCGGCGCTCGGATTTGCGTGTTAGTACGTATTAAGGAAGTAATTGAACGGATGTTAAAATATTTCTGTTTAATTGTTGCAAGTAGTGGTGAAGCCGTGCGTCGCATTTTTGTACTAATCCAATTCCCGGATGCGTTTAATGTGACCAATCTTTGCTAACTGTTCCTTTAGCAAAGTAAAACCTATTAGTTTACGTTTTCTGTTTGAAACTGAATGTTTTTACAACGGATAGTAGGCCTACAGTCCTTCGATGGGTTTTGATTTTTAACAGTCGGCAATCCTGTATTTGTTTATAATGCTAGTTTATTTAGGCCTATATCGTTTTAAAGTTTTATTGAAGATATTTACTGCTGTGTGATTTTGTCATTATTTTTTATATTTATCGTGTTGTTTTATTCAATTAATTTCCAACTACTTTTTGGATATGCTTTTGTGTTTGTATTTATACAATATCGACGTTTTGCTGAAGTAAATTACAGATCTAAGTACATGGGAAACGAATTACAGAATTATTAAAGCTATTATTTATAACGTACTTAATATTGTCCAGTGAAACATTGATTCCGACGGAAAATGGAATTTGACATATCGATAGTCGTGATCGATGTTAGTATCGAAGAGAACTTCTTACTTTACATTCTTGCATAGAACGGTCTCGTTTGGTTTGAGAACTATTAGGCCTACCAAGTAACGATGCATTTAGTAGAGGATTCGTTGGAAGATGCCTCCTGGATCCGGTAAAGCCTCTATAAAGGCAACAAGAATCCAGTCCATGTCGTATCGCGAGAGTAATCTAGCCAAGTCGTTATTCCTACAATGCATTAAATACTCGAGTAAAAATGCCAGGCACGATAAGATCTTGGACAAATTAGCGCCGCCGGGCGAAGCCGGAGAATAAGATGTCCAAGTTTATCTGGGCAGCCCTGCCTGGGGGCGCAGGTAGTAGGTAACCCCTCGCACCTGCTCGCACCCTCTCGCCGATACAAAGCTTGGCCACACCTTAAGCCCTAAAGTGTCCATGCCTCACAATATTTTATAACTAATATTAAGTTCCTTCTATTAGTTCACTCTCTCCTTATAAATCTTGTTCAAATTTTCAACTGTTAGTAAAATACTTTTTATTTATCCACTCAAGTTCAAATACAGTTTTTTCAAATAATAATTCATTCAAAATAGTTAAATTTAACTAAACGATTTTAGTTTTATAAGGGAGAAAAACATTTCACAAAAGGGGCAAAGTATGCAATATAGTTATTTCGTCCCATTTCGCTTAGAATTAGTGATAAAACATATGATTTCATAAAACAGTTGATTTTATGTTATAGGCGGTAGAACAGCTGTTTTAACGCTCAGGTTATGTTACTCTATTTATATTAATTGTAATTATTTATTAAAAAAAAATAAAATAATTTTGTCTTTTTGGCCTAAGTTTGAATTGACTTTAGGGGGCCAGACTGACACCCGAAGCCCCCAAACACCGTGACATCAGGTTCGAGACGTCCACGGGATTAGAAGTGGTTCCTCATATAGATTATGTGGTAAAATAGCAGTTTTAACGCATACGTTATGTTAATTTATTTATATTAACTGTAATTATTTCATAAAAAATAAATAAAGTAACACTTTTCATTGTTGAGTAGAAATTGATTTTAATTTTTTGTTTGCTTATATTGTTTGAATACAGCAACATCTAATCACGCGTATATATAAACATTCTCTAAACACAATGTGTTATAGTTACTATGCTGTTTGCTTATATTGTTTGAATACAGCAACATCTAATCACGCGTATATATAAACATTCTCTAAACACAATGTGTTATAGTTACTATGCTGTTTGCTTATATTGTTTGAATACAGCAACATCTAATCACGCGTATATATAAACATTCTCTAAACACAATGTGTTATAGTTACTATGCTGTTTGTTTATATTGTTTGAATACAGCAACATCTAATCACGCGTATATATAAACATTCTCTAAACACAATGTGTTATAGTTACTATGCTGTTTGCTTATATTGTTTGAATACAGCAACATCTAATCACGCGTATATATAAACATTCTCTAAACACAATGTGTTATAGTTACTATGCTGTTTGTTTATATTGTTTGAATACAGCAACATCTAATCACGCGTATATATAAACATTCTCTAAACACAATGTGTTATAGTTACTATGCTGTTTGCTTATATTGTTTGAATACAGCAACATCTAATCACGCGTATATATAAACATTCTCTAAACACAATGTGTTATAGTTACTATGCTGTTTGTTTATATTGTTTGAATACAGCAACATCTAATCACGCGTATATATAAACATTCTCTAAACACAATGTGTTATAGTTACTATGCTGTTTGTTTATATTGTTTGAATACAGCAACATCTAATCACGCGTATATATAAACATTCTCTAAACACAATGTGTTATAGTTACTATGCTGTTTGCTTATATTGTTTGAATACAGCAACATCTAATCACGCGTATATATAAACATTCTCTAAACACAATGTGTTATAGTTACTATGCTGTTTGTTTATATTGTTTGAATACAGCAACATCTAATCACGCGTATATATAAACATTCTCTAAACACAATGTGTTATAGTTACTATGCTGTTTGCTTATATTGTTTGAATACAGCAACATCTAATCACGCGTATATATAAACATTCTCTAAACACAATGTGTTATAGTTACTATGCTGTTTGTTTATATTGTTTGAATACAGCAACATCTAATCACGCGTATATATAAACATTCTCTAAACACAATGTGTTATAGTTACTATGCTGTTTGCTTATATTGTTTGAATACAGCAACATCTAATCACGCGTATATATAAACATTCTCTAAACACAATGTGTTATAGTTACTATGCTGTTTGCTTATATTGTTTGAATACAGCAACATCTAATCACGCGTATATATAAACATTCTCTAAACACAATGTGTTATAGTTACTATGCTGTTTGCTTATATTGTTTGAATACAGCAACATCTAATCACGCGTATATATAAACATTCTCTAAACACAATGTGTTATAGTTACTATGCTGTTTGCTTATATTGTTTGAATACAGCAACATCTAATCACGCGTATATATAAACATTCTCTAAACACAATGTGTTATAGTTACTATGCTGTTTGCTTATATTGTTTGAATACAGCAACATCTAATCACGCGTATATATAAACATTCTCTAAACACAATGTGTTATAGTTACTATGCTGTTTGCTTATATTGTTTGAATACAGCAACATCTAATCACGCGTATATATAAACATTCTCTAAACACAATGTGTTATAGTTACTATGCTGTTTGCTTATATTGTTTGAATACAGCAACATCTAATCACGCGTATATATAAACATTCTCTAAACACAATGTGTTATAGTTACTATGCTGTTTGCTTATATTGTTTGAATACAGCAACATCTAATCACGCGTATATATAAACATTCTCTAAACACAATGTGTTATAGTTACTATGCTGTTTGCTTATATTGTTTGAATACAGCAACATCTAATCACGCGTATATATAAACATTCTCTAAACACAATGTGTTATAGTTACTATGCTGTTTGCTTATATTGTTTGAATACAGCAACATCTAATCACGCGTATATATAAACATTCTCTAAACACAATGTGTTATAGTTACTATGCTGTTTGCTTATATTGTTTGAATACAGCAACATCTAATCACGCGTATATATAAACATTCTCTAAACACAATGTGTTATAGTTACTATGCTGTTTGCTTATATTGTTTGAATACAGCAACATCTAATCACGCGTATATATAAACATTCTCTAAACACAATGTGTTATAGTTACTATGCTGTTTGCTTATATTGTTTGAATACAGCAACATCTAATCACGCGTATATATAAACATTCTCTAAACACAATGTGTTATAGTTACTATGCTGTTTGCTTATATTGTTTGAATACAGCAACATCTAATCACGCGTATATATAAACATTCTCTAAACACAATGTGTTATAGTTACTATGCTGTTTGCTTATATTGTTTGAATACAGCAACATCTAATCACGCGTATATATAAACATTCTCTAAACACAATGTGTTATAGTTACTATGCTGTTTGCTTATATTGTTTGAATACAGCAACATCTAATCACGCGTATATATAAACATTCTCTAAACACAATGTGTTATAGTTACTATGCTGTTTGCTTATATTGTTTGAATACAGCAACATCTAATCACGCGTATATATAAACATTCTCTAAACACAATGTGTTATAGTTACTATGCTGTTTGCTTATATTGTTTGAATACAGCAACATCTAATCACGCGTATATATAAACATTCTCTAAACACAATGTGTTATAGTTACTATGCTGTTTGCTTATATTGTTTGAATACAGCAACATCTAATCACGCGTATATATAAACATTCTCTAAACACAATGTGTTATAGTTACTATGCTGTTTGCTTATATTGTTTGAATACAGCAACATCTAATCACGCGTATATATAAACATTCTCTAAACACAATGTGTTATAGTTACTATGCTGTTTGCTTATATTGTTTGAATACAGCAACATCTAATCACGCGTATATATAAACATTCTCTAAACACAATGTGTTATAGTTACTATGCTGTTTGCTTATATTGTTTGAATACAGCAACATCTAATCACGCGTATATATAAACATTCTCTAAACACAATGTGTTATAGTTACTATGCTGTTTGCTTATATTGTTTGAATACAGCAACATCTAATCACGCGTATATATAAACATTCTCTAAACACAATGTGTTATAGTTACTATGCTGTTTGCTTATATTGTTTGAATACAGCAACATCTAATCACGCGTATATATAAACATTCTCTAAACACAATGTGTTATAGTTACTATGCTGTTTGCTTATATTGTTTGAATACAGCAACATCTAATCACGCGTATATATAAACATTCTCTAAACACAATGTGTTATAGTTACTATGCTGTTTGCTTATATTGTTTGAATACAGCAACATCTAATCACGCGTATATATAAACATTCTCTAAACACAATGTGTTATAGTTACTATGCTGTTTGCTTATATTGTTTGAATACAGCAACATCTAATCACGCGTATATATAAACATTCTCTAAACACAATGTGTTATAGTTACTATGCTGTTTGCTTATATTGTTTGAATACAGCAACATCTAATCACGCGTATATATAAACATTCTCTAAACACAATGTGTTATAGTTACTATGCTGTTTGTTTATATTGTTTGAATACAGCAACATCTAATCACGCGTATATATAAACATTCTCTAAATACAATAATGTGTTATAGTTCTGTTGCGCTATTTACACTTTACGTATCGCGTTTCGGGGCATCTTCATCTAAGAAAGCGTCAATAATAAAAAAGGCAAATAGAGAAGGCACGGACACAATAATATCACCTACCCTCATCCATTCCTGACGCTTCGCCATAACACTTACTCCTTTAGCAATTATCGTCTCTTATGTCTGGCCTTTGTGTCAACGTGTAACCAGTAGCGGACAACACGCGGACGGTTTCACACGAGAAAAAGTTTTCCAATGCAACAATCGCATTCCTTATGAATGATTAAGCAAGGATTATAGACAAAGCTCTGCGCAACCTTGCCAGGCTCATTTAGTCGACTTCCAGCGCTCGCTTGCAACGAAGGGCGAGAGTTTGTCGCCATTTTGTGGATCGCAAAGTGTTTTAAGGCACAGTTTATTTAGCGTTGAAACACAAGTACGATCTCTAAAAGTGTGGTTTCCTGTATTAAGTAGGTGTGGCTTGAGAATGGGTGGTAGGGCTGAAGTAGGGATCGTACAAAACCTCCTGGTAGGTGGGAAAATGAAACCGCCATGGTAGGATCACTTGAGGGATAAGAATATGCCAACGATGGATGGGCCTTGTGTTTTGGACTAACCCTCAATAAATCTATTTTGGATTTATTCTTTCCCGCGTTGTTGGACGCGTTTGCATTGTCTTGCATATCTTCCGACCGAATACTACTGTAGGTCCTTGGCATGAGTTGGAGTTGCTATATTGGGCTGGGCTGGTACTGTAAGGAACTGTTGGTAGGAACTGAGTTGTGTAGGTGGTATTTGGAGAGCGGGCGTTTCTGATCGAGCCTAAGCCATCTTCATTAAAGTTATTCAGCTTGGAGGAGTTCTTTGGTCCATCATCAGAACCACCTTTATTGCACATATACAATGAATCATTCCACCTAACAATGTATAGCTATTAGATGCTTCCATATGACCCAGAAACACTAGTCAGGACGAAGCGTCCTCCTTCCGTCAGTCTATGCTCCCCTTCACACGGTAAGGACGTTACCCAGCGATGCTGAGGGCAGTAGGCATGCCGCTTCAGGAGGGGCGCAAGAGGATCATGTCACATATAGACAGGTTGTGCAGGGAAGAATGGAATGCAACCTTGGGGTGTAACAAATCCAAGGTACTGTGGTGTTACACAGGAGATTTGTGGGGCAAAGAATTACTCTCCCTAAGTAGAGCTCCTAAGTAGACCTCAACTCAAGAGTTACTGTAGAGCTGGTCACAGGTCATGGGAATCTGAGGGGGTTCCAATACAAAATTGGAAAATCTAGGTCTCCTGTGTGCAAGAGATGCTACGAGGACCAAGAGGAAAGCCCAATTCACGTGCTCCGTGAGTGCCCTGTTTTGGGAGCTGCAAGGAAAAAGGGGTTTGTCTGGCAGGTATATACACCAGAGGATATCAGAAGATTTGACATCAGGTGGGTACTTGATTTCTGCAAAGAAGTAGATATCCACTAAGCTAGTCCTGTGATAGGGATGGGAAGAGAGTACAAAGGCTGCAGCTGCGTGCCCTACACCGATAAGGTCCCTCCGAGTTTTATTAATAATTAATAATAAAATAATACACAGCTATCTCCAAGCTACACACAGCTACAATACTTTGGATCATTACGTCCTTTCCAAGACAATCCTACCTTACTTATCTTCCCTCTTACAATGGCCTATAACTTACAACCTTGTGTACATTTAGAATTATGTTCCACAGTTTTATAGCTGTTATAAAGCATGTGCTTCATATTACTGTGTCCTGGGGCCACGGCCACTCCTCGATGTCTGGCTGGAAGAGGTTGGTGAAGCTGGCAGCCCTGAATCACTGCAGTTCCCCGTCGGCCGGGGATCTTGTGGGTGCCGGCAATCAGGGCCGCGCGCGACTGTTGCCGTGATACATTGGTTAAGTAACTAGCAACTTCCTGTTTAGCCGCCTATATCGCACCGTCGCAGGATATTGCTCGTTTGCTGCGCGCTCAAAGTCGGCCCTTTAGTTGTTCGACTTGATGTCACCGAGTTTAGATTCAAACAATCATTTTCAAAGGTAGGCCTAAACTACGACCTGAAACTATAGAGCTACTAAAATAGTCATATTGTTTATCAATTCCTTCTATTAGTTAGTTGTCATTCTCCTTATATATATATATATATATATATATATATATATATATATATATATATATATATATATATATAAATATCGCAATATGTTTTCTTGTGTATTAATAAAGAACAAAAGTCAAAATACAAATACAAGAATTGAAAATATATGAAATATATATATATATTGAAATATATATTGAAATATATATATATATTGAAATATATGGAATTGAAAATTCAAATATAATTCTTGTATTTGTATTTTGACTTTTGTTCTTTATATATATATATATATATATAGGCCTATATATATATATATATATATATATATATATATATATATATATATATATTCAGATTTGCAATTGGTCATAAAATACGTTTTTATTCATCCAATCAAGATGAAATACATGTTTAAAACTTGCAGAGGATAAAAGTTAATACAGTTTTTAAAATATTGGTTCATTTATTAAATTTAAAATGTAATTATTTTAGCTTTATATGGGACACAAATTTTTCACAAACGAGGCAAAGTATGCAATATAGTTATTTCGTGCCATTTTGCTTAAAATAAGTAATAATATATGATTCTATAAAACAGCTGATTTTAAGCTATAGGTTGTGTGGTAGAACAGCTGTTTTATAACGCATAGGTTATGTTACTTTATTTGTATTAATTGTAATTATTTAATAAAAAGTAACTAAACTCAACTTTTTATTTGTTGACCAGGGTAGGAATTGACTTAAATATTTTTTTTATAATACTTTTTCAGTTGAAATAGAATATAACTGTAACTGCTTCATAACTATAGGTTTTTTTTGTTACTGTATCAAAGTGAGAACGGTTTTACGAAATAAACTACATTTAAATATTGATGGTGAAATGATTATGTATGTGCTTGTACTGTGTTAATTAGGTACAGTATTAAGAAATAAATATATAATAGAAATTGACCTAAAACATTACTACCAACAAAGTAATACCAATTTACTGTAGGGGCCCTGCCCGACGATATACTTAGTACGAAGAAGCCGCGGGTTAAGCAAGCACTGGTTTATAATGTTTCTGATGTTTTGATCCCACTGCCCTGAGGTGACACATTTTTGTAAGTCCTTTTTTAGTTCTTACTCAATCCTTCAATATAATTTCCTCGTCACTGCAATGCTAGCTTCCAAAAGTGGACCAAGAGGTGGCAGTATTGCAAGTTAAGAATGAATTAAATTAGAAAAACGTTTTGGGGGTATTGAAACCAAAAGTTATACATTGGGCTCTCACAACTACGTCTTGTGTCTAGGTCCTTGTGTAGTACGCACGGTCAAGTGAATCGAGAAGGGAATTATTATTTTTAGAGAGTGAATCTTTGAAAAAGTTCGCTTAGAAGAATCCACATTCTTAGGTTCGGGATTCTTTCAACAACAAAAGTGAGTTTCGGTTTTATCCTTTAAAAAAAAAAGACGAAAAGTGGTAAAAATAGAATTTAGAAACTAAAACCTAACAATTGTAAACAGAATTAAAGGCAAGAGTGGAAGAAGGATTCCTCTGGTGCTGTGAATTCCTTTGTCCTAAACCCCGTTATACTTAGCCTTATTGTTTAACGAGCCGCGTGTGCATGGTTAAACCCAACCTAGCCCTGGACGTTCTTAGAAGTATATTTTAGGAATCCTTGAACCCTGCGCCACAATAAAAGTTTTGTTTCTACATTCGTCCATAGTACTTCCTTTATGGCCAAGCGGTGTTTAAGGTGGTGACGTCATAGGGAGTGGCGAATTCTTTGGTCCTGATTGTTCTTTGGCCGGTATGTTTGTCCGATGCTGGTGACGTTGCTTGATTGGCCGAAGGAAGAATTATAGGAACCTAACACGGGTAACAAGTCCGGCAGTCAGTACACGCTGAACTTTGGTTTATTCCGAAAGAACGGACAATATTCGGATAACTGGAAGTAAATTAGTTCTAAGATGCACGTGTGTATTGCGTGCGTGCATGCGTACTTGTAAGGGAAAAATTTATATTCAACTGTAGTAAAAAATAGGCGTACTGCTCTGCTTTATAAAGACACTTTTAGTCTATACAGTGTGCGCGTGCGCGAGCTGGTTTAGAGCGAGGTGTGCTTACATTTTTTCAAGTTTTAACCAGTATTTATGTTTTGGAACATTAATTATCACTTTGGTTTTGTTTAGAATGTATTTTCAAGTAGCTGCATGGAAACATTTAAGTTGGCCAAGTCTTTGCCAAGTATATATTCCAGTACATTTTTCTGCGTTTCTTAACATTAACAAAAAAAAAAAAAAAACTCACCTATGCTATCGATATAAGTTGTAATATTTAATTTCGGAAACGACCATTTCTCACTAGACATTTGACTACTATACAAATATATAATGGCTGTTTTTAAAATTTTTATTGTTATTCTATTTAAAATGTTAATTTTCCTTTGTTGACACATTTCAGAATAAATCCATTTTCAAATCTTAAATACTACTCTTTATTAGGTTTTGAAAATGGAGTCGTTCCGAAACGCGTCAACAAAGGAAAATATAGTAATATTAGAAATGACAGAAAAATGTACTTGAATATACACAAATATTCATTTCTATTTATTAGAAATATATTGTGGTTGGATTTAATAATAAATACACAAAAACCTCTTAACCACAAACCTTCTTTATTTTACCCTTATGTACATTTCAGTTACCAAGTAACCATCCTCAGAGGGATAACATACAAAGACTCAGATGTATGTGAGTAAGACTCATACAAAGAGTCTGAATGTTATCCCTCTGAGGATGGCTACTTGGTAACTGAAATGTACATAAGGGTAAAATAAAAAAAGTTTGTTGTTAAGAGTTTTTTGTGTATTTATTAACAAATATTCATAACGGAAGTAAAGATGAGTAAATTAAGAATTTATTTGCCAAGTGTTACAAAAAAGGCAGTGTCTGTTTGCCCCAATCGTATTTTTAATTCTGTTGGGCCAAATTGTTGCGCGACAGTGACGAGTGTAAAGTTGCGTAACTGAGCGCCCGAACTGGGTTAAGCCGGGGATGTGTTACATTCAGCGAGTTCATGATGTCCGCGAGGGACTGACCAGAGGTGAAAGTATCTCTCCCAACCCTCGCCGTTCCCACAGATCCGATCTGACGGTAACGGGACAGACACACGACCTGAGCGCTTGACAACGATTGTCTGAGTGAAAGCAAATAATGGAAAATTGTCCAGTTAGTCTCGCCCAAATCATATCGCGGGTTTTTTGTTTTGTCAGTAGCTGGGCCTAACTTCTCCGGCTAAGTAGGTATGTTTTTACACGTGTCACTTTATTTAGGAAGGAGTTTTAAAATTCCAAGAGGAAATTCCGAATTTTTAAAACACTATCAACAGTCTATTGCCTCACGCAGGCATTATTTATCTGTAGTTATCGCCGAACCAATCACCGTCGATCTTGCAAAGTAACATCTGGTCATGTAGAAAGTCCAAACAACACGCAAACAAGTTAAACTTTGTGCTGACCCCAAAAGTTCAGCTATTTTCAAAATAACGTCAATCTTCAGCACACAGACACAAACCATAAAATCAAGTGCGTGTGTATGCGCCCGCGCGGATGTGTGCGTGTTGCATAAGTGTGTATTACGTAAGTAATTTAAAATTGATCGTGTAGCTTGTTAGGCATTATAGATTGAGTATGGACCATATCGCCGAATACTCCAAGATAAGAACAGATTGGTTGCGTCCGTACGAAGATGTCATCCGTCATTCCGGTGGTTCTTGCTGGAGGCACGCGAAAATCCGTCACTCTGAAATACTGTAAACTCATCAGGCGGTCGGCGTGGGCTTCTAAGTGGGCGAACCCGCAGACAGAAGTCAAATTGCGAACACTGTGATCGGGCAGCTGAGATATCGCTTGTATTTTGGAAGAGGGGGGGGCTCATGAAATGCGCCCAATAAGTTGCGATCGGGTCTAATTAGAGCGACCGACTAGCGGGGAAAGTTGCCGTCAACTTGTCCGGTAATTAGGTTCGCCTAAAGAAGTGCTTACATGCGCGCGCGCGGGTTTTACAACGCGTAATGGCGGGATTTGCGTAACGATGTTTCCCTGATTGGCGAGATTTGTTGCAGCCAACAGTCTTGAATAATCAGCTATACGGATCGGTCACTTAACCCTTATTGAACTGGTGGGTGAAATGACGCAAGGGACTTTTTGTTTTTGTGATGTAGTTGTGGACAACCTGCTGTCACCTTTTTGTTGTATTCTGTCTTTGGTCTGATATGGGATATAAGATTTTTTGGGTACCATGGGTAAAAAACGTAAGAGAATTTTTGTTTTTGTGCTTTAATGGGGGACAACCTGCAGACACCATTTTGTTGTATTTATCTCTTGGGTCTGTTATGACCAAAGAATGTTTTGGTCCCATGAGTGAAATAGCACAGGGAGATTTTTGTTTTTGTGTTGTAGGTCTGGACAGCCTGCTGTAACATTTTAATTATATTTTTCTCTTTGATCAGTTTTGTGATGTAACAATTGTGTATTTTTGTCTTATACGTATAATAACACAAGAGAATTTTTGTTTCTGTGCTGTAACGGTGGAAAACCTGCAGACACATTTTTATTATCTTTCAATCTGTTTTCTGCGGCATAATCTAAAACAAAGTTTTCAAGAGAAAATATATATTAAAGTAGTTTTTAGATTAAATATAATTGCAAAATTACTTAATTGTTATGTAGTCAGTTTTAAATAACATGGGGAAAATAATACAACTCTTAGGAAACCCCTCAAAAATGTTTAAAAAAACTTGCAGCCAAACATATTTAACCTTACTTTCAGGCCACGCGAAACTTAGATTTCGTACAAACCTAGCCCTATTAGTACGTTTTAGCTACAGAGAACCCGGGGTTAGGTTAGAGCGGAGCAAAGCCTCCTTATTTGGAGTGGGGTGCAATAACTTTACCAAAATATAGGCACTTCACTTGTTCACGGCAGACCTGCGTTACTAAACTATATTATTATTTTATAAAACATTCTCATAAACCAGCTATTTAGTAGATTGTTTTATGTAATTAATTTTTGCGGAGTTTCCACACCGCTATGTATTAAAAAAATTGTAATATTCAAATTTGAAAAGCTATATGAAACAAAACAAAAATATCTCAAATGTCTCTCGGACGATACGCATAGGTTTTGTACCTCAAACGTGGAAAAACATTTCATAGGTAGTAAAATATAAATACTTGGCTTAGGCGTCAAGATAATTTATTTAATAAATCACACGCAATGCCACAGTAAATACATTTACAGTCATCTTCAATTTTAAGTATTATAAATTACAAATAAATAATTTGTAATTTGCATTGTGCATGTATTCTCACTGGA
This sequence comes from Prosapia bicincta, assembly GCA_036971475.1. NCBI lineage: Eukaryota > Metazoa > Arthropoda > Insecta > Hemiptera > Cercopidae > Prosapia > Prosapia bicincta. The sequence continues at coordinate 330,810,628 of JBAIZL010000001.1, read as the reverse complement.
AATGACATTGTCATTGAAACGCGACTGAACAAATTATTTTGTGAGATTGTGAATGTGTTTTTTTACATATTCTGGAAATATGTTATTGTTACATAGTACTTGAATTTGTTCTGTTGTTATGTATTAAAATTCTGATTACATTTTTTGTTGTTACACTTTGTTGCAGGTTTCGTGTCATGTTCGCCCAGTCCGTGTTTAAATGGCGGAGCCTGTATATCCTCGCCTAGGGTGGAGTCTTATTGCAAGTAAGTGTTTACATAAGTTGAGCATTAGTATTGTACAAAAGCGCGGAGCTGGTGCGGAATTTAGGTCTGCTAAATACTTTATTCTTGCCTTGTTACATTAAGTGTGGGGGATGACGATGTCAGGGACTTGTTTTAGTAATGCCCGTCACTGAGCCTTCGTCACCATAGCAACCAGCAGTAGTTGCCAGGACCCTGGCGAAGAGCTGATTGTTGGTTGGCTAGTGACGTCAGTTTGATTTGTCCGTCCAACCCTACACTACTAACTGTAGACACTATTAGTTTTAATGTAATTTTTATTTGAATTTTCATTGTAGTTTATAGAGATGGGCTTTTGTTTACATTTCATGCATGCATGTGTATATATATTAAATATGGTGAAATGTTTTCTTGTAATATAGTTAATAAATTAAAAATATTTCAAAAACAAGAATACTTTTATTGCATATATTATTCAAAGCTTTTCGCCGATAAAACAATAAAAATAATTATCTAACCTAAAAATGTTATAAAAGGTTAGATATATAATAATATATATAATAATATATGCAATAAAAGTATTCTTGTTTTTGAAATATTTTAAATTTATTATTATTATATATATATATATATATATATATATATATATATATATATATATATACACGAATAGTTATACGTAATGACAAAAATAAATAAAAACATTAGGTTGTCTCAGTATGGCGCCAACATAAGAGAAAACGTTTATATAGTCTATCCATTTTGGGAAGGCGGGTAAAAGATTAAGTCACCGCCCGAGCTCCCAACAATAGCTTGGGTCAGGCCCTCGGCGGCCGGCCGCCCGCGCTAATGAGGCGTAAAAATCACTCCACTCCAAAATATTATCACATAAAAGTAAGCGTATTTTTTAATTTTTTATTACAGTTTTGATGTCTACGTGTGATTTCATGAAAAACTAGTCCAAACACGACGGAGTTATGTCAATTAGTAAAATTAGTGGTTACAAAAAATTGTAGTGAGTACAATTTTACTAATTGACATAACTCCGTCGTGTTTGGACTAGTTTTTCATGAAATCACACGTAGACATCAAAACTGTAATAAAAAATTAAAAAATACGCTTACTTTTATGTGATAATATTTTGGAGTGGAGTGCTTTTTACGCCTCATTAGCGCGGGCGGCCGGCCGCCGAGCGCCTGACCCAAGCTATTGTTGGGAGCTCGGGCGGTGACTTAATCTTTTACCCGCCTTCCCAAAATGGATAGACTATAGTCACGTCTACAGAAACTTAAAATTGAGAAAAACATAATTTTGCTTAATGAGAAATTACCTAAACATTTAATATCAGGCGCGCCTAAGAATGTTTTAAAAAATTGGATTAAAAACACATTTAATTGGATTAAAATACGTTATGTTGAATTATTTGAATAGAGATTTATCAAAAATTAAATAAATAATATATTTATTAACTGATCAGAACTATTTAATGATAACCTTCTTCCTTAACTATGTTCATTAAATAAAGTAATTAAACATACGTGTAAAACAGCTGTTCTACAACATAACCTATAACACAAAATCAGCTGTTGCATGAAATCATATATTATCAATTAAATCACTTTGAGGTGACTCATAGAGTAACCTAAGCGACATTACACTGACGCGAAATTGTATGTTTATGGCCAGCCAATAAGTTTTTGTAGGCATCGTTATAGAAGTTTTCACTTTAAAAATAGGCTACATAGCCTAAATAATTTGGATGCGTTATTGCAATAGTAAGAAATAATTTCAGTCGTCTGTCCTACAACTGCCTATTTAAAAAAAATATAATTAATTATTTTTTAATTAAAATGTTTAATGGCCGAGGCCACTACAACCTAAGCTACATCGTCATAGTACTTTAAGACGTCATAGTACAATAGAATCGATACTTATAGGCCTACTATTCTATTATTGTTATGTTATAGTTCATTCCATAGAATGTTGTTAATGTAACTCCTAATGGATGTTACAAAATTTACTGAATTAATATTTTATTTAACGAATTTAATTAAAATCTATTTTTAAAAAGTGCTAAGTTCTTAAGTTTTAATTTAAAAAATTGTAATCACAATATATCACACTATTATCGAGTTATTTATAGTAAGATATATTAAATTTAAATTAATATATTTATTAAGTGTTTAAAAAATATTAAATAATAACTATTTAATCATTAAACGGCAATAACCCTTGCTGCGAATATTTAAACGTTTGTAACCTTGTAATGATGGTAACGGTTAGCGAAATGTACATCAATGTTGTAAAATATTTGTAACAAGAGTTATTGTTTAGTTATTATAGGCCTAATTATGCTACTGTGCTCTCTACAGGTTTTTTTAATAACATTTTTAATTAATAAAGTAACATAACCAATGCTTTAAAACAGCTGTTCTATAACATGAAATCATCTAATTCCAGGTAAAATAGCTATGTACATCGGATATATACAACTATGTACATGTGTTACAGCGTGACGCCAACTGAAAGATTCCCCCCGTGCAATTGCCGGGGGGGGGGATTGAAGTAATCCAAGTACGAGTATTTCTTTGCCGTAAATGCAACAAACTAGCAACGCGTTGGCCAGGTAGCTTCGCCAACTGCCGACGCAGCGTTCCGTACAGTGAACATACGCAGGCTGAGTGAAGGGACTACCTTTGCGGAACGTGGGAAAACTAACTGGGCCGCACTTGGCGCACTTTCCAAGCCCAGAGCGGCCGTAATTGTGTTTAATGGCAGATGCGTCGAACGACGTAAGGGTGGTTGCGAGGGGTGAAGGGTTAGTGCCATGCGTCGTTTGTACGGTACGAGCACCGGAGCTAAGACAGTTCGAGTATAGGTTGGATTTTCATTTAGGTTTTATACAACGTGTGATGGCATCAGATTTTGTATGCAATGTTAAAACTACACTATTCTCTGTTTGAAATGAAGAATGGCAAAATGTAAATAGAAACAAGCTGAGGGCCATCAAAAATACCGTCCGACCATGGAGGTCATCTGTTCGTTCGAATCGTAGGGAGGAGGTGGTGGTCACTCGACTTCGCATCGGCCACTCTTTGTTGACGCATGGATGGTTGATGCGACACGAGGATCCACCACTATGTCAGTTTTGTAGAAGTAATATTACAATCAAGCATATCCGGCTTGATTGTGAGGAGTTGAGCGATTTGTATATACGTTACAAGCTTCGAGGTAGTTTAAAGGTGGTTTTAAGGGACGATGTCACGGCTATCGACCGTGTCCTCGCTTTCTTACGCCACCTGAATCTATTTAATAATATTTAAATTTTGTATAATTTTAGTTTCTTTAGTTTTACAATTATAGTTACAATTAGTTTTAAACATTTATTTTATTTTATTTTGATTAGTTTTATTTATTTATGTAACATTTATTTTAAAATACCACTTTAGTCAGGCGATGATAACCTTGATAGGTTTTTCGCCTGGAAAAAAATGTAGCAGTTATTATTGACATAAGCTACAAAACTATTGTTTCTTTCTAACTAAAAGGAGTCGCTTGCTCCGGAGGATTTTGATTCTCAACCAACTCCACATAAAGAATTTAGGAGGGAACCTTTTTGCTAGCACATCCACTACCTCCTCGACACCTTCCTTTTCTATTAAGACCATAGACTGCATATATATTTCTTTCTTTGTACGAGCTTCCAGCGTTACGTGACTCCGATGGCGTCCTTAAACTAAAAAGGTCTTCCGCGAGGTAAAGGTGAACAAATATTACGGAAGATTTCCGAAAGCCAAATATAACGCTATCAGCTGTTGTGAACTTGAAGGATATTTGAAGGTTATGTTTAAGAAAGTAGCTTACATTTTCTTATATATGTAAAGATTTACGAAAGCCAATCTTAGCGCCATATTAACGCTATCAGCGGTAGTCCACTTAAAGGATATTTGAAAGGTTATGTTTGAAAGAAGCCTACATTTTTTTATATATTTAAAGATTTATGAAAGCCAATCATAGCGGAAGGTTAACGCTATCAGCTATCGATGTCTACAATGCAAAGCATCAGCCGATGCCCAGGATTTCATCTGCAGAATCTCCTTCATGGCCCCTCACTATTCCCAAGTGTCTCTCACAGGGATCTGTTGTCGGGTAACGGAATCACACTCCAACAAAGTACGCTCCAACGATTTATCTTCCTCATTGCGTACGGGACAGTGACTCGGTTCCAAAAAATCGAATCGTTTAAGCCACATGTTGCAAATTACCGTATGCGCAAAATACTGAAACGGGTGTAAGATTTTATCTTGATATATTTGCATAGTTTTCTTTGCGGTAGTTAGCACCATGTCAACAAAAACTAGCCTCAACGCTGCAACAATCAAAGGACGCCACAGGTGATCTAGAAGGCATCTACAGCTGATCCAGTTTCAGTACTGTTTATTTCGGGGCTTACAAGTTTATAGGTAGATCTGTCTAGCAGCAAAGGTTGAAACTTGTCTTCTGATCCCTTGGTACCAGTTAGGAGGGGTGGAGAGAAGACTCTGGCTGTAGTTGTCATTCTCCATCCTGTGGTCCATCCATCTCCTTTGTACTTTCGTATGTATTTTTGCACCTGATAGAGATGATTTTGTTGGCAGCACAGCTGTCATTATGGAAGCGGTCTTTCTATTTCCCTGAACGTGTATGGTATGTTCCAAAATAAACAGCTGTAGTTGCCTTCTCCATCAGCTGTGGCGACCTTTGTTGTTTTAATGGAGATTTTGTTGTGCCAGGAACCTCCTTTTCGTTCTCAATGGTTCCAGTAAGATGGCGCAACCAGCCACACTGCCTTAGACAACACTGCTTTCCTTCAAGAAACTTTTGGCATACGCTTCTTTTCCCTTACAACAAACTTTCCTACCCAGCCCAATCCCCCTATCTTGACGTCTACGTCTGGGAAATGATGGCGAAAATTTGCCATAATGACCCATCAGCACCATCGTCCAACTACAAGAAAAAAATAGCCATATGTATAACAAGCATGAAACAACCCCTCTTCATCAAAATGATGCAAAACCTTCAAGAATGGTACAAGTGTTGCCCCAAAATTGTACGGAGGTCATATTGAACATGTTTATACTTTTTGTATACGTTATACATTTAGCTTTTTTTACTTGTATGTGTTTGTAAAACTATGTAAATAAAAGGATATAAAACAGTTGTAAGAACAACTGTTTATTTTGGCGCATACGGTATTTTTTATATGAATTACTTGTACGAAGCCTCATATTATTATAACGGTTTTGGGGTTGTTGAGGTTAGGTTATATAAGATTCACAGAGTGTGTTGATACATCGAGGACATAAATGCGGGAGCTGCAGCATATGCATCGCTGAGATAGGCAGACATCTCATGTTCTCTGCATTTTCAGATTTTGTTTGATTGTTGCATTTTTATTTGTTTGACATTTTTTTTATTGCTGAACAAATCAATACGCTGAATAATATTTGTTACCGTCTCAACTTGGCACGGACAGCATCTCCGGCTTGATGATGCTCCTTTAGGATTCGAAACGCGCCTCCTTTTTCTAACAAGACAAGCCACCTTGACAAATGGAGCGAGTATTTGATGATGGAGGTTCGGGAAAAGCGCACAATGAAGGCCGAGGAATTATCGCATTAGGATCGCTCCGTCCACGTTATGTAGATGGCCTTTGTACTGTAAATCTAATTTGAATATCGAGACGGCCGTGGTGTGGAGACTCCTTATGGGAACAGGTTCAGCTTTGTGATTGCTTTTATTGTATTGATTTCGGTTGTAGTTGAATTGGAGGCTCTGTCAAGTTCCTTCGCCTAATGTCTGACGGTAAATAATAAGCCCTGCTGGAATCGTTGATCTGTTCGCTGAGTATCAAATTATCACGTGTTTGTAAAAATGAAGATTTTCCGAAACTCGTTGAAGGTGAAATTTGAATTCTCCGATGAATTAAACCGCCGCGAAAGTAATTAATAATTATTCGTTTAGATTTATTTTAGTACAATCAAAGAAAACCATTGGAAACACGACAATACATGTGTTGCACACTCTCATTTCGCCAAACACGGCATCATCAGGTGGCTTAACTAACACTCTTCAAGTATAAATCACTCTGTCTCTCTCTGAAAATGCTGTTTCGGCGAGATGCTCAAGAAAGGTTTTGTAATTTTCTTTGTTACTAAAGTTTTTTCTTGGTTATATTGCAATTAACGCAGAGTGGTCTGTTTATTACTGCCTTAATTTACACATTAATTAATTAGTCTCATCATTTTTTTTTATTAATCTATTGCAGAGCATTGGAAGTGTTTAAATATGGGGGTAGACAAAAACACCCGGCTAAACCGAACCATGCGTCCAGGAAGACAATGTCAGAATGGAAAGGTTAGCTTGCAAAATCAATGTAATGTATAAAGATATATATTTATGTACTGTATGCACATGTATAGGTGCTTCTTGTATCACCACACATTGCTTTTAAAGTACTTCTCTTGGCGCGCCCAGCATTTTCCCTATTTGAGTGACACTATAGAAATATGGCGGCCCTGTTAGAAGCGTCCATAAACTAAAAACTTATGGTCTTCCGTGAGGTAAAGGTGAACAAATGTTACGGAAGATTTCCGAAAGCCAAACATAACTTAGTGTAACGCTATCAACTGTTGTGTACTTAGAGGATATTTGAAGGTTATGTTTAAGAAAGTAGCCTACATTTTCTTATATATTTGAAGATTTACGAAAGCCATTCATAGCTCCAAGTTAACGCTATCAGCTGTTGTCCACTTAGAGGATATTTGAAGGTTATGTTTAGAAAGTACATTTTCTTTTATATGTGAAGATTTCCGAAAACCAAACATAACGCTAGTTTAACGCTATCAGCTCTTGTCCTCTTAGAGGATATTTGGAAGTTATGTTCAAGAAAGTAGCCTACATTTTCTTATATATGTGAAGATTTACGAAAGCCAATCATATCGCCAGGTTAACGCTATCAGCTGTTGTTCACTTAAAGGATATTTGAAGGTTATGTTTAAGAAAGTAGCCTACATTTTCTTATATATTTGAAGATTTACGAAAGTCAATCATATCGCCAAGTTAACGCTATCAGCTGTTGTCCACTTAGAGGATATTTGAAGGTTATGTTTAGAAAGTACATTTTCTTTTATATGTGAAGATTTCCGAAAACCAAACATAACGCTAGTTTAACGCTATCAGCTCTTGTCCTCTTAGGGGATATTTGGAAGTTATGTTCAAGAAAGTAGCCTACATTTTCTTATATATGTGAAGATTTACGAAAGCCAATCATATCGCCAGGTTAACGCTATCAGCTGTTGTTCACTTAAAGGATATTTGAAGGTTATGTTTAAGAAAGTAGCCTACATTTTCTTATATATTTGAAGATTTACGAAAGTCAATCATATCGCCAAGTTAACGCTATCAGCTGTTGTCCACTTAGAGGATATTTAAAGGTTATTTTTTTATATACTTGTTAATGTATTTGATTAAACCAATGGTAACTTGTGTTATGATTCAACAGCTGTTTCTATAAGTCGAAGGTAACGTTCCTTTCCGTATCGGGGAGAAGTAGTGAGTTGGAATGTGTGCTTTGTTGTGAATAATGCTTACACATTGCCATCACTTAGATAGAACTGACTTCTTCCGGCCTAATGTGGCTAATTTAACCTTGATGCTTGCGATGCTAACTCTTGAAAACCCTTACGCTTAGATTAATTAATTAACCTACTGCATCTCTCTCTTGATATCTATCTGTACGTATCTGATTGTATCCGAATGGTTTGTGTAACATGTTTAGCAGAACACAAGTTTTAAAGGAGTATTTCTTGTGATATCTCTACGGTAAAACCCTTACGCTTAGATTAATTAATTAACCTACTGCATCTCTCTCTTGATATCTATCTGTACGTATCTGATTGTATCCGAATGGTTTGTGTAACATGTTTAGCAGAACACAAGTTTTAAAGGAGTATTTCTTGTGATATCTCTACGGTAAAACCCTTACGCTTAGATTAATTAATTAACCTACTGCATCTCTCTCTTGATATCTATCTGTACGTATCTGATTGTATCCGAATGGTTTGTGTAACATGTTTAGCAGAACACAAGTTTTAAAGGAGTATTTCTTGTGATATCTCTACGGTAAAACCCTTACGCTTAGATTAATTAATTAACCTACTGCATCTCTCTCTTGATATCTATCTGTACGTATCTGATTGTATCCGAATGGTTTGTGTAACATGTTTAGCAGAACACAAGTTTTAAAGGAGTATTTCTTGTGATATCTCTACGGTAAAACCCTTACGCTTAGATTAATTAATTAACCTACTGCATCTCTCTCTTGATATCTATCTGTACGTATCTGATTGTATCCGAATGGTTTGTGTAACATGTTTAGCAGAACACAAGTTTTAAAGGAGTATTTCTTGTGATATCTCTACGGTAAAACCCTTACGCTTAGATTAATTAATTAACCTACTGCATCTCTCTCTTGATATCTATCTGTACGTATCTGATTGTATCCGAATGGTTTGTGTAACATGTTTAGCAGAACACAAGTTTTAAAGGAGTATTTCTTGTGATATCTCTACGGTAAAACCCTTACGCTTAGATTAATTAATTAACCTACTGCATCTCTCTCTTGATATCTATCTGTACGTATCTGATTGTATCCGAATGGTTTGTGTAACATGTTTAGCAGAACACAAGTTTTAAAGGAGTATTTCTTGTGATATCTCTACGGTAAAACCCTTACGCTTAGATTAATTAATTAACCTACTGCATCTCTCTCTTGATATCTATCTGTACGTATCTGATTGTATCCGAATGGTTTGTGTAACATGTTTAGCAGAACACAAGTTTTAAAGGAGTATTTCTTGTGATATCTCTACGGTAAAACCCTTACGCTTAGATTAATTAATTAACCTACTGCATCTCTCTCTTGATATCTATCTGTACGTATCTGATTGTATCCGAATGGTTTGTGTAACATGTTTAGCAGAACACAAGTTTTAAAGGAGTATTTCTTGTGATATCTCTACGGTAAAACCCTTACGCTTAGATTAATTAATTAACCTACTGCATCTCTCTCTTGATATCTATCTGTACGTATCTGATTGTATCCGAATGGTTTGTGTAACATGTTTAGCAGAACACAAGTTTTAAAGGAGTATTTCTTGTGATATCTCTACGGTAAAACCCTTACGCTTAGATTAATTAATTAACCTACTGCATCTCTCTCTTGATATCTATCTGTACGTATCTGATTGTATCCGAATGGTTTGTGTAACATGTTTAGCAGAACACAAGTTTTAAAGGAGTATTTCTTGTGATATCTCTACGGTAAAACCCTTACGCTTAGATTAATTAATTAACCTACTGCATCTCTCTCTTGATATCTATCTGTACGTATCTGATTGTATCCGAATGGTTTGTGTAACATGTTTAGCAGAACACAAGTTTTAAAGGAGTATTTCTTGTGATATCTCTACGGTAAAACCCTTACGCTTAGATTAATTAATTAACCTACTGCATCTCTCTCTTGATATCTATCTGTACGTATCTGATTGTATCCGAATGGTTTGTGTAACATGTTTAGCAGAACACAAGTTTTAAAGGAGTATTTCTTGTGATATCTCTACGGTAAAACCCTTACGCTTAGATTAATTAATTAACCTACTGCATCTCTCTCTTGATATCTATCTGTACGTATCTGATTGTATCCGAATGGTTTGTGTAACATGTTTAGCAGAACACAAGTTTTAAAGGAGTATTTCTTGTGATATCTCTACGGTAAAACCCTTACGCTTAGATTAATTAATTAACCTACTGCATCTCTCTCTTGATATCTATCTGTACGTATCTGATTGTATCCGAATGGTTTGTGTAACATGTTTAGCAGAACACAAGTTTTAAAGGAGTATTTCTTGTGATATCTCTACGGTAAAACCCTTACGCTTAGATTAATTAATTAACCTACTGCATCTCTCTCTTGATATCTATCTGTACGTATCTGATTGTATCCGAATGGTTTGTGTAACATGTTTAGCAGAACACAAGTTTTAAAGGAGTATTTCTTGTGATATCTCTACGGTAAAACCCTTACGCTTAGATTAATTAATTAACCTACTGCATCTCTCTCTTGATATCTATCTGTACGTATCTGATTGTATCCGAATGGTTTGTGTAACATGTTTAGCAGAACACAAGTTTTAAAGGAGTATTTCTTGTGATATCTCTACGGTAAAACCCTTACGCTTAGATTAATTAATTAACCTACTGCATCTCTCTCTTGATATCTATCTGTACGTATCTGATTGTATCCGAATGGTTTGTGTAACATGTTTAGCAGAACACAAGTTTTAAAGGAGTATTTCTTGTGATATCTCTACGGTAAAACCCTTACGCTTAGATTAATTAATTAACCTACTGCATCTCTCTCTTGATATCTATCTGTACGTATCTGATTGTATCCGAATGGTTTGTGTAACATGTTTAGCAGAACACAAGTTTTAAAGGAGTATTTCTTGTGATATCTCTACGGTAAAACCCTTACGCTTAGATTAATTAATTAACCTACTGCATCTCTCTCTTGATATCTATCTGTACGTATCTGATTGTATCCGAATGGTTTGTGTAACATGTTTAGCAGAACACAAGTTTTAAAGGAGTATTTCTTGTGATATCTCTACGGTAAAACCCTTACGCTTAGATTAATTAATTAACCTACTGCATCTCTCTCTTGATATCTATCTGTACGTATCTGATTGTATCCGAATGGTTTGTGTAACATGTTTAGCAGAACACAAGTTTTAAAGGAGTATTTCTTGTGATATCTCTACGGTTTCCGTAAATACGATTTTTATCTCATTGTTCTCTTGTTTTTCCATCTCTCCACAAAGTAGAAGCATTGTCCGGGGAAAGTAAAGCGTGCGCGCGGGTGCGTGTGCAATGGCGAATAGCTGATTGGAGCCGATCAGGGTCAGGCTCATAGAAACGTACGAGCGCGCACCTCCACAGCCGTATAAGGAAAAATAAGTTGTATTTCTTCAGGTAAAATTTAGGGGGCTTCAATGCGCCGTGGGTGTGGTATAATGACTCGTGTTGGTGGCATCCTAACCCCCATCTACCGGCTGCCCCGTGTAGTACTTCCTAACGGTGTAGGTTTAAATATAACCTCCAAATAACCTTTAAGGAACGAAGAAAACGTCTGTAGCGTTCAGTTATCATCATGTTTGGCTCTCGGAAATATTCGGAACATTTCGTTAGAGATAGATCTTCTTGCTCTTATAAAAGCCATACGATTGTAGAAAAGGAGGAATTGTTAATATCCATTGTTGTTGTAATTCCAAGAGGTGACGTCACCTAATACAGATTTACTACCATTGGTATTTAAGCGTATTTGTGTGTGTTAAATGTTACACTCCAATAAGATATTAAATTTCAAGTATTTATTACTAAAATTTATTTATCTTCAGAGTATTTTTTACGAAATACCGGAAAGAAATTCTTACAAAGTGTGAATGGATAAAATCTCAGTTCATAAAAATGTTTTAATAACGTTTTTACTTTCGCAGATTAAGAGAGGGTATATTTTTAAATATATGTGCACGAAGGACAAAGTGTATTAAAAACATTGAGGCGCGTAAGTCTTTTTAAAAATAATTTTAAACACAAACAAGCAATAATAATAAATAATTAATACTTTAAACTGATTAGGGTACAATTTTGCTTTGAAGTTTTGGTTAAAGTAACGGTAAGATATACGAGTGAGCTTCGCTAAAGGGTAGTTATGACTTGTGTCCATATAAGGCAGGGCGTTAGTTTGGCTAAATATACGATCCAAGACGCATAAATCGCACTCATTACGGCCGGCGATGGCGAGGTGTGCACAAATAGTAAAGCGTAGGCCTTAAGTTCACAGAATTGCGCCTTTATATGAATCATTCGTTTATTGGACACAAAGAATGTCTATTTGGATCGTTTCCAACTGCCTTATGCAGCCACTCGGTCGTCATTGTTAGGTTGGCAAGAGTGGATTCCCAGGCTTCAGTCGTTGCTTGTCCCTTTGTTTGCACGACTTGTAGGCCTTAGGTACGCAATTGGGAAAGTTAAAATTTAAAAAAATAATATTGCATAGAAATGTTTTTTTGGGGAAAGCTATGACAAATGAAAACAATTAAAGCTTTTAGTTTTTTGGGAACATTAATAAGTGGCTTTGAAATGCTCATAAAGGATGACGTTTAGATATTCCTTAATTCAATTCCATAATGGATAATTCCTTAATTTAATTAATCGTTAGAGTAAGAAAGATGAGGCAATGTTTCTCTCTTAGTTTAAAAGTGTTTATTCATACGTTTGTCTGTTTAATTGTCATTCTAGGAAGACACACAATGATGAATAATCTAAAGGAACCCATTCTGTAATGTTTAACAAGGCTTCTCTTTAATGTAGTAAAATTAAAATTAGAAAAGTGAAGCCGACAGAGAGGGAAGGAGGACGAGCCAGTAGGAGAAGCTTATCTGGAGACGTTCCAGAATATAGAAGCAGAGCTTCTAGTAAATCAGGGGGTGGGAGACTCTAGACCAGGGGTGCACAACCATTTTGGAACTGTAGGCTAATTAATTTCTAATTTTTCTTGAGCCGGGCCGCACGACTAAATTTATCAAGTTCATCAATTGGATTACGTATTATTTAGTCGTGCTTGAATTTTCAAATATGTTCTGCACTTTATATTGTAATACTCGTAAATACGACACATGGACCGCCATTTTATAATATATAATAGGATACAAACTTGTACCCAGATGTCGATCCCCTATCTTTATAATGTAGCAATGTTGATTTTACATCACAATTGAAAACATGAAACAATTTCCACCTTGATAATGATATAAACATAAATTCCGAAAAATGTGTATTTTAGAGGGAAATTTGACACTGTGTGTGTTTTTTTAAAAATAGTTGTTCTACGATCGTGGTTGCTAATTTCAAAGTTGATTCCAAGTTACTGTCAGATAAACGCGTAAGAGCTTTAGGTTTGATAGTTTTCATTAACGAAAAACCAGTTCGCAGATAAATGTACAACCGAGAAATAACGAAACTTTTAAAAATACTTCTCGCAGATTTACCATTTTTAAAGATAAGTAATTTTGGTAGAAATCCATTAATTCACACAATTTTGACTTAAACTGCATCGTGTATTGCAGATCAATAAGTTCCATTTGAATATAGTCACGGATACGATGGTACAGCAATTTTTGCTAGTTTATTCCTTCTTATATCAAATAGTATGAAGTTTCTTTAAATTCAAGAGCAACGTTTTAGAGTTGTCGGCAGGCTGCAAAAGAACGAGTCGAGATGCGCGGGCTGTGCACTCTTGCACTAAACTTTTCCTCAGGGATCCCCCCTCCCAATACTCTTGGCAGTTTAATCCCGAGATCCAGAATAGTCGTGGACTCGTCTCCTATTTCCCGCTTTAAGGGATTTCCACTGCTCTCCCAGACTTCAGTGGTTTGGCCGAGATTTTCTTCCAGGTCGAGGTTTGGCCGATATTTTCTAGGCCTGACGGAGTCGAGATCATCCACCATCTCGATCCTCTTACGCGACGATTTATCTGTTTACTTCTGTATGTGGCGACGTTCTTGTTTATTCCCAATTTTCCATCTAGTTTATTCGAATACATTCTTTATCGTTGAATTAATCTTATAATTTTTCTGTTTACTCCAGTTAACTCCTTAGATTGTGTTAGTGTTGAGGGAGAAGCGTCGAGGAGGCGTAAAGAGCCAACCCTTGCGCATTGATGGATTCACTCCATCTCATCCCGTCTGTCAAGGTTCAGTGGACGTAGATTGAAGATTAAATAGATCCAGTTGCAAGCCGAATCTGACGCTCCATTGTTTACTCAGGAATGCATGTTTCAACTCATTTGGACGGTAATCTCCGATTCTCCATGGCGCAGAACCGATTCAATTAGGCCAAGACGCGGCCGATTTGCATGTGGAGCGAGGGCCTAATCGATGACCGCCGTGGGAACTCTCCTGGTCACGCTCGTCCCCGTCTGTTGATTTTTCCGTAACGGACAAAACACATAGAAAAGTGTACGCGTCTCGTAAACACGGAGCGTAACAAAATGTCCCAATGTGAAGCCAATAGCTTCTGTATTCACATGGAAGCTGGCGTAGTGACTTGCCAAGAGCACAGGCTCCTGGCCATCTTGGACTGACGGCCCTGCCAATACGAGTTGAACGTCCTTGCTGGGGGGGGGGGGTCTAGACAGATACGTCCTTGTGTGTCCAGAGAGGTACATCAATGTTTAGTGCATCTTGTAACAGTTGTAATTAGCGGGTTGTATTTTTATAATTTGAATAGGTCTGCAGTATGGAGCTACTTTGGAAGGGAGTCTCTTAAGAGATCACGCCTTCTGCAAATGTGGTGTGTGTGTGTATGATCTATTACAGTTGTCCGCTACCTCTTCCCCCCCCCCCAATCATTCATTGCTTCGTCGGTGTCACCACGCCAACTTCTTTGGGGCCGTCCCCTTTCTTTTCTCAGGAGGAATCCACTCTTATTAACTTTCGGGGCCACCTGTTTCAGGCATCCTCTTTATATGTCCAAACCTTGCCAATTGCCTTTTTATATCTCCTTCCTTATAATTATATTCATTTCTATGTGCTAAATACAATTACAATATATATATATATATATATATATATATATATATATATATATATATATATAATGCTTTTATGTACTTGAGCAAGAATCTTATTTGGTATGTATGCGAGTCGACTTTCGTGGACTTTAATTCCGTGTCCTAATTTTTGAAAATGGGGACACGTAATTAAAGCCTCGCAAATATACCAAGTAAGATTCTTGTTCAAGTACATTATAGTGTAAGTGAATGCAAGAAAACACTGTTGCAAGTTAAAATTATATATTTATGTATAGTCTACATATAAAATCTCTGCTTTAAAATACTATACAATCGAGCCTAATATATGTCATTAAATTGAGCCTAATTATAAATTCTATGACCAGTACTGAACTCTTGCCTATTGGAAGGTGAATGGGTGATGCTTTCATTTCAGCCCTCCAGACGCAAGACAGGTTCCTCGACTAAGGTTTAACGGAGGAAGGTAAACCGTTCCAGGTAGTTCTCTTGCAAGGTCCCGAACTTATACAAAACATTGCAGCTGCGACCGCGTTCTCTATGATTTATTTCTCCTTTGGTCTTGTGGGTTACCTAAAACCAGTTTCTCTTGGGGGGTGGGGATACCTGGATACAAAAAGTATATAAAATAAAGTGTAACGTTTAAAGTAGTATGTTGGTAAATATGGTCTTGTTTTGTATGAATATGTGTGTGGGGGGGATTGCCCCCATTTCTCCCCTCAAATTTACATACACAACGTACTCGTAGATAGCGAGCCTGACTGTACGGCGGTTTCATCTGTTGCGATAAGCCGACTCAGCAATGCTATCGAGTGATGGCGCACAGTGCCGAGTGGGCGACGAACATGTGCGCTCAGTTTTTGTGCGGTGCCATGTGTCGGGCCTGGTTCACACGCTCCACTCCCCGTGGGGGATACTTTGATTCACCACAACATATGCGCACTCTGTTTGCTTCTCGGCTCGGCCATTCATTCGTGCATCGCGGTTATCGTTGCGTCAGTACGCGGCCAAATGTTTGTACGATGATGTTTGTAGAAAATAAGTTAATAAGTGCTTTTGGTTGAGAGCGATCCACCTTTTTGCTTGAGGCAAGGGACTCCGCCTATCCTTGTCCTTCTTACAACTTCCTGTCCTTGGTATTCTGAGCATTCTGGAAGAAGGCAAGTGCGACGAGAACAGCTTTCTTCTTTAATTATAGAATATATTCCCTCCCCCCATGTCCTTTATTTCTAATTATTATCTTAGCTATTTTACCAATTCTCGTTGTCTGCTGTAATTATTTCTTAAATCAATAATAACTATTTGTTCCGTCGCAAAGAATCAAAAACAATTCCCCCCCCCCAATACTAAAGTAGCTTTAGGTGTTATACTGGGGCTGTTATTTCGCGTGTTACGAACAGGCTTGTTACGGAAAATAGATGAAATACAGTCTGAACCAAGCTATTTTAATAAACAAATATAAAACAAGTTTATTTCCTGCCGTTTGTAAGTTACGGCTTCACTGGTAACATTTGATTATTGCCTTCTTTAAAAAATTATAAATACAATAACCGTATTAAATTTCAACTGTCTTGATTCCGGTTCATAAAGAAAACAATTCCTTGCACCCATTCAGTGGCAACGCGCCCTCGATGGAGGCATTGTAACGATCAGCCGATAACCACGCAGAAGGAACAGCTGCTCTCCCCCCCTTCTCCTAGGGATTTGTCCGTTAACTGAATAGCGGCCAATTAGAAGGGTGGGGTAGAAATGTAGCAAGTGTGATATCCCCTCGACGTATATTTGCCCTTATCTTGATAACATTATTGTGCGCTCTGTACAGTAGATTGTATCTCGTTACGGTTTCGGATCTGTGTAAGTAGTCTTCAGTGTTTTTGAAGTAGCTTTAATGGCAGAAATTTAGCAAGTGTGATATCCCCTCGATGTATATTTGCCCTTATCTTGATGCATTACTGTGCGCTCTGTATAGTAGATAGTATCTCGTCACGGTTTCGGATCTGTGTAAGTATTCTATGGGGTAACTGAGGTGACTTTAATGCCAGGTGTAAATACTTTTCACAAGCTGCAACAAAACGAAAAACAAATAAGCAATTTCTTCAATTCTGCGAAAAAATATTTCTCCGTAAATCTGCAAGCCGTCATTAAACAAGAGCGAGCGATTTGAGCGCTGGAGTGGAAAGATTTCGAAACTATTTAGCAACAACATACCGAGAATTGTCGAGTTTCGAGTTTGACGGCATTGAAAAGGAAAGCCTAACGACATGCTTACTAGAGAGCGAGGAATGTCATCTGGAGTTCTTCCTGATTCGGACCAACTAAGCACATTGGTTCCCAAACTGGAAGGGGGGGGGAGTGCAAGACCAGTTGGAAAGTAATAAGATAAATGAAAAATATACAATATTATAGAAGTAAATTTGATATTGTTAATGACTTGGGTTGTGCCCTTACTAAAATACAACCTCAAGTAGGCATGCTAGTGTACAAAAGGCAGTCTCACTAACAGAATCTCCTCTCAGTTAAAATTTACCTTGAAAATTAAAACTTAACATGTAGGGCCTATATCATTTTTTTGTGAAATTATGTATAAATAATTGTTTTTAATATATGTATATATATATATATATATATATTATTTGATTCTTCTTCATATGTCCATACCATTTATTTATAGTGTAAAGTAAAGGGGGGCGTGGGAGGATTTCATCTCAAGAGGAGGGAATCTGGACCCAAAATGTTTGGGAACCCCTGAACTAGCGCAACAGGAGTTATGGAGATATAGGTGGCTGTCACGTCCGGTTACTCATCATTTCAGTTGAGTGTACATAGGTTAGCGATCCCGCCCACATTATGCAATGTTCTTCCTGTATCTTCTTCCAAGGGGTTTTCTATCCCAACCTTGTCTTCAACTCTTTCCTATCTGACGAAGGGGGTACTGGCTGTCCGTTGCAGAGCTACAGTCGAATCACTTTGTGAAAAATCGGGGTGTTCGATGCGCACTGCCAAGAGGCGTCAGTGCGCATGCGCGTTAGGGCGACAGCTCTGAGCGACACTTCAGTTGGTCGTGAAAGCAGCACGTACCTTGGATATACACGTACCTTTCCAAAAACATTTTCCGGTGTTTTGTTTTGATTTAGGTTTTATGTTATCTTTGGTTATTTTATCGTGCCCGTGTTTTTAGTTTCTTTATGAAATGGTGTAATAGGGTAGTACCCGGGTTCTTTCGCTTGACGTGCATAAGTGATTCAACTCAGCCGAAAATATATAATCAGGCTAGTATCATTTCTACTTAAAACTGTCTCTTCCTCCTCCCCTCGCAAGCGGCCAAACCCCACCCTCCACGCCTACATGCCTGCGCGAGGCGATTTTTGTCAAAGTGATTCAACTGTACGAAAGAGTATTTCTCGTTGTTTCTTGTTATAAAGAGGTTGTTACGTGTTAGTATAACCGTCAGGGCCTTCTTAGTGGCGGCTCTTGGGACATCGCGGGAACACGCAAGTAGCAGTATAAGGAATCTCCATCATCATGCTACGCCTCCACGGTTTTCTTGATTTATGTGAGCACTTGTCCACATCGACCGTCAAACTGTCCAAGACCTGCCAACTGTACAGCACCGCGGCGGTAGTGCCATCACCCACCGCTCCCGCGTGCGGTTGTTATGGTAACTGACCTGGGCCACACCTCGCTGCCTCAGCCGGACAGCACTTGTTGATTGACCTGGGCCACACCTCGCTGCCTCAGCCGGACAGCACTTGTTGATGTGCATTCTTAACTTCTGTTCGATTTCCTTCCAGATATTTTATAATTAGAGCCTATTTTTCAAATTCTTCTGTTAGTTCACACTCTCCTTGCATATACAGTATTTATATATCTTGTTCAAATTTTCAATTTTTAATAAAAATAATTTTATTCATCCACTCAATTCAAATTAATTTTTGTAAACTTGTTGTGAATGGCACTTGTTAATTCAGTTTTTTCAAATATTAATTCATTAATTAAATATAATGAATCAGTCTTGTAAGGGAGAAAAACCTTTCACAATAGGGACAAGGTATGCAATATAGTTATTTCGTCCCATTTGGCTTAAAATAAGAGAGAACACTTGGCTACATAGAACAGCTGATTTTATGTTATAGGTTATGTGGTAGAACAGCTGTTTTATTTACAGTAATTATTTAATAAAAAGTTACTAAAGTAAAAATTGTTCTGTTGACCTAAGGATGAATTGAGTTAGAACGAATGTTGTTTATATAGCTTAAAATATACTTTTATAGATGCGTCAGCTGAAGCTAGAATATGTACGACTATTGATTTTTTATGTTTGCATCTATTTAATACTTTTGTAGGAGTAATAGTCTACGTGTATTAAATTAGTAGTAATTGAAGCTATTTAGTTTGTTTCAATAAAATTTTAGTTGCGTAACTGTAAAACAATAATACGAAACATTTCCTTTTGTTGTCATACGGTGTATAATTATACAGTAAGTCGGTTTATGTATGTGGGTTGTTTTTAGTATATTTGCTGTTTGTATTCAGTATCAGAAAATCTATGTTATAAAAGTATCATAATGGCATGGTTAGGTGGACATGTATATATTGCCTTGTAGGCAATTTAAATTCATTCGGAATCCTGAAGTACATATTTTCTATACAAAGTTATTTACCTGTGACGACAAAAAATCAGTTTCCAAGGTTCCAGGAATAGAACTCACAGCGTACCGTGGCATTACCCGTGATTGTCGTGGAAAACCCAACCGTGTGGGAAATTGTCTTTACTGAGAGTATGTCTTGTAATATCTCCATTGGGATTGCTTCCTCCCGTGGCAATTTGCAATTTGGGAGTCAGAGACACAAATATAGTTACAGAAAACTCTTATTACATAATAGAGAATTTATTGAATAAAACTAATTCAACATGTTTAACTGAAATAGATTTTTGAAAAGTGCCAGCCGCGCCTAAGCAATTTTTCATTTCAAAATTTGGAATAAATATATATATTTACACACACGCACGCACGCACGCACGCACGCACGCACGCACGCACAACACAAACACACACACACACACACACACACACACACACACAAATATGAGTTCTTGTATTTCTGTGTGTGTGTGTGTGTGTGTGTGTGTGTGTGTGTGTGTGTGTGTGTGTGTGTGTGTGTGTGTGTGTGTGTGTGTGTGTGTGTGTGAGTGTGTGTGTGTGTGTGTGTGTGTGTGTGTGTGTGTGTGTGAAAATAAGAGAAATACAAATACAAGAATAATTTATTGAATTATACAATTCACAGTTTTGAATTGTTCAAAGCTTTTCGTTTGCAAACAGTACCAACACGAATAATAAAAGCATCATAGTATCTATACTAGGAAATATGTGATTATTATTAATGCAATGATTTGCAAAATTAGACTTATATATTTCTGATTTTTTAGAAGCATTTAAATGCTCTTTATATCTATCTGAAAAGCTTTGAGTTGTATGATCCAGTAAATTATTCTTGTATTTGTGTGTCTCTTTATTTTTTTATTAATATACAATAATACGTATTTCATATATAACTCACTATCATATTATGGAATTAATTGGAGTAAGGCTTATTAGAATATGAATTAATATATTTTTTAAATGATGAAAATATTTTAATAACTACATTTTAAGTTAATAACGTTTAAGAAATAAAGTAACATAACCTATGCGTTAAACAGCTGTTCTATTACATAACCTATCACATAAAATCAGCTGTTGTGTGAAATCATGTGTTATCACTTGATTAAAGCTAAAATAGCTGTATACAGCGGATATATGTACAACTACATAGGTTTGTTGAGCGTGTATTCGCGAAGGTGTATTCCCGTACAGTTTTTCCTTGAGATGCGGCAAAATAAATATGGATTTAGAGTGCATGTCAGAACCCTGTATAATGAGCTTAGCTTGTCTTTTCTCCCTTTAGGGCTCCTGACATCCAAGCTTAGGTGAGAGGTAACAGGTTTGCAGGTTAAGCCTCAAAGTGCCAAATAAGGCTGTTTTGGAATATATCTTATAAAGAGAAAAGTTTTGTCATTCTTTTGTTGGAATAAAAGAAAAGAAGGAGACAAATAGACAAGTTGATAAAAGCTGCCGTAAAAATCATTAAAGCCCTTTTGGGGGCGGGAGCTTGTCATTCCGGGAGGCAAGGGCAAATTCATTCTGCAATTTTGGGTCGTTGTAACGATTAAAAAGTAAATACATGTTGGCAAAACAAGTGAATTAAATTTATTCCTAATTTAATGAGCACTCGATGTAGGCCTAAGATTAATTCTAGCAGGAGTACCTAGGGGTTCTTATTTAGCCAGTTAAGGCTGGTAGCCGTAACCTACAAAGCGATTCAATCTGCCTAATCTCTGGAAGTTTGGTAAAATACTCCATCTTCTCTTTCATGAGATATAATGCTACGACCATCTTCAAGCCAGTCGCGCATTGAAGTCTTTCGCGGACTTGTACACGAATAACTCAGTTTTAAATGGAAGCTACTGTTATTTACAATTTTTCATTTTCTTTACGAATGTTAAATATGTTACAAAATAATAGTGTTGCCAATAAAAAATATTTGAGAAACCTTTTCACAAGGGAAATATTTTTCCAAACTTCCAAAGTTCTCCAAACTCCCTCGTTCGCTTTCGTTCTAGACCCACAATTTATATGTTCATATGTCTAACCACCGCTGAGGTATATAATTGTATGAACGCCGATAGAAATAGTAAAACAATTATTCAATGCTTTAAGAAAAATGTAGGATAGGCCTACTTTATAGAGTGTTTAATTTTGTTGGTGAAATCAGTAGTTTTTTTAAGAAAATATTTAACACCAAATATGTAACAAAATTAGGTTATGGTACTTCGACACTAGTGAGAACTTATATTTCCACGTCTACAGAAATTTTCAATTAAGAAAAACATTTAGTTTTGCGTAATGAGAAATTACCTAAACATTTGGTATCAGACACGCTTACGAATTTCCATTTACAAAATTGGATTAAAAAAACAACTTAATATTGTGGTTATATTGAATTATTTGTATTGAGATTTCAAAATTTAAATAAATAGATATATTTTAAAACTGATCAAAACTATTTAATAACCTTTTCCCTGAACTGTGTTCAATAAATCATAACATAACGTCATCATGTTATGTAACATAACATGTGTAACACAAAATCAGCTGTCGCATGAAATCATATGTTATCATTTAATTAATTTTGAATCACAGCGTAACCTGACGGAAATTATATTAACGCGAAATTGTATGTTTATGTACTTCCAAAATGTTTTGGTAGACGTCGCTGTAAAAGTTTTCACTGCAGAAATTAATATATTGAGGTGATATTTTACGAATTTTAAAATCTAGAGCCTTCTGTATGGGTACTTTCTTATTTTAAAAGTAGAAATTAAGGTTTCTATTTAGTAAAATCGGCAAAACCTGATTAGAAGTGTTTGAAGATAGGAATCTGCGCATTATTCCAAGGAAGTTCAATTATTTTGAATTATTTGCGTTCAAACACTGCCCAGTTTGTTACATAGAACGCAGATTTAGGGTTTTTGGTGATGTATTGCTGTATAGAAAGCGCTTCATTTGCCCCGTAATATATAAAATTAGTTTGTCGCATTCATGAGGCAGGCCTATATATAACTCTATCAGCTATTTAAACCAATAAAGTGTGACGTATGTTTTCGGAACAGGTAGTAACGGCCAGGCAAATGTTTTCATAGCGGTGTGTAATAACGTGGAGGCGAACAAGACTAGATCCGGTTTAGTAGGGAGCCTCGGGGCAGTTAAGGGGGCGGAGTCCTGACAAAACATTCTTTCTGTAAAGTTGCCCCCACTGGCAGACTTGTACAATTAATTATATACTCTTAGATACAATCTGAGAGTCGGGCCAGTTGTTGATGGACTCACTTAGAATGTGTCGTAAGCCGGCGGACGGAACGTGGCGGCCGCTCTCGGACCTTTTGGGAAATGTGAGAAGATAATACTGGCCCGGATGTAGCGGCCGACGCTGTCGTCATTGTTGTCCAGTGGAACCGGTTGCATAAGCCTCGTTGCAGATTGATGTCCCGAACCAGTTATCCGGGATCTAAGCTGTTTACTAATCTCGAATATTTGTTCACGGAGTTTTGTAGAGAGACTGCAGGGATCGACAAATTAACAGGGGGCAGATGTAGACCTAGCGTTGCGTTGCATTTCCGAGTGAAGCACCAAAACTTCGAAACATAACGTAAACAAATATTCTTGAAGAAGGAGAAAGTGTCGATAGAATATCCTACATTTCCCCGACTCGTAGCCCACCGCCTGCAACCAGCATATGCCCTTTTGGGCTTACTTTCTGAGTGTAACAGACGCTTCTATGGACCAGATAGAGAGGAGATATAGTTCGGGTGCGGTCTATCTAAATGTCTGACTGAGAGGACTGTTTTTCAAGGCGACAAGCCAGTGTAACGTATATCGCCCGAAGGAGATGTTAATATGATGGTATATAACCCCGGGGTGCACGAGAAGTATAGTGACGTCACGTGTGGGCGTGTACCCGAGTAGACTCACTGTCTGTCGGGGTATACCCGTTACACTCTCTTGTACAAAGAAAAAACGTTAAGGGTATAAGGATCCCTTGGTAATGTGAGTGAAGGTAAGTCGTGGCATCGCTACCCGAGAAGTGGATTCACAGAACTCCCGCTAGCCTCTGCCGTTTGCACTTCCTAACCGTGGGCTGGGTGAGCCACTCATTTATGCGTGGGGGAGTGTTAACGCAATTCCAAGCTCCGCACAATAAATCGACATGATTCCATTACGTGCAAAAAGGGCCGACCTTTGGCTATCGCTCATAGCATCTACGTATATAATTGTCGGTATAATTTGCGATCGCAACCGGTTACAAGCCGGGCCTTAATGAGGACGACTATTCGACGCGTAATGGACAAGAGACGGCCTCGTACTGAAAGCACCAAGTCTATGTGTTGCAACAAAAACCCGACTTACATAGCGCGTAGATGCTAAAACCAGACATAGATGCGTTTTTACATGGCTGTGATTTCTGTCCTAATTAATTATTCATCACCTGATTTCGCAGGCCCTAACTGGATGGCTACTGGTTTTTTTATCTGTCCTCTTTAAATCACTTTGCTTCATCGCGGTTACAGGTTTTAATTTAATATTTATTTGAAGGATAAGGGAAAATTGTTTTATCATATACCTCCATCTCACAGTCAATAATTTATTCCCTCATACGCGTTTCAGTTACAAAGAAGTCATCATTAGTAAGTTAAAGTGACATTATATCATATTAAAACATATTATTGTTAACACAATATTTGTTGTATATATATATTGGCTAAAACATGATATTTAGACATGTTTAGACTACATTGCAAAGTTAAATTGAATGTGCAAATATTGATTTTCGGATCAACAGGACAGATTCCCTGACGTGATTTCGTTTATACAGCGTAACTCTCTTTACTAAAGGTTAGTTGATAAAGCTTTTAACGAGAAACAAGCAACGTTTTCACGTGTCGATAACCATTTGTTCTTTGGAACAATGAAAGATTGTAACACGCGAAACCTTAAATTTTACTGCCTTCATAAGGACCAATTGGCGTTCTCGATCACAATGGAAAGATGTTGAATCTCCATCAACGAACGATATATTAACATCTATAATCCGAAGCTAAGCCTCGTAACTGAATAAGCCACAGTAGTGCAATTCTACCCAAGGTTAACAACTATTAGGGTTCAGTGGATTCCATTTACTATACTATACTGTAGTATTCAAAGAGTTTTAAAATTATTTGTAATACTATATGGAATAGATTTTAAACCTCTGTAATCACAGAACAGTCCAAAATATATTAAACTAATTAGTAGAGCTGTATGTAGGTGTTTTGTGTTCATGACTTTATTTCATAACAACACTTGGAATAATTTACAATTCAGCCCCAAAGTTGGGATTTTTCAGTTTTATAACTAGCACGAGAGGTTTAGGCGAGATATTGGATATTTCAGAGAATATTCTGGCCAGAGTTTTAATTGTAATGTCCATTCTGACGTTCACTCATGACGCGCACCGAAATCTTCGCTTCAACCTTCCTGCAAAATTTTATTGCTTCGGTGGATATTTCCAGTCTGTGATAGCTTTGCTGCAAAAACAAGAAAACTTTAGAGACTTCACCTTGACACTTGAGGGGACATGTCAATGGGCAATTTTAATCCATGCTAGAATGCATTGAAACCCAGGTTTGATTTGGCAGTGACGATACGGATATTGTGAGCTGAGTCAGTAATTAGTCTCGCGTCGGGCAGATCTCATCGAGCTGATGCAGGCGTCTCGAGTTACTGCGATTATGCGAAATGACGACGCGTGGTGATGCTACAACAGTGCTTTGGTAACCAGGTTCTGTAAATGGTCTCCGTTATTCTTGCGTAGTGACGTCACACGTGGAAATTTGTTAGCCAGTAGTGTCAACATTGTTCCCCGATACAAATTGCAAGGTCCAGATAAATTAGTATAAACGCCCAAACGACAAAATACACTTGATTATCATGTATGGGTTTTATTCTTTGTAATGATTAACAATTCAAGAACACTTAAGTAAGCAGGTAATTTAAAAGGAGTTTAGCGTGTCATCGCCTGATGCGGAGGGGGGATGAACACGAATGAAAGCGTATTCGCGAACAAGCTGTTTCTACCCAAATATCGACGGATGATATGGTTACCGCAGATCTGGCCAAGTGGAGTAATGGAGGCTATGAAGGATTATGACGGCGCTTTGAGTTATGTATACCTGTCGGAGGGTTTTAATTTCGCCGCGGACATTAGGAGCCCGCCGAACGGTACCGGCGGCCAGTCACGGGTCGGGACCACTACACGTTATGTTATGTACGCGGATGGAACATAACTATCGTCTGGGCGCTGTCGTACTTCGGCCGAGACCAAGATGTCACGGCTAACATACATAACTTGCAGCGTCAAAAGCAGGAACAGTTTTACGTTTGTACATAATACAGACCACATGGTCAGAGTGGCTTCGGTCCATGACGACCGGATCACGTTATAGATGTATACTAAATCTGTGCGTCTTGTTAAGCCAAGACGGGTCATAGCGGAATAGGGCTGGCCCACTTGGTTACACAATTTACAGGGGTGCAGAAAATGTTTTTACCTCTTAATATTTCCCACAATCCCGTATTCGGACGTTTCAAATTCCCCCGAAAGTTATGGAACTTATAGATCGATGCTTACTGCATTACATACATTCTATATTATTCCAAATGTACTAATAATTTTGCAACTGCGTCGTCAAATGTTACACTTGTGGTATCGTTTGGCAAAAAAACCACTACTTAGACTGTTTTTGCCCATTTACTTTTTCCCAAGTGATAGCAAAAGTGTAATTTATAAAAAAACGCTCAAGAAGTACAACATAAAAATTGCAAGTGTTAAAATATTGCCCATTGAAAGACAACGCACTCAGTTGTGATTCTAATTTTATGTTAAAATTTTCAAGGGCAGATTTGATATTTTTCTCGAAAGGGCATCTGGGTCGTGAGAAGTGTCACAGGGAGATATCAATGATAACACATGTCTGAACACCATCAACTAAAGTAATCAGACAAGTAATTTGGAAAGTCCTGCGTAGTTTTATTATTTTATCTGCTGTAATAGAAACTAAAGGGAGTTGATTTGTTGCAGGGTTTGTGTTACTTGAAAAATCTATAATTTTTTACCTTATTGTAAAAACAATATTCTTACTGGATTGCCTATAAAATTCCCTGGAATAGTTGAGTTTACCAACAGCCTTTTGAAGAACATGCTTCTTTTACCTTATTTAGTGGAAGAGTAAGCTCTCAACCTACCCTAAGCACAATCTTCTCATGATCTTCGTTGATTTCGTTTTCTTTAATTTTTAATGATACCGGAAAGTCAAAACACCATTTATGCGCACTAGGTATTAGATGACGAATTAAATATCCTTTGACATTACCAAATTTTTTGCTCTGGTTTTCCTTAAGTAATTGTCGCTCTTCTGGCAGAGAAAACTGACCAAATGACCTCTTTTCAAAACTGCTACATCTTTAGGCAAACCTTTTTATCTTGTAATACAAGGAACACACTTGATCAATCGTGATTCTTCAATAAGACAAGGCATCATACTACATATATCTGTTACTAATCTGCTGACTAATAAGTTTGAGTTTTGCTACAAATTCCTCTATTTCTGGAGGGGTTGGGCAAGAAACGGTTTCAGTGTGCTTGATTTGTTTTGTAAAATTTCTGTTAATCTTTCGTTTAGGCTTGAAATTGCCTGATTCATGGATGATAGTTGAGTTTTAATACAGACTTGAACAGGCGCATTAGGTATATCTATAGGAATGCTAGGCATGTCGCTACTAGTACAACGTGAAGGTTCTTTATTGATTTCAGCTGATTCGACTTAGCGAGTGAAGAAAAACAGACATTCTTTGCCGCTGTGGAGATCGAACCTAGAACATTTAGGGTCGTTCCCCTACCCGTTAAGTCACTCTACCACATCTCCTCTTATTGATTCTGCAGGAGATCCTTATGTAGTTTGGGTAGTCCTTCGCACAAGGGCGTATCCCCGATGGAGAGTAGGTCTGCGTGATGCTTTTCCTTACCAGCTGATCACCTTTAAAGCTTCGACGTTGCAGTACTCGGGTCGTGCCTATGTCCCGCACTGCAGCCTCCTAATACAGCGCCAAAGTGTCCGACATGTCAGACATTTTCCCGGCAGCAGTGGGTTCGCCGTGGTATGTGGGCCGCTGTGGAAATATTGCGCCCTTTTCAGGAGCGCGCGTTGCAACAGCAGTGTGAGAAAAAACCTAATCGCGGCCAAATTTGTATAAATGTAAAGTGGTCTGCCCATAATCAGTGGGACAGTCTCTTTTGTTTGGCTAATTAATTAGTAGCACTCGGCGCTGCCATCTACGGACGGTGAGAGGTAATGGGCCCCTTAAACAGCGTTATTGTACTTGCTCTACATAAACAACGCTGTTACAAGAGTTGCAGGCAAAAAGGTTGTTTTATGTTTCAAACCTTCAATTTTATTTATATTTTCCGTGAATCTTTGTCTATTTATTTCAAACAATATTTTTTAAAGTTCTATTACCTGTTCCTATTGATTTTTTTTACTGGGTAGTTAGTCACGTCACATTCCTTTATCACGGTTAACTGCAGATGTACTTCTGTATAGACTCTCCTTCTGTTCCCAGAACCGATGAAAATAACCTGGGGTATCATGTAACCAGGGAAGTTTGGGTTCCCTCTTGATGTTTTTCCAACGCAGGGTAACAGTCTCATTGACCAAGCTCAGAATGTTCAATTTGGCCCTAGTTCCTTTTAGTCGGGGTTATAGTATTATTTGTATTGGAATATATCTAATGATCTCGGTAGCCTCTATATTTCAGGGAAGCGACCTTGTTATTTAGAGCATTTATTCCTTGTTTTGCTTCAGAACCTTTCCTCCATTGCTGTTTCTTCACAGAAATCTCGTAGTAGACACCTCTTTATGCCCCTGTTACAGTCTCTGCATCTTGTGTGACCTCTTGTATGCGAGCAATAATTCTGCTTTAGAACTATTCCCCCATTGCTGTCTACAAAAATCTTCGAGCATACACCTTTTTATGACCTTGTTACCGTCTCTACATCTTGTGTGACTTCTTCTTACCGTGCACATCTGGACATCTCTACTTCACGTGCATTGCACTGTTAACAGTGTCTGACCATCGCCCTATATTCTACTGTCTTGTGGACCGCTAGCCTTGTTGGTTTGGGCCGAATGTGCCTTACCTTAAAGCAGCCGCTCGCAGCTGGTACCTGAATGAGTTACGTTCTAGTATCCCACCGCGTTGGTCACCGAGTTGTTTATCACTTTTCTTGATCTATCATAAATACGTACACAAATATAAGAAAAACTACAAAAAAACATAATTTGTTTCAAAAAAAGAAACAAAACCACCAAAGAATAAGTGCGTGTTTATGTGCGGTAAAAATTGTAAATTCAACAACCTATCTCTTAATTGGTATATTTCTTCTTATATTTTTGCAAGTCAAGAAAATGTACTTTTTCTTCTCGTATTTAAAATTAGGTCAAGAAAGTTGATTAACCAAATGGGGATGCTAGTACACGACTCATTAAGGGACCAACAAGCCACACCCGGCCCAGCGTAGGTAGCCGAGCAATCCGCAAGACAGGTTACATCATACAGGGTATAATGTCACCGCTCTCCATGACGTCCAGTCGTCGGGTCTCTGATATTGTTTTCAGCATTCTTGCTCTCCAGCGTTCTTTCTCCTTTTCACAAATTTTGGTAATTTTAACGCCTCAGTTTATTTACTTACACCAAAGTATGCGTTTCACTTGACCCTCCATGCGCCAGGTAAAGGTACTACAGTGAGGCATGCACCTATCCACTACTGCGCCTGCGCCCATTTGACAACCTACAATAAGCACAGATCAACCCGGCTTCTGACGAAAGAGTAGCTCTAATCACGGCTTTCCTCCATGACGTCCAGTCGTCAGGTCTCTGATATTGTTTTCAGGATTTTTGCTCTCCAGCGTTCTTTCTCCTTTTCACAAATATTGGTAATTTTAACGCCTCAGTTTACTTACAGCAAAGTATGCGTTTCACTTGACCCTCCATGCGCCAGGTAATGGTATTACAGTGAGTCACGCACCTGTCCACTACTGCGCCTGCGTACATTTGACAACCTACAATAAGCACAGCTTCTGACGAAAGGGTAGCTCTAATCACGGCCGCCATCTCGTTCACTAAGCACAATAATTAACACATTACAGAAGACGGCACGGCCAGCAACATAGCCCCTCATCTTCGGCCGGCATTCCAGCGCTTTCCGGCTAAAACGTCCCAAGGCCGACCGGCCCGACAAATTGACGTCTGGCGGGAGCGTGTGATGAAAATGTCGGAATCAGGCTGTCGAGAAGCGACACGGTGATATCACAAATATTGCTGTCTGAAGTATATTACTTTAAAATGTTGTAAAAAGTTCGTTTTTTTCATATTTAGCAACCAGGTATACAAATAAAGTTGGCAAATTTGACAATAGTACTTTGTTTTCCAATAAGAAGAGATCAATTTTATGCAGTAATTCCTTCGCCGTAACAAGTTTAACCAGCTTTGTATTTGAAAAATATAATTAATATAAAAAACTATTTTACCAGCAATGTTATCAGCTCGAATTTCCAATATTTAATTCGCTGATTCCTGTTTACCTCTTTACATGTTGCAGATTAGGTTAGGAGAGAATCTGGTTAGGTTAGGAGTTAGGCCCTGGGAAAGCAAATGTATTTAGGGCTTGTGATTTTTCTTTCTTTTCATTGTCTCGACAATAAAAAGCCATTGTATTTAGTAACAAATTAGTCACAGATCTGGCTCCGCCTCCGATGTGCAGAAATCGACCCTTGTGCCTCGTTTACGAGCCCCCATGAAGGCTCAGAAAAAGCCAAACCAAACCAAATCTGTCCAATCAACAGTCAAAATAATGTAATTGCACCAAACAACCAAGTACAAAATTTAGATGTACATGACCACCGCAAAAGCCTCTAAAGCTATGTCACTCAAATATTTAACCGCTGTAAATTAGTTTTGAGACACAGCACATTACAGGAGCGAGAAAAGAGAGTTCCGTCTAACAAGCCAAGGAATAAATTAAAGCCTTTATTAAAACAAACGCGTTTAGAGAGCTTGTTGTCATTTTTCCTATAACTATAACTACACTATACAGCTGTTGTGCCCGTATCAAATGTAACCCTATCACGAAGTGAAGTCCAGCCCTTCCGCGTTGTGATTGCAGCTCACGAACCGTCTTGTCCCATCCCTTCACATGCCTACACCGCGTATCTCGTCCATCTTACAAGATCGTTGTATCTTTACACGGATCTGGGAAGAGGAGACAGGCTTGTACGCGTCCCAAGGCATTAATGGATGCGCGGCAATTACGTCGACCTGATAAGGAAGTGGATACGGGTTCAATCTCCTTGCGTGGCGAAGATATGCCGTCTCAGTTCTTCCGCATCATCAGTAATCTTGTAACTAAATTCTGAAATGAGAAACTTTAACAAAATTATTGTGAATGTTTCACTACTTTTCTAACGCATTCTGTTTTATTCTTACAGCGGCTTTAAAGTAGCAAACGTTTTAACTTCTTGTAATTTTTATTCCTAAAATACTCTTTTTAAATATAATTTGTTATAAACTTTGTTTAATATGAAACCTCACAGTGGATTTGTTAAAACAAACTCGTCTCATTGTATACTAATTGTGATGACGTAGCCAAGGTAAAGATAAATCCTGACGCAGTGTAAGTATTTACTATTACTAAAGGCGACTTGCTTATTTACCAACTGTGCTGTGCGTTTCTGTTGAATTTTTTAAGTCTAACATTGTCGAATCTCTTTATTTTGTAAATAAGAGCTGATATCTCCGACGTTAAAGTGTTGGCTTTGGGAAAACTGTGGGCGTTTCACAAACATTTCTCTTGCTAGCAATGAGCACGTCCATTAAGGTTAGGTTAGGGAACATTTACCGAGGTAAAACATAAGGTTTACCCAGTGTATGATGGTGAGAGTTCGAAATGAACGATGATCACAAAAGAGTTTGGAGTTTTACCTTTAAGGGTTGGTAAATCTTGAGTTTTGTTGGAGGATTTCAAGATTTACCAATACACGGGCTGTTTACATACAGATAGGTTCCTATTAAGGCAAGTCAGAGGAGGTTCGATACCTGTTGGAAAATAGTAAGATGAAATCTCATTTACTTGAAATTTAAGTAACAATTTATCAATTGTAAAACTAAATTTACACCTCAGATTTTGTTTACATAGGTAATTTTATTAACCATGATGTTCAGAAAGTTAAAATGAAATGTATGAATTTATAGAAGAAATATAAGTAAAGGTTGTGCAAATTTTGTTAACTTGAAATTAAATCTACATGACTGCTTGAAAAAAATAATAATAGTACAAAAGAGTCGCGAAACGAATGTTTGCCGTTCAATGAGGCAATGGTCATATCTTCATTTTGGATAAAACACTTAAAAGTGTATCACATGCAGCTCTTCGATTATACTTGACTTTTTCAAGCACCTGCTTGTGCGAAAAAATATTTTCAGCACTTGTTGAAATAAAAACAAAATATAGGAACAAACCTGATGTTGCTACTGACTTGCATTGTGGCCCTTACTAAAATACAACTACAAATAGCCATGGAAGAGAAAAAAAGTACAAGCTCATCCATCTCACTAACAGATTTCCCTCTTATCAGTTAAATTTTACCTTGAAAATTAAAATTTGAAATGTTATATCATGTTTCTTTTGAAAATATGTATAAATAAATAAATTGTTTGCAATATATATATATATATATATATATATATATATATATATATATATATATATATATAAAGAATATAAGTCAATATACAAATACAAGAATTATAATTGAATTCTTGCATTTGTATTTTGACTTAAGTTCTTTATTAATACATAAGAATACATATTGCGATATTTATATATATAAACTATATATATATATATATATAAACTATATATATATATATATATATATATATATATATATATATATATATATATATAGTAATTGTTTCTTTTTAATATCTTCATACCATTTATTTATAGCGAGGAGGCGTGTGATGCTTTTATTTCAAGAAGAGGGGCGTGGTATCAAAAGGTTTGGGAACCCCTGACCAACATATGCATACATTTGTAGATGCCCATTTTGTATTGTCATCGACGACTTAATGGGATATTTACGTTTATCATACAGTTTAACTAGTCGTTGAATCCAAGTATTCTTGTTGTACTGTATTCTTCCCTCACCCCAAACGGCTTTGATGTTTTGTATACGAAAGCGATTCGAGTTTGATAGGTCTCTCCCGCCCACAATGTCGCCTTATAATGACGTTAAAACATTTAAATATTAACATCGAAACTTGTTCCAAGAGAAACCATTTTTTTAAAATAAAATTTATCTACTATTTTTGTTTTAAATGTATATTTTTTATGGGAGAAATTGCGTTTCGAGATGACTATAAACTAAAACCACAGAAAGCCCAAGTAGAATAAAGCCTAGCTTCGCAAGATGAATACGTAAAGTGCATTCATTTCGGGAAATTACATTTTATATAGTTTGCAACACTGCGAGCGCTCAGGTCAAGGAACGCGGGTTAATTAAACAAAGTACCGAGATGGAATGAAGACGGAAGGGAAAGCAAATAGGTATTTGGATTTAATGAAAAGTAGAGAGTTAATTCGGTGGCGGCGGTGTCGGCGTCAGATGCTTGTGGTTACGTGGGGGAGGGCAGTCGATTCGGGCGGAATAGGTTAATACAAACCGAATGAAAGAGTTGGCAAGCATGAAGCACTGGGAGAATTTAACGATTGGAGAGAAAGAGTAGTTAACTTTGTCGTTGTGCGGAGATTTGTGTAGGCGAAGGGCGAAAACGTTTTACTTCAACTGTAACGTTTGTGGGGCGATTAACTAGTATGTACACAGTTATCCCTAGTAGGGTGGATAAAACTTCAGGCGCCCCTCCCCCCACGGCAGCATAATGAGATGCGCACTTATCTGTTGGCTCCAGTAGCCTACTACCCACACCTCACCTGTCCATATTGAGAGTCGAAGAGAAATTACCGAAAGGTTTTATTATGTTCTTAGTTCTCACACAGCGAAGTAAGAGATTAGAACACCGGCACCGGCAAGCGACTGGTAGCAAGACGGAAAAGCAAGGAAAGTTGAACGTTTAGCTGAGTATAAACATGGCCATGTTTATTAGCATTTCGTAAAGGTATTTTTTTTGCAATGGTGTATATCATGCGCGTGTGCAAGTGTGTTTGTGCGCGCGTGAGCAAGTTTGTGTGTGTGTGCCCGCCTGTGTGTATGCGTGCACACGCGTGCGCGCGTGTGTGGGTGTGCGTGAGTGCGTGCGTGCGCGCACAAGAGTCTGCGACTGCGTGTGCGTGCGCGCGTGTGTATGTGTTATTATGATTTCGCTTAATAAACTCTTTCTAAATTAAAGAAAATATACAGAAATAATAATTTTCTCCAGGGTAGTTGAGTACTCAGGGGTGCGCGTAGAATATGTACCTACTTTTCAACCTTCAACTAGACTCAGCCTGTAGATACGAGTTCTTAGGGCACTTGCTTTCCTTAAGACAACTCAACAAGTCTGTCGTATACCATGACTGTCGTACAAAAGTCATTGTATTACGTAGGACAGTATGTATTCACCAATATGTTGCCACTATATATGTATTTCGTTGATAATGAGCGGAATCGTTAAGGATTGGATGGGTTAAGCAGTTACTTGGGGTTATGTTGTGTTGACAGCGTGTTTGGCCTGACCGAGATGTAGTTCTGCTCATATTTTACTTGCAAATTTACCGAGGCTCGCGTAAATAAATGGTTTACGTTTTCTCTACTTGAAACCATTAGGCTTCCTTTAAGGACGGGCGTAAACATCTTGAAGTCACGCACACGCTCAGATATTATTGAACATATACTGTAGGCATTATTTTGTTTTGCAATTTCTACCGCGCCATATTTTTTATTCAGGACGACGTCGTTCAACTCTCCAAGCTGTGTCACTGGTAACAGTTTGATTGTTGTAAGGATTAATGTAAAATTACTTATTTACGGGGAGATAATTTAGAATAGGTTTCAGCTATTTGTTAGTTATTCTCAGGTTAGTTGCTGCTTGAGTTTGAACTGAATAGAAATTGTAATGAGGGTACATCTGAGCAGGCTAGATATGTGTGCTACATTTAGTAACATAAAATAGCGGATGCAATATCAGTAACCACTGCAACTTGGGCTTCATATTAAGCCTATTTAGATGCAATACCTCGTGTATCTTCATGGACTCGGAGAGACAGTATGACGGTCAGTAAAATTTCAGCGTGATGGGACACGTGATATGGAATAAACTGTAAAGTTAAATTGCAGGATAATACGTGAGGCCAGCCATTTTATGACGTACAAACAAAGGTAACCGATACTTAGGGCCTGTCGAGACATCCGATATGTGCCCACATGGACCCTTAAGCTCGCTCTTTACGACAATATGGTTCCCATAGTTTTACACGTCGTTGGTATTTCATATCACGATCTCTGACGAGGACACGTGAATATCTTCCCCTTCGAGGCGACAGGAATGATCTCAAGATGCCTGGGGTATTTACGGGTGTAATTATTGAAGACAAATTTCTTTTTAATTTGTTTGTTGTTTCAATCCAGTGTTACAGTAAACTCTATTTCCTTAAAGAATTTTACAGTTTGGCTGCTGAATAGGGTCTATACAAATGTGATAAGGTTCGTTAGGGACGCAGGAAGAGATCCAAGTAGACCGCTGCAGTCCTGAAGGAGACGGTGGATCGAAGGCCAATCGCTTCTCGTTAGAAGTTACGGCTATGAGTCGGTACGACACACGGAACGTTACGAACCTGGCTCGTGACTGCAGTTTGCTCATATAAATTAAACTATTACAAAGTGCAAAATGCCACGGCCGGCTGAGTCGGGCCTTCTCAACTTTCACCCTCTTCTGGTCCGAAGACGGCCATTAACGTGTCATATTTAATCTGCAGTCGCGATTTATAAACGTCCCGTTGTTCCGAGCTAAAGGCACGTCTGTCCTTTGAGGTGAAGCAATGACGTGCCATATACCCCGTGCCAAGTCTCGGGGTGCATTGGCCTTGCCGTGGGGAATCAGAGGGCTGATCAGAAATAATTGTATCCGGCTTCAAGCAGTACTAAAAAACTGGCTAATTTGACGCTAGTCATTAATTTTGGTAAAATCTCTTTAAGCACGACATAGTTTTCAATTAATTTAACATTCTTCGCAATTACCTTTTAGAATTAAAATCACCTCATCTCTCATTATGATGTACTACTCATTTCATTCTGTAACAATGTACTAGCCACCCTATACACATTGCTATAATGGAAATCACGCTTCCTCCTCCCAGAACTATCGCTGCTATTGGATCATTAACAATGTTATTACCAATCAAGAAGTGCCATATGGACGTAAGTGGTATTGCTAAATCGTTACTTAAGGATGGGCTAAATACATTTGGAAATTTAAAGTAAATAATCTATAAACATTTATTTAGTGGATTAAAAATTATCGAACACATTAAAAAAATATTAAATATTGGAAAATTGGATTTTGGAATATTGTCTCTTTTACATAATTCTTTAGAACCGTAGATGGATAGAGCTTGTAAAATTGTTTAAAATGCTTAGCAATAAATTTACTATTAAACTAAGAATATATATATATGGATAGATAGATAGATAGATAGAGAGAGAGAGAGAGAGAGAGAGAGAAAACGAAATAGATACTTGAAATATTCAGCAAATGCGTTACAAAATAAAATCATTCGTTCTTGTTTGATCCAGGAGAACGACCAGGATCTTTTAAATTTTTAGCAACACAAGAACTTGCACAAGGAGGGAACAATAGGGTTCATTCACGGGGAAAGTGCATTATTTGTGTTTTTTTACTAAGTAAAATTCTAGAACCTGCTTCAATAGACCCTTTGTTGGCCTAAAATTTCAACGCATTGTGTAGAAGTAGACGGAGAGGCGTGACCATGACGTGGCAAAGTGACTTCAACACCGGGTCAAGAAAGCAATCTTCGCTCAATACAGATCCACCGAATCAATTATACACCTTCCTGCTTAGTAAACTGTTTGCACTTCGTACAGGCATAGATGGCGTTTAATACGTTTCTAGCGAGCTAATGTCCCTTCGGCATTACAGCCTAATGTAGGTTAGCTGTATTAGAAAATGTAATTTAAACACTAAAGAGTAACTATAAAATTACAAATTATATGCCGCAGAAGAATGTAGGCCATAGTGTTTGTATGTATACTAGTGTACCTTGGGTGCTTTTATAATTTTGTTTCATTATTATTATTGTTCAGTTTCTGTTTTTGTTATTTTATAATGTAACGTTTTAGTACAATTTGATTTCTTGTATTTCGGTGTGTGTGTGTTACTTATCTGTTATTTTGTGTATATACTTCTGTGAATTTGTTGTGGGACATTTTTACTTAAGTTGTTTTAGTAAAGTACGGTTTTTAGTGTTTCATTATTCTAAATCAGTTGACGGACTCATATTTTTACATGTCATAAATTGTTAGCCTGTATAGTTTTATTATTTCTTATAATTTGTTTTATTTTTATGTTTGTCTAGTTTTTAAAGTATTAGTTTGTAACGTCAAAAAGAATTTTATTTCTGTTTTTAGTACTTAATTTTTATAAAACTTAAGGGGATTGGTTAACCGACCGACGTTCGCTTCTACCCCAACGTTAAACTTATCGACTCGGCGACTTTAACGACGCTTCTACCCCAACGTTAAACTTATTGACTCGGTGACTTTAACGTTATTGCTGCACAAGGCGTTGTGTGTGCAGTCGTGAAGTATATCCTCACTTATGATTATTTGCCTCGTATCGATCCCTTTCCGAGAACTTTCACCGAAAGCATTTCAATCCCCTGGTCGATTATTGCAGCCCGTCCAATGCAGCGTGTATTGATTGCAGAAGGTATCGCTTTATTGCAAACACACTTTACGTGACGTGTATGTGAGGCTTTCTCCTTATCCATCAGGAGGATGGGTGAAAGCTTGATCGGTCCGATCGGGAGAATAAGCTGAAAATTCCGCGGGAAATTGGATTGACACGCGTGACCGGGGAGGTTCTGCGTTAAAAGCGTCGCTCGGTTACGTATTTTGGAATTCGTAATTTCATTGTACACTTAGTAGTTTAGGCTTTGTGAGTTCGTAGTAACACGAGTGCAATGTTCATAAACTGCAAACATGTTTGCATAAATAATTTTAACGGAATGACCAAGATTCTCGCCATTGATAGCCTACTATAGGGAATTCTTTACTTCTACATATAGACTACTACATTAATTAGAA
This sequence comes from Prosapia bicincta, assembly GCA_036971475.1. Taxonomy (NCBI): domain Eukaryota; kingdom Metazoa; phylum Arthropoda; class Insecta; order Hemiptera; family Cercopidae; genus Prosapia; species Prosapia bicincta. Next base: position 330,772,707 of record JBAIZL010000001.1, on the reverse strand, counting down.
ATAAAGTTGTAATTTCTCTCTAAGAAACCTTTTTAGTTAAGGATGTAAGTAGTTAAATATTTTTAGTGTAGTTTCATCTTCGTTCTATTATTTATAGACTATGCCATAACGTTAGGCTACAAAAACAGAACTGGCGATGACTAAATCGGACGTGTCTTATAGCAGTGCTTAGACCTCGTGGGAATAATTTTATAAAATAAAATCGGTCACTCGATGACCTAGTGGGGTAAATATTATATAACAATTGCAATCTGTCCACAAGCGACATCCATGGAACACCTCAGGAATACACTGAAAACCATGATTGTGTCATTGGACTTGCCGGCCAAGAATTGTGGCGAAGCCTTCCGAGAAACCAAAACCGCAGACGGGACGTCGCCACGTGTCTTATAATGGAGACGTTACGTTTTTGCTCAGGTTTCGCGTGAGCAACTTCCTTTTGTAACGGTAAACGTATTTTAAAATATTTTATTTCTTTAAATTACCCCTTATGACGTTTATAAGGTATTCTTGAGAGTTTATAGAAACGCTTAACAGGAAAATAAAATCTACTTTAGGTATGCAGTGATGGTCCAGTACTAGAGAGCCTCATTCTTTATACTTGCTTTAATCTTATTCATATTCCAGGGGTGAATGGTTAGACACCACCCTGTTCCAGGAGTCATGTCTATTATGCACATCCCTTATTTCCTTCCCACTGCTCACGCATTGTCGCGGTTGCGCGGTTTCATAGACGGAAGCAATGATTCGATAATTCATTTTTGTTTTCTTCGTTTTGACACCTCTGTATGCGGGTAGCAGGGCTCTGGCAACGGCTTGTGGAGAAGCCTAGTAGAGGCCGTATTCAACCCACACACTATGCTACTCCCAGCAACAATGGATCCTTTCGTACCATCGATTAAATACGAAGTCGCTCCATAACTCGATGTAGGTCTGTTAGGAAGTGCCAAGGTCGTCGACGTATCAATGGCCCACCTGTCCAAGTTGCATTCACTCGTGCTTATTATCTCCCCATTCAAACATAACGCACTTATTTTTTTATTTAGGAATTTCAGAGTTTTTAGTAGACCTATACGTTTCAAATATCTTCTAAAACGGAGTTTTTAAACATGATTGGTTTCACTATTATCCAACCCTAAACTGACGCTATTTTTGGCTTATTTATTTGTTTTTTAAAAATATATTCAATAAATATATATAACATTTTGGTAGTTTTGGTAAATTGGGCATCTTTTGTTTCCCCCTACTTTTAATATTTTGATTTAAAACTTATCTGTCCCATGTTTTTTTTTAATATTCGTGTTCTTTAGGAATCTAGCTTTGGGGTTGTAACATTTCCGCACGAGTGATTTCAATAGGTGGATAGCTGCGCATATGTTTGCGGTTGTATGGTCGCACTAGTTACTTATCGAGTAGTTGGTGGCCAGTAACCTGGTGCACATATGATAGACTAATATCTTTAGGGATTTATAGGTAAAGTATAAATAAATAAACTTCAAACCTCCGCCATTTGATGAGTTCCTTCTATATTGTGAGATAAAACCTATTAGCAAAACCACAATAGTTTGCGATGTAATGAAACTTTGGCACTTTGTGTTGTGTTGCCATTTGAAGTCTCTGACAGTAATAGAGACAAATGGACGAACCTGGTGGTCTTCCACTCGCATCCATCTCGAACTACGAGCATGATGTGTAGAAGTGTTTGTTTGAATGAAGAATTACTCAATAAACAATGTTCATATCCGGCGAAGATATGACGAGCATCAAAGTTGGATGTACGATTAAAACAAGTAAAAACAATTTAACGCGAGAAAATTATCAAATCAATTGTAGAAATGTAAATATTAAGTAGCCTATTTTGTCATAAATCTGCAAATATTTGAGCCTTTAAATAGCTTCAAAACATATTCACAAATTTTCTACTCTCTCTCTCTCTCTCTCTCTCTCTCTCTCTCTCTCTCAGGTTTAGGATATCACAGTTTATGGACACAGTTAGGACTTCACAAATCTGTTTATAATTGTATTAATTTTTCGGTTTGGAATCTCTCGTCCGATCGTATAATGCACCTCAAGTCTTCTGTGTTTTCGCTCATTAATTTAAAGCAATTTGTGACGCTATTAAGGATTCTAGTAATAGCCTGTTAGGTCATTATTTACAAGGAAATGAATCTCGATAACCGTAATTGCTCTGAGATGTGAACATTATTTCAGATGAAAGAATCTAGAATAGCTTATTTCACTAAAATACCCTGTGCATGGAGGTAACTGTAAGCAGAAGCTAACGAAGTCCTCCATCTTTTCATAAAGTTAGAGTGTTTGCGAGTCAGAGAAGAAATCACAAGAGAATGCCTTCTGTTTGTGTTGAAGCGTGAATGGCTAGATACGGTGTCGTGAAAAGGTTAACAGCAGTGTTTTGAGTTTTCTGTCCTAAGGAATGAAGTCGTAGATTATAATATTGCGTTTAAAAATTTCCCCCCGCTGGAAGGGACTTAGATCTTGCTCGCAGTCAGCAAACGAAACCAGTTGCTACGCTATACATGTAGAATACAAGTAGGCTAAACGAAAACATTTATCCATTACGCCGTAATATAAGCTATCGAGTGTCTGCATGCAAGCAAGTAATGTAAACAGTAAAGCGAGGCCACTACGGAGGCACTTTTTGAACGCACTATACTTTGAATGTCTCCCAACAACAGTTACTGTCTGTAACTACTAAAACTAACAGTCATAGAAATGGCATTAGAAATATAATTTGTTTGCAGTTTAATTGTAGAAGATATAGGGAGGGGCTATTGCAACAAAAGTCTAGGATTTAGCATCTCCTATAACCTGCTCTTTACCGGGGTCATATAGAGGTGCCTACTCTCTGCTTTGCTTTGTAATAAAAACAAAGTGGTTACTTAATAAGCTAACCCCCCTAAGAAAACACCCAGATCATGTGTTACAAAACAAATATATCGCTTAACAAAAAAAATTAAAAGTTTCTAGAAAAAAAAGAATTAACACAATTAATTTTATTGGTATCTGCTTTTACATTTTTTTTCAATTGATTTGTAATTCTTAGGCATTGCAAAAATTTAATTGGAAAAAGTAGATATTAGTTTTTCCCATGTACCTCTTTTGTCTTAATTAATTGCTTCTGTGTAAATCGGTGCATTTCTTCCGCATCTGTTGATCGTTTCTCACATTATTATCTTGCTGTGATTGACATGATGTCCTTTGTTTCGCAAGACTCGGCAGACATTTTGTCTCGTCTTGCTATAAACCGGCTTGAGTCTTGTGCGCCGGGTTTTAAATAAGTAAATTGTTTCTTGTAAGCATCTCGTCGTCGTTCGTTTCCAGTTGTAAGAAAAACGGCATCTGGTTTTGTTATAAATAAAACCTGTAGTGTTTGTCGTATCCTGCAAACTCTGGTTTAGTTCCCAAACTCTGCAAAATTGGTCACATGTCAGTGTTATATCAGTTATCGACAAATATTTATTCACTATGGCTAGTGATTTGTTTAGTGGCGTAGGAAAGGATGCGTTAATCTGCGTCACTAGGTACATTGTGTGTCGTATCCTGCAAACTCTGGTTTAGTTCCCAAACTCTGCAAAATTGGTCACATGTCAGTGTTATATCAGTTATCGACAAATATTTATTCACGATAGCTAGTGATTTGTTTAGTGGCGTAGGAAGGGATGCGTTAATCTTCGTCACTAGGTACATTGTGTGTCGTATCCTGCAAACTCTGGTTTAGTTCCCAAACTCTGCAAAATTGGTTACATGTCAGTGTTATATCAGTTATCGACAAATATTTGTTCACGATAGCTAGTGATTTGTTTAGTGGCGTAGGAAGGGATGCGTTAATCTTCGTCACTAGGTACATTGTGTGTCGTATCCTGCAAACTCTGGTTTAGTTCCCAAACTCTGCAAAATTGGTTACATGTCAGTGTTATATCAGTTATCGACAAATATTTATTCACTATGACTAGTGATTTGTTTAGTGGCGTAGGAAGGGATGCGTTAATCTTCGTCACTAGGTACATTGTGTGTCGTATCCTGCAAACTCTGGTTTAGTTCCCAAACTCTGCAAAATTGGTTACATGTCAGTGTTATATCAGTTATCGACAAATATTTATTCACTATGACTAGTGATTTGTTTAGTGGCGTAGGAAGGGATGCGTTAATCTTCGTCACTAGGTACATTGTGTGTCGTATCCTGCAAACTCTGGTTTAGTTCCCAAACTCTGCAAAATTGGTCACATATCAGTGTTATATCAGTTATCGACAAATATTTATTCACTATGGCTAGTGATTTGTTTAGTGGCGTAGGAAAGGATGCGTTAATCTGCGTCACTAGGTACATTGTGTGTCGTATCCTGCAAACTCTGGTTTAGTTCCCAAACTCTGCAAAATTGGTCACATGTCAGTGTTATATCAGTTATCGACAAATATTTATTCACGATAGCTAGTGATTTGTTTAGTGGCGTAGGAAGGGATGCGTTAATCTGCGTCACTAGGTTTATTGTGTGTCGTATCCTGCAAACTCTGGTTTTGTTCCAAACTCTGCAAAACTGGTTACATGTCAGTGTTATATCAGTTATCGACAAATATTTATTCACTATGACTAGTGATTTGTTTAGTGGCGTAGGAAGGGATGCGTTAATCTTCGTCACTAGGTACATTGTGTGTCGTATCCTGCAAACTCTGGTTTAGTTCCCAAACTCTGCAAAATTGGTTACATGTCAGTGTTATATCAGTTATCGACAAATATTTATTCACTATGACTAGTGATTTGTTTAGTGGCGTAGGAAGGGATGCGTTAATCTTCGTCACTAGGTACATTGTGTGTCGTATCCTGCAAACTCTGGTTTAGTTCCCAAACTCTGCAAAATTGGTTACATGTCAGTGTTATATCAGTTATCGACAAATATTTATTCACTATGACTAGTGATTTGTTTAGTGGCGTAGGAAGGGATGCGTTAATCTTCGTCACTAGGTACATTGTGTGTCGTATCCTGCAAACTCTGGTTTAGTTCCCAAACTCTGCAAAATTGGTTACATGTCAGTGTTATATCAGTTATCGACAAATATTTATTCACTATGACTAGTGATTTGTTTAGTGGCGTAGGAAGGGATGCGTTAATCTTCGTCACTAGGTACATTGTGTGTCGTATCCTGCAAACTCTGGTTTAGTTCCCAAACTCTGCAAAATTGGTCACATGTCAGTGTTATATCAGTTATCGACAAATATTTATTCACGATAGCTAGTGATTTGTTTAGTGGCGTAGGAAGGGATGCGTTAATCTGCGTCACTAGGTTTATTGTGTGTCGTATCCTGCAAACTCTGGTTTTGTTCCAAACTCTGCAAAACTGGTTACATGCTAGTGTTATAACAATTATGATAAATATTTGTTCACGATAGCTAGTGATTTGTTTAGTGGCGTAGGAAAGGGTGCATTTAAATACGTTATTTTATTAATGTATTTGCAAAAATTTAAGAAGGGTATGGACAGTGTGTAGAGATAAAGCTAGGGAGGAAAGACGTTTTTTTAGATTATTGGAAGATTGCATTTTTTTGTAGTTTGAAGATGATCAGCCAATATGGCTGTTACCACTTAGACAGATGTATGAGGGGGATTGTGAATATAGGGATGATTCAGATAAGAATATAAAAACTCCTGATAGATAATAAAGAACCCTTATTCGTTACATTATCTTGTAAGGATAAGACAGGAGTGATGGAATTGCAGTTGTAACGAAAGGACTTATGATTGGAAATAGCAGAAATTTATGGCATCGTGTGGGCAGGATCCCTTTCCTGAAGTGAAGCTGCTTACAATCTGGGTGAAAAGATACTCGTTATGCATCATCATTTTCAGGTTGCTTTAGTAAGCAAAGCCTTCGCCATTAAGAGGCTCGTGTGTGCTAAGTGCCCTCAACATGCAAAGATGAGATGAATGTAAGCATAATTTAGGTTAAAGATCATAATTCTCTGGCGTGCTGAATGGCTAACGTTTGCAGAGTCGCATTCCTTCTTCATCTTCATAAAGGTCTCCGTCTCTTACAGTGTGAGGATAAACAAAGCTTAAAGGGAACTTATGTTGTATAATTAATGCAGAGTGTTAAACTCTCCCTCGATGCAATGACAGCGTCACTTTCATCACGTATAACAACCAGGTTTTAGCATTAAATTGTAAAGACGTTTCAAAATCTGTCACATGTGTTACTTCTTCATTTATTACTATAATGAAAGGGGTTTCTTAATATACAAAACACATGCTATAGGGAACTTATTTAAATATCTTAATAGTTTAATTGTACTAACTTGTCTAATTTAATAATAATATATAGACTACTTGGGAAATATTGTATAAATAAAGGTTTCTAGTGGTTCCGTTGATGTGAGAATTTAAACACGCAACTTGTGTAATATAGGGGAACTTAGATATGGCAAGAAGGAAGCCAGGTAGCCGGAAGCAGGAGAGGCGAGTTTCCCTGGAAACGTACTCGGTTTCCGCCTCTCCCCTTCCCCGCACGCACCACTTGTTGCGAGAGTACATTTCCAAGCGCTTACTGGTCGCGACGTTTTTTGTTCGGAGTGTACAAACGAGTGTCGCGCGCAATTCCCACGCTCCGAGCCAGATGCCAGCAACAAACCGTAACTGACTGTACTATCCGTGCGGAAAACATCTTCACTCATTGTTGCCGTATAAGATGGCTAATTAATGGAACTCATTCATAACAGTAAGGCCGGTGTTTCCGCGATAGCGAGGGAACTTTACGGTGTAAACATTCGGAACGTAACAACCAAATTGCATAGTTTTATTACTCAGATAGTACAGCGCTTTAATGAAGAATGTTTTCCGTTTGGCTGATGTAATAATAAAATTATATATTAACTATTAAAACAGTGCATACGTTATAATAATATAATATTTTAAATATATAACAAAGCTTCATACTGACAGAAACCTGTTAGAAACTAGCATGATCAATAGGTACAGTATTATTATAATCTAGGCTAATATATGTACTAAACTTATACAAATAAGTTTAATAAGTTGTGTGTGTATTAAACATATAAAATATATTTCTTGTTCAAGTGGTAAAACCCACCACTAACTGTTAACAGAGTATTAGGTAAGTAAATAGAGTTAGCTGAAATTAAATATGTAAGTGTCCTTTGCTATTGATTATCACTTGGTCAGTCGAAACATGTCAGTTGGCTTGGTAGCTTTAATGCAACCATCCGGTAAGAGATAGTAGTGTATACACGACTGGAATAATACGGGGAATATCAAACTTTCTGAGGGGTTAGGCATCGCGAGGGTAGAAATATATGGGAGGACTAAGGAAAGGCCGTAGCTACATCCTGACGCTGGGAATAGGGGGAAACTGTGGCACCACGTGGCCAGGACAGCGTAGTCAGGAGCCTCCTGGTCAGTATGTCCACTGCCACCTTGAACTCTCAGTCAGGAGCCTCCTGGTCAGTTTGTCCACTGCCACCTTGAACTCTCAGTCAGGAGCCTCCTGGTCAGTATGTCCACTGTCACCTTGAACTCTCAGTCAGGAGCCTCCTAGTTAGTATGTCCACTGCCACCTTGAACTCTCGGTCAGGAGCCTCCTGGTAAGTATGTCCACTGCCACCTTGAACTCGGTCTCGGCTTACTCTGGAAGGAGCCGTTACTAAATGCTACCAAGCGCGTCTTGATTGTCTCTAGCTGCGCAAAACCCTGGTACTGTGGTGGGTCGTGACGTCATACTATCTGTATCGGGGCCGAAGGTAAGTGTTTTCCCGTTACATTCTCGGGAAGACGCAGGATAGCTCTGGACGGGATCCTCAACGGACGTGTAAGGCTCGAAAAAACCTTTAAGGTTTGCTACCTTGTTGGCGAATGGAGTGGCTTTCATATTGCTCACACCACGGAACAAGGAGCCAGTGTTTCACGCAATGCTGGGATAGGTTACCTCGTGTATTAGTAAACTTATAACTTTATAGCCTAACCTGACAGGATAGGTTGTAGCAAAGCTCGGTTTTATAAAAGGGGCCTTGTTTGTAAAGCTATGCGAAAGCGAGTTGAATTTTTACACAATTGTCAACCTTTTAGGGCGTCTTTGCCAAGTTTTACTTATTTACAGTATTACTAAGGACTTACCATATCACCGTGTGTAACTTTACTTCGCAAAATTTGTTGCATCTTTTTTGCCGATGTGTGGCCATGTTGCACCGAGTTATCTTTATTGTATCTGTTTTCATTGGAAAAAACCTGATAATGTCATCAGCATATGCCGAAACCTGTTTTTTGAAATATAAAGGATATTAAATGAAACAGTAAAATGGGAATAACTTGAATGGTGGATGAAAGAGGAATTGATCCTGATATAAAGACCTTGGAGTGGGAGAAAAGTCGAGAAGTTAAGAAATAAAGGAAACATTGTCAGAACTTGTCTTAATTATTTTATGGTGAATTGAAAACCGTTTGTGTACAATATAACTCAGGACCTAGCAATATCTTGCATTGTGAAGTAACGGACGGTTGTAGTGTTTAACATTCGGCCGGTCGAGTATTCCTAAATGCTAGCTTGCTACAGTATGTGGAATGGTTATTTAATAAGAACGTGTGTAGGGAGTTTTATTCGACAGACTTGGCACTCCCCATGCCAAATGGTCATGTGCCAGTAATCACGGTCACTGGCCAGCGCGCGCGCACTCTACCGGACTCCGATGTTTGTTGGATGTAATTGACGCTTAGATTGGCGACATTTTTACACTTATTTGGAACCTATATTTTTGTATCTCCGTTTAGAGATTGTAACGCGTGGTTTAAAGGGAAGTAATTTCCATAGCTTGGCTTTGTATTATTTTATGTACAAATTGGAGGGGAGGGGTGGAGTAGCGCAGATGGGGTTGTTTGGAGTGGAATTTCTCGGGCGTGTATTTATATTTATATTTATTATATTAGGGCATTTTGGGTTTGACTAAAAGCTCATTTATAATATGAAGATGAAAGTTATTTGCCATTCTAAGTCATTATAACACTTAAAATGAGTCATTTGACGAAATGAATTACTTAAATTTCTTCCTAATTTAAATATATTCCAAATTTTAGAGTTGGCGTCACGCTAATGCTGTCACCCTCTAACACATCTAGGCCCTATATAGTAGTATAAAGCTTGTATTTTAGCTTAAATTAAGTGATAACATATGATTTCATAAAACAGCTGATTTCATGTTATAGGTTATGTTATAGAACAGCTGTTTTAACACATAGGTTATGTTACTTTATTTATTGTACTTTATTAATTTAAAATGTTATTAAAAAAACCTATAGAGAGCACATTAGCATAGTTATAATAACTAAACAATAACTCTTGCTACAAATATTTTACAACATTAGTGTACATTTCGCTAACAGTTACCATCATTACAAGGTTACAAACGTTTAAATATTCGCAGCAAGGGTTATTGCTGTTTAATGATTAAATAGTTATTAGTTAATATTTTTTAAACACTTAATAAAATATATTAATTTAAATTTAATAAATCTTACTATAAATAACTCAATTATAATGCGATATATTGTGATTACAATTTATTGTTTTTCAATATTGTTTGTCAGTGAATAGAATATGTTAATTTATATTTCAATAAATCTTACTACAATTAATTCGATATAATGAAAACGGAATACATTTTTATCCCAAATGTTTAAATGAAAACTTCCAGCGAATTTTTAAAAACGTACTTCGAATTAATTTGTTAAGTTTTATTCAGAAAATTTTCCAACATCTGAAAAATATTTTCTATTCTTTAAAATAACTAATCAAATCTGTCATCAGGCCTACATAGTAAATTTGTGTAATAATTGTCGCATTTGTAACATGTTCTACCATTTTCTAAAGATAATTTATTTCCAAACTATGACGGCGTTTGGCACTAAAGCCTACTCGCTCAGGCGAAGCAGAGTGCCATAGGTTACAAAATCTCAGGCGTCACCCTTTTAAGAATGACGTCACAAAACTCGACGACTAATAACACAGATGGGCAAACCTCTTGAAGAACTCAATCTTCTGCGGCCGCTCTTCATCTGTCCATTTAGGGAAGATACTCCCGCAGCCGGACCTAAATGTGTGTGACGCCGAGGACTGTCTAGAGCACTCGGCACTGTCCCTTGCTAACGGCACTGAAGTGGCTAGATACAGTCTTTAGCCAGTCCTCGTGGAACGACCTTGAACTCAGAGTGCGGTGTAATTTGAAGGTTTACATTATGTTTGTGAATGGGCAAAGAGTGTGTCTACGCGTTGTACCATGTTGTTATAACTTCACACGGAATGCATTGCAGGTTGCTGTTCTCACGGCGCAAGGCAATGGGTTTAGAAAGGTATTGGTGCGAGGGGTGTGTGGCATATTGTCTGCTTCTTGAGTTAGACATAACTCGGTCTAATAAAATTCACTGGAAATTTTACTATGGTAATATAACAGTATATCCACGACCACAATAAAAGATACAAAATAATGACGAGGTAATAAAGCTTGTACTCGTAGAATAAGGCTCAAAGTATATTTACTCGTGGCCGGGTTAAGTGTAATCGTCACGAGAAGGCTTATAGTAACTTCATTGTAACTACCTCTGATGATGACTTGTTTATCGAAATGTACACAAAGGATTTATCTGTACGATTTGGTTAATTACTCATTTCTTAATTAATATCTTGAATTGTGGTTAGTTATACAATCTATGTGTTAACTGAATGTCGAAATTCTCTTAAGGGTTGCATCTGCATTCCTGCAAAACATCCCTAGACTCCTCGCCTCATCCTTTACCCTACTCTTCCCATCCCTAAGCGGCTCTACCCACGCTACCTAGTGCCACTGGGATCATCGTCCACTCTTTAACCCCACTTGTCCCCCCCTTTCTCCTTTACTTACAAAGGGATGCAGAGAGTACCTCCCGATAGTAGGTAATGTCACTACGAGGCGTGTCCACCCTCATCCAAATAAACATCTCAATCAGACAACAGTACTCTAGGCCTTGTCCTAAAACAAAGGCCTCGTCCTTTACCCTACTCTTCCCATCCCTAAGCGGCTCTACCCACGCTACCTAGTGCCACTGGGATCATCGTCCACTCTTTAACCCCACTTGTCCCCCCTTTCTCCTTTACTTACAAAGGGATGCAGAGAGTACCTCCCGATAGTAGGTAATGTCACTACAAGGCGTGTCCATCCTCATCCTTTACCCTACTCTTCCCATCCCTAAGCGGCTCTACCCACGCTACCTAGTGCCACTGGGATCATCGTCCACTCTTTAACCCCACTTGTCCCCCCCTTTCTCCTTTACTTACAAAGGGATGCAGAGAGTACCTCCCGATAGTAGGTAATGTCACTACGAGGCGTGTCCACCCTCATCCAAATAAACATCTCAATCAGACAACAGTACTCTAGGCCTTGTCCTAAAACAAAGGCCTCGTCCTTTACCCTACTCTTCCCATCCCTAAGCGGCTCTACCCACGCTACCTAGTGCCACTGGGATCATCGTCCACTCTTTAACCCCACTTGTCCCCCCTTTCTCCTTTACTTACAAAGGGATGCAGAGAGTACCTCCCGATAGTAGGTAATGTCACTACAAGGCGTGTCCATCCTCATCCTTTACCCTACTCTTCCCATCCCTAAGCGGCTCTACCCACGCTACCTAGTGCCACTGGGATCATCGTCCACTCTTTAACTCCAGTTGTCCCCCCTTTCTCCTTTACTTACAAAGGGATGCAAAGAGTACCTCCCGATAGTAGGTAATGTCACTACGAGGCGTGTCCATCCTCATCCTTTACCCTACTCTTCCCATCTCTAAGCGGCTCTACCCACGCTACCTAGTGCCACTGGGATCATCGTCCATTCTTTAACCCCACTTGTCCCCCCTTTCTCCTTTACTTACAAAGGGATGCAGAGAGTACCTCCCGATAGTAGGTAATGTCACTACGAGGCGTGTCCATCCTCAACCAAATAAACATCTCAATTAGACAACGGTACTCTAGGCCTCGTCCTAAAACAAAGGGATGCAAAGAGTACCTCCCGATAGTAGGTAATGTCACTACGAGGCGTGTCCATCCTCAACCAAATAAACATCTCAATTAGACAACGGTACTCTAGGCCTCGTCCTAAAACAAAGGGATGCAAAGAGTACCTCCCGATAGTAGGTAATGTCACTACGAGGCGTGTCCATCCTCAACCAAATAAACATCTCAATTAGACAACGGTACTCTAGGCCTCGTCCTAAAACAAAGGGATGCAAAGAGTACCTCCCGATAGTAGGTAATGTCACTACGAGGCGTGTCCATCCTCATCCTTTACCCTACTCTTCCCATCCCTAAGCGGCTCTACCCACGCTACCTAGTGCCACTGGGATCATCGTCCATTCTTTAACCCCACTTGTCCCCCCTTTCTCCTTTACTTACAAAGGGATGCAGAGAGTACCTCCCGATAGTAGGTAATGTCACTACGATGCGTGTCCATCCTCAACCAAATAAACATCTCAATTAGACAACGGTACTCTAGGCCTCGTCCTAAAACAAAGGGATGCAGAGAGTACCTCCCGATAGTAGGTAATGTCACTACGAGGCGTGTCCATCCTCATCCTTTACCCTACTCTTCCCATCCCTAAGCGGCTCTACCCACGCTACCTAGTGCCACTGGGATCATCGTCCATTCTTTAACCCCACTTGTCCCCCCTTTCTCCTTTACTTACAAAGGGATGCAGAGAGTACCTCCCGATAGTAGGTAATGTCACTACGAGGCGTGTCCATCCTCAACCAAATAAACATCTCAATTAGACAACGGTACTCCAGGCCTCGTCCTAAAACAAAGGGATGCAAAGAGTACCTCCCGATAGTAGGTAATGTCACTACGAGGCGTGTCCATCCTCAACCAAATAAACATCTCAATTAGACAACGGTACTCCAGGCCTCGTCCTAAAACAAAGGGATGCAAAGAGTACCTCCCGATAGTAGGTAATGTCACTACGAGGCGTGTCCATCCTCAACCAAATAAACATCTCAATTAGACAACGGTACTCTAGGCCTCGTCCTAAAACAAAGGGATGCAAAGAGTACCTCCCGATAGTAGGTAATGTCACTACGAGGCGTGTCCATCCTCATCCTTTACCCTACTCTTCCCATCCCTAAGCGGCTCTACCCACGCTACCTAGTGCCACTGGGATCATCGTCCATTCTTTAACCCCACTTGTCCCCCCTTTCTCCTTTACTTACAAAGGGATGCAGAGAGTACCTCTCGATAGTAGGTAATGTCACTACGAGGCGTGTCCATCCTCAACCAAATAAACATCTCAATTAGACAACGGTACTCTAGGCCTCGTCCTAAAACAAAGGGATGCAAAGAGTACCTCCCGATAGTAGGTAATGTCACTACGAGGCGTGTCCATCCTCAACCAAATAAACATCTCAATTAGACAACGGTACTCTAGGCCTCATCCTTTACCCTACTCTTCCCATCCCTAAGCGGCTCTACCCACGCTACCTAGTGCCACTGGGATCATCGTCCACTCTTTAACCCCACTTGTCCCCCCTTTCTCCTTTACTTACAAAGGGATGCAAAGAGTACCTCCCGATAGTAGGTAATGTCACTACGAGGCGTGTCCATCCTCAACCAAATAAACATCTCAATTAGACAACGGTACTCTAGGCCTCATCCTTTACCCTACTCTTCCCATCCCTAAGCGGCTCTACCCACGCTACCTAGTGCCACTGGGATCATCGTCCACTCTTTAACCCCACTTGTCCCCCCTTTCTCCTTTACTTACAAAGGGATGCAAAGAGTACCTCCCGATAGTAGGTAATGTCACTACGAGGCGTGTCCATCCTCATCCAAATAAACATCTCAATCAGACAACGGTACTCTAGGCCTCGTCCTAAAACAAAGCGTATTTCATTCATTATGAAGGCAAATGCATTTTAATTTAATACTTAATATAATGTGACGATTTCAAGCTTCAATATGAAAATGTTTGCCGCTGGTAGATAAAGCGTAGGTTTCTGTGTATCTACCATGACACATGTGTCTACTCTGTGTTGGCTTTTACAAAGAACAGAGGAACCGCTGGAAATTAAATAATTTGTGATAATATTAAAAGCCTGCGAACAGCTGATATAGTGACAGATGCCATGACAGCTGTTACGGTGGTGAGTCAGTAACGGTTCCAGTCACTAGTTCCAGTGGCGTTAGGGTATCTAGGCAATGTCCAGTAACGGTTGTAATATGTGGGTAGCCTCCTTGATACTATGCTTTGGTTGGTTCTTCGCAGAAATGGGTCGCTTCGATGGTTTGTGACTGGCTTCAGATTGAAGGAGGGCATTGGCCAGTCGTCATTCATCCGAGCACAACTTGATGAATCCATTCCTTCGGGAACCAGTTCCCTGTCAAGGCACATTGCGTTTATATAAGTGTTATTTCCAGACGAGCAGAATCTGACATCTGGCTTGACAAGGCTCCAGAAAGTTTTTCTACTTTTACAGGTTCAATGTGTAACTTCTTTCCTCTAGAAGTCAACCTGTGAGCTCTTCGAAGTAAAGGAGGTTCAATCCCGGATGGTGTTGAGACATTATATATACCACGGAAATGGTAAAATCGAAAAGGGTATATCATATCTTTCGACAGAATCCAGAGTTGTACTGCTTTTTGCGGTCCAAGCAATAATAATTGTTAGTATTGAAGATGCTTGATGTAATCATCTTGAATTCACTGATTAAACTAACTTTAAAAATACTTAACTAAGTGAATACGTAATTGCTCTACAGGCCCAGTAGAGGGTTAGCTTCGTAAAAGGAACGAATGTTTTGAAACTCCTCAACAAGTAAGCAATTACGTATTCACTTAGTTAAGTATTTTTAAAATTAGTTTAATTGTTAGTATTTTTGCCCTCTCCTACTTAGAATTTTACATTTTCACACGTGTTACATAAAATACACACTAAACATTAGAAGGAAGTTTCTTTAAAGGTCGCAAACCGCGAATAGCGGTTAGATTTTAGAAAATACAATTCTAACCTTTATTTCTGATCGCCAGAAACTTTATAGACTCTGGGTTTCCTGATAAAACCCAGCTACAAGGTAGCGACATTTTAAAGCAGCTGTTGTACAACATAAAATCAGCTGTTGTATGAAATCATTGTTTTCACTTAATTTATGCTAAAACAAATGTATACAGCGCGTATATAGATATGTTAGAGCGGGATGTCGACACTTTACCTATAAATAAATTCACTATAATGTGATACTTTGTGGTTTTATGTATTTTTAATGCAGTTGTTATGTAGAAATGCAACGCAGTGCGAAAATCCGGGAACTGTCGGATAAATGAGTTGGTCTTTATTTAGATATTTATAAGGTTTACGGAAGGAAGGTTTTAACCAAGATTCAACAATATTACCAAACTGTTCACTCTAGTTTGTAACTTCTTGTTTGCTAGATTGTAATTTTGTAATAAGAACCCTCTGATGATGATTACATGGTCATCGAAATGTACACAAGGATTTAATCTTAAGTAACTTGTTTTATTTGTCATTTTTTATTATTTTTGTGGTATTTGCATTCTTTCCAATATTTTCATTGGAATATTTATGTTTTGTTGCTTTTAGGTAAACTTTTTTATATAGAATCTTAGGTAGCTTCTTGTTTTTATTCCTTTTTTTCTTAGAAATAGAAGCGAAAGACTTGACGTTGAATCAGCCTTTGCCAAGTATTAGAAAAACTTTATGATGTTCCATTTATTAGAGGTATTTCTGTCGACGATCGAAGAAGAGCGATTTGAGTTACATCAGGTGGTCACATGATCTGCTATTTCCTAACCTTTGTATTAAGGCTCATTTTTAAAATACGTTTCAACCTTTCTCAATATTTAAACGCCCTTTAGCCTTTATGGCTGTATAGCCTGTATGGCGTGTTGTGGAAATATCACGGAATTTGTGAACACAAAAGGTCATAAAGCTTCCAGGTTGCACACGTGGTCGCAGTGTCTCGTAACGCATCGCGAAACTAACCAAAGCGTCGCTCCTCCGGTCCCACTTATGCTGTGTAATTTTTTCTTTAGAGCTCGTCACTTTCTGAATAGTTATATTATCCAGGTGGCATAAAACTAGCGACCGATCATTGGGTGCCAAATCTCTAAATGTCCTTTGTAAGGACTTGCAAGGCATGATCTACCTTCCAGCCCTCTTCTCCGCCCCATTGTTATTGAGTTCCATTCAGATCTGTCCATGAACCGGAAGTTTCGATTCTGATTCTGTTCAGATATAAAGACCCCGACCTCGTTTCGTGTACTAGCCGTTTAAAAACATTTGCCGTAGCGTCGTTCCTATGTAAACATCGTTTGTTTTCGGAGATTTAAACACTTCAGAAAGGGTTTCTTGAAGTCTAATTTTTTTAAATAATAGGACAAGTGTTGTGTTGAAAATAAATATTAATTTTGCATTTATTATACAGGTTTTTAAAATGTAATTCTCTATAAACACAGATACATTTAAAACAGATGACTGAATCGGATGAACTTAACGCGATACGTCGCGTCGTATGCTGGTAAATTTTCGTAAGTATTATTGAGCGTTCTTTCCTTTCTTGAGTTAAAATCTATTTAGGATGTTTGGCACATTTTGTAGGTAAAGGAGCATCATAAGAACTTTTCCATCAGATTTCCAGAAATTAACGGATTGTCCCGGAGAATTACGAATGTCAACCAGGGCATTAATAATGGAGCCGCTACATGGTAACAGCTGTATCCGAATGTGCGTAGATGATTAAATTATTTACGAAATGCGTTTCCTGTATATTCAAAAGTATTGTGCGTACAACACAAACTTACGTTAACGTCAGTATTAAATATTATTAAAGTTGAAGTATTATTATTTCGATAATAGTAACACTGTCTCCGTAACCGACGAATATTGTGTTAAGATTAAAACATCTTATCCTCCGCGTCTCGCATTACATCGCCTCGCCTCAGTTATATTTCTTCCTTGGAGATTTGTATCGCAACTTCTGAACAAAGCAAACTGTACTTAGAGTTTTAGAGACAGCGCAAGAGTTAGTTCAGTTACTCTTGTAAAGTGACCGGGCAGAAACCAGTTTAAAAAAAACTTTAATTTTGCAAACCGTTCAGGGAATCTCCGCTGCACACTGCGCTCGCTCTTAACCATTCACCCTTACGTAGCTCGCTTTCGAATTGTTACTCCCTACCAAAAGTTTACTAGTGCTAAACAATTTTCAGATTATTATTATTTATTATCATTTCAGTTTTATAAAGGGAAATGTGACTAAGGCGAACCACGAGACCCAATGATTCAGTTATTCAAACGCCCGAAATCTCCGATTCGCGAATATAAAACCATCAGAACGTCAAACAGATTTCTCCATCGTATCAGTATTGTGGTATTTACTCGCATTCTCTCTGCTGTTACGCTGTGATTTCAAAAGTGTAATTTACTGGTTCGAATCTAACGAGGTGTATTATATTTACGGATAATCTACATTAAGGAGTTTGGAGGAGGCTGCGAAGGTGAGCAAGTTAACTTGAGTTCCGTTCCTTTCCTTCTGTGCAGTCTCTAGCACTCACAGTTCTACTGGACTCTAACTGACACAAAACCCTAAAGCCACACACACCTGCGCCAACCATTCAAATCACTTAAGTGGACATATAGATCCAAACTATGGAGAGCATGAACCAAATAGAAGTAAAGAAAACACATATATACAAATTGGCAAACTAAAAAAAAGAAAAGAACAATAAATATGTAATATATAGAAAAAAATTTTACAGAAATTAAAAAAATAAGAATACAACGCCATACGATTGTGTTGCATCCGTAGAGATAGCAAACCATTTATTATAACTTGAAATATTGGAATGCAAATTAGTCAACCAATAGGAGTGTATGTCACAGCTACTAAACCTTTAGGCGAGTACTCCACGCAGTTTGTCAGACTTTACAAGCAAGTAGGAAACAAAAGTAATATGAGACTAATTAGAAGAGACAGCCAGGTCACGTGGGAACCCGCGCAACCGCAGCCCCCGGATCCGGCCGTGTCGTAGCCGCTTTGCCTACGTCCTCAACCAGGTCTTAATACAATACTTTGGCGTTATTCAAATGAACTGTTACAGTTCAGTTACAAAAGTATAAGTTATGAATCGGCTCGTAAAATATGAGCATGAGCTCCAAAATATTAGAAACCTTCTTGGACATACCCGTGGCCTGTAAAGAGATGAGGGAAAGGAACTGTTACCGCTGGAACCATTACGAAGACAACCAGGGAGATGCCCAGAGCCACTTGACTTCCAGAAGCAATGAATCATCACAGATATAACAACTAATTGTGAGGGTTTGTGAGGGGGTGTAATATTCTTAAGGGCGTCGTTTTTTAGTCCTCTGTGAGATTAAGGGTAGACGTTCGGGGCTCTATGTTACAGCAAACCTGGTGGTAGCACAAGCATTGGTGAGGAAGAATCATGGCTCGAGCGTATAATGTCGCGCCGTTGAGGGGTGACAAAGAGGGGTCTGTTCTCTCTGCACATCCGTGATCAGGCTGCCGGAAATATTCATGGGTACTAGTGTCAAGTACTTGTTATGTTTCAAAGACATTATATTCCTACAAATACATTATGCCAGTGTTTGCGGAGTCGTGTTCTTTAGATTTGTAATTAATTCTTTAAAATCTGTAATAAATTCAGCCCGCTTCAGGGGAGTGACAAAGTTTGTGACTTGTAATAAATTTCCTTCACTTTTACGTCGAATTCGTTCCGGAATAGCGTCGAGGTCGCTAACCGTCGCGGCTCGAAATTAAATGCCTGTCAAAACTAAAAACAATTCGTCCGACGTTGAATAGATGCCCGGATGAATGGATGGAAGCAATTTATAAACGTCACCGCGTAGTATTCAATATAGGATGCATCAATTACCATAGACTACAACGCGTATTTCATTCTGCGAGAAGCTGCTGTAGCGCGGGTCGGTCGTGGCCTGAAGGGGTTGTGCAAGGGCTTTAAATTTCGTATGGAGGGTAGGCGGATATTTTATAAACTTTGTTGTTTCTTTTCCAAGTCGTATAATTCTAGGCGCTAGTAGTGCTATCTGTAGGGACAGCCGAAAATGGATTCGGGGAAGTGTTGGCTATCAGAGGGAATTGGGAGATAATGTATACTTCCATGGACAGATTTTAAAGATTTCATTCTTATTTAATCACCCAAACAATTAAAATTAGACGCAAGTTGCGAAAATGAAAGAATTAAATTTGTTTCTACTTTAAAATAAATAAAACTTCAATGTTTAATTCTAACTTTAATTAATCACTTAAACAATAGTTTATGACTATTCGAACTTTAAATTTTTTAAATTTGTTAAAACTTACTAAGACAGAACGTTTTCGATCGCTATGTGCCGATCTTCATCAGTGTCTTCTGCTTGGAGATGTTGGGTCAAGCGGTGACGGTTTTAAAGGTAGGTTTTCGATAGTATCGAAGAGTATGTGTGATTTGTATTGTGTTTGTTCGATTAATATGTTTGTACTTTGTGCTTTTTTGTGTCTGTAAATTTCATATTGTTCTAGTGTGTTGAGATGTGGTCCTTTTTTGTTGATGTGTAGGATTTCTAGGTTATGGTAAATGTCTGTATTTGTGTCCTGTTTCTTTTATGTGATTGTAACATGTTGAGTTGGTGTTCTGTTTGTGTTCCTCGACTCTTTGTTTAAAGCTTCGGCCTATTTGTCCAATGTAGAATTTGTTACATTCGTCGCAGTTCTGTTTGTATACGCCTGGTGCTTGTAGTTTATCTTTGTTGTTGGTGTTGTGTTGTATTTTGTATTGTAACTTGTTATTAGTTTTGTATGGTATTTTGTATCTTATTTTTTGAAATTTGCGGGCTATTTTGTTTGTTGTTTTGTTTATGTATGGTAATGTGATGTATCTGTTTTCCCTGTCTGTAGTGTTAATTTTAGTGTTTTATTGTATGTTGTACCATAGTTTGTCTATTATTGTGTTGTTGTATCCATTTGTGTATGCTAGATATTTAATTGTGTTTAGTTCTTTGTTTACGTTTTCTGTGATCATTGGGACTTCTTTAAGTCTATGGAGCATGGATCTGAAGGCAGCGTGTTTGTGTTGGATAGGGTGGTTTGAGGTGTTGTGGATAAGAGTGTCGGTTGTTATGGGTTTCCTGTAAATGTTGAAGCCGTGTTTTTGTGTGTGGCTTTTTGTTATGGTTAGGTCGAGGGAGTTTAGGGATAGGTTGGTTCAATTTCTGAAGTGAAGTGGAGTTTTGGGTGTATTTTATTAGTGTAGGTGAGGAGTTTTTCGCATTGTGATTAATAAGATTCACCGAACGTAATGGACTACAAAATTCAAGAATCTAACTTTAAATTAATTTACATGTAAAAATAGTATTTATTTAGGAAATCTATGATGAATGCTTGCAAGAAATAACAATGGCTGGATACCTTATTGAGAACTCTTCCTCTGTTACAGAAATTTTCTAATGACGTCATCGCCAGTTTTTTTAGGCGTTCTCTATCACCTGTTATGGCATTGTGTTTATTAGTAAAAGTGCAATTGAAATGAATGGATCTAGAAGGCTACTATTTACTGTACTCTCTTTACAGCCTACCGTAGATATCACCGCATTACGACGAGAGGTTACCAAGATGTAGTTAATGACGTAACATCCTCATCCGAAGATGGAGTCCGTGCACGGCCGCATAACTCTACATTTTGTAGAAAGTTTAGGTATTAAATAGCATTGTTTGCGCCGTTCCCATAGCAACGTTGTGCTTATAAATGCAAATCAGATGCGTGCGTTATCAGGGAAAGTCCGTCTAACTTGAGATGAGTTGTAGCTTACTCTGGAATGACACCTAACTGCTGAGCGTTATGATAGTCGTGCGTGGTTGTAATAGGACGCGTCGTGTTAGAGATCGGAGTGGTGAGATTAATTACTGGAAGAAACTGCACCTTAGTGAGGGCTGTATTCGCTTTAGTAATGAGTCACACACCTGTCTTCGGTTGTGGTATAGAGCCTCATGAACTGCCTGTATTACTAATCTGTCTCATCTCAAACTCTACACACTGAAATAGCACAATCTTCCAAAGTCTCCCACTAGAGTTGAGCTCTCTAGTTTGTTTAGTGTGTTAATGTGTACGAGTTTAATAATGTTTACTTTAAAAAGTATATAAGAATATAGAAGATAAAATAGTAAATAAAGAATAGTAAGTAGAAAGTAAGTAAAGAATAGTAGCCGAGATAGAAAATAAAATAGTAAATGAAAATTATTAAATAGAAAATAAAAATATTGACTAAAAAGTAAATTAGTACAGAATAGTTAATAGAGAATAAATTATTAAATTAATAATATTAAATAGAAAATAAAAAATAGTTGTTAGAAATGCATTGTGAATACATCTTACTTGGGTCGCGAACTTACATCCTGGTCACAGAAATCCTTTGATGCTAGAGAGATTTTTTAAACAAAAGTTCAAATAGAAAATTATAATAATTATTCGATAAAATGCATTCAATGAGCGATCCCTAAAATTGAAAATAAAAGGAGGTAGGATAGACTAAATTGTTTTTGCATTTCACCTTTTTTTTCGTGAATGTAATTATTTTCATTGCTTTAGGCGTCCGTTAAACATTAACTAGCAAAGATTGATTTACCTGTCTCACTTGTTGCATAACGCTCATCTTCACGGCGCTAGGTCTACCTGAAGTCGTTATACCGACCAAGTCTCGCTGCGATACGAATAGTTTGTAAGTGTGCCTTGATTCGCTTTCTCGTGTCACCTGCGACCTCATCCTAAGCTACTGCCTCCGATACGGTGTCTAACTGTTCCTGGAAGAACGTCTAGGGGAAATGGGCTAAGGAATTCTCTTTATTTGAAGGCCCACCTATATGTTTGCCCTTATAAAAAACAATTATTTATTTTCCATCCAATAAATTTACTGCCCGTCTTATCGAATAGTAAAAGGACTTTACGAGATTTTAAATTGCTAAATTATTCGAGATTCAAATAGCAAGGTTTTATAAACATGTTAAAATTAAAATCTCTTTATACAGTACTTCAGGCGCGTTTGGGCATATTTTTTAAAGGGTGTGACGCCCCTTAGCTATCCGCCACTTAACTACCGCAATACAAACGGATTCACACTAGTTCACTCTTCGCCTTACAGCTTTAGGTAGGGTAACTGTCGGACATCCCTCTTTCACTCCGGCAGAGAGCAGCACATAAGAGTAGAAACAGTACTAGAGACTCCCAAGAGCCCTACATTTGCTTAGAGAGCAGCTCTGCTTGAGAGACCATTCCAGTTCCCTCTAGAAGGCCTTTAGATTTCCTTAGTAAGAAGAAGGACCTGTAATATCTCATCTTTCTTTCTACCTGGTGTTGCAAAGAGTAGAAGACCCCTATGTCAGAGTAGAAGCCAGTACACGTGATATCATACTTAAGTAGAAGACCCCCTATGTCAGAGTAGAAGCCAGTACACGTGATCTCATACTCTGTATAAACTCTACATATCCTTTGTAGGCGATGATCACCTCTCTATGGCACCCACGCTGCCCCAAACCCAAACATGCGACCCCACAACTATCCCTCTTTACTTGGTACCTCGCAATATCCTTTTCCGTACCTTTTTCCCACATGTCCAACCTTAACTGATTCACATTACAAATAGGTAAACTGATGTTTGTAAACTCATTTAGAATAAATTTAATTGGAAAGTATTTTGATCCGTGATTCCGTTATTGGAGCCTCCGCCTTCTGGTGACGTTTAAGCGTTTCCTAGATTTATTTCTGCACGCACCTGTTTGTATTAACAATGGCTGCCATTGGCGCTTTACGTTTGCGTGGGCTGCTATTATTTACGGGACGGAGCGAAGGAAGAGAAAGGAGAACGGTGTAACGTATAAATCCGCGAGATGTGCTTTATAGATGCGCCGCAGAGATATTCCTGGTAGAATCCTGCGCGGAACAATAGAACGCGCGGCGAAACTTCATTAACAACTGCACTTTGTGGGTTTGCTTTGCTTACGCTGTGACTGATTCCTTACGGCCGCTTAGCTAATGCGGCCACAGTAGACTCACGGTGATTGGGTTAAATTGTCGAGCAAATGTATCTCAAACTGTCAGGAACTGTTAAAGGGAAGGGATATTCAAACTATTAAAAGGAAGAGAAATTGTTTTACAATTAATGGGTTCTATTCTTTAAAACATTTTACGTAGACTTTGATTAGCCAGTGTGTTTTATGGAGAAGTATAGGAGAGAGAAAGGAAGATGTGGAAGAGAAGAATGGTGGCACGAGAGTACCACAATGAAGACCACAATGAGTACCACATAATGAAGACTCTTGTCAAAAATAGAAAGACAAATCCTAATGTTGAGCAACTCCAGTCTAGCGTATTTAACCGCTTCCCCCACGAATCCACCCTCAACCTCGTGACTCCTGCCCGAGTGGGATTGGTGCCACGACCTGCAAGAGTCTTACGGACTTACTGCAAGGCCTGAACTGACGGGATCACCCCTGGGACAAGACGAACTCCAATCAGACACTACGGTTTCGCCCGCTCTTCTAGAACTCATGACCAGTAGATCAGGTTTCCTTATATCGAAAGCCCGTTTGAATAGTTCCAGATCCAGTTACTGCAATCGGACCTGTATCCACTTTCGGTTGGCCGTATCCAAGAGCCGGGCCCTCAGATTGCGGACTTGCTCTTGGGTGGGCATAAACCCACCTCAGTCACCTCAACATGTTCCACCAGGTGAACATGGATTCATCGCAGCTCCCTTGTTTCCACATTAGGTTTATCCATATAGCTGTAAGTGTAGTGGGTAGACGACCGCTAGCGACCCCGTAAAGAGTATGTCTTCTGCCCGTAGCGGGTGTGCTTAGTAATTTCGCTTTCATATCTGACTGACTGATTCTTTCAAATCTCCCAGAATAGGAGATTTGTCTGTCCCTAAGATCTCTCTCTCTCTCTCTCTCACTCTCTCTCTCTCTCTCTCAAAAAGTGACATAAACTCTGACTGGACCCTTTATTTCTCCGAGAATAAATTACTTTAAAACTTACAATACGGCCAAAGAATTGTAAACGGCCAATAAAAACGTAAGTGTAAAGAAATTAGATATAAAAAATGAAATGAAACATTTATAAAAGACGTTACTCATGTACAGTAGGTAGGGCAGAGTGTCGGGACAACAGTTCTGTAGCTAGAGACGTCACGCCGCTTTTAGCTCAGATTCCGTAATAGAAAAGAGGCACCGACACCGACCCGTTGACAGAATCTAATTGAAAGTAGACATTAAGCAAAGTGCATCGTCATACTGGAATTAGTCCTTCTGGCCGAGTCATGGCGGCACCGCTCCACCCTGAGCTGAGGCTATTCCTATCGTTTCGTCATACGCTCTTTCCGGTCCTGGACTTCATCGTTCCTCCAAGTGTGGCAGGAGATTTTTTAGATTTTAAAAAAATTACCGTTTTGTTCTGCGAAAACTTTATTTAATAATATGTTTAAAGAAAATTTACTAGATCTAGAGGCCTGGAGTTTGATACTATGGAAAAATGTTTGTGTGTGCACGTCCGTGCATGATAGTGTTTGTGCGTGTGTCGGTATATTTGTGCGTGTGAACGAGTGCGCACGTTGTGTGTGAGCGCGTGTCCCTGCGTGCGTTAGTGTGCGCGCGCGCGTTTGTCAGAGTATGGATGGGCGTGTGTGCCACGCTCTTAGACAGGTTTAATGTACACACATTCATAACATTACATGATACCGTTATTAAAGTGGGTAGCTATACAAAACAAAACATAACCTATAAAGTGCTTAACTGCTGTAGGCCTATATTTATTTACTTACACATTTGTTGTACATTGTTAACACCTCGTTGAACAGCCATTATGTAACACTGCCTCAGTACATCTAAATAAATCTGTATTTATTATGTTGTTTTAACATTCGCAAATTATTAAGTAGATGATTTAAACATAACTTCTAAATGAGCTGGAAAACAGGTTTTGTATGGAGGCATACGTTACGCGAGATGCTTATGTTTTGTTTAGCTTTTACTACATTTTAGATACTAGATTAATCTTGCATTACATACATGATCGCCTAGTTGTGCTGTGCGTTAACAGCGACAGAGACTGCAAACACATCCTCGAGCACTTTACACTTCTGACATTTCAGTTGGACTCGCCACTTCTAAATGACTAGCAATTTACCGACTTGGACTTACGATTCTACTAAAAGCTTTCAGAGCATTATAACGAACTGGTCGTGCAACTTGTTACTGTTGAAGTCTTTGGGAAAAGTGAAAAACTATTTAACCGAGCATGGGAGACTTTAACGTGCAGTTAGATGAAATGTACGGTTTAAAGAAGAGTTTTGAATGGAGTTTGAAGTGGCGTAAAATTATATTTAATTTAGTAATTTTAATTTGCTATAAAAGGTTTTTACTTCAAATAATTTTGGAAATGGTAGTTCTCTGAAAACGAAAGCTTGTTATTGACTTGAGATTAAATCACCACGGCTAATCCCGTGTTAAATTCACATTGAATAGCTTAATTTAATCTCGGCGACTGCAACGATGGGTTACGAACAAATTATGCAGCAATAAAATAAATAATTAACAATGGGCAATAAAACCGGCGCAGGATCAGGATGCGGACGATTGATGTGATGAATGCGCTGTCTGGAAGTCGGACTATTATCGCTGCCCATTGTAACACTGATTTACGCTTCGCTTAAGTCCAACACTGTATCCTCGGCTCGGCGAAACGTCATTTATCAAAAATATCGGCGTTGGCCTTCGAAAACAAGCCCTATCTGTTACCAGCCCGAAGGCAGGCATGTTATGCCTGATCCTAGATTTATTATACCCACACTGCGCTCCTTCGCGCTTAAAATTCCAAGCGGGGCAAATGCGCGAGTCTTAAGTCTCGACTCTGGTAATCTCTTTAGGTTAATAACTGTAATTAAAGGCTGTGCTTGCATAATCTTTGTGTACTTTCCTAATGATTCGTCTTTATTATGTATTTTTTATCCATTTTGATGTGAAACGTTTAATGGTGCAGCGTGTAAAACCTTGCATGTAAAAATCGGTTGAACGTGACGTCATCGTTTAGGAATTTGTACGAGATCAGAAAATTGTTTTCAAGATCTATATCGTTAATGTTAACAATTATTTTAGAGGTTGTTTGGAGGTTATATTTAACGATTTTCAGTAGCATTTTCTGTCTCCAATAAAGAAGGTTTTGTATTGCATGAGGTCTATGCTTTAAAGAAACGTTGTGCTATGGAGCTATAGTTGTGTCAAAGGTTCGCGTGGTTTTACTTTGAAAATACAGTTATTTTATATTACACTACTACCATTGGACGTTTCTACAGCTGTCGCCGGTTTTTTGTCCCTCAACGCTATCAAAAATGCATCTTTTGGCATGTTCTCATCTATTCCATGTCTCAGTTTATCCAAAACATTTCGTTCCAAGTATTTCCGCCATCTTCACTTCTGTCTTTGCATTATTATCTTCTCTTCAGCCTTTCAAATAAAATCGATCTATTTAGGCACGATCGCTAAGCCATCTTTATTCGATATATACATTTTGAACCACTCAAACGCCCGAACGAGAATTGATACTTATTGTGTTAGTACTTATTGTTGTACTTGAAAGTATTGCAGTAGTACTTTTGCCAAGGAACCCGCTTATGGCGATCTTCCTTTTATCGTATTCTCTCTTTGAAGGGCTTTATAAAATCTCATAATTGCACATTGCGTCTACTCATATTGTATTAATATTTATATAAAATAAAGAACAAAGAACAAATAAAATTTATGTAGTGCCGACAGAAGTAATAACTTCTTTGCAGGTGTTGAAAAAAGGTGAAAATTATTCAGTAAGTAAGGGGAAAAATGTTTGAATTCATGTTATTGGATGAAATTTATTATTTTAATCTAATACCTAATCTTAATTGATAATAATTTAATTTAAACTATTTACTTTCAAAAATAGAATTAAAAATACATAACTTATGATTATCGTTAATTATTTGTATTGAGATTTATTAATATTTAAATAAATTAATATATTTATTAACTCATCACAACTACTTAATAATCTACGTGTAATACGGCTGTTGTACAACATAACCTATAACAGAAAATCAGCTTTTGCACGAAATCATATGTTACCATTTAATTCACTTGAGTCACCTGACGGTAATATTCATTACCTTCTATGTAGGTACTGTGTAAGGTATGCGTTTCAGAAATAGCGTGACGAGAAGCAATGATTTAACCTAATGTTTAGTTCATCACTTCAATAATTATAATAAAATTAACGACACAAACAAAATTGTGTTGAAGAAAAACGACACAAATAAAATGTTATTAAAGATTAACGAAGTGGTGTAGATGTTAATCACCGGTAGGTTGTGAACATTTATGGTCGTATTACAAACAACTTTCGCATAGTTTCATGAGGCAATGTGTCCTCCACGATTGCTCGGCTAAACGGGTGCTAGGACAGTGCTTTCTTGATTGCAATATTTGTGGCTGCGCAGTACGACTTCTCTGGAGTTAATAAATAAATTGCAGTGGCCGTGGATGAGGCCAGTGGGCGAACGTCTGGCGCTGGTCTGTCATTGTGGCTCTGCATATTAAGTCGGCCGTGTGGATGTCCTTCGGCTGTGACCCGGCCGCACTCTTCGTTCCTTCAGCTCGCCGTACCATAGACGGCAAATATAGTGCGGTTATTTAGTGAATGCTTGATTGGTGTAGATTAGAATCTGGTGCTTGAATGCATTAGGTATAGGGCTCACTTCAGACTTACTTCTCCAACTCGCCAAAGTTTCCTTGCTTTACCGTCTGTCTCAATATAAAGTAAATCTAGCTTATAACAAGTAATCCCCCGGTCGCAGCCTCATTTTGGTTGTCTAGTGGTATCATGGGTTAGTCCTGATGGTGGCTATGACGGCTGAAAATTCCAGTTTAATTGAAAAATTTAATTACAGTCGAGTTTCGAAATTCCCAGTCCCGATATTTCGAGCTTCCGAGTCCCAATAATTCGAGCTTCCGTTAAATTCGAACTTATTTTATCTTTTTGAAAGAAAATTATTAGTTGAACTTTAAAAAAATGTTTATATCAATAAGGTATGCATAGGTAATGAGTCGGGCTTCCAAGAAATGTTTATGTCAATAAGACATGCAAAGGTAATGTGTCGGGCTTCGAAGAAATGTTTATGTCAATAAGATAAGCAAATGTAATGAGTCGGGTTTCCAAGAAATGTTTATGTCAATAAGATATGCAAAAGTAATGAGTCGGGCTTCCAAGAAATGTTTATGTCAATAAGATAAGCAAATGTAATGAGTCGGGTTTCCAAGAAATGTTTATGTCAATAAGATATGCAAAAGTAATGAGTCGGGCTTCCAAGAAATGTTTATGTCAATAAGATAAGCAAATGTAATGAGTCGGGCTTCCAAGAAATGTTTATGTCAATAAGGTGTGCATAGGTAATGAGTCGGGCTTCCAAGAAATGTTTGTGTCAATAAGATATGCAAAAGTAATGAGTCGGGCTTCCAAGAAATGTTTATGTCAATAAGATAAGCAAATGTAATGAGTCGGGCTTCCAAGAAATGTTTATGTCAATAAGATATGCAAATGTAATGAGTCGGGCTTCCAAGAAATGTTCTATAACTTATTTAGTGCATATATAATTACCTAAAGTGTTAGGGCTCATTACAACTCTTATTTTTTCTAAGAAGAACATTATACGGAACGTATTTCCGTGAAATCCGATATTTCTGCGATTCGAGGCGGTCTCGGTCTTATTTACCTCAAATTAACGAGACTCTACTGTAATTAGAAAATTGTTTTCTTCCTTAATCCTGGTTATTCATTAAATCTTCCCAATCTAATGGCTATTGTATAAGGCCGTCCAAACCGAGGAGGTAATACGTAAAACACTTTAACGGTTGAATCAACAATTCTTAAACCAACGATACAATAGGCTACATGTATCGCCATAATCACAAGTACACACCCCTCCTCGGTATTAAGGCACACTGATGGATCTTAGCTTGTGTAGAAGTGTTTTCGTAAGCGTATGGTGATTACCTAAAGTAGAATTTAGTTTATTTGTTTTGCGCAAATGAAAAAAAGTGTTAGCAGGTTTAAACAGTTATATTTGAAAATATTTCCCCTTGTGACGCTTCTATATGTAACTAAACAGAATTATCAGAACGTTCATGTTTTTTTCACGAAAAAGTTGTGCCTGTTGAGCGAAGTTTGGCAGCCCGCCAAGCAGGTGTCAGTCGTCTAAAGCTGCATACATCTGATTTGTCATTCAAATGAAAGCATTACAGATTGTGGTGCACAAAATGACAAGGGAACCGGTCGGGCGAGGGGAGACAGGTAGGCGAATGCGCGCAGTACGCTTTGCCAGTGTCAGCTGATGGGGGTTTAAAGTCTGGTAGTTTCTTTGTAATGCCAGAGCTTTAGTCCTATTTATTCCCGTCCAGCATTAAGCTGTCGCCTGAAAATTAAAGTGAAAGGACATCGCCTGGGAGGAGGTTTAACCGCTAATGATTATCGAGTTCAAGGGTTGTTTGTACGATGTAAAATTTTTCCAAAAATAAATTTGTGATCTGAACGAACCAACATTTTTCAAACAGTATCATTTTTTTACAGTGTCCATCATAGTTGAATTTCGGCGTGGATACCCTTTTTCTTGTCGCCTTACCTTCACTCGGGTTTTCCATTTTGTTTCTACTGTTTTCTGTACCAACAATTCCCATCTTCGCATCGAACATCATATCACAGTTGCATTTGAATTTTCGCTTTGTAAAGAAAAATTGGTTTAAAATACGATCATGTTTGATGGAGAAAAGATTTTTGGTCCGTTGGGTGCTCGGCCCTCCAAGACGCGCCCACTCCTCGTGGCAGTCATCCTCTAACGAGCTGTCTCCGTCTTACTTGCGCATGTGATTAACAACCCGACCGTGCACGGACATGGCGTGTAAGGAAATCGGAGTAGATTGACCATTACCAAACTAATTCCATTGAGAATCAAGAGTTACTGAAATAAGAGTCGTGCTAAGAGCGAGATGAAAAAATTCGGCAAATTAGAAACCATGCAAGAAAAACCCAGCGTTAGATGATGGATGGACCCTGGGGTAGGATATCCTTATGCTAAGGGATAAGGAGAGGTATTACCTTTCAAATACCTTGTTAGTGATGCTATGGTAGGAATAGCATACACTTCTTTTGCTGACTACTCAAAACTGAAATAGGCTTGCAAAGCTAAATTAGTAATAGCTTTGTGGCTAACTGTCCTTTGGGATGTGGATAGACTGGTGTGTGTGTGTTGGGGGGGTATAAACACCCATAAAATAAATTATTATTTTTTCCAAACTACTAATAATTTAAGATATACCCATATCATGTATAAAACTGGTCAAATTATATGTATGTATTTTTTGGTGCTTATTGTTTTAGAATTTTGTAACTACGAAAATTATAGCTAAAAGTTATTACATAATTATTATTTCTTTGTATATTGTCTTATATTAACTTGTTCTGTAATTTGTTTCCTTTTAACAGTGTTCTCTATTGTGACATGTGTTTGTTTTGTTTCAGTTGTACGTCTATGTACGTGGGGGAGTACTGCCAGTATCCGAACCCATGTCATACAGGTCCCGGGCCTCGGTGTCAGAACGGCGGCACGTGCAACGTGCGCGCTTCCACCTCTGTCGGCAACCCGTCCTTCTGGTGCACGTGTCCGATCGGATACTCCGCGTCTCTGTGCGAGATACCGATTGCCAACTCCTGTGATTCCGCGCCTTGCCTTAATGGCGGAACGTGTTCCTTGAGGTCCTTGGATAAATACACCTGCACGTGCGCGCCTGGATATACTGGTGAGTGTAAACAATATTACCTAAATGAATTATTTCTAATTGTAAAGAACTGTCAATTATAGATTTTAGTCATAAAATTTGCCAGGTAAAATTCAAAATTAGACACCAAAAAAATTCATACCATATATATTAATGGCCTTATCAAACTTCTTTACGCCCATTTATAACATTTTATATCATATTAGGCGCCCAACGTGGGTCTTTTTCTGCATCCGATTTATTTGTTTTTAATAGTAAATATTTGTAATAATGAATAGGCATTGATCAATTTATTATTTTTTAAAAATATGTGTAAATGGTACATTTGTTGTTTTGTGCTTCATAGAAATTGTAGTTCTTGTCCTATAGTTTGTATATGTTTCACAATTGATTCTTAAAAATGGGTACTTTGGGAAATGAATTAGTTCTTGACTTGAAATATTGACATGATTAGAACTGTTTCTACAATATATAAGCGCTGGCGGCTAAATATTGAACGGATACATTGAAAAAAATACCCTTAATCTATAAATATCAATCGGTTGATTCTAATTTTGGTACTATAATAAACACTTCTGCAATTATATTCTAACGGACAAGGCCACACTCGTGAGTTATTACGGCTCGATAAGTACAAGTCCTTTTTCGCTTGCGTGCTCGCTTACACTTAGAAAGGCCTGGAACCTTCTAGAAGTAAAGCGGATAGAAATTACTAGAATTGGCAAATCGAAATATAAAGAATTAGTTACGCGTCAAGGAAGACATTGTTTTAAAGATAGCAAAAACTTAAATGACAGAGTGACAGGTTAGTGGTCAATACTTACTATTAGAGGTATTTATGTAACAATTATTTGGCGCTTTTATAAATGCCAAGTATATAAATAATAGTAGCTATAAAGTGTGTGCATTAATAAATAGTTAGTCTAATTTGCGTTAAAATTTATTAAACCCCGTACTAACGTAACAATATAAACAATTTTTGAATTGAAACTGAAGAAACGAAACCGGGGTAAAATTCCAGATTATGCTTACGTGTATACCGACTTGTTTCACGACTTGTTTCATGACGCTAATTAAATGAGACGGATATTAGTAAGAAATACTTTGTGTCAAAATACCAATAAATTTGTTTTTTTTCATTTCTCAAATTACTAAATACAAAAAAAAAATTGAACTAACACTAACGTATGACTGATTAGCGAGATTGCGAAGGCTCTTAAGATCCCCTGGGATTACGGGAGATTTGCGGGAGGTTAACCTGCCACCCGGAAATGCTCCGGCAAGCTACCTGCATTGCTCAGTGCAGTATTGTAACCAGCCAACGCAGATGCAACCGCTCTGTACATCATGGCCGACGTGTGGCGCTAAACCAAACATCAAGTGTTATGGAAACGTTCTAGGAGAATGCGGGTAAAAATTCAGACACCCTCCCATGAGCTAATGTACCAAAACAATTCGTAATCAAGTTATAGTTTTGCCCCTTGACGCGCCGAATACACGCCTCAAACCTGGTGACCTTAATATCCTATTTACAACGCACTTTCCTGGTTCTCGTCGGGCCAAACTTCGATCGTTGTCGTCCTGGCTTAACTAAGTGTCTTAAAATATCTGAGGATTCATACATCTTCCATGTTGCTAGGTCTCTTTATCTTGGTTCTACTTTTTTAAGTGTAAGCAAAAGTAAACTGAGAGAAAGAAATGGCTCAAAGAGATTCGAAAGCAAAACATGACGGTGGTAGCGCCGACGTAGAGGCTATGTGGAGGTTATGTTTAATCAAGTCTTGATCAGTCTCTGAAGGCAAAAACTTAGATTACTGTTCTGCGCAATGCAAGCGGCATTCAGATCACTCTGACCAGGTGAGAAGTACGGACTGTCTGACGGCAAGGTCTCATGGGTCACGCACGCTCAACTTTGCCTTTCCAATGTTTGATCTGTAATGTCAATGCTGACTCCTGACTGCTTATCTGTAGCAATCAGCGTGTTTGCGTGTTTGGTAAAATCATACCTTTACAACATCTCTTTTTGTCCAAAATGAATAAATGCCCGTGTGTCAGTGTAGCGCAAAATAGAATATACGTAGCATATAGACTGAATTATAGGATGTACGGGTATTATATACAGAGACTGGACTGACCTCTGTTTTGTCATATTTACAATTTGTTACTTGCAAATATGTTTCGTCGCCATATCTTCGTTCAGGTCTATTCCACTCGTAGCTTATAAGCCCCTTGGTCACATGATTCTATATGCCTCATTTGTCACATATTACATCCAAGCACCATATCTTCGTCCAGGTCTGTTCCACTCGTAGCTTGTGACCTCCTTGGTCACATGATTCTATATGCCACATTTGTCACATATAACATCCAAGCACCATATCTTCGTCCAGGTCTGTTCCACTCGTACCTTGTGAGCTCCTTGGTCACATGATTCTATGATTCTATATGCCACATTTGTCACATATTACATCTAAGCACCATATCTTCGACCAGGTTTGTTCCACTCGTAGCTTGTGAGCTCCTTGGTCACATGATTCTATATGCCACATTTGTCACATATTACATCCAAGCACCATATCTTCGACCAGGTCTGTTCCACTCGTAGCGTGTGAGCTCCTTGGTCACATGATTCTATGATTCTATATGCCACATTTGTCACATATTACATCCAAGCACCATATCTTCGACCAGGTTTGTTCCACTCGTAGCTTGTGAGCTCCTTGGTCACATGATTCTATATGCCACATTTGTCACATATTACATCCAAGCACCATATCTTCGACCAGGTCTGTTCCACTCGTAGCTTGTGAGCTCCTTGGTCACATGATTCTATATGCCACATTTGTCACATATTACATCCAAGCACCATATCTTCGTCCAGGTCTGTTCCACTCGTAGCTTGTGAGCTCCTTGGTCACATGATTCTATATGCCACATTTGTCACATATTACATCCACCATATCTTCGACCAGGTCTGTTCCACTCGTAGCTTGTGAGCTCCTTGGTCACATGATTCTATATGCCACATTTGTCACATATTACATCCAAGCACCATATCTTCGTCCAGGTCTGTTCCACTCGTAGCTTGTGAGCTCCTTGGTCACATGATTCTATATGCCACATTTGTCACATATTACATCCAAGCACCATATCTTCGTTCAGGTCTGTTCCACTCGTAGCTTGTGAGCTCCTTGGTCACATGATTCTATATGCCACATTTGTCACATATTACATCCAAGCACCATATCTTCGTTCAGGTCTGTTCCACTCGTAGCTTGTGAGCTCCTTGGTCACATGATTCTATATGCCTCATTTGTCACATATTACATCCAAGCACCATATCTTCGTCCAGGTCTGTTCCACTCGTAGCTTGTGAGCTCCTTGGTCACATGATTCTATATGCCTCATTTGTCACATATTACATCCAAGCACCATATCTTCGACCAGGTCTGTTCCACTCGTAGCTTGTGAGCTCCTTGGTCACATGATTCTATATGCCACATTTGTCACTTATTACATCCAAGCACCATATCTTCGTTCAGGTCTGTTCCACTCGTAGCTTGTGAGCTCCTTGGTCACATGATTCTATATGCCACATTTGTCACATATTACATCCAAGCACCATATCTTCGACCAGGTCTGTTCCACTCGTAGCTTGTGAGCTCCTTGGTCACGTGATTCTATATGCCACATTTGTCACATATTACATCCAAGCACCATATCTTCGTTCAGGTCTGTTCCACTCGTAGCTTGTGAGCTCCTTGGTCACATGATTCTATATGCCTCATTTGTCACATATTACATCCAAGCACCATATCTTCGACCAGGTCTGTTTCACTCGTAGCTTGTGAGCTCCTTGGTCACATGATTCTATATGCCTCATTTGTCACATATTACATCCAAGCACCATATCTTCGACCAGGTCTGTTCCACTCGTAGCTTGTGAGCTCCTTGGTCACATGATTCTATATGCCTCATTTGTCACATATTACATCCAAGCACCATATCTTCGTTCAGGTCTGTTCCACTCGTAGCTTGTGAGCTCCTTGGTCACATGATTCTATATGCCTCATTTGTCACATATTACATGCAAGCGCCATATCTTCGTCCAGGTCTGTTCCACTCGTAGCTTGTGAGCTCCTTGGTCACATGATTCTATATGCCACATTTGTCACATATTACATCCAAGCACCATATCTTCGTCCAGGTCTGTTCCACTCGTAGCTTGTGAGCTCCTTGGTCACATGATTCTATATGCCTCATTTGTCACATATTACATCCAAGCACAATATCTTCGACCAGGTCTGTTCCACTCGTAGCTTGTGAGCTCCTTGGTCACATGATTCTATATGCCACATTTGTCACATATTACATCCAAGCACCATATCTTCGTTCAGGTCTGTTCCACTCGTAGCTTGTGAGCTCCTTGGTCACATGATTCTATATGCCTCATTTGTCACATATTACATCCAAGCACCATATCTTCGACCAGGTCTGTTCCACTCGTAGCTTGTGAGCTTCTTGGTCACATGATTCTATATGCCACATTTGTCACATATTACATCCAAGCACCATATCTTCGTTCAGGTCGGTTCCACTCGTAGCTTGTGAGCTCCTTGGTCACATGATTCTATATGCCTCATTTGTCACATATTACATCCAAGCACCATATCTTCGACCAGGTCTGTTCCACTCGTAGCTTGTGAGCTCCTTGGTCACATGATTCTATATGCCTCATTTGTCACATATTACATCCAAGCACCATATCTTCGACCAGGTCTGTTCCACTCGTAGCTTGTGAGCTCCTTGGTCACATGATTCTATATGCCTCATTTGTCACATATTACATCCAAGCACCATATCTTCGTCCAGGTCTGTTCCACTCGTAGCTTGTGAGCTCCTTGGTCACATGATTCTATATGCCTCATTTGTCACATATTACATCCAAGCACCATATCTTCGACCAGGTCTGTTCCACTCGTAGCTTGTGAGCTCCTTGGTCACATGATTCTATATGCCACATTTGTCACATATTACATCCAAGCACCATATCTTCGTCCAGGTCTGTTCCACTCGTAGCTTGTGAGCTCCTTGGTCACATGATTCTATATGCCACATTTGTCACATATTACATCCAAGCACCATATCTTCGACCAGGTTTGTTCCACTCGTAGCTTGTGAGCTCCTTGGTCACATGATTCTATATGCCTCATTTGTCACATATTACATCCAAGCACCATATCTTCGACCAGGTCTGTTCCACTCGTAGCTTGTGAGCTCCTTGGTCACATGATTCTATATGCCTCATTTGTCACATATTACATCCAAGCACCATATCTTCGTCCAGGTCTGTTCCACTCGTAGCTTGTGAGCTCCTTGGTCACATGATTCTATATGCCTCATTTGTCACATATTACATCCAAGCACCATATCTTCGACCAGGTCTGTTCCACTCGTAGCTTGTGAGCTCCTTGGTCACATGATTCTATATGCCACATTTGTCACATATTACATCCAAGCACCATATCTTCGTCCAGGTCTGTTCCACTCGTAGCTTGTGAGCTCCTTGGTCACATGATTCTATATGCCACATTTGTCACATATTACATCCAAGCACCATATCTTCGACCAGGTTTGTTCCACTCGTAGCTTGTGAGCTCCTTGGTCACATGATTCTATATGCCACATTTGTCACATATTACATCCAAGCACCATATCTTCGACCAGGTTTGTTCCACTCGTAGCTTGTGAGCTCCTTGGTTACATGATTCTATATGCCTCATTTGTCACATGTTACATCCAAGCACCATATCTTCGTCCAGGTCTGTTCCACTCGTAGCTTGTGAGCTCCTTGGTCACATGATTCTATATGCCTCATTTGTCACATGTTACATCCAAGGCGCCAAATAGCGGAACGTTTCGCTTACTTGGATAAATACCAGATGGAAATGTCGGTCTTCCAGGAGTATATAACTAATATATAGCTATATATGTGGAGTTTTGCTAACCAATCACCAAGTGAAGAGTAAATCCATCTAAACTTCTGGCAACCCTAAGAACCGCACGAATAAGAGCCTGGTAAAATGGAACACCTAAGATCTAACAGACAGATTACATGAAATTGTACTTGTCAAAGCAAAATAGTGTCTTGAGCTAACAAGAAATTTCATAATTTGGTTTACCTGGAAAATTACGCAATAATTATTTTAGTTTTCGCGGAAAAATTTTCCCGGTAGACGGTATCTGGATGGGGGCAAGGAAGGTTGTGAGTGGAACAATGGCTTTTTATGACACCAGTTGAGTTTACGACACCACCCTGTCAACCCTTGTCATCAGTCAAAAATAGCTAAGGTTAGCCTCAGTCAAATGGTTTTAGTCGCATATACAAAATTCTTAGATACACTACAGAAATTAAACATTAATAAATAGCTTACATTAAAAACTAACGTTTATATATCTACTAAACTTACTCAAATAATCAGTGTTGTTTCTGCTCAGGGCCGCAAAAAACATAAATTGGTTGGCATCTATAATAAAACTGCCCAATCAATTCATGAAATTAGCGGCCCATAGGGCCTTGTCCTCTTGAAGATTTTTTGTTGTTTTATACTTTTATAATTTTTTTTTACATTTTCCTGTTGAAGAATGAATTTTTTTATTTATTTTTTTTCAAAATCTTTTTATTTATATATTAGGCCTAGACTGGATAAAAATTGTTGACTGCATTTATGAAATCGATAAACAACTCCTCAGTTTTTGGATGAAGACTTCTCCAAGTGTATTCTGTGAGCTATGTCTGTATATTAGGAGAAGATATTTTACCGATTCCCTCATGTCTCTTTTTATTTTAGCCCAGTTTAATTCAATTCCCTGAGTGTGTTTGTACGATCATTAGGATTCAAGAAGTTACGTGTATGAGTCACATTAAAATGCTCAAATCCTGCCAAAAGTAATGCTCGTGTTTTATATCCTTTCCAACTATCAGTAATTATTGTTGTACCGGGCTCAACATATTCCGTAATCACGTTGTTTAATGTGTGTGCATCTCTTTTTGCAACTACTTTAAGAAAACATTTTTTTGTGTTTCTTTCAATACCGCCTACAGCCCATCTTGTTTTTGTTACTCGCACTCTGTTATATTTTCGACGCCTAAAAGCACTTTCATTAATTTAAACGACGCTGTTGACACCACCCAACTTAGTACTCGTTTCAATCAACCAAACCGTTAGTAAATCCCGAAAATCGTTCACAAGCCGTTGCACAGTCTTTTCATTTAACCCCGTTTCTCTAACTATGGTAATTTTTGAGTACTTTAGAAGTCAACCTACTAAAACTAATACAATTTTAGACATTGAAATTGTATAGCTTGCAAAAATGGTTCCATTTCGAATCGAATCTTTCCTCCGGCAGGTTCTATTATTGCATCTCATATTCTGTTCAGATCCGTTACCTAGAAAAGAAATAAATTAATATATTTTAATAACCTTTGATAGTAATTTCTTGTTTAAAATTATGTTTTACAATAATTACAGAACAGTTAATAAAAACAATGTTAAAAAAGAGACAAATAAAATCAAGATTTCCAGCAAATCTATTCTCTATTATTTATAATATTAGCGAAAATATACCGCAATTTATAAAATGTACAATATTAATAATTATACTAATTTATAAAATACTTGCCATTTAACTGTATAGTTTGGTTTTTACCACACGATGGACAGATTCTTCGCTGCGCAATTAAACTGTACATTAATAAAAACGTAATTAAGCCTTCCTGGTTTAAATATTTTTCACATTTTGTTAAACTATGAAGGAACTCCATGTTGCACCGATAGTTGCAGAGCAAATGACTGTTTAGTGCAAGTCTAGTATGTCGGACAACCGATAGAGTTTATGCAATTTCCAAAATGAAAGTACCTATATAGAATCATCTCGATGGGGGCTAACGTTTCATTACACAAAAGTTGACAGTAGTGTTTTATTACCTGTGAAAGGGTCATACAGTTTTATTGTTTTCTGTAGAACCTTACTTGCCCCCCATTCAGATACCGTCTACCCAATTTTCCTAATGTAGAAAACTTATTATTAATCTTTTAAATGTCCATCCCAGAGGAGTGTTTATTCCGTTATCTCAGCTTCGCTTATTAAAATTGTTATATCCTATATATGTGTTTCCTCCGAAAGTAGAAAGACGACCAGACAAAGATTTCTACCTTTACGAACTCGCACACGCCCGCGCGCTGCTTCTAATTGTCACAACTGCCACCGTGACTAAGAGCACCGCAGCCGAGGGAGTCGTCTTTCTCTCTACAGGCTTTACGTTGGGCCCGCAGCGCTGGAATGATCCGTAGCACCGGCTTGAAGCGATACGCCCTTCTCCTGCGACTCTCCGATGCTGGAAGCCGAGACGTGTCGTGGACGGTTAGAACGCACTTCCATCATGCGGCAGTTTTTGGTCCATCTAACCGTCACAGATCCCTAGATGTCTTGTGAAGCCGTGTGCATTCCTGTGGAAAAGGCGGGGCGTAGTCACTGTAACACGTGGAAAAAATTACATTTAGTTTGATTTTTTCATTTTACTTATACCGTTTAGACATTCATACT
Organism: Prosapia bicincta; assembly: GCA_036971475.1. Classification (NCBI taxonomy): domain Eukaryota; kingdom Metazoa; phylum Arthropoda; class Insecta; order Hemiptera; family Cercopidae; genus Prosapia; species Prosapia bicincta. Next base: position 330,733,191 of record JBAIZL010000001.1, on the reverse strand, counting down.
AATCAATTCAAAAATAAATACTAAAGCCTGCTATTGGCGTCATTTGTAAAGGTCGTTCTCACTGGAACAGTTCATGTTGAAAATGAACTGTTATTTTTAACCATTTGTTACGCAGGGCGAGAGATAAAGTGCCTCTATAGCAGAAATGTTGGCCGCCCCTTGTAGGCTCCTGATGAGTTGTCCAACCTTCGGGCACAGCGTAGTCGTAAATGAGTCACGTGATGTACTACGAGCATACTCGTGTAACGTGAGGCTACAACCAGAGCGCGCTGTATGCACCATCCGCCAAGTGAAAGTAGACACTACAACATGAGTTCTATCCAAAATAGTCCGAGTTGGTAACTCGAGATATCGGGCCAGTGAATGACTTAAACTGGATCTCGTAGAAACCGCAGAGCTTTGGTAAAGATCAAACCTACTCCAAAGACTCAGTCATTTCCATTTCTGCCTAGCTTCCGCTACTAGCACATTTGCATTTCCCATTTTAAACGGTAAAAATTAATTACAACTCTTCTCTCCACCCTTGTCGTCAGATACAGGCTCTCTTTAGCGATCCTCATGGATGGTTTCATCTTTGCATCGATAATACCTTATTGTCAATATTGCGTAACTTAAGCCTACCCATATATGGCCTTGCCTTGCCCAGGCTGTGTTGCCGTTTACCGCATCCCATTTGCCGTTTGTATTTGTTTGTTTTATTCCAAATCTTAGACGCCCTTCTCCTTCTCTTTGGTTTCCATGTTCAAGCTCCAAGGGGTAACCCAAGCGTGCTACAAATGTCCTCTATTCCTTCTGTTAGGGGATCATTCTGTCCTTACGTTACTCCTGCCTCCACATGTCCCTTATACTACTTATACATCGGGCCTACTTCAGATTCCCTGTAGAATCTACCAGGCAGTTCTCCTGTTAAACCTTTCTTACACTTCGCAAACGATGTTAATCTCATGATGGATCTCTTAAAAACTGCAAATACAAGGTCGCCCGGGTTTCCCTTTACCACTTACACTGTAACGTGCTTTGACAAGAGTCCTACTTGTTGCTGTTGGGGCCCTACTTGCCAGAGCTATACAGTTGTACTCACATTTTTAGGAATTAGAAAGCATATTAATTCTCGTAACTAGTTTTCCAATGATGCAAGAATGACTGCTTACAAAGAATGTCACATAAGAATCTTGTTTAGGTACTGTACATTAAAGCTTTGAGTACATTTCATACACACACACACACACACTCGTGTAGTTATGTATGGACAGTTCTAACCAACACACATTTCACCTTTCACCTGTGTTTGTTTAAAAGGTGACACGTAGCAGGGAGAATCTTAGTTATTATGTACTTTGTGTTTGTTGCTACAGTTTTGTTATGTTCTTATGTCTTCCCCCTTGTTGCAGGTGACCATTGCGAGCTACAAGACCACTGCGCTTCGATGCCCTGCCGCAACGGAGCCTCCTGTACATCTTTAGAGGACACGTACAAATGCAGTTGCGATTCAGGGTTCCGAGGTCCTTCCTGTTCCGAGGACATTGTGGAGTGTCTGTCCACCCCTTGCGTGCATGGCAGCTGCTTCAACACCCACGGCTCTTACAAGTAAGTACTGCACAAGGTAGTCAGGTAGAATGTAGGTAAGCACCAGTCATCCCGTGCGTGCATGGCAGCTGCTTCAACACCCACGGCTCTTACAAGTAAGTACTGCACAAGGTAGTCAGGTAGAATGTAGGTAAGCACCAGTCACCCCGTGCGTGCATGGCAGCTACTACAACACCCACGGCTCTTACAAGTAAGTAGGGCCTACTGCACAAGGTAGTCAGGTAGAATGTAAGGTAAGCACCAGTCACCCCGTGCGTGCATGGCAGCTACTACAACACCCACGGCTCTTACAAGTAAGTAGGGCCTACTGCACAAGGTAGTCAGCCGATATTTTATCGTTTCCCCACATCTTCATTTTCAAATATAACATTATCACTTTAACAGTAGTTTTTGACGATCCGAACTTTAAATTTTGTAAATCTGTAAAAACTTACTGAGACAGAACGTTTTAGTTTGCTATGTGGCGATGTTTAGTTTTTACAAATTTACAAAATTTAAAGTTGGGAAGTCATAAATTAATGTTAAAGTGATTAATTCAGTTTCGCCGAACATAATGGACTACAAAATTCAAGAATACTTTTGTTAAAAGCAACAAAGACAAACCAATAAAGGCTGCGATTTTACCCTTTATTTATGACGCATTTATATAGGACATTTTATGAGCTTACAAAATGTCCTACAAACTGTTGTTTTTCTCTGAATTTGATTTTAGCGGATTCAAATATTGAAAAATCGAATCTGATTTAGAAGAAACATGTGACGTAGATGTCTACTCAGTATGGGATTGTAAGGCCTCGATTATCCAAGGTGATGTGGGTAGTCCGGATAATAAAACACTCGGATAACACGGAATCAAGATGGGATTGTGTGGTAAACTAGTGAAATGGGCGAAGATGCGGTCAAAAATGTGAAAAATATATTTAATTTATTACCAAACGTGAAAATGACGTACAAATAAAAATAAAATAGAAATGCAAAAATGTTCAGAAATATTATTCCATTACAAGTTTCGTACAGGTTACATGATTGAGGAATGACAATTTCCTTTCTAATTAGGCCTCTGTACTTTCTACGGGAGACGGATTGCGGCAAGGCAGATAAAATGCCGCATGCCAGATCTGTGGCGATATTAGCGACTGGCATTCTTGTTAATTGGCAGCTCTCAGGCCCTGCCTTGATCACACATATCCGATGCGGACGCCCCGAAGATTTGGTCTGCGCTGAGTCTTGTAGTGGACACCCGTTATCCTTTCCATTTCAAGGCTATTTTATAGCCCCGATAGAGAAGAGAACTGCCTTGCGAAGAATGCCATGACCTCTTGATATTCTCTACCTCTCCATCACAACCCTACATAGACTCAACATCCTTTTAATCCTTCGGAGATGTTCAAATATTTAATGAATTCAAAGTTTATTTACCGAATTTATCTAAAATTGGTTCTCTAAAGGAGTCAGCATTGTTAAGAAAGTTTTCATTTTAAAAGTTGGAATAAAAATACGACTCAATATATTTGTATTGGCTTAAACGTAGAAAGTTGTATTCAAATATAAATCTATGTATTTATTAACTGACATTTAATAACATTTTAACTTAACGACGTACAATAACGTGACATTAGCTGCGTCTTGAAACAGCTGTTCTACAACATAACCTATAATACAAAATCAGCCGTTTTAAAATAATTTAAGGTAAAATAGTTGTATAAAGGACATATATGCTACTGTATAGATGAGTTAGTGGGCGAACTTAGAATGACGCTTCTCGAAGATTTTTCCCTTAGAACGTTTCTATTTAGGCGCAGCGAAAGTAGTATCCACTTCAAAAAAATTCATCAATATTTGAATCGTTCGAGGTCTCAGAAGACTTCTTTCCTTCTTAATGAAAGCCAGTACCTGTTAGTGTCAACGCATATGAAAAAACAGAGGCAAAACTTCGGATAACGTTGACAAGTTCTGCGTGTAAACGCGAACCCTGTAAGTTAAAGGTTAATCTACTTCCAGCACTGCGTTTATTGTACCTTTAGGACTAACCTTTCTGTCACGCCTGACATTTCGTCGCTTATTAATCGGTACGTATCACTGGCTTCGGATATCTGCAACGGCTACCGGAGAATGTACGCTCGCCCGAAGCGTAGGCTCCTGCTCCCACGGCCTAGATACAAACAGGTAGCAGAGGACTCGCGGCTTATGCAAATCGAGAAGGCATTAAAGGTTGGCTTTGCTTCACTTCGATTGTTCCGCGGCAATCACGCCAAATCCGGAACCTACCGTGATCATTGTTCCGTGCCCACGTGCGTGCGTGCGTCGCCAGTTTTATCCAAACAGAGTGCAAAGCGGGGTCGGCTATACAACGTGTGTTGGCGGAGAATTCGGAACAGTTAGTTAATGAGTATTTTCTTGGATTTAACGAGTAATAATTAAAAAACGTACTTAGTGTAGTCAGTAGAAGAGCAGAAACCTGACGGCCATATCCTGCAGAAAGACGTCCAGGGGACATGGGCCATGCGGGGAAACCTATTTAGTTTATTTGTTCGTAATACCTGAGAGATTTTGTCAACTTTTTTTTGTGTTTGTACTTATGTTTCTGAAACATTCATTCCAAAGAAATAAACCTGTTTCAAACATTTCAAACAATTATGATTTAAAGCTTATTTCAAACTGTTATCGACATAGAAACATAACCTCATTTTTAAGCCACGCCCCTTTGCCAAGAGATTCTTCAGAAATGTTTGCATTATGTTACACTGCATTATTAGGCCTATATTACAATATAGCTACATAGTATTCCTAAGCTATAGATAAGTCGCTAGATAAGCGACTACAAAAAGTAACTGAGTGTCGAATTCTATGGCTATGGAGTTGCTGACTAAACCAAGCCTAACTTAAAGCCGGGTTTTTCTAGCGACGAGTTTATTGCGTAGCAAGAGCCTGTTTTCACGACTGCCTTGCAACACATTTTACAAGAATTGGTGTTTTGGCCTCAATTGGTGAATTGGTGTCTGGATTGTCACGAAGAGGATTCACAAATGGACATACAACATCTCTATAGTTGCAGAGACCTGGCAGAAATCCGAAACATTACAGAAAATAGCGACCTTGAACGTCTAACCATCCCCTATTGGACTGCCCGGCATCGGGTAGCAGAAATACCAAGAGTGGGTGCTGGATGAAGAAGAAGAAGGTTTTCACAAAATCATATCGACAGGAACGCGAAATGCGTCACGCTACCGAAAAGCGCTTTCCTACTGCAGCGTGACGATCTATTCAGTTGCCCTACAGACAATGTCTAGAGTGTTGAAATGGCTCAAAATCTTAAGAAAAAAAAAATAATAGCAATGCTTATTCTTTAACATATTATGGATGACGATGAAGAAGAGGGCTATATTTTTCGGATACATACAAAAGAAAAGATTTTAGTGATATGTATAAAAATGTGGGTGACGGTAGCGCGAGTGGGTTTTCAAAATATAATTCAATAGCCACATCACTCACAAAAATGAGAAATTTCGATCATGTTAGATTGACGCGTGAATAGTTTGCATAGCCTACATTTTGAACCTTGTAGAAGAGGACTTGAGCATTTCCTGGTGCAAAAGACGTCTTTTAAAGTAGTCCTTGTCATCGTTTTTCCTTTCAAATATCTATCAAGAGCAATATTTTTTCCTCCTCTTTTGATTTTGGGGACTATGATACTGCACCGTCATGGACTTGAGTTTCCGGGAATGGAGTCTGTTCACCAAGTGTTTGGAGAGATGAATCATAGCAAAATGATTGATCAGACATTTACTTGTTTTCAGCACGCTTATTATTTCCTTCTAAGTCAGCAAAGACAGTTTCTGCAGTCACAGTTAATGGTTCATTGTTGGATGTAGCCAGAACGTTAGAAAAAATCTATCTTTCATCCTCCACAACATCTAAAAATTTCAACCGTTCCCAGTATATAGCTCTCTTCTTTTAAGCAGCACCTGCTGTTGAAACTTTTCCCCCTCTCTAGCGATCTCTCACACTTTCCTACCGTTACATGCACTCACCTCATGCAAAAATCAAGCCAGTAATAAAGCCAAATCCTCCTATAGAAATCCCAAACAAAACTTTGCACAAGAACAGTTAACACGTAGCAAGCGACGCAATTGACTCTCGGAGCAGTCAGGCAAATGCGCCGCGCTTATTGCGTCAGCGTAGGTGTTACGCTCGCTAGGAAAACAGTTTAATTAAAAATATGCAGGCAGAGTAGGCGAATTAACACCCTGAGCGTAACAAGTCGTGCAAGGCGCAAAAACACATCGTTTGGAAACCTTAGCTTGACCGGGTACAATGTATAGCTGGGTCAGTCGTAAGCTGGCGCGCGATCGATCGATAAAACAAAAAACTAGTCATAAGAATAAACATTGGTTTTTGTAGTGCGTGTTGCATCAAGGCCATCACTAAGAGATTGCAGGCGTTGCGGCCGTTTAGAAAACTGATACTGTATAAGTAAATTTGTTAAAACCTTTATGTAAATGATGAGGTTCATATATATATATATATATATATATATATATATATATATATATATATATATATATATATATATGCGGCCTTTCGGCTTCAAATATACATTATTGTAATTTAAATAGCATACCACATATAATGTTTGTGGAACGATCTTTTGCTTCATCTACCCTGTTTGTGCTCGCCCTTCGAGGTCACACACCAGCCTACGAATTCAGCTCGTTAGTTTTTTGAATTTCGTGTGTGTAATAAAGGGATATCTCTTGTATTTGGTCAATTTTCAATCACTAATCAATACTTTGCCACGTATAAGGTTCCTTTTTTGGTTTAAAATTTATTCATAAGTAACAAGTAAAAAGAATTCTGTTGGGAAAGGTTGTTATTAATTATAACTGAATACCGTTACAAACAGTGTCCAAAGACGACAAAGTGCGGTAAACTAGCCTACGTGCATGTATAGACATCGGCTTTTCCAGACAAAAAAAAGATAGGAACAAGATTATTTTGTAAACCAAATTTGTAAAATCCCGTTTAAAAACACTTTCTACTCTAAACAATTTCTTTATTATATTTTTTTTTGGACTTCCATGGGCCATTCTGCGCGTAGTTGCCTACACTTGAAAGGAACGGAGTTTCTAATGCTAAATACTTGTTTATTAATTTGTGACACATGTAACAACTAGCGCGGTGATTTATAAAAGCAGGTAATAGCTATTTATAGACGATATTACAGCAGAACTTTGTAAGTACTGAAGCACGAAGGAATCTTTAGCGAAGCTATCGGCTAATGTTATGGTTCAAATCGAACCTAACCTATATTTAGAAAGGCCTGTAATGGTTTTAAATATCATTGTTACTCAAATACGAGCGCACAAAGTCCTTGACCAAGAACGCAAACCGGATCCGAGAGGGGGACTTCACTCAGGAAATAGGAGCAACACGTAATTAGAGGTTATGCAGCGCTCTTCGCCAGGCTTACCAACTTCTTTTTTATAACATTAAATATACCTCTTCTTGAGTATTCATCGAGTTTTCGCATATCTGTAAATGAAAATGTTTATAAACGTAAAACTAGTGCAGTTTACGTTAATAAGAAAACTTATTTTGTTTTAAACGTAAAATTTGTCGGCCTATAATATAGAAAGTTTCAAGGGCGTTTTTTTTTTATTACAGGGCATGTGAGATTGTGGCGAAGAGGTTTTCGGGAACTAATGGAAAGCGTTATTAAATCAGGGGTATCTGCGTTCACCCGAATTGTATTAAGGTGCTGTCTGAACCGGGAGCATTATAGGCATATAGGCGCAAGCCACAGGGCTTGCTCTTAAGGACTTTCCTGTGAGAAAACCTTTTGTCGTCGACGCAAAAGTATTACTTCAAGTATTAACATTATTTACTTCATACCTCTCAACGTTTATTTTACAGGCTTTCTAAGGCGACCCGGCAGTATGACCAGTATATACTTGGTAGGATTCAGTCAGGACCATTAGGCTCCTGGTACAGAGTAGGCTGTAAGGGAGGTATCTGAAGTAAACCCACTCTCTGTTGGAGTCAATACGAGATGACTTCTCCTCTTGTTAGAGTACGGAAGAGTAGATCGAATTAGGTGATCAAAAAGAGTAACGTCCCTGTTATCAGAGCCCCGATTAACCGGCTCCCGGTCTAACTGAGGCAGTGGGAAGCTTACAATACACAAGCTTCGACGTGCTCTTGGAACAAAGACGGAAAGCACGTTTTCCATATATGTATGATATCATTTCTAAAAAGAAAACTTTCACAGCAACATCAAAAAAATGTTTTGGATGGACAAAACATACAATTTCGCGTCAGTATAATTTCTGTCATTTTACGCTATGAGTCACCTCAAAGTGAATTAAATGTTAACAGCTGATTTCATGCAACAGCTGTTCTACATGTAGGTTATGCTACATTATTTATTGTTAAGGGAAAAGGTTATTGTTAAATACTTTTGATCAGTTAATAAATATTAATTTATTTAAATTTGGATACATCTCAAAACAAACAATTCAATATAACGATACTAATAAATAATGTATTTTCAATGGAATTTTTTAAATGGAAACATGTCTGCTAACAAATGTTTTGGTAATTTCTCATTACTCAAAATTAGAGGTTTTTCTATATGAAAAATGTCTGTAGACGTGGATGTACAGGTTTTCACTTCTGTCGCCACTGCCTTGAGTGACACAAAATAACTTTTTTTAAACTTTATTTCTATTTGTACGCTGTTCTTTCATTTGATAATATAATAGATGTCTTTTTTTTACATTCAAAAAAATTTTTCCCCGCCAGTTTACCACACATTACCTTTTCGATTTTTGACAGAGTCCGTATTATCCGATTTCTCGATTTTCCGAAGTACCTTCGACTTGGTAATCTATGCTCTACTGTACTACGGATGGACAACATATCGGCATAGCTTACCGGAAGATATGTGTCTACAACTGTGTGCAGACTCCTCCAGGAAGTGTGTGATAAGAAATCAAAGAGTAGGTACCCCGGACCAAACGGCCTGCATTTGTGCAGTATCATCCTTTGCGGCCTCTTCGGTTACCATGCTTCGGTGCGTCTTCTTTCCTTATGTTCCTAATGCAGAAACGTCTTTCGCGTGGGCAACATTTCGGTTGCTTATAATCCAATGTGTGTAACAACGTAGGCCCAGCTGGCATGTTACGGACTAAGATACTTTCTTTCCAAGTTACGGCCGTGTTTATACATTACTTCTTGCAAGGAATTTTCATGAACAAGTGTATTAAGCGTTTCATTACAATAAGTGACCACTTATTGTAGGCCAGTGATCAGGATTAACTCTAATAAATGCTAACGTATTCATGAGGCGATGCGGTTTTATATATCTATATGCAAATATTGTAATATCATAGCACTTACACGGCCATCTTGGCAGACAAGATGTGCGCAAAGTGGAGCCTATGCGTCTGCAATATAAATGTACCTTAAACAGTGTAACATGCAAACATTGTCCGGCACATCTCTGTTTACGTTGAATTCAAGTGGTTCATAAGAAAAAAAGAACGCCCGAGCAGCAGAAACTGACAACAGTTGTGTATCAAACCGCCGTGTGTGGAGTAGCCTACCACACCAATAGCTCGTGACTATCCACACGGGGTATTACGTTTTCTGTACCCACCCCCTTTTTTCTTTAACTTAAAATGTATTTTCGGGATAATTTTCTTGTCTGCAACCATTTATAGTATAGTACATTTATACTCAATAATATCCAGGTCTGATGAAGAGAACGCCCTTCGGGTCGTGTGTTTTCGTTTATTCACTTCATGTTAGGGTTTATTTGTCTATAGTATATCTTAAGGCTATTAACAATAAAATTTTGTAATTAGCAACTATAGTGAAAATATTTTCTGTATCCATAAGAAACCCCACATGTAAGCTTATGGTTGCCTTACTACGTAATGGAACTGTAGTCTATATACCGACGCTATTATTGTTTATATAATTACAACCTTTTCAAATCTATTACTGTATGACATAGTTTGCTGTATCACTGTATTATTTTTTCTATTTTCGAGTAATAGGATCCCGATTATCCGGATCGCTGGTTGGCAATCCGGATAAACGTGGTTATTGATTTATCCTCCTCTTTGTGCTTAGGTGAACTCTTGATTTTGATGTGTTACTCTTGTGTGTTATGTTTACCTGTTTCAGCGTTGCACTAATAAGAATGTCTTTTTTCCAGTTGCATGTGCGACGCTGGGTACACGGGCAAGAACTGCGAGAGCGAGTATATCCCTTGCGACCCGTCGCCTTGCCAGAACGACGGCGCGTGCAAACAGGTGGACAACCTCAACTACGAATGCCAGTGCCCCACAGGTTGGTACTTTAATCTGTGCTTGTTGCATGCTCTTCAGTCTATCTCACTAAATAACCTGTTCTAATTCTTTTCTTGACGTAATTGCGTCAGTGAGTACTGAAGAAATGTAGAGGTAGCTGTACCCTTTGGGAGGGGAGCCCTTTGTGATGACCTAAACCCCACATCGCTCACATTACTAAGCGCACATGAAAGATAACCCATGAACTATCTCACTCCTATAAATATCTTTAGGAAGTTGTGGGTTCTAAAAGCACTCAAATCTGTCCCTCTTGAACCTTGGAGTAACAAGTAAATATCTCCTAAAGTCCTTTTTAACCTACCTTTTGGTGTTAGTCTACTTGAGCTTCCTTGCCCCTACACCTAGTGCAAGCCGCCACTATATCCCCTACCTTTTACTGCTTCTAAGCTCCCATGGTCCTTGTACTCCCCTATAGACAGTAGGACTATTACTCCACACAGACTACGAATGATAGAAATCTCCAATACCCGACCCCAACAATTCCTATATACTGTAGTAATACAGTAGGGTCTCGATAATTCCAGATAGATAGGACCGTGACCCCCTTGGACTACACGGATATACGTTCCTATGCATTAAAAAAAAAATAGGAGTTGTAATGAACTCTAATACTATTAAAAATGCACTAAATAGGTTTACAGAACTCTATATGAACATTTCTTGAAAGCCTAACTCATTTCCTTTACATAACGTTATGATATAAACATATCTTAGAAGCCCGATTCATTTCCTTCGCATATCGTATAGATATAAACATTTTTTGGAAGAGTGAATCATTTCCTTTACATACCGTGATGATATAAAAATATCTTGGAAACCCGATTCATTTCCTTTGCATATCGTATTGATATAAAAATATCTTGGAAACCCGATTCATTTCCTTTGCATATCGTATTGATATAAAAATATCTTGGAAACCCGATTCATTTCCTTTGTATACCATGATGATATAAACATATCGTGGAAGCCCGATTCATTTCCTTTGCATATCGTATTGATATAAACAATTTTTTGGAAGAGCGACTCATTTCCTTTGCATACGTGTTGATATGAACACATCTTGAAAACTCGATTCATTTCCTTTGCATACCGTGATGATATAAACATATCGTGGAAGCCCGATTCATTTCCTTTGCATATCGTATTGATATAAACAATTTTTTGGAAGCCCGATTCATCTCCTTTGCATACCGTAAACATATCTTGGAAGCTCGACTCGTCATTTTCTTTCAAGTAGATAAAATAGGATCAAATAGAAATGGCCTCGAATTTAGCGGAAGCTCGAAGTATCGGGACCCGGAATGACTTTCCAGACGATTTTAGTAAAATTGATTTCCTTGGAACAAAGTAGTAAAAATTATACAAATGTTGTGGGAACACTAGAAACGGTTTTTTTCATATTATTAAATTTGTTTTAAAGTTTTACATTTCTGCCCACTCCGATCACATTTTGTACAAACTGAGTAATGATGAGATGTATTACAATCTTTCTCATTTTAACGCAATTCATTCTTTATATAATGGTATTGTGTGAATTAGCAGTACCTTTTTAATGCTCTTTTTGTTTTTCGTTTTTACTTCTTTGATTGTATTATGTGGTTATTATTTTATTAAGCCATTTCGAGCTTCGAGCTTCGGTGTCTCCCTAGAGTGTACTTTTGTGGTTCACGAAGGAATGTCCGAGAGCCGTTGTACACACAGAAGGCTTAGCCCGCATTTTAATAAACTTTGGCCAATGCGTAGACACACGGGGAAGCACATCTCGGAACGTGCTATTTAGTATGGGCAGTGGCTAGGTACAACCCGCCACAAAAGTCCGGTACAGTCTGGTCGTGGCTTAATTATTAGACATAAACTAACATATCCCACGGTAGTAAAGTCGAACATGTCTCAGGATACCTGTTTGCCAGTGAAACATCCAAGAGGACATAATGGGCTAGCTTTCTGTTTCTTCACTGCTATTTTGGGAATAATTTCGTGTTTTGGGGCCATAAAAACGCAGTTACGTAAGTTACAAACGCAGTAACAACCGAAGAGGTTTTAACGCGTGGCACGAAAGTATGGCACTGGTTTTTGTAACAGGCAAAACCATCTCCAGGTTTGGTTGTGGCAGTTTGGCGAATCTGCGTCCGACGATGTTATGGTTTTGTAGATCTTGTAGAAGGGCAACTCTGCTGCCCTCTGCCGTGACTTCCACACATCTCCCATTCATTTTACTTACCTACTGTAGAGAGTAAGTGACCCTGCATACTGAAACCAGTGACCGAGCACTACCAAAATTATATTATGCAATTCCTTCTATTAGTTCACGCTCTCCTTGTGTTGTTCAAATTTTCAATCGTTAATAAAATACTTTTTATTCATCCACTCTAGTTGAAATATATTTTTTAAGTGGAAATGAGTTACTGAGGGTACTGGAAGAAGGGCGAGGAATGATCCGCTGGTAGGGAGAATAGGGGAGGTTGGGGAGATTGTGGGGACAGGGGAAAAGGGTGAGGAATGATCCGCTAGTAGTGGGAGTATTGGAGGATTGAGTTGCTGCGGTGACAGGAGGGAGTGTGAGAAATGATCCTCTTGTAGTGGGAATATAGGAGGATGTGGACTCTGAGGGGACATGGAAGAAGGGTGAGGTATGGTCCCCTGGTAGTTGGAGTAGTAGAGGATTGAGTTACTGAGGGACAGGAAAGGAGAGTGAGGTATGATCCCATGGTAGTGGGAATAGGGGATGTGGGTTGAGACACTGGGGGGACAGGGTTTTACCAAATTGCTGATAAACAATCTCCTTCAACTCTATACGTATTAGGAGGAGAAAGGTTGAAAAATATGACACAGAATAATTTCAAAGTAGTAGATTGCAGACAACTGTGAGGCTCAGATCAAGCTTATCATCCAGGAACAGCTCGTGTGAGGGATACAGGGCGTCCAGGACAAACAGGATGTACCAATATCCCGAGATAGGTCCCGGCTAAAGAAACCACCCCAACGAGAGTCGCAAGAAAAAAGAATGAATCTGTCTACAAAGTACAAATGTTTTAGGTTTCCTATTTAGAATGCTTTGTTACACCTTGTAAATTACACTTTCGTACAATTTTGAGAGATTTCTCGGGAACTGCGAATCCGGTTTTTATCCTTTCCGTTCTCGTTAAATTACTTTTCTAATGAAACATAGTAGACAAATTACGTTGCCCGGTGTGTAATTACATGAGCGACGCCATTTTCCCGGAACGTAGCTCCTATTTGCCACAGCGTTGTAGAACCGAAGCTTTCCAATACTGGATTCTTAGAAACTGAGTCTAACTTTAATAAAATAATTTCACTTTAAACAATATCTATGAAGCCATTGAGGTGTGAACACGCTAGATCTCTTGCGTCCTCAGTTTGTTTCTGAATAGTTTCACCAGTTTCACTGGTAAACCTTATGGTACCAGTAGTTGTTAGGTTTTATAACATGAGTGGGTATGTGTATGGGTTATAAATAAGAGCTGATGTTTTCGGGTTTTTGTCTTTCGAGTTTAGGAGATGCTAGGTTTTACCAATGACGGTAGGTTTTGAGAATAAAACAATGAGTATTCCTTAATAATTTTTTTCACCCATCAATCGAAATCTCACATAGCTATCCTCCTTCTCAGACACTAGATTATCATTTATCTTTACATTGGCACTTGATAAACAAGGTTAGATTAGATTATATCTGTTTGTCAACATTTACCTTGTCAACGTAACTAAAACCCAATATTTACCGAGTACATGATGGTAGAAGTTCCACATGAACGATGCTCACACAGAACAGTTCCGACTTTTACCTTTAAGGATTGGTAAATCTTTGGTTGATCTATGTTGAAAATTCGAGCTTAGATTTCCAAGGACATTTGTCCAAGAACTAATAAACCTTTTCCTTTGTTGACTTTACACCTTGCCTTTAGTTGCCTGAAGTAAGCGTTAGCTGGGGGTAGATTTAATCTCCAACCAGAAACTTTCAGCATGTTTAGAATCTTAACGTGTTCTCCGTTCCCTGGCCTGTTCTTTGTGAAGGTTTTAGAACATCTCCGTTCCTTGACCTGTTCTTTGTGAAGGTTTTAGAACATCTCCGTTCCCTGACCTGTTCTTTGTGAAGGTTTTAGAACATCTCCGTTCCCTGACCTGTTCTTTGGGAAGGTTTTAGAACATCTCCGTTCCCTGACCTGTTCTTTGTGAAGGTTTTAGAACATCTCCGTTCCCTGACCTGTTCTTTGTGAAGGTTTTAGAACATCTTCGTTCCCTGACCTGTTCTTTGTGAAGGTTTTAGAACATCTCCGTTCCTTGGCCTGTTCTTTGTGAAGGTTTTAGAACATCTCCGTTCCTTGACCTGTTCTTTGTGAAGGTTTTAGAACATCTCCGTTCCCTGACCTGTTCTTTGTGAAGGTTTTAGAACATCTCCGTTCCCTGACCTGTTCTTTGTGAAGGTTTTAGAACATCTCCGTTCCCTGACCTGTTCTTTGTGAAGGTTTTAGAACATCTCCGTTCCCTGACCTGTTCTTTGTGAAGGTTTTAGAACATCTCCGTTCCCTGACCTGTTCTTTGTGAAGGTTTTAGAACATCTCCGTTCCCTGACCTGTTCTTTGTGAAGGTTTTAGAACATCTCCGTTCCTTGGCCTGTTCTTTGTGAAGGTTTTAGAACATCTCCGTTCCCTGACCTGTTCTTTGTGAAGGTTTTAGAACATCTCCGTTCCCTGACCTGTTCTTTGTGAAGGTTTTAGAACATCTCCGTTCCCTGACCTGTTCTTTGTGAAGGTTTTAGAACATCTCCGTTCCCTGGCCTGTTCTTTGTGAAGGTTTTAGAACATTTCCGTTCCCTGACCTGTTCTTTGTGAAGGTTTTAGAACACCTCCGTTCCCTGACCTGTTCTTTGTGAAGGTTTTAGAACATCTCCGTTCCTTGGCCTGTTTTTTGTGAAGGTTTTAGAACATCTCCGTTCCCTGACCTGTTCTTTGTGAAGGTTTTAGAACATCTCCGTTCCTTGACCGGTTCTTTGTGAAGGTTTTAGAACATCTCCGTTCCTTGACCTGTTCTTTGTGAAGGTTTTAGAACATCTCCGTTCCCTGACCTGTTCTTTGTGAAGGTTTTAGAACATCTCCGTTCCCTGACCTGTTCTTTGTGAAGGTTTTAGAACATCTCCGTTCCTTGGCCTGTTCTTTGTGAAGGTTTTAGAACATCTCCGTTCCCTGACCTGTTCTTTGTGAAGGTTTTAGAACATCTCCGTTCCTTGACCTGTTCTTTGTGAAGGTTTTAGAACATCTCCGTTCCGTGACCTGTTCTTTGTGAAGGTTGTAGAACATCTCCGTTCCCTGACCTGTTCTTTGTGAAGGTTTTAGAACATCTCCGTTCCTTGACCTGTTCTTTGTGAAAGTTTTAGAACATCTCCGTTCCCTGACCTGTTCTTTGTGAAGGTTTTAGAACATCTCCGTTCCTTGGCCTGTTCTTTGTGAAGGTTTTAGAACATCTCCGTTCCCTGACCTGTTCTTTGTGAAGGTTTTAGAACATCTCCGTTCCTTGGCCTGTTCTTTGTGAAGGTTTTAGAACATTTCCGTTCCCTGACCTGTTCTTTGTGAAGGTTTTAGAACATCTCCGTTCCCTGACCTGTTCTTTGTGAAGGTTTTAGAACATCTCCGTTCCCTGACCTGTTCTTTATGAAGGTTTTAGAACATCTCCGTTCCTTGGCCTGTTCTTTGTGAAGGTTTTAGAACATTTCCGTTCCCTGACCTGTTCTTTGTGAAGGTTTTAGAACATCTCCGTTCCCTGACCTGTTCTTTGTGAAGGTTTTAGAACATCTCCATTCCCTGACCTGTTCTTTGTGAAGGTTTTAGAACATCTCCGTTCCCTGACCTGTTCTTTGTAAAGGTTTTTGAACATTTCCGTTCCCTGACCTGTTCTTTGTGAAGGTTTTAGAACATCTCCGTTCCCTGACCTGTTCTTTGTGAAGGTTTTGGAACATCTCCGTTCCCTGACCTGTTCTTTGTGAAGGTTTTAGAACATCTCCGTTCCCTGACCTGTTCTTTGTGAAGGTTTTAGAACATCTCCGTTCCTTGGCCTGTTCTTTGTCAAGGTTTTAGAACATCCCCGTTTCTTGACCTGTTCTTTGTGAAGGTGTTAGAACATCTCCGTTCCTTGACCTGTTCTTTGTGAAGGTTTTGGAACATCTCCGTTCCTTGGCCTGTTCTTTGTCAAGGTTTTAGAACATCCTCGTTTCTTGACCTGTTCTTTGTGAAGGTGTTAGAACATCTCCGTTCCTTGACCTGTTCTTTGTGAAGGTTTTAGAACATCTTCGTCCCTTGGCCTGTTCTTTGTCATGGTTTTAGAACATCCCGTTTCTTGACCTGTTCTTTGTGAAGGTGTTAGAACATCTCCGTTCCTTGACCTGTTCTTTGTGAAGGTGTTAGAACATCTCCGTTTTAGGACATCTCCGCTCCTTGGCCTGTTCTTTGTGAAGGTTTTAGGACAACGTATACACAATACTCTTTTTTAGGACGTTTAAGTAATGATATAGTCACCCTTATGTCCTGAAATATTTAGGTATGCCATTATTATTTTGTATAGGTAAACACGAAGCATACGGGATTTTTGTACGTTCCTACGACTCACGATAAACTTGTTCCACTCTGTGTGTGGACATGTGTAGGTGGCATTTTAGATTAATACCGTTTATTTAGTGGTAGTTTCCTTTAACGAATAGCATCGTCCGCTTCACCCCTCCCGTTTGAGAGCACTTGTATACAGGGGATCATTCTATACTTACCTCAGTCATCTCTGATTCCACGTACCCATATCCTTCCCCTTACGAGGGGGCCCGTTTTGGGTAAACATCCCGTTATACCCTCCGTAGTGAGTAGGTTCTCAGCTACAGGAGATACGATGATGTCTCCCATATCCTCAACTAGATGATTTCATGCTTCCCTACTTTTCCTCCCTATCTCAATCCTGTCCGGTCTTCCGTAGATGATAATAACTTAAGCTTCCCCTACAAGTACCCACAATGGCTATTAATTTCCTAAAAATAAGTGAAATGAAAATTGGTTTATGGGAAGATATATATATAAAAGCAAAATGTGAGATGTAATGGATAGGTAGGTAACGTACTAATACCTGCTTATTGAAACTAATCCGCATGTTAAACTAGTTAAAAGAGTCAACCGGTCATCATCTAGTAATAATTAATTCTATCTGTCAATGACGTCATCTTTCAGTCGTCAGCTGTACTGTAACATTACAAGTAGGGTCACTTCTATTGTCGAACTGGCACCAACGCCATCTGGTGACCTAAACGGAAAACTAGTCGGGAAAACCTGTCGCGACGACAGAAACATTCGCCGAGATTACAAACTGAATCGGAATTTTTTTCTCGCCCAACCCGATGTGGACCGGATGTCATCTGGCGCCCGGCCGCAGTCGAATTACTCTCTCCGGCATTTAGAGGTTAAAAAAATGAAATCCCAAGTTTGTAAAGCAGACTTTACGACGGGAAACGGACTTAACAACCACTGCCTCTATTAGAACGAGATCAATGCCTTTACTGTTACCTTTTATTGACAGTTTCGGATGAATGGTCGCCAACAACGGTGCATTGGAGGTTTACACAGCCACGGTAGTATGGGCAGAGTTTTGATACGCACAGATCAAATATGGGGTTTGCTTACCGCATTGTTGATTTAATGACACAGATAGGAAAGTTTTTTTTAAAATTTCATATAGGTTTTATTTAAACTGAACTGTTTGTACCTATAGAAAAATTATGTCTTTTATAATAAGATTAATATAATTTGTTTCTCTTTGAAATTAGAAAGTCATTTCCTGCCATATTCGAACCAGTGCTGCCCAATTACCATGGCCATTCATGTTTCTATGTGCATATGCCATTATGACGTCACTGTCTCTCCCTTTGGATCGGCGCAACGACATCGGCATTTAGACCCAGTGGGAAAGTTCTCTCCTCAACTCGCAAATACCTTTTTAATTTTAATATCATTATACACAAATCAAGTCAACACAGAAACTATATTCTGTATATTATAATTATATAATAGTTAGCAATTAATCCAGTTTACACATTTCTGTATCATCTATCATGTATCGATATTTTAGAAACCTTCATTCACTGCAGAGCCTATTTCTTCTTTGTTCTTTTTCAATATTACTATTATTATTATTATTTTAATTCCTATTATGAGTTCACCCTTTTGTTTAACGTTTTCAAATTTTCAATCGCTTTCTATTCATCCACTCAAGTTCAAATACATCTTTTTAAAACTTGCAGTTGATGCTACCTTAATGTTATTGCAGTTTATAAAAATATTAATTCATTATGTTAAATTGTAATGTAAAGTTGGATTCGAACTGTATGGCTATAAGTTTGAAATCCAGCACTCTGGCAATGAGCCAACTTGCCAATAGGTAGAAATGTTTTTCTTAGAGAGGTGTATAAAATTTGTTTTGTCCCCACCTGGTTGTCGTCGAAACCTCTGTTGTACAACCCTCCTGTCCTCCTTAGAGAAAATGACACCCTCTAGGATAGGTTAAGTTTACTAATAATTTCGCTTTCTATTTTTCCACCTAATATTGTGATTCTGTCATATGTATATACATATTTATATTAATTGTAAATATTTAATAAAAAGTTACGAAAATAATTTTTTTCTTTGATGACTTTAGAAGGAATTGATTTGGATTTTTTTTCATATCATTTGTTAGTAATTAGTTTCACGCTATGAGGGTATAAAACATCTGACCTTGTTCTATCACTGTTGGTGGTTATCCAGCCAACAGCTGCGTTTTCAACTTTCAATGCCAGGGAAGCTTTGAAGACTTTTCATGTTCGACTCAGCGGTAAACATGAATAACAGTGGCCGAAGGTGGGATAAAATGGACTGTTAAAACCTTTCATTGGCACTGTTAACCTTCCATTGGCACTGTTAACCTTCCATCGGCACTGGTAACCTTTCATTGACACCGGTAACCTTCCATTGGCACTGGTAACCTTCCATTGGCATTGTTAACCTTCCATTGGCACTGTTAACCTTCCATTGGCACTGTTAACCTTCTATTGGCACTGGTAACCTTCCATTGGCACTGTTAACCTTCCATCGCCACTGTATGGTTTCGTTAAAGGCAGCTGTCCTAGACAATCTCCATTATAAATAGGAAGTCGTTACATGATTTTCTCTTGTAATAATAAATTTACGTTCTCTCGACCGGGAAACGCCTTTCGTTACTCCACATGAGAGCAGGTATCAATGTCAAAATATCCCACATTTCTCAGTACCAGGGAAATTATGTTTTATCATTAGCCTCCCCCTGATTTATAACGTTTTATTTTTGTAAAATTAATCCTTAAGGAATTAATGATGATGTTAAATATTGCAGAGGCTTAGTTACATAATTAATTAGTTCACCTGCAATGTCAAGTGTTTAATTGAAAATTAGAATGATGTGTTAAATAAATAATTTTAAACAACAAACCTTGAGTTACATAAATCAAATTTTACTTCAACAAAGAAACATGAAAATACAAATGAATTTTGCACTTGAAATGTTACGTTACTTGCAGATTTTACAAAGTTTTACAGGATTATACGTTAAAAAACATCTATGGCAGAGGACCTGACATCCATTTGAAATTGCTTTGCGTATTTAGTACACATTTTATTTGTCATTTTGACTTTAAAATTTTACTACATTACACAAATGAATTTACACTTTCCCACGTTAAACTGAAAAACTGGCATTGTCTTGCCGCAAACGATTAAAGTTAATATTAAATGTTATCCCTTTTATCACATTATGTTTCAAAATTACGACTTCAGCGCACCCGTTCTGCGCACATTCGTTCTGGTTTCTAAACATAGATGTCAGGCTTAACCATGGACTTTAATTTATAATTTACAATTTTTATTTTTTTATACTAACTTCACATTTTAATATTTTTTTGTCAC
Source organism: Prosapia bicincta (assembly GCA_036971475.1). NCBI lineage: Eukaryota > Metazoa > Arthropoda > Insecta > Hemiptera > Cercopidae > Prosapia > Prosapia bicincta. The sequence goes on along the minus strand of JBAIZL010000001.1, from coordinate 330,713,267 downwards.
GTTTGTTTTCTGAATCTGTATTTAATATGTAACATTACGTGAACATAATGTTACAGATTCATAGGATCTCCCCCTAACCATTTATATGTTCGGAATCCTTTCCTATCTCGTGCTCAGGTATAATGGTCGTACCGCACTGCTGCATAGCCTATTAGCAGCCCTTTACCACAGTTGCAATCCCCCCAAAGTGACGCCATACGCTGTGGCGAGGTGCAAAAGGGTCAAGAACTGGCGATGGAATTGTATGAACTTGTGTTTGCCGAGTGAAAGGAAATGAAATAATATTCGGTCGTGAGACTGTTGTGTTTGTATCGTCAGGTCGGACGTTGTGATGCAACCTCTGTGAAAGCCCCCGCTCTCTGCTCTTAGCACCTGCCCACTTCGGCCGTGATTAATGATTGATGGTAGGTGGCGGCCGCGGCTGAAGAGTGCGAAAAATATTTCCTCCACTTTTCTTTGCGCTTGGTGGACGAGGCGCCTGTGGAAGCAGCTTTTGCTGTACGCTCTAAGGCTGTACGCTCTTGAAATTATGTTTCAATTAAGAAAGATGAAATGTCCTAATAATTTAGTAAAAATAATCGGGGATTATTTTAGTAACAGAATTATTGGTTTCTATCTAAAGGACTACATTAAAACTAAAATAGCAACAAGAGGATGTCCGCAAGGTTCAGTGTTGGGACCTACATTATGGCTCATTCTTTTCAATAGCTTTTTAGAGCTGGAATTGGGTGAAAAGGTGAAAGCAACTGCGTTTGCAGACGATGGCTTAATATTAATAGAAGGAAACTCAAGAAGGGATGTAGTATCTAAGGCGGAAAAAGCACTAGATATAGTGTATAAATGGGGAAAGAGGAAAAAGCTAAACTTTGCAGCCAATAAGACTAGAATGACCTTATTAAAAGGTACATTAAATGACAGAAGTAGACTAATCGTAAAGATGAACCAGGTAAAGATACAATATGCAATAACTCACAAATATTTAGGCATAAATATTAGTGAAAAATGCAACTTTGTGAAGCATATAGAGATAATGGGAAACAAAGTAACACAAATATTTGCTAAACTAAGACGAATAGCGAAAGCAAACTGGGGATATACCTGCAAGGCATTAACTGTTTTGTACGAGGGGATGGTCAAGCCAATTTTATTGTATGGCTGTGAGAGTTGGGGTAAGGAATTGTTGGTCCGTAAGAAGTCCAGAGAGATGTTGCTGAGGGCGCAAAGAAAAGTGCTAATAACTGTGATAAAGGGATATAGAACAATTTCAACTGACGCACTAGCGGCAATTGCAGGAGTAATTCCAATAGACTTAATGGTTGAAGTAAATATGAGGATATATCAGCAAGTAAAAGCTGGAATGAAACGAGATGAAATTAAGGGAGCAGAAAGAAAAACAACACTTAATAAAAGAAAATCCTATGATTCCCATATGGGATGAGAGGGCACTTGTTACAAAACAATGACAAAAGGACACAAAGGACAGAATATCAGGTCCTGAAGAGAAACAAATGGAAGAGAGAAGATCTACAGGAAAGGAAAAGACGAGACTGATGAAATAGGTCTAGGACCTGCTCATCAGGGGTGGAGGAGGGCTCGTCGGGGGTTTCCCCCTAACAAGTATACGCTCTAAGGGCACTCTAATACAACGTAATCCTCTGCAGTCCTGTTGGAAGGCCAAGCAAGCGCATTCTCTAATCGCGACCAAGGATAAGAAGGAAAGTATCTTATATATACATAAGGTACCTCTCGCTTTGTGCTGAATAAATATGACTATGTTTAATTGAGGAAATAGCCAGAGTGATTAATGTTATGGATGGTTGGATAGTGTTTTAGCCTCTATAGAATCAAATTTTATGGTGTGATTGAATTGTCTTTGATGTGTCTGTGGATAGTCTTTGCAATCTTCCCCTGTAGGATAGTTCAAGTGGACTCATTGGGATATGGAGTTGCCTCTGTTGGTTAGTCAATTAGGTGGTAGGAGGGAAATATACTACCTTCTATGGACCAACAGGTAGGACTCCAACCTCCTATGAGGCTCAGGCAGCCCACCTCCTATGAGGCTCAGGCAGCTCACCTCCTATGAGGCTCTGACAGCCCACCTCCTATGAGGCTCTGGCAGCCCACCTCCTATGAGGCTCTGGCATCCCACCTCCTATGAGGCTCAGGCAGCCCACCTCCTATGAGGCTCTGGCAGCCCACCTCCTATGAGGCTCAGGCAGCCCACCTCCTCATATGATGCGAATGATGTTATTCTTCATTTATGAGAGACAGAATCGAGACGTTCAATCTGTATCGAGCTGTGTTGGAAGAATGTCTACCCGACAGAACAAAGGATGGAACGTGCAGGCTACAGGCAGGAAGCGATACTTGTGGGCGTCCGAGACGTCGTTCTGTTACAACGCGTACACCTATCTCCCCAACGTTTCAATCTGTATCGAGCAGTGTTGGAAGAATGTCTACCCGACAGAACAAAGGATGGAACGTGCAGGCTACAAGCAGGAAGCGATACTTGTGGGCGTCCGAGTCGTCGCTCTGTTACAACGCGTACACCTATCTCCCCAACGTTTCAATCTGTATCGAGCTGTGTTGGAAGAATGTCTACCCGACAGAACAAAGGATGGAACGTGTAGGCTACAAGCAGGAAGCGATACTTGTGGGCGTCCGAGTCGTCGCTCTGTTACAACGCGTACACCTATCTCCCCAACGTTTCAATCTCTATCGAGCTGTGTTGGAAGAATATCTACCCGACAGAACAAAGGATGGAACATGCAGGCTACAGGCAGGAGGAAGCGATACTTGTGCTATTTGAAAAATATTAATATAGTTTCAAGCACCCACGACGAGCAGTAGCTGCGAACATTCAGTTCCCAGTACATTTCGTTTGATCGCGAATACAAAACATCAGTTATGACTTCGCTTGTTACGAAAATAAGCGGTAAGATTAGACCGAGCCCTGGGCTATTTTGCATAAATGTTTATAAATGACATTTCGTGCTTTTTGCCTGTAATATTTTTTCTCGTTCGAGGTCCTAATGATAAAGTTAAGACTGTGGAGTCGTGTCCAGGCGGATGGAGTTCGTGGTCGCCAACAGGGACCTGCGAGCACCTCTACAGCGCGTCTGACGGAAGAAGGCACCGCTATAACGTGTTCGAAGAAAGATGTGTCGCCTCGCCTTACACGAGTACAATATAACATTCCTTCGGGAGTGGATGGGACGGCTCCAGCATGGTTGTTCCGTTCAATACGAAACTGAGTTTTATCTTGGAGAAAAATATGCTAAAACTTGTAAACATTATTTTCATTTTATTTGATAATATAGTATTTGTATTACGTTTTGTATGAAATTTTAAAGCGTATAGATAGAAGCTTTTATCCACGCTAGAAGGAAGGAAGGTCAACCTTCCTTGTAACTGTCAGGGCCACCGTGGAGAGATATTTACAGCTACTTCCTAGCCCTTGATAGTATGTCGCAGATGTTCCTAAACACACTTTCTTGCAATCTAGATAATTGCAGTTAATGTTAGAAGGATGATCTAAGGAATGATGAGAAGGCTCTGTTGATAGAAGAACTGTTTATCAACAAGACAAGGAATACAAAAGAAATGACAAAAGGATCTAATAATAGAAGCTGTCTTAATCTCCAACAGATGGAAGATGTAAGGAATGGTAGAAGGATCTGTTGACAGAAGAACTGTTTATCAACAAGAGAAGGAATATAAAAGAAATGACAAAAGGTTCTAATAATGGAAGCTGTGTTAATCTCCAACAGATGGAAGATGTAAGGAATGGTAGAAGGATCTGTTGATTGAACTGTTTATCAACAAGAGAAGGGATATAAAAGGAATGACAAAAAGATCTAATAATAGAAGCTGTGTTAATCTCCAACAGATGGAAGATGTAAGGAATGGTAGAAGGATCTGTTGATAGAACTGTTTATCAACAAGAGAAGGGATATAAAAGGAATGACAAAAAGATCTAATAATGGAAGCTGTGTTAATCTCCAACAGATGGAAGATGTAAGGAATGGTAGAAGGATCTGTTGATTGAACTGTTTATCAACAAGAGATGGGATATAAAAGGAATGACAAAAAGATCTAATAATAGAAGCTGTGTTAATCTCCAACAGATGGAAGATGTAAGGAATGGTAGAAGGATCTGTTGATTGAACTGTTTATCAACAAGAGAAGGGATATAAAAGGAATGACAAAAAGATCTAATAATAGAAGCTGTGTTAATCTCCAACAGATGGAAGATGTAAGGAATGGTAGAAGGATCTGTTGATAGAACTGTTTATCAACAAGAGAAGGGATATAAAAGGAATGACAAAAAGATCTAATAATGGAAGCTGTGTTAATCTCCAACAGATGGAAGATGTAAGGAATGGTAGAAGGATCTGTTGATTGAACTGTTTATCAACAAGAGAAGGGATATAAAAGGAATGACAAAAAGATCTAATAATAGAAGCTGTGTTAATCTCCAACAGATGGAAGATGTAAGGAATGGTAGAAGGATCTGTTGATTGAACTGTTTATCAACAAGAGAAGGGATATAAAAGGAATGACAAAAAGATCTAATAATGGAAGCTGTGTTAATCTCCAACAGATGGAAGATGTAAGGAATGGTAGAAGGATCTGTTGATTGAACTGTTTATCAACAAGAGAAGGGATATAAAAGGAATGACAAAAAGATCTAATAATAGAAGCTGTGTTAATCTCCAACAGATGGAAGATGTAAGGAATGGTAGAAGGATCTGTTGATTGAACTGTTTATCAACAAGAGAAGGGATATAAAAGGAATGACAAAAAGATCTAATAATAGAAGCTGTGTTAATCTCCAACAGATGGAAGATGTAAGGAATGGTAGAAGGATCTGTTGACAGAAGAACTGTTTATCAACAAGAGAAGGAATATAAAAGAAATGACAAAAGGTTCTAATAATGGAAGCTGTGTTAATCTCCAACAGATGGAAGATGTAAGGAATGGTAGAAGGATCTGTTGATTGAACTGTTTATCAACAAGAGAAGGGATATAAAAGGAATGACAAAAAGATCTAATAATAGAGGCTGTGTTAATCTCCAACAGATGGAAGATGTAAGGAATGGTAGAAGGATCTGTTGATAGAAGAACTGTTTATCAACAAGAGAAGGAATATAAAAGAAATGACAAAAGGATCTAATAATAGAAGCTGTGTTAATCTCCAGCAGATAGAAGATGTAAGGAATGGTAGAAGGATCTGTTGATTGAACTGTTTATCAACAAGAGAAGGGATATAAAAGGAATGACAAAAAGATCTAATAATAGAGGCTGTGTTAATCTCCAACAGATGGAAGATGCAAGAAATGGAGAGGGGGTTAGTGTCCACAACGCCTCCAAGTTATAAAGACTGTGATGCTGCTGGAGAGGGGTTAGTGTCCGCAACCCCTCCAATGTATAATCGCTCTATTGCCGATAGAACCGATAAATGTTGCATAACGGATGTCGCTGT